>OX465596.1:90007500-90632500 GCA_950022295.1 Bromus sterilis
TAAGAAAGGATTGGGCCACTTGTTACTCTCCAGTATCTTTTACTTTGCTCGTTTTTACTATCCTGTCGCTTATACCACGAAAACCCCTAAACAGTTATCTTTCAGTGCTTGCAGCTATCTCCTTACCAAAGTCACTTACTACTACCTTCTGCTCCTCGTTGGGTTCGACACTCTTACTTATCGAAAACACTGCAATAAATCCCATTACGTCGTGGGTCATCATGGAGCTCTACGTCGACAATGGCGTAGACTACCATCGGGCTCCAATGGTGAACTACGGCACGCTACGAAATCGAGCTAACTACCGGTTCAAATCGAACACACGCATCACGGGGATCCTACTGGTGCACTTGGCGCGGGATGGGACGGACCACAGCGACGACGGCGTGCACCGCGGCGGAGGCCGGAGCAAGGTCTCGAGGCGGCCGACCTACGGCGCGTGAACTGAGAGGGTAAACGAGGGAACCGACGAAGCTCACCGAGGGGAGGCCGGTGGTGAGCTCGGGCGAGGTCGGGGCGGGCCGGAGGTGACGAATTTGGCGGTGAGGACAACGGCGGCTGGCGGCAAGGGGAAGAAGAGGACGTCGCCTACGCGGTGATGTACTTCGATTCCACACGGGAGGCGATGAAGATGCCGATGGCGCACCCCCAGGACAGTGTGGCTTGGCTTGGTTCGCAAGGTGGCCGCGTGAGTTCACGATCCGGCGGCCATGGCATTTTCTGTCGGGCTCGGGAGGAAGAAGGTGAAGCTGGGAGAGGGGAAAACAACGGCTAGGGGTTAGGGTTTGCGGGAGGGGGGCGAGACGACCCGGAGTCTTAACCTCGCCGGAGGGGGCCTGGATGGCCTCCACGGCACCCGCCATGGCGTGCAGCCAGGGGATGCCCTCCACGGCACCCCCTACGCACTGTAGGTAGGGGATGGGGGGGTTAAGTGGATCTGGGCTGGGGGTGGGCCGGTTGGCCCAGGGGGAAGCAGGGGGGTGGGCTTCGCCCATGGGGTAGATTAGGTTCTTTTCATTTTGGTTTCTTTTCTCTTTTTCTTTTAATTATTTTTTTGTAATTTTTTTAGCTATTGTACAATTTTGTAAAAGGTGTATTAGGTTCCTAAATTTAAGTTGAACTATAAGACAGATCCACAAAAGTTTTTGCAGCAAAAGAAATTCATTTGATATTTCTTTTAATTATTCTTTTGATGAAAAGGGGGTTTTTGGCTACTATTTATAATTGTTTGATTTATTTTAGAGCTCAATAAATTTCCCAAACTATAGAGACAAGATCAAATGATTATTATACATTTTACAAAATTGGTTTCACCATTTTTAGATAAAGTTTAATTTGACACAAGGTTTTTAATATTCAACCAAAAGGCAATTGAGCTTATTTTTTATTTACATTTAAAGGGGTTGGATTTGTTTTGATCCAAGATGAGCAAAGGCCCATGGTCACATGGCTTTAATAACATCACAAGGCCATTTGAATTTTGAATTAACCCAAGTTGATCAAAGCAGAAAATTTGGAACAGTAATGATCAACAGTAAATGGAATTACTGTTCACTGACAGTGAGAGTGTTACAGGGCACTAGCTGTTACCAACTTAGACCAAAAGCCTAAGCTTGAGGGAGTGCGTGCCCTTCTTCCTTTTCCATTGTATTATCCGCTTTATTTTGTTCGCTTTGATCTTTTTGAAGTTTTTGCCCGTTCTTCTCTATTCTCTTTTAATTTCCAAAAACAACAAAAAGATTTCCCTTTTATTTTGCGTTCGTTTAACCTTTGAAAAACCCAAAAAGATTTTCCTTTCTCTCTTTAGTTTGCTTTGTTTTCAGAGTTCAGCTCGAGTCTGTGATGGCATTTGATTATATTTCTCACGTTCGATCGCGCATGTGACAAGGCACTAATGACTAAGATCGACGGAAGGGAAGCAACAAGGAAAACCGGTATGAACTCTTTTTGTTTCTACTTTTGTACATATGCATGTACTTATGATCTAGAGACCAGCTTGTAGTGACATAGTGCTTACAATGCTTTCCCAGTGGTTCATGCTTTCTTTTTGGCTGATCTCAAATAGCTAGAGTGCATAATGTGTTGTTGAAATGATTTACATGCATTGCATTGTTCATGGTTTGGCATATTGAAGTGGTATTTCCCTTCGGAGAATTCTTGTGTTGACTTGGCACATGTTCACACATGTTTATGACTAAAAAGTCTATCATACCTTGATGATCTTTTTATTTCAGAATAGTTATATCACTTTAATGTCTGATTCAATGTTGCTTTGTCGCCCTGCATGATTATGACTTTTATTGCTCTCTAGTTGGTCGCTCCCCAGTATTTTGCTAGCCTTCACTCGCTCTAAGAGAAATTATGCTTGTGTATCCAAACTCCTTTTAAAACCAATTTTTCCACTTGAGTCCACCATACCTTCCTATATATGGTATTTACCGACCATCCCTAACTTAGACTTTCTTGTGCCATCTCGAAATTTATTCAAAAGATTTCCGTTTGTAATCGTACAAGCTCATGGTATGGTGAGGGAAAATCAGTATCTACCACGCCAAAAATATTTTGAAGAAGTTTTAACTAGTCATATAAAAAAGAAAAAAGAGAGAGTTACACCTCCCCCATACTTGATGATGGAATGAAATGGGCCAAATGATGCTAATGATAGATGGAACGAGAAACTTCCTTCCATACTTGAGGCAAAATAAAAGGCACCATAGATCGTCAAATGATGTGTGGATAAGGGAACAAAATTGTAAGCAAAAAGCATTAATATGGTTGGCATGGAAGATATTGAGAGACCTTTACCGTTCACCGTTGACTGGAAAGTTGCACTTCTCAAAAAGAATTTTATCTCTGTTTTCAAAACCAAGAGCTCTGGTACTTTTTTAGTCTTTGCTTCCAACCACGGGTTTTCAACCTTGCCATCAAAAAACCACGGTTCGAGAGTCTCCCCTTCTTTCTCCAAAGCACCAACTATTAAGAGCATAATTGGCATTCTTAGTGTAACATGCATTGTCCCAACGTACCACATTGTCTTCTGCATGATTGTGATATTGCTTGTTCTGAAATTCTTAGTTCTAGTCTCCTTTAAAACTCCGGAGGAGTTTCTGCATTTATGTTTTGCTTCACTCATGGAGGCTAGCGAGATACCACTCTAATATATTCAAGATATGTGCATTGTGATCTTGTCTTGATTTTCAGCAGCATATTATTTACTATTGGTTGTTTGTGATTGATCACTTGAAAGAAGGATTGCTTCTTGCATTGTCCTCATAGCATTGTTTCAATACTTTCTAAACTCTTTTCGTAGTACATGCTTATATACATCTTATAAAGCAAAATAGTTTGACAAATTTTTCTTGGTCGCGTCCAGTTCATTGAACTGAATTGCTTGAGGACAAGCAATATGCTAAGCTTGGGGGAGTTGATACGTCTCAAACGTATCTAATTTTCCAAACACTTTTGCTATTGTTTTGACCTCATTCTTGCATGATTTGAACGAAACTAACCAGGACTGGCATTGTTTTCAGCAGAGCTGCCTGTATGGTTTTATTGTGTGTAGGAAAATGGATTTTTAGGTGCCTCATAAAATTCTAGGAAGATTCACGAAAAATCCACGCACCCGAAGCTTCCACGAGCCAGAAGTGGGGCCAAAGGGGGGCCAGAGGGGCTCCAGGCGCCCTGCTGGCGCGGCCCCACCCCTGGCCGCTCCAGGAGGCCTCCTGGGGGGATTCCACCTCCTTTGGTGCCCTACCTGGCCCCCTATTTATTCCCGTGACGCAAAAACTCCAAAACAGAAGTCGTCTTCCCAGTTTCCATCGCGGAGCCGCCGCCGCCCTCTGTTCTTCCCCGGGAGGGCTAATCTGGAGGTTGTTTTGGCCTCCGAAGAGGGGAGATCATCGCCATCGTCATCATCATCACCAATCCATCCTCCCTCCATGACTTCTCTTCACATGTGTGAGTAATTCCCTGATGTAGGCAAAGGGGATGGTAGGAATTGGATGAGTTAGATCATGTAATAGTTCGTCAGATTTTTGGGGGCATGTTGCCTATCATCTACTTTGGTGTTTATCATCTTTGCTACAACTTGTTGCTCTTAATGCTTGTCACTTTGGGCTCGAGTGCCATGTTTTCAGATCTGAACCACTTGTGTTTTCATGAGTATATTTATGTTCTTGATCCTATCTATGAGTTGTATGCACCTATTATGGTCCGGAACCGGCGATCCCGAAGGCGACAGCTTGGGACACCAAAGGGGATGGTCCATAATTTGAGTATTTCATGTATCCATTGATTTTAATGCTTTGTTCCGGTGCTCTTTGATAGGAGCACATTAATCTCTATAAGTTCCTTTTGGCCCCGTTCGTAGCGGGATGGTAGGACAAAAGATGTTGTGCAAGTTCTTATTGCAAGCACACACACAACTACCTATGGGATACATGCCTAATGTTTGATATTTGCCTAGACGATCCTTGCTTTTTTTGTGCCTTGCCCCGTATTAAAATCTATTACATGTTCACTCTCATCCAAGCAGCGCCCAACCATCCATCTCCCTAGCCTACAGTATTTTTAATCCTACTGGTCACTAGTTATTACTTTTGTTGTTTTTACTTTTGTTGTCACCACTACCACTATCATATCACCGTTGCTATTAATATTTTGTTGCAAGCAACTATATTTCAGGTGCGGTTGAATTGACAACTCAAATGTTAAACCTTATAAATATTCTTTGGCTCCCCTTGTGTCGAATCAATAAATTGGGTTATCTTACCCGCGAAGATTATCTCGATCCCCTACAGTTGAGGGTCATCTTATGACTACAATCCCCACGGCTTCCTTCGCCATTTCCCTCATCGTCGGGTACCACGATCAGATCTCCAGCGCCCTGGCCATATTCTCCCTGTCTCCCTTCACAAACTCCTCCAGCAAGGCCCTCAGCTTGGGATCTCGATCCATCTCCCTCCTCGCTCTCTTCTCCCTCGCTCCGTTTCTCAGTGTTCTGGACGGTGGAATGCGAAGCGAGAGAGGCCGAGACCGTCGGGTTTGGTTTAGTCAGTTCCTTTTCTCGCCTCTCCGTCTCTGACCTCTGTGGCCCACTCATCAGTTGGCCACGATCTAAACCATCAGTGTACCGCCGTGGATCCACACACAGGGCCACATGGCAGGGAAACTATATCTCATTCCCGATCGCAAAGTCCTCTTCCCCGGTGAGCTCCTTCCGATCAACCAGAATTCCGACCGTCGAAAACAAGCGCAGGGATCTTCCCCTCTTGACCAGCCATCCGCCTCTGTAAATCGATAGACTCCCAACATCAGAAGCGAACAGAATCCCCGCTAACTGCGGCGTCCCCTTCGCAACCTCCCCTTCAATCGAGTCACGGAGTTTGGTCGGAATACCTGCGATCGTCGTCGCCCGGAGCTCCGAAATCGGCGCCTGAGTCGCCACGGCTGCCTGTGACGCATGTCCCCCCTTGCTCGCCACCTCATCTCGTCTGCGCTATTAGGGATCGTCGTGTCGATCTCCGTCTTCGCAGCCATTGTCGGTGAGATCTCGGGTCGCTGTCGCAGCCGAGGTCTCGGCCCTCCCGCGCGTCGCCCACGAGGTGCGGATCGCCCTCGTCGGAGGTTGCCCCGCCCTCCCCGTCGGCTCCGTTGCGCCATCACCGCCGATGTCGCCTCCAATCGCCTCCAGTATCCACGCGTCATCCCCCCACTTTCGCCGTTTTAGATTATATGAGCATACGATTTTAGATTAGGACGAGAAATCTGATATAGATGTCCTAATAGAGCAAAGTCAGATACAACAGGAAAGAATATATGGAATATTTATATCTAAGCCTAATCTCATATGCTCCTACACAAGAAAATTTTGAAAATATATATGATTTTTTTTTTATTTTTTTAAATTTTTATGCAAAAAGATGCTTAGAGGCTAAATCTTCGTGTGATATTTAATTTTTTAAATATATAGAGAGCTTACGGCAAAAAAAGTTAATTTAAAATAGTGCATGAATAGTATCGTCTAAAAAAACTACAATTTTATTTTATCGCGAGCTGAACTTCTTAAGATTTATACGAGAACATCTGGACGTATATCTTCCATTAAATATATTTTTCTTTTTTTATGTTTTGTCTTCCTACTCCCTCCGTTCCGGTTTATTAGGCCCCAAAGGAGCAGATGCATGTCCTTTTTTATAAGGCCTTGTCTTGGGGAATTGCATGCATGCATTCTTTTTATTGGTTGCAAGGGGAGTTATTGTTCATAATCCCATTACAAGGAAATAAATACACTGCATGAATATTTTTTTCATTGGTTGCATGTGAGAGCTAGTATATGAAAGAATGCATTGGAAATAGGATGAAGTAATTAATGTAGCAAATTACTATGTGTCTTGGTCTAAGATACATGTAGAAGATCTTTTACCAAACATTTTTTTATCTTTTTCATTTCATTTTTTATTTTTTGTCTCCTGCATCGGGTATCGAATATCTTCCACCAAACTTTTTTTAATCTTTTTTAAAAAAATTTAATATTTTTGTCTCCTGCATCGGGGACCGAAGATCTTCCACCAAACTTTTTTTAATCTTTTTTCATTGTTTTTTTGTCTCCTGCATCGCGGGTACCGAATGGACGCTCGCTCCCAGATACATGTAGGGGGTTAAGAGCATCTCTAATAGTCTTTGTATATTTGCACACAATTTGTATTATACAAATCCTGACAAAAAAACCTACTTTAACAGCATTTGTATAAGTGGTCCCCCACCTGAAAAATATGTAAAGCTTGCTAAATCTTCCCTCCCACTTTGCATATATGCAAATCCAAATGTCATTTTGTAAAATTTTAGCAAGCCTCCTAAAAGTGGTCACATTCATATTTTTTAATATTTTAGCAAGTTTTCCAAAAGTGGTCCCATTCACGGATATTCAATTCTGAGAACGGTCTCAGTTGATCCTGAAATCGTATCCGTTTGTGCACAAGTGGATGCGTGCCTGATGTTGTATTATTGTTTATATAGCTGAGAGCAAGTACAATAAAGTTGACTGGACGGACTATAAGGAATAAAATAGTATATTGTTGTTTAGTTGGAAGAGAGAGAAGAGGAAAGAGGAGAGAAGCGGGTTACCAGTTAACAGTCGGCTGCAACACGTGCTCCTAGACACTTTGTGTGACTAACATGTGGGGCATATATCAATAAAATAATACATATTTACATCTAACTATTGTACTTATTGACTATAAAGTAGGCTATAGATGACATGGCAACACCTTATAGCCAGTTGTTGACTATATTATTAACCATGCTTTGATGTATCAGGGCATCTCCAACAGTTTGTATGTAAGTGTTGTTGGTAAATTGTCCATGTCATCAACCAACAAGTTATCATACAAATACTCCAATGGGTTGTATGTAAGTCATTCAACAAAAAGTAAGAAAGTTAATGTGCTTGCTCTCTATTCTACCTTGGAGCTTGTGCAAGAGGTGTTGGTTAATCTACATACAACTTTGCTCTCTCACCTCATTTATTGCATGACACATCATCATTTTATCCTAGGTGGCAAACTTACCAACACCTATCTTACAACCGAAGATGCCCGCAAATAAAACAGACGCGTAGGCACATTAAATGCGTTGTCAGCCGGTGCGGTACAGACGGAACAGATAAGTTGGCAACGGCTCAGTCATTATGCCGTGCCATCCTAAGCCGTCTCCGTTGCATGGTAAATTACGGTGCTTACCTTCATTATTTGTTGGCAAGCACTCATATCTGCTGCGATGGACCATCTTTTTCCTAGAAGTATATGTAGTTCACTTTGGTTCAGTGTAGGAGTAAGATGTAAGGATTTGCTCCACTTAATCTGGACAATCTTCGTGCCCATTCTAGGTACTTTATGTGAAACGATAATTATTGGGAAGGGCAAAAGAATTTCACACATGTTTGGTAAAAGCTTTGTAAACGTAAACGGTAACGCAATCAGTTTACGCTGGATTGTGGTCGTAATGGAATTTTCATTGGTTTTGTTTGGCTCACTCAATCAATGGTAACAATAACAAAGATGATCGAAGAGATAAAACAAAAAATTGCGACCTCCGTTCCAACGGCGAGGTTTCGACGGCGGCGGCGTTTTGGCAGGCGACGACGGTGACGTTCCGGCAGCGACGGTGAGGTTTCGACGGTGGCGGCGTTTCGGCAGGCGACGGTGGCGACGTTCCGGCAACGGCGGCGTTTCGGCAGGCGACAGTGGCGATGTTCTGACAGCGACGGCAAGGTTCCAATGGCGGCGACGTTCACAGGTCGATAGTATCCAGCAAGAACTCAACCCATCATCTTCCATCCTCTAGTCGTCGGCGCAACAACACAGCCCGCCGCAACTCCGTGGAGATTGAGGCAGCTTTGGAAGGGAATGGATTGTGCTGCGAGGGGTTTCGAGAACCAGCTAATCTGTTCCCTGGCTCAGCACAACAGGCAACGTTCTGGTCTACGGACCAGGACGCCCATGCGCGCCGGAACGTTCCCCAATTCGAGTTGGGTCCATGATGTGGTTCCCCAATTCGAGTTGGGTCCATGATGTGGTATTGTTCTATAACGTGTCAGACCAAATTCTTAGAATCCCTAGGGAGGAACGGATGCTAGCGATTTCGGGAGCAGCTGAGCACGAGTTCAGAATCGCTGCTTCCTTCGAGTCATATTTTTCTTTCAATGATAAGTTGGTCTATGTGATATGTAGTGTATGAGTGTATTGTGTACGTGTGTGCTGCATACATACTATGTGTTATTTGTGTACATGTACGCATATGGATATGCAGGTCCATGTGATACATATTATGTGTTATTTGTGTACGTGTACGTATGTGTATGTATACACTGCACGTGTACATATGTGTATGTGTGCGCACGGTACATGTGTGTTGCGTGTGTGCCCGTGCTAGTATATACGTATTTTAGTGTAAAATGTGTCTACAATAAACTGTTTCCACATGTCATTGTAGCAATCCAATATACAAAAGCTACCAAAGAAAAAACTTGGTTGGCTTGGTAAACCATCTCTCTTTTACAAATCCAATATGGACTATCACTAGTTTTTACAAATCCAATATGGAAAGGCTCTTGGAAACGGTGATAGAAGGAAGAAGGTACCCTAAACCCTCGACGGAGGAAAACGAGCAAATGGGGGATGCACGGCTCGGGAACTCGAGCAAGCTCGACTACACGCCATAGACGCCGAACGTTTCCTTAAGTAGGCAGCTTAATTTGAGTTCCATTCAAGCTTAACTACTTAAGCAGTAGAGGATTACAACACACATATCGACATGCTAACATTCAGATACCATCCTAGCACACCCCATAGGGTACACGAAACCTAAACCTACAGAGACCTGGCTGTCTTAAACACACTGAACAACTACATACGTGTCAGATCACACGACACAGAACCAGAAAAGCAAAGCTACGACGACGACGACCGGAACCATTTGCACGGAGACGACGACGAAGGCCCCTTGGGCCTAGCAGGCGGTGCTCATCTGCAGGCGGCGGGCAAGGTGAACGAGGTGCCACGTCAGGGCCATGAGGGACAGCACGTTGCACAGGGACGAGTAGCTGTTGAGCTGCTTCAGCCGCTTGTTCAACCTCACCACCTTGCTCTTGCCCATCTCCGCGTCTGGCGCCGTCGTCACCGTTGTCGTAGTGGTCTTCGCCGCCCTGGCAGTTCCCATCGTGCCGTCCACCGGGGTACGAGCTCCTGCTGCCGTGGGGTGGGTTGTGGTGGTCGTGGCGGCCGTGGCCACGGTGACGGCCGGCGGGTCGATGATGTCGGACATGTCCCTTCCTCTGCCTTCTTCCTTCTCCAATTTCATCCTCTCAAACATCACCTGCGAAGAAGACGAGGAAACCTGCATGAGACACCTCACTTGCAAAGAACGACAGGATGAATGGCACGAAGAATGCTGGGACAGACAAGTCTTACCTTGGTGGCTTTTGGCTCGAGAAGCAACATGTTCGCGAGGACCAGTCCCAGCGCACTGAGCAGGTTGAAGGTCTGCGCGCGCGCCGCGAAGGAGCTCCGCTCGCGGCCGAGAAGGTGCGCCGCGAGGGACAGGCCGACGCAGTATGCCATGGCGCGGAAGTACACCGGGTACAGCTTGCTCTGTACCACGCCGAGCTGCTGCCGGGGCAGCGACGCGGCGAGGACGTGGCTCGACACGAACGTTACCCACACGCACGCCCCGTAGGCCGTGGCGAACCCCAGCAGGTGCATCACCGCGGTCGCGGTGCGCGCGGCCTCCATGGGCGCGCCCAGCATGTACGCGGCGGCGTCGGACGCCACCTCCCTGGCGCGCCTCGCGATGTCGGTCAGGTTCTTGGTCACCTGGCCGGCCTTCGCCTTGGCGACCTCCTCGGCTCGCGCCACCTTCTCGGCCGCGCTCTCCGCGGCATCTTCGGCGTAGTCCTCGGCTCGCTCTGCAATGTGAGAGACCTTGTCCTTGGCGCTCGTGGCAGCTTCAGAGACCTTGCCCTTGGCACTGGTCACCGTCTCAGCTGCTTTGTCCTTCAAGTGCGATGCCTTCTCCTTGGCATCGCCGGCTGCTTCCGAAACCATGCCCTTGGCGTTGGTCACTGTTTCAGCTGCCTTGTCCTTCACGTGTGATGCCTTCTCCTTGGCTTCATCGGCTGCTTCTGAGACCTTCTCCTTGGCACTCCTCATGGTTCCAGCGGCTCCATCCTTGATGTGTGCTGCCTTCTCTCTAGCTTCACCTGCAGCTTCGGAGGCCTTGTCCTTGGCACTCATCGCAGCGCCCTTCGTCTGCGATGCGGCGTCGAACACCTTGTCCTCCGCTTTGTCCTTGACGTTCGAGAGCGTCTCCCCGGCGCCTCTCACCGCGTCGTCGGCTCCATCTCTGACGCGAGTGGCACCGTCTCTCGCGCCCTCCTCCGCTCCCTTGGCGGCGCCGCAGAGCCTGTCCTTGCAGCGCTTCACGGCGCCGAACACCTTGCCCGTGGCGCTCTCCTTGGCATTGGACAGCGTCTCCTTGCCGTGCTCCACCGCGCCAGCCACCTTGTCCGCGGCGTTGGAAGCCGCTCCCCTGGCCTCATCCGACACCGTCTCTCTCTCCTCGACACCGTCGAGAGCGTGAGGGGGAAGGACGTGCGTCTCTTTGTGGCCCGGGGTGAGCGGGAGCTCGCGCTCGTACTCGACGATGACGACGCGGCGGCCCTCGCGGAGGACCTGCTCACCGTGCTGCTGGGCCGGCGGCGGCGGAGGCGCGGGCGACCAGACGCCGGCGGCGGCCAGGGTGGAGAGGACAAGGCATACGGCCACAACGTTTATCATGATGATGGGATATCGCATTGGGAGTGTGCGTGTAGTGGCTGAGGCTGAGCTATGAAGGTTTGAACAAGTAGCAAGATGCTACCGACGAGCCGCTTAAATCCGCGGGCGCCGGCGGGGCTCGGATGGTTGTAGAAGCAGGAAGACGAGGCGGAGGTAGGGCACGTGGAGAGCTTGTAGTAGATGTGGTGGTGCGCACGATGCCAAGGTGACACGCGTGGATTGTACGTGGCACGGCGTCGCGTCGCTTTGGAAATCGTGCGCGGCGTCGGCCGGTGGAAGGCGGTGTGGGACGCCTGTGCCCCGGCCGGAGTGCTTGTCGATTTCAACGGTCCAACGCGCTGAACTGCACTGAATTATTTTCGCCGTTTCAAAATAACTGTCTCAACTTTATACTGGCTATAATACAAATTTATACTAAAGTTGCAACAGTTATTTTAGAACGAAAGGAGTAGTAGCGATGCTTTTACACAAATGCCACAGCCGGTTGCATGAGGACATGACAGCACAACACCAATCTTTAAATTTTGTATTCTCTCTATTTTAAAATAACTGTTTTAGTCTTATTACTCTCTTCGGTCTTTTTACTTCGCGTATTAAATTTGTGTCAAGTCAAATTTTAGAAAGTTTGATCAAATAAAATATCAATAACTACAATACCAAATATATATATATTATAAAACTACGTTTCATGATGAATTTAACCATACTAATTTGGCATTATGAATGTTGATACATTTTTGTACAAGTTTGATCAAAGTAGAGATACTTTGACTTCAAACAAAACTTATATACAGATTAAAAAGGACCGAAGGGAGTACAATTTTGTACTAAAGCTAGTACAAAGTTAAGACAGTTATTGCTAGAACTAGTACAAAATTAAAACAATTATTTTAAAACAAAAAAAATAATATATAGGCTAATATTGAAAAATCATGGAAAAAATGTGAAGAGTACTAAGGGTAGCATTATTAGAAAACACATGCTTTTCTTGTTTAGAAAAGTTGTTGGACACGTAAGATGATACGAAAAAACCCTAGTCGTCGTTGTCAGGTTCCTTCTCCGTCGCCCTTGTATGCATCATCCTCGTCGGAGGGCCAACGGACGAAGCCGTGCTGCGCCACGGGATGGTGGAGGCGGGGCGGCTTCGTCCTTGCTACATTGCGACGCAATGCGGCCACATCCCATCCCTTTTTTCTAGATGTGATTTGGCGTCGTGATGACCCCTTCCTCCCTAGTAGTTGCGTCTTGCACGATTGGTTTAACGCGCACGCGTGGCCACGGCTTGTTCCTTCCCTGGCCGCCTTCTTTCTCGATGGCGCAACTTCACAGAAAATAACCTACACATGTGGATTCATTCATTTCTGATACCAACAGATTTCATCACCAAAACTTTGGATCCAAGAACCTTCATTCAAATCTAGCAAACCCTAGACCAAAAACAACAAAGGAATCGAAGAACAACCTGATTAAAGCATGCCTACATAGCTTGAGTCGAGGAGAAGAACGAAGAAGATTGAAGAATGAACCCAACAATAACATACCTCTCACTAAAAAGAACCCTTCACCGAAAATATTGTAGAAAAATGAGATCGAGAGGAGGAGAAAAGGAGAAGAAGAGAAAACAAAAATGAGACAACCCGTCGTGAGACTTCTTTTCATCTTGTGTAGAGTGAGATATAACAACGCCAACTAATTGACGGGTACCGCTTCATGGATACCCGCAAAGGTTGCTTTTGGTGCCATCACGTGTCGTGTTTTGGACGCACTCACGAGAAGAAGAAAAATTATAGTTGGGCTTGTGCATGTGGTTACTCCTGCGACCATGCATGTGCCCGTGCCTGTGGCTGCACTTGTGACTGCACCTTTGGCTGTGATAGTGATTGTAGCTTCACCTATGGCTACACCTCACTGGTGTGCATGTGCTTGTGTGACTGCACCTTTGGCTGTGACAGTGATTGTGGCTACACCTCATGGTAGTGCTCGTGCCTGTGGCTGCATCCGAAAAATAAAGTTCATTAAAACCTATCAACATAGAATCTAATTTTAAATATCTCGATGCGAGGAATATGATAATAAAAATGGTACATGATTTCGATGACCGAATCAAGAGATAAATTATTTTGAAAAAACGGATCTATGAAAAATAAGCAAACGTTTAAACTCCAATCGTCACGCAAAACGGCTCAAAACTCTCTAGTTTCGATAAGTAACGTGTGTACATTACATCACTTGTCAACACTAGGGGAAAAGTGATCTTTGCGGAGGATACCCTTCAAGTAGTGATTTCACTCGAATTCACTAGTTAAGGAGTACTCCTTCAAGTGAACATTGTCGGTCTATGCGGCTGATAAGTGGCACACTGTATGCTCACCATTTGTCATAGAAGTTCTCCTTTTTCGTATATTCGATTTTAAATTGTTTTTATCTCTTAAATCATGCATCCAAATCACGAACCGTTTTCATTATTAGATTACTCACGTTAAAATGCTATAAACTAGATCTCATGTTAATAGGTTACAATAAAAAATCAAGAGAAGGTACATATATGCTTTTCACGAAAATAAACATGTGCCTCCACGAGAGGCACGATCATGCCTCTCAGAAAAAATATATTTTTAGAGACATGGGGCGTGACTCTCGACTAAATATGTGCCTAAAAATGTAATTTTTATTTTTTAGAGACACGATCGTAACACATTTTTTCCCTTTTAGAGGCACATGTGTGCCTTTCGTGGAAGCAAAATTGCTCCTCCATGAGAGATGAGAGATGCGGTCGTACCTCTAAAAAAACGTTTTTTTCTTTTTGTAGAGGCACGGGCGTGCTTCTCACGGAATCAAACATGTGCCTCCATGGAAAGCTTGATCATGTCTTTCGTAAAAAATATTTTTTTCCAAGTAAATATATATAATTTTTCACAATTTCCTATCCAAAATGTAAGAAAAGATGCGTGAAAATTGAAGAACCAAAAAAGCTACAAAAGGACCCTTTTAGACCACGAAAACACGTTCATAAAAATAAATAAACGAAATTCTGAGGAAGCACTCAACATTCGACACATGACGCGATCTCAGCATACCAAAAGTAACCTTTACGGAGACTTCAAAGGAAGTACTCCTCAAATAGTTGCTCTCGATTTTGAGTTATAAGTTATAACACTCCTAATGTCATACCTGAGAGAGCAATTAATTAGCGGTACCCCTTGAGGAGCACCGACACAGATCACTTTTGATGCATTCAGAAGTCATCACATGTCTCATTCTAGACGTGCATGAATTGTGGCTATGCGTGAACTATGTTTTCACATGTGGTCGTGTTTGTGGCTGCGTGCGAACTATGGCTATGCCCGTGGTTGTGGTTGTGGTTGTACGTGTCGCTGCACCTACCGCTGCGTATGTGGTCGTGTTTGTTGCAGTGGTTGTAGCTATAGCTACACCTATTACTGTGCGGGAAGTAATATTGTTTTTGCGCTTGTGGTTACGCGTGAACTAAATTTGTAGCAGCGCGAGAAGCAAAATGTTGACTAAAAAAAGTTCATCAAAACCTATCAACGCGGGATCTAGTTTTAAAGATCTCAACGCAAGGAATAAAACTGTGAAAACGGTTCGTAATTTGAATCTAAAAAAAGCACACACTTTAACCTCTTCATTCTCGCGTGCGGAATAGGAAAACAACTCAAAATTCTATGGTTGCGATAAATAGCATGCATAAAAAGTGATTTCCGCATAGGCTACCCTATTTCGCATGGCTGGCCCGTCATCGAGAGCAATTAATTAGACGGATACTACCTCGGAAGCATCTATAGAGATCACTATAGTGTACAGAAGCCGTAGCTGCATATGAATTATGGTTGCGTTTGTGGTTGCACCTGTGGCTGCGGACGAACTGTAGCTACCCTCGTGATTGTCGCTATGATTGGAACTGTACATATAACTATGTCCATAGTTGTGATTGCCCTTGTAATTACAAGCAACAACTGCGATTATAACTACATGTGTGACTGTATCTTGTGGTTGTGGCTGTATCTCTGGCTATAGCTGTGCTCGTGCTGGGAAACATCAAAACTGCCTTCGTCCGGTACGTATCAAACGCAAAAAAAACTAAAAAAATCCCATAAATGTACCATAACATAACATTTGTCGCGCTTTTCTGACCTCCACGGAGGAGAGAAGTGTACCGCGGTCATTGAAGTTGAGACCGAATTTCACTTTGGTCCACATACTTAGAAATACCCGAAATACGGTCATTAAAGTTGCATCAATGAATATCAATGATCACCGCCATATGCTTTGACTACGTATTTCACCTACGTGGTATATTGTTTGACCAGTTGATCGGTCATGTATGCGCTAACAGGGCTAAAATTCATCAATGGTCACTGAATTTGTCTTAAAAATTTATTTTGGTCACTGTTTCAAAATTCAGAACATATCACTTTGTTCATTGGATACTCTTTTTTTTCTTTTTTTGTTTGTATATTTAAAATATATGTATTGCATAAAATTATTTATTTAAATTACAAAACAACTATCACACATACAACAAAAGTTCATGCAGCGTAAAAAAATGTACAAACTATTTTTAAAAAATGTTGCAAGCTTTCAAAAAATACTAGTGACATTAAAAAAATGTTCACAATCAGATAATGTGGTTTATGGTACTACCAAATTTTACTTTTTTCTCATCCTCGTTGGAGGATCTATATGCATAAATAATAATGTTGTGGTAGTTCAAAAACAATACGCTCATTGCATGTGAAGATTGTTCTATCTAGTGTGCATTCCCTTTTAGGGGGTGGCTCATTAAACGGTTTTTTGTAAGGTATACAGGTTCACATATATGTCTAACATTAGACATGTATATCAGTTCAAATACATATCTACTTTTTTAATATATGTTATATATTTTTTGTACATACTCTTATATTTTTGTACATGTTGATCATTTTTTAAATAAGATGATTATTTTGTAAAAAATTGTGTTTGAACACTTTTTGAATAAATTTAAATATTTTAAAATATACGAAGAATATTTTTGGAATGGCACTAAATTTCTTATATTATATGAATATTAAAAAAATATTAATATATTTAAAAATTTATCATGAATATTTTTTTAAACAAGTGACCGTTTTTTCAAATGTCATGTACTTTTTATAAATGGTACAATTTTTTTATTAAATTTATGTGAATATTGTTTGACTATAAGTGTTTTTTTAATCTATTAACACTTTTTGAAACACATCTACCATTTTTTATTTCTTGATTTTTTTAATTCTTGTTTTTTAATGGTATAAATTTCTTTTGTAAATTGTGCAATTTTTATAGTGTGTTAATTTTTTTTCATGAACCTATTTTGAAAACCTGAGTATTTTTCTAATGTTACTATTTTTTTTAAGCTAGCAACATTTTTAAAAACAGCTTGAACATTTTTTACCCTGCCTGATTTTTTTATCTATAATGAATAATTTTACAGCTATACATAAATTAAATTTTTAATACATATATTTAGAATATAAACAAAACTATGAAAAAAATTACTAACTGACGAATAGAGCGATGTGTTCTGGATTTTGAATCAGTGGCCAAAATAAGTTAAGTGACTACCAATGAATTTTAGTTCTGCTAGCAGATACGTACACGATTAGCAGGTCAAACAATATGCCAGGTATGTAAATTATGTAGTCAAAATGTATGACGGTGATTGTTGATGTTCACTGATAAAATTTTAAAAAGAAATTATAGAAAAACTGATACAATTTTAATGATTATATTTCAAGTTTTTTAAATACGTACACTGACGTGAGATTCGATTTTAACTTCAGTGACCGCAGATAAACTTCTCTCCTCCGCGGACTTTACATTTGTTATTTTTAGTGGATCGCGGAGTTTACATACTGGCCAATTTCTCCGTTTATTGCTTGGGCTTGCCGTGCCGCCGGCTCATGCCCTGCTGCACATGCAGCAGCAGCAGCAGCAGCATGTCGTCGTCAGCCCGTTGGTCTGGCTTGTTTCGGAGGCCCACTAACTCCGCGGTCTCTCGGTTCGCCTCCGGCCCCACTGCCTCCGCAGGCCACAGAACCCTACTAGGAACTTGGAACCAAAGCCACCGCCCGCATCGCCTGCACGCTACTCCGCCGCCGGCGATGGAGGACATCGAGGACGTGCTGGGACCGGCAGGGCTTTCCGGCGGCGGAGGGCCTCCTGGCCTCCGCCTTCCCCTCTCCACTGTCGCCGTCAAACCCAAGCGCAGGTCTTCCAGGCTCGTGCAGACGCAGTCCCAGGCCGACGCCCGGATCCCAGGCACGCAGGTACCGCCACCGCCATCGGCCGATCCTCCTACGGCATGTGTGTTGACACGTTGTCATCGTTTCATGCTTAATCTGATTGGCTTGCTGATACTTGTGGTATTTGTGTTGCAGACGATATACGTGAAGACATTCGGGTGCTCACATAACCAGGCAAGCTTTCTCCAAATTATTTTCTGCCTATCACTTCTTCTGATTGTTGCTCTAGTACTCAAGCTTCCCAACTGCTTAGCTCATATGAATTGCTGCATGACTACTTAGCATGCTGTAATTTCCACGGTTTTAAGTAAACGGTTCTTCAGGAGAGCTGGCTGGCAGTAGTTGGTTGAACAGCTGATACTATTTATTATGTATGGATTTAGTAGTGCACTACTGCTTAGTACCTGGTTTTGTGTGTTTAGCGGCGTGCCCCTGGTGCTAAATGCTAGGGAGACAGTGGCTTTGCTAATGCCAATATATAACCTATGTTCTTCTCTTCTCCGCAGAGTGACAGTGAGTACATGTCGGGCCAGCTCTCGGCGTTTGGATACGCAATTACTGAAGAGCCTGAAGGAGCTGATTTGTGGCTAATTAACACGTATGCTTCTAGTCTCTTGTTTGGTTATATCTGTATTTCTATATGCTACCACTGGCTGACTGGATGTGCATGTGCATAGAAGTATAGATGAACTGCTTTAACTTGACTGGTAACTGGTAAATTTGAACTGGTTCTGCTCTGGATATGCATAACAAAATGTGTGCCATTTTCTTGTACTAGAAATTTCCATGAACTGTCTACTCTTGCCTTCTTGGTTTCATATACATTTCTGTTTGATTTTGATATTTTAATTCCATGCTAATGTGTCTGCCCTGTGGTGCCTAATGGTGAAATGTATAGCTCATGTATATGGATAAATCTTGACATGTACTTTTGCCATTTCAGATGCACTGTCAAAAATCCAAGTCAATCTGCCATGTCAACTCTCATATCAAAATGCAAGACTGCAAACAAGCCACTGGTTGTAGCTGGCTGTGTGCCACAAGGAAGTCGGGATCTGAAGGAGCTTGAAGGTATTAGTATAATAGGAGTGCAGCAGATAGATCGGGTTGTTGAAGTAGTTGAAGAAACTTTAAAAGGACACGAGGTTCGGCTGTTGAGTCGGAAGACACTGCCCTCACTTGATTTACCCAAGGTACACTTCATTCATCATGTGTATCAATTGTGTCTGGCATGTTGAAAAGTTTGTGTGTTAAATCTAATGACTGATAGCAGCTACACTTTACAGGTTCGAAAGAATAAATTTATTGAGATTCTTCCCATAAATGTCGGGTGTCTAGGTGCTTGCACTTACTGCAAGACGAAGCATGCTCGTGGTCATCTGGGAAGTTATTCTATAGACAGCTTGGTTAGTGTACTGGAATGTTTCTGTCAGTGCATGGAATATTGCTTCTCCTTAATATTTTTACGGAAATTATTTGTTTCCAATTCACCTTAGGTAGATCGTGTGAAAATTGTTGTCTCAGAAGGTGTCCGTGAGATATGGTTGAGCAGTGAAGATACTGGTGCTTATGGTAATCTCAGTGTCCAAATCGTTATAGATCCACTGAGTGCTACATGTTATATACTTCCATACTACTTTTCCCCTCTGATCATGTATTTTTGTAGGTAGGGATATCGGTACAAATCTTCCGAATCTCTTAAATGCAATTGTTGCTGAGCTTCCTGCGGACAGAAGCACAATGCTTCGCATAGGGATGACAAATCCTCCTTTCATACTGGAGCATTTGAATGAGATAGCTAGTATTTTGCGCCATCCTTGTGTTTTTACTTTCCTTCATGTTCCTGTGCAATCAGGAAGTGATGCTGTTTTAAAGGTATGCTTGGAATTCTGAATTTATTTTGTAATAGTAGTAGTAACCTCCCCGTAGAACAAAACACAAAGTAGTAGTAACCTACAGAGACAAGTTAATATTTTTGACCCTTTCTGTCACTGCACATCTCAGGCAATGAATCGTGAATACACCGTCAGTGATTTCAGAATGGTAGTTGACACTCTGTGTGAGCTTGTCCCCGGCATGCAAGTTGCCACTGATATTATTTGTGGCTTTCCTGGTATGGTAGCAAGTTATTGGTTCATCTATTTAGTCTTCTTTTTTGTTAGTTATTATAAATATTTTACATTGTTAACAGCTAGTTCTGAACTATTTTAAATGGTTTTCAGGAGAGAATGATGAAGATTTTGTTCAAACGGTTAACCTTATAAAAGAATATCAGTTACCTCAAGTTCACATATCACAGTTTTATCCCAGACCAGGTATCTTGTTCTGTGAAATGCCATCTTATGATTAACTAAGTATCAGTGTTTTTTATTCTTCAACTCAGCTGCGATATTTTTTCTTAGGAACACCTGCTGCTAGGATGAAGAAAGTGCCTAGCATTGAAGTGAAAAAACGTAGCCGTGAATTGACCTCAGTTTTTGAAGCTTTTTCACCATACGAAGGACTGAAAGGCAAAGTGGAGAGGATATGGATCACGGAAATAGCTACCGATGGCGTTCATTTGGTAAGTGTAATTGGAGTCACTAATCGTCAGTAACCGATAGTGCTGATGCCAGATGCCAAATATATAACTAGACAAATTTTTGCTTGTATGAACTTTTGTTGCACAGGTTGGACATACCAAAGGGTATATCCAGGTCCTTGTCATTGCTCCAGATAGTATGCTAGGAACATCAGCAGATGCGAAGATCACATCTGTTGGAAGATGGTCCGTATTTGGGGAAGTGATAGAAGGATCCTTTTCAGTAAAGGAAGCAGCACTTGAACAAAATTCTGCTGAAGTGCAGGTAGAAAATAGGCCAAATCATGTGGAGGAAGCCACCTGTTCTACAAACACCTGTGATTCCTGTGCATGCTCGGGTGCAGAAAGCACGGCACAACAGTGTGCTCCACAGCGATGTGAAGATCCATCTGATGCACCCACAAATTGTGGTGATGCTACTCGCCAGGAAACACCTCAGGCTACCCTTGCGAGAAGAAACGTTGAGGGGACAGTGAAAACAAGCGAAAGCAATGCGGAGAAATCGAGAGGGGAGGATCAGCAGGTAAATGTTGTTACCAGGGGAGCACTAAACATTGACAGGATTCTTTGGGGTGGTTTGGCCGTAAGCTTCGCCACAACAGTGGCTGTACTTGCGTTGCTTACCTACAACATTTCTTACACGTCCTCCTAAGGCTGGTGGTTATAACTTTAGTTTTTGTCTCCATGTTGGTGATTTTCTTTGATTGTGGAATCGTTGTATTGCCAACATATGTTGCTGAAAATACCATTTTCCTGTATTCTGTTTCTCTCATTCATATCCTTCCGAAGGAAAATATATTTCTTTTATGTGACAGCTTGTGAGTGTCTAAATGAATTATGAGGTTCTTAAATGGCAATGCTGCAAGTCCCTTGTGCAGCCTGTGCCTTCATCCGGGATCCTGCAACTTCCTGCGCAGCTATGTGGAATCCATTTTGCTGACCCGTCAATACCCTCTTAGGCCTCATTTGGTTTTTTCCCTGAGGGTTCCCGGTCAAAACCCAGGCCTCGAATCCCACGGACAGGTTACCTTGTAAAAAATTGATCCGTTTATGTCGTTGGAGACCTTGAAGTCCACGAGAGTCAGGGAGATCGACCCACGTCTCGAACGGCCGTGAAGAAAATCCACGCTTCCTCTTCTTCGGCGATCAACAGGACAATCACCCTTTTGAAGAGAAGAATCTCCTTTGACGCAAAAAACCGCTCGACTGGGATTTCCTACCCTGGTTTAAATTCCCTGGTTACCAAATTAGTTATTAAGTATTGTAAGGGCATCACACATCCTCGAACGTGATTGCTTATACCTCAATGTATCTTAAAGTATCGTTTCCGCAGACGGACATCTCAAATCCAAATTTCCAAATCCATAATATACATGCAATATAAAATACATGGCATCGGACTATCAAAAATTGGCACGATCTACTACTTAAATTTTAGCTAAATCTTCATACATGTCCGCCCTTGCTTTTTTTTCCCTTTGGACTTCCCTTTGCCGCAGACATCGCCATCTTTTACGTAAAAGTATTGGTTGAAGACGCAAAATGGATCAAGCTCGAGTTGCTCATCGTGGAACTTGAGTGAGCCGTCAGACACATGCAAAATTGAATACCTTAATTGAATGAGAGAGCTCAAAAATTAGGAAGCATAGTAAAATTACTAGAAACATCTAGCACATCTCTTCTCTACTACTTATAAAAGAACAAATTTGAATTGTTCTATAACCACCCAAACAAGTGTACACAAAACAATCACAACCCTTCGATCTAATCTACTTAGTTAAATCTAAGAGCCCACAATGATCCCATGGTCTGCCAGCTAATTGAATGGTCCAGATTCAATGTTTTTCCGCGGCAATCGATGGCAGCGCACATAGCCTGATCGATCTGATCTGATAATTTTGGAAACTAATTACTCCCCGTCATCCTTCCGTATTTAAAGGGCCCAAAGCAGCCGCATGTGAGATAAACAGTTTCCTTGGAAAACGATAGAGGGAGTTAAAGCACGTGCATGGATGATGAGTAATTGGTGGAATCCTTCTGGTTGAATGCAAAGGGATCTCTGACTTCTTCCCCTAAGAGCAAGTCTAATAAGGCCGAGTAAGCTGGCTATAAGCCTTGCCATGTCATAGAAATCCTACTTGGAAGAGTGAGAAGAGAGGAGAGAGAGTGAAGCGGGCTCTTATTCTACAGCCCGGCTATAGCACAAGAATCAAGAAAAAGTAATATGCATGCAACTCTCATCCAATCATATCCATTGTTTATGTAAATATTAAATGCTTAGAGCCAACCTAATAGTCAATCTAAGAGCCAACCTATTATATGACTATTTTTTATGAAGGCTCTAGATGACATGGCCTTTTCTTATAGCCAACAGCTGGCTACATTATTAACCATGCTCTAAGGCTGCTCCCAATGATTCAAGGTGTACCGGTGCTAAAGATGCCACATAGGCAAAAAACTGATGTGGCAAGGCAATTAAAGAGGAGAGAGAGCACTTTGGTAACCCCATGAGGAAACGGTGCTAAGCACGTTGACCTATGCAAAATGTCTACCAACCAATGCATGAAGAACTTTAGTGATTAAACAATTAAATAAAGCAAGTTTAGCTATAATAGTTAAGCACCTATGCATTGGGGATATTGGTTGCTAAGCTTTTCAATACCTTTAACACCTTATCTAAGCACCAATGCATTGGAGGAAGCCTAATCAAGGCAGTGACTCGATAAAAGAAAAGGGAACTCCCAGCGCATGTGATACGTCCCAGACGTATCTATAATTTCTGCTTGCTCCATGCATGTTTTGTGTGACTTTGCCATGTTTTGGTTGAACTTTATTACACTTTTAAACCAATTTGGACTAACCTACTAACTCAGTGCACCCAGTTGCCAGCTTCTGGTTTTCTACTGTTTTTGTTTTTCAGGTTTTCCGGCTGATTAAAGTGCCCAAAAAATTCCGCAAAAATTATATTAAAAATCAGCGGGCAGGAAGCTTTCGGAATAACCAAGGGAGAGAGCCGGGACCACCACCAGGGAGCCAGAAGGGTCCCTGGCGCGGCCCCAACCCTAGGGCGCGCCAGGCACCCTCCTGGCTGCCCTGGGTGGCCCCTCGACGCCCCCTTCGCCTATATAACCCCCTCGGGGTAGAAACCCCTAAACAAGAACTCTTTTTCGCGGAAACCTCTCTATTCCGCCGCCGCCGCCGTTTTCAGATCGGGGCTGCCTGGAGAAGCTGCCCCGGCACCCTGCCGGAAGGAGATCACCCCTCCGGGAGACCATCCATAGCCATGGACGCCTCCCGTATGTACCGTGAGTAGTCCCCCTTGGACCATGGGTCCGTGATCAGTAGCTATGTGATTTCCTCTCCCTCTTTTGTGCTTCCACTTTCGAGACCTCGTGAGCTGCCTCACATGATCGAGGCACCTATGTAATTTTCTGCTGTTGCTATGCTGAGTTTGTTGGGATCTGATGGATTATGAGACTATGTTCAGATTGTGATGAGTAATATATTTGGTTTGCCCTTTTATGTTTTGTTCTTGAGTAAATTCTTGCATGTTCTCCGTTGCAGTATTTGCTTTGGCCAAGTTATTTGCTTGCAACTTCAAGAGAGAGCGTTATGCTCGATTGTGGGTTCAGCCCCCTGATGTCTAGCTTGAGTGACAGAAACATGAGACTAGGGGATGTGTTGTTGCCACCAGGGATAAAACAACGGTGATTGTGCCTATTGGTGCAAGAATTGTTTACTTTACGCAAAGTTCTTTTAATGCAGTTGTCTGTTGCTTTGAGTTTACACTTTGGGTGGGATTCGCAACTTAATACCAGCAAGATGTTCTGGATAGATATCTCAAGGTGGATGATTCGTAGTAGATGCAGATGGATTTCGGTCTACTTACCTTGGTGTACTGCCCATTGCTTTTGAGCCCTTCCTTTCTTTGCAGCATAGTTAGCATTGCGGTGCCTTCATAATCCTGTCAATTGCCCAACTGTGATTTGTTTACCTCACTAGCATTTTTATCGTCTTTTGGAGAGAGACATCACTAGTGAAAATCACGGGACTCCGTTCCATCTTCATACCATTGTTCACACCCACTATTTACCTTTCTGTTTTACTTTTACTAGTACCTTTTTATCTCTTGCGTTTGATCCTTTGTAAACGACAAGGCCGGAGGAATTGACAACTCCTCTGAACTCGTTGGGAGCAAAGTTATTTGTTTTGTGCAGGTCCACGACAACTCCACGCATCAGAATAATTTCTGGCGCCGTTGCCACCTATCGTACTTATCGTTGAGTCCTACTGGAGACAAACCTTGGTATCTTTACTGAGGGAAATTACCGCTACGCTGCATCTCAACCTTCCAATTGGGGTAACCAACGAGGGGCGAGAAGCCATCAAGCTAATTTCTGGCGCCGTTGCCGGGGACTCAAAGGAAGTACAAATACGCGAGTCCTGATAACCTCCAATTTCTGGCGCCGTTGTCGGACCCCTGTATCAAAAATAGGGGAGTTACACGCTATCTTTTACCTTTGATTTTTAGTCTTGTTAGTTTACCTTTCAGTTTTTACTTTTGTGTCCCTTATCAAAAATACCAAAAATACCTACTGATGCTATCTTCACCATGGGTGATGAACCACCCAAATATGGTAGGATGGACATGTTTCACTTGGATCGTCTTCGATCAATTTGTTCTCGCGCTAAAAACCCAACCGACTTGGTTGAGGGAAAATCATTGGATGAGCATGCTCATTATACGAGGCACCGCCTATCTCAGAAAGGGAAACACTTATGGGATCAAATACATGTTTCTTATTGCCATGCTAAACTTTTGTGCCACATTTATGATTTTACTTGTTGTTCTAATATAGATCATAAACACCTCCCTTTCCAATGTGAGTTTAATGAAAATGAGATCTTATCTTCTTATGCTAAAGGTGTTCATGATTACTTTGATGTTGAAAAGATTGAAGAGTTTGTTGCTTTTAAAGGTGCCTATGAGATTGCTTCCTTGATTGAAAAGTATCACGATACTATTTTCGAGTCTGAAAACTTTACAGTTCTTGCTTATTGCTTCGAGAATTATACTTCCAATTCTTATATTGAGGATTTTAAAAATAAAATGTTTGCTGCCCAAGAAGAGGCCAATTATTGCATTGAGGAGGAATCCCATGATTCCGAGGACTCACTTGAAATATCCCTTTCTGAAAATTTTGATACTTGCTTTGTTGATGGCCAAGATGCCACTATGGATGATGCTGACAAAAATGAACTCTCTATAGTTCCTTATGTTAAGCATGAAATTTTTGCTATTGCACCCACACTTGATTGTCCTATTATCCTTTTGAAATCTCCAACTCCGGAGAACTTTGCTCTTATCAAGGCTCAATGTGATGGGTTGCATTTATCTTATAATCCTAAATACCGTGTTGAAAAGTATACACGTGTGCTTGCAGTTCATGAACAACATGATTTATGTGATAGTTATATTCTTGATGTTGTTCATGATACTACTGAAAATTATTTTGAGAGAGGGAAGTTTGGTTGTAGAAAATTACATATTACTAAAACTCCTCTCTTTATGTTGAAAGTTTTGAAGTTGTTCTTGTTCCACCTTCCTATGCATGTCACTTTGTGCTTATTTGATTTATTTTATTACAAGATTCCTATGCATAGGAAGTGGGTTAGGCTTAAATGTGTTCCATATTTGCTTCTTGATGCTCTCTTTTGCTTCAAATCCTTATTTTTATGATAGCAACTTTTATGATCTTCATGCCTAGCTTAAAGGCATAAAAGAAAGCGCTTTCGGGAGGCAGCCCGCAACGAATTTAGGTTTTTCTTTTTGCTTTTGTTCTGTTCTTAGTGGTCTTGATGATTGTTACTACTGTAGCAACATCATTGTATCTTTATTTTTCAAGCTTTGTGCCAAGTTTAGCCTCAGAGTGCTTGAAAGTTCAAAAGTTGGAGCTTGCTGTCCAGAAACAGATTATGTCTTCTTGACGGGAAAATTCGCGATAAATCACCAGATCATATTTTTGATCTGAATTTTTTTGACAGCATGCTCCATATAATTGTCTTGCTAGCCCCTGTTCAAAGTTTTTTGATTTGAGTTGCAGAAGTACCTCGAAAAAATTCCCCTTTCTCTGCTGTTCTGTTTTTCTCAGCTTCTGCCCCAGTTTTTATTTTCGCAGTTTTTCAATCCTTAAGCTTGCTTTTTCTTTGCAAACTTTTTTGGGCAGGCAAGAGAAATAGTAGCTCTTCCTGGAAATCTTTATTTGCAGTAGAGGAAAATTATTTTATTAGGGTACTAACCTCTCTAATCAGCCTACAATGAGTTATGTATGAAGGGAGTTTTCAAGTGCGCGATGGAAGGTGATGAAAGAAGATCCAGGAGTGTCAAGCGCTCAAGCTTGGGGATGCCCAAGTGCAACCCCAATAAATATTCAAGGAGACTCAAGCGTCTAAGCTTGGGGATGCCCCCGGTGCATCCCCTTCTTCATCAACAATCATCGGTCTGTCTTTCGTTGCACTATATTTTTATCACTTCATGCGTTATGTGCTTTGCTTGGAGCGTCTCGCTCTTTACTTTTCTAGGTTTGTTTTGCTTTCTTTGCTGTAGTAACAAGTTAGACCCCAACTTACTCTTTTGTGTGGGAGAGAAACACACTCCACTTGAACTAGAACTCCTCATAGGATTTGCATGCTTATTTCTTTTAGCTGTGAGTTGTTCTTTTTCTTTTCTTAGCTGCTGGTCTGTTTAGCTGTAGTGCTTTAGTTTTTCTAGAGCTTTTCTTTTCAGGTTGAACTTTCTATAGGTTGCATGTTTTATCTTGTTAGAGAGTTTGCCTGTTGCACTGAGTTCTGTGTCTTGACTAGAAAGTAGGTAGTTAAAGTTGCTTTTCTTTTTGAAGTAGTAACTTGCAATAGTTTTGAGGTATTGATTAGAGTAATGTTTGAACTTTTGGTGTCAAGAGCTCTTGCCTATTAGTGATAGATGTCGTATTTTGGGCAATCCGTGTGTTTTTCGAAAACCAAAAAACCCCTGTTGAGAACTCTAGCTACTAGATGGATCACTAACCTCTGGAGGGTTCGAATATTAGAGTACACTCACGTACCATGAGTCGAGGATGCGCAAGGATAACCAAACCCCCATACACTCCTCCTCGGGGTACCTGTCTCTTTGTGAACCTCCTATTAGATTGAGAGTTACCGATAATAAGTGCATGAGTTCTTCGGACTAATGTGAGTATTCGAAAGTTGACACTTCCACCTACCCATACTTTTTCTAGCCTCTTCGGTACCGTGCATTGCCCTTTTCTCACCTCGAGAGTTGGCGCATACTTCCCCGGTGCATCCAAACCCTTGGCATGATACGCTCTGTCATCATAAGCCTCATTATATCTTTCCTCAAAACAGCCACCATACCTACCTACAAGGCATTTTCATAGCCTTTCCGAGATACATTGCCATGCAACATCCACCCTCTCATGACTTGATCTTCATGTCATACATGCTACTTGCTTGATCGATGAGCCGCATGCTAGTTGGGCCTTGCCCTAATCATTGCTACATGACGCGCTAATATCATTGCATATCCTGCTATCCTGGCAGAGGCATACATTTGCATCATGATTAGTTACGTTTTCTTTTTGTGAGTACCTTTGTAAAGTGTGAAAGATCTCCTATATTCTTGTAAAATATAGAGTATTGCCCCTAAAGTGAGGAAAAGATCCCAAAGAGGACAAAATCAAAAGATCCCAAAGAGGACAAGTGAGAGTTAAATAGAAAGAGCCATTGAGGCCACCAAAATAAAAAAAAGAGAAAAAAGAGAAAAAGAAAAATAAAAAGAGAGAAGGGGGCATACTACTATTCCTTTTGAGAGATCCACACTAGTACTTCATCTTCTATCCCTTGTACTCCATAGAGATTATCATCATGCATATAGCTATGTGGGGAACTTTTACACTATAGAACTTTGCTTGTATATTCCAATGATGAGCCTCCTCAAACGAGCTCTAGGTCTTCTTGAGCAAGCAAGTTAGATGCACCCCCACTAGTTCCATTGGGAGCTTTTAGCTCACATGTGCATCTGTTGTATGGCAATCCCTACTCCTCACATCATATCTATCATATGGCCTTCTCTCGCCTATGATTGTCCTCATTGATGTGAGCCCTTCACACACCTTTTTGTCTTCCTCCTCCACCCTTTTTCTGTTTCGCCTTTTAGGTGTCAACTTTCTTGCTCACGCTCATCCATTGCATGAGTGCTCAAAATATCGAAAGGGAGTGGATCAGTTTGACTTGTACCTGGCTAGTGGTCTGGGGACGAGTCCAGATAAGAATCCAAAGGAGAATAAGTGTGAAAATTTAGTAGATAGTTGTTCTCAACAACCTTTTTTCTCTTTCTTCCCAGTCCCTTGCTTGCACGCAAACACCATCTGGAGACATTCGAGTCACGGACAGCAAGAGCTCTTGCACCTTTTGTTCTTTTGTTGCTTGTGTTAATGCCAATATAGACTCTTGCCTGTTAAGACTTGAACTGAATTGCATGCTTTGATTGCTTTACTTAACAGTCCTTATTTGGTTGTGTGGAATGTCACCACAGAAATTATGCTTGTTATCATTTACCTACTCGAGGACGAGCAGGAATTAAGCTTGGGGATGTTGATACGTCCCAAACGTATCTATAATTTCTGCTTGCTCCATGCATGTTTTGTGTGACTTTGCCATGTTTTGGTTGAACTTTATTACACTTTTAAACCAATTTGGACTAACCTACTAACTCAGTGCACCCAGTTTCCAGCTTCTGGTTTTCTGCTGTTTTTGTTTTTCAGGTTTTCCGGCTGATTAAAGTGCCCAAAAAATTCCGCAAAAATTATATTAAAAATCAGCGGGCAGGAAGCTTCCGGAATAACCAAGGGAGAGAGCCGGGACCACCACCAGGGAGCCAGAAGGGTCCTTGGCGCGGCCCCAACCCTAAGGCGCGCCAGGCACCCTCCTGGCTGCCCTGGGTGGCCCCTCGACGCCCCCTTCGCCTATATAACCCCCTCGGGGTAGAAACCCCTAAACAAGAACTCTTTTTCGCGGAAACCTCTCTATTCCGCCGCCGCCGCCGTTTTCAGATCGGGGCTGCCTGGAGAAGCTGCCTCGGCACCCTGCCGGAAGGAGATCACCCCTCCGGGAGACCATCCATAGCCATGGACTCCTCCCGTATGTACCGTGAGTAGTCCCCCTTGGACCATGGGTCCGTGATCAGTAGCTATGTGATGTCCTCTCCCTCTTTTGTGCTTCCACTTTCGAGACCTCGTGAGCTGCCTCACATGATCGAGGCACCTATGTAATTTTCTGCTGTTGCTATGCTGAGTTTGTTGGGATCTGATGGATTATGAGACTATGTTCAGATTGTGATGAGTAATATATTTGGTTTGCCCTTTTATGTTTTGTTCTTGAGTAAATTCTTGCATGTTCTCCGTTGCAGTATTTGCTTTGGCCAAGTTATTTGCTTGCAACTCCAAGAGAGAGCGTTATGCTCGATTGTGGGTTCAGCCCCCTGATGTCTAGCTTGAGTGACAGAAACATGAGACTAGGGGATGTGCTGTTGCCACCAGGGATAAAACAACGGTGATTGTGCCTATTGGTGCAAGAATTGTTTACTTTACGCAAAGTTCTTTTAATGCAGTTGTCTGTTGCTTTGAGTTTACACTTTGGGTGGGATTCGCAACTTAATACCAGCGAGATGTTCTGGATAGATATCTCAAGGTGGATGATTCGTAGTAGATGCAGATGGATTTCGGTCTACTTACCTTGGCGTAACGCCCATTGCTTTTGAGCCCTTCCTTTCTTTGCAGCATAGTTAGCATTGCGGTGCCTTCATAATCCTGTCAATTGCCCAACTGTGATTTGTTTACCTCGCTAGCATTTTTATCGTCTTTTGGGAGAGAGACATCACTAGTGAAAATCACGGGACTCCGGTCCATCTTCATACCATTGTTCACACCCACTATTTACCTTTCTGTTTTACTTTTACTAGTACCTTTTTATCTCTTGCGTTTGATCCTTTGTAAACGACAAGGCCGGAGGAATTGACAACTCCTCTGAACTCGTTGGGAGCAAAGTTATTTGTTTTGTGCAGGTCCACGACAACTCCACGCATCAGAATAATTTCTGGCGCCGTTGCCACCTATCGTACTTATCGTTGAGTCCTACTGGAGACAAACCTTGGTATCTTTACTGAGGGAAATTACCGCTACGCTGCATCTCAACCTTCCACTTGGGGTAACCAACGAGGGGCGAGAAGCCATCAGCATGGTAGGAAGGGGAGGTAGTCTGACCGAATTAGATCATGAAGTAGAGACCGACGTCGTTGGCTACACGCGGATCACTGCCCACTGCTCCTCCGCTCCTCTGTCTTTCCAAGCCCACGTGACGCCCGTGGATCAGGCGTCTTGGCAAGGTATGGCAGCTCCCGGCGGCGGCGCGACGAGGAGGGTCGTCGCTGCATAGATGTAGCATCCTCATGTGTTTATCTTCTGCCGGGCATACGCTGATGGTTCGTGTATCGTGTTGCATGTGGTGGTGATTTGTAGTGGTATGTCTGCTCGCGCGTGAAAGTTGCCTGATGATAATAGATGATGGCCTTGATCAAACCGTGGTCATCAGCGGTGCCTCTCAACCAGCTGCATGGGGCTGATGGGCTGCGCCTTGCATGTGCACAGGAGAGGTGGTACTACCGGCGGCTGGGCCTTGGCACCGACTAGGCAGATCAGCAGAACTCGGTGTTATGCATGCATTACAAGGGCAAACCTATGGCATGGTATGGATTCTGCGATAGCTAAGTCGATTAGTCGTTAAGTATTATTCTGCAAACAAATCATACAATGTTTCTTGGCATCTCCTTTTAACATGACAATTGCATCTATCTGGCATCATTGTCGGGTGAGGTTAGTCTACAAGAAAGACTAGAGACTAAGCTTGTCAGTTGTGTCTATTTCTCTATTCTCTTTGAATCTAAACCGAATACTATTGTAAATTAGCATGCTACTTGAATGCATGGTTGATCGGTTTGTTCATGGTGGTGTTGGGTAGCCATATTTTCATATTTTTTGTAATTTTTTTGTTTGTGCGATTCATTTTTTGTGAGTTTTTCATTGATTCCATTTGGTTTTATACGAGCGATTGGAAAATAATTGTTTGAATAGGAATTACTGCAATTTTTATATTACTATTCGGTCTATGTGAGGTCTGCCCATAGTAAAAAATAGCCGGCTATTGCATTTAGCCTCGGCATTTTCAGCAGCTAAGAGGGCCTTCCCACCGAATACTGATGTATGTCATTCTAGGTTCTAAACTCTAGAATTTCATATTTACTTGGCAACCCAAATCCATGTTTTGAACTCTTGATATTCAATCCAAACTCTAAGCAAGCATGATTCCTTCTATATGTGTAGTTTTATATCCTTATAACGTTTGATTCAAAATTTTATAGGACACCATTTTTGCAAGATATTGAAGCAAATGATAACGTATCGCTCCAGCCCACATGTTGTTGATTGCCCCGACAACTCATCCCCACATGAGAACTACCCTCCGTTGCAAGCGAAATATCCCTCAACACCAAGTGACTCGATAAGGATACGGAGATCCTTTCCTACGAGTTCCCATGAATCAACCATTATGTGGTTATCTTCCACCTTTAATTTGTTCATATATGGCATAGATGTGTTGTTCTGCAAAAGGTTGCATTGCATCATATCGTTAAGAATCAATAAGCTCAACCGTTATAAGTTCCTTGTTAATGTTGTCCCTAAGGGCCAAACTCAACAACCTAGCGTGTGAACAATAGAAGACGCTAAACTTGTGAAATCACTATCGACTTACCCATAAGAATATGCTATTACAAATGTTTAACTTATGGTAACAAATAAAATCATTGATGGTCTATAACTTCTGCACATTAGCATGTGATTTGTGCTCCTTTATATAGTCATCTGATGGGATCACATTCCATTATTTCTCTTCAAATTAGTTGGCGCTTTGGTGACCACATGTTTATTATGGTGCCTTTTCTTGCTCTTCAATGAACTGTGTTGCCTTTTATATCTTAAAAATCTTTTGAAGAATTTCAGTGCATTTAGGATGAAAAATATGTCCAATCGTATTTTGATTATGAAGAACATTTTTTTGTAGAAGTACTACATTGCTAACATCTCTGTTGCCTCTACTATATTAGTACATTGTTGTTGAAAAGAGGAAGAATGGTCTGATAACTTTTTTTCGATCTGATTGCCCAGTATCGATGGAGATGTGGAACTCAAGAAAACAGAATATACAAGAGGTTATGGGCCTCATCTATGAAGTATCCGTTGATCTAACTATCGCTTGATTTTTTTTCACCTTATAGTTTAGTTATCCATTCCTTACAAAATGATATTAGTACCAAATATAGGATTGCATCTCCATGTATCGAACACAATATAAGGTTGCTTTTCGATCATAACTAACTTTCTTTTTCTTTACAACCAATGAGAACACATAATGAACTAAACACCATATTATGTGTTTCTATGCAAACAACATGACCACAATGATGTCTCACTAAAAACAACTTGAGTCACATCACCACTTTGTGTATCAATTTAATTCATTTTTTAGAATTTCATATTTTGTTTTATATGTACTGATGTGAATCTTATTTTTCAAACATTTAACGTGCGTTGCACGTGCAAACTTACTAGTAGATATAGGTATATGGACCAATGATACAAAGTAAATTACACCTACGATCCCTATACTAGTTGGCTCGTAACATAATGATCTTCGAAGTTGTGGAATGCCTCAGTACGGTCCTTGAATTTAAAATGCCTCGTCGGCCGAAGCCATCGGGCAAAGCCCCACGGGGCATACGTTGGCGGCGAGGCTTATCTCCCTTCGTGATGACCGTATTCACAATGCCCAACGTCATCATCCTCTCCATCGTCGCCGGTCGGAGCCACCGGGCAAAGCCTCGCGGGGCGTACGACGCCGGCGGGGCTTCTCTCCCTTCGCAATGCCCATCTTCGCAGTGCCTGAGGTCATCATACTCTCCTTCTGAAGTGAGTCAATGTTTGATAACCGTTCTTCGTCGTATATTGGAGGAGCTCCGGTCTGGATCATGGAGTCCTAGCCAGGAGGGTCGAGATAGCCTGCTCCAGCCCGCTGGCCACCCACCGACGCCTGGTGCTCTCCCGTACCCAAATCTGAAAAAAGTGGTGACGATAACACATGGTTGATTTCATTTTGTTCTTCGAGGTGAAAACCTAGAATCTAACCTTTGATGCTTGGATCCGGTGATAATTGCGCTTGAGCGTTATTTCCTTCCCGAAGGCGTTGTTTCTGTTGAAGTTGTGATCCAATTTCATATATAAAAATAAAGGCTAACTTCTGATGGAGCAGAGCGGAGAGTCGTCACCGGTATGGATAGGTATCATATATATTCCTTGTAATCCGCCACACGAAATAAGTTGATCAGTTATAAATTCCTCGGCGTTTGTAACCTTTTCATGATAGTGAAAGTTTGTTGGCCGGAGCCCATTGTTTTTTACCCTTCTCCTCAAATAGGTTTCCACGTTAAATCCTTGTAACCCCTTGGTGATTTCATTCTTCTCGTTGTTATTTTGCCTATCGAATCGCTAACATTATCGCCGAAGAATTTCGTTGTTCTTATGGTATCAAAAGATGCTTGGTGCGGATATGATCGTTGTTGTAGTTTGTCGATCGCTAGTGATGGCGATAGGTTTTCCTCCCGCTTAGGCATAACTTCGATCTCATATGACTTTGCTTTTGATCGGTGTGTTTATTTGTGTATGTGTGTTGGTATTGGCTATGTGCATTCTAATTATGCAAAATCCAGATGTACGCTCATTATCTTTGTAGCAATTTAATGCTTTATTTTAAATCAATAAAATCCATCCTTCATAAAAAAAGAGGGAACACATGCGAAGAATGAAAAAAATGCATATGCCATGTGTAAAAGAAAACATGTTCGTAATGAGCTCTAGTATTGATTCTTGCACCTAAAGCCTGACAATACAACGCTGGAAAAAAATCAATTCTTGTAGCAAGACGCATAATAATAATTGAATTCACACGACTCTCCATAATAACCTATTCCCTTGCTTCCGACATTGCCATAATCCTTTCGGTATCTGCAACTCTGCAACAATTGTTACTCTCAAGTATCGATGGTCAAACACCTCCACCAACGCTGTAGCAAATGTCACAATGGCGTCTACACATATGCCCTCGATCGATCCTCTAGAGGTACTCATCCCACGAATATGCAACCACGCCATATGCCAGCATCTGTAATGCAGCCATGCACTTTTGATAGCTGAAGAATCCAATTGTCCCGACATCCTTCTTCAAGATGATATAGTCATTATAGGACCAAATGTCATGGTAGAGGTGATCGAACACATTTTTCACATTCGAAAGCGTTGGTTTTTTGCAAGTTCTTCCCCCCATTATTGACCTCTTTGAGCTTGCTTACTCTCTTCCCCTCCTATGATACTTGCTCCTTTTGAGGGAAAAGAGAAAGGAGGTCTAGATCCACATTCTCCACCAAGCCATCTCTCCTCTAAGTGAGGGGAACCTTGTGGATCTAGATTTTGCAGTTCTTTGTGTTCTCCTTGTTCTTCCTCTCATATTCCTCCATAGTTTTTGTTGCTTTGGTGAGATTTGAGAGTTGGGGACTTGAGCACTTCGTGTGCTCTTGCCATTGCATTTTGTGCATCGGTTTGAGTTCTCTCCGAGGATTCGTTGTAGTAAGTGAAGTTGAGAAGATAGCTACTCTTGAGTGCATTGGCACTCTAGAGCTTGTACCTCGTGGGTGCGTTGGCACCTAGAGGCTTGTTTGTGCGGAGCTCAATCATTGTGGTGGAAATGTTGGATATATGCTCTAGAGGCAAATAATATATGATTATTCCAATATATCTAAGCAAGTTCATAACCATTTTCATACCGTGCTAGAACTGTGTCAGTGAAACAATGATGCAGATGTGGTATAGAAACCCCAGAGTTCCTAGTTAGCCTCTACATCGATAACTAGTTCATGGTCAACATGATGATCGTGGTTTCGCGATCATGGACAATTAAGTCTCTTGACTACGAGGTCACCTCACTGGTTAAGTGACGTGACGAACATTACCCAAAGTAAGCATTACAGCATGATCAAATCTTATGAAGGTTCAGTGTTGTAATTACAGAACGTGGTAGACTGTTCCTTTGACCGTGAGTACGTGCATAATTACTATCTTCCCTGATGCTTTGACTTACATCCCACCACCTGACTGAAATATGCGGGTCATAACGGTTGTATCTTAGGTATTCCGTGGAGATATGTTGAGGAGTATTGTTACAAGAGCGGGATTTGTCAATCCATATAATGGATAGATACTCGGGGCCCACTCGGTGAGATTCCATCCATAAAGCTGCAGCGTGTGACTAGGTCACGGGGATGAATATCATGGGAACGAGTGAATGAGGATTAGTTCGGAACGAGGTTGAACCAGACATAGGATGTCATTGATCAAATCTCGGAACAATCCAGTATCGCTGACAAAGGGAATGCTATACGGCGTAAGGTCCAATCGGTGTTTGATATCCGGAATGCACAGGGGTCATTATGGGCATCCAGGTCCCGCTGATGATCATTGACCGTAGCCTCATCTCGGTCATGACTGGAGTGTTCTCGGACCGTAGGGTAACACACTTAAGGGCTCGATGAAATCGGAGACCTTTTCGGAACCATCGGAGTAACCAAAGAATAAAGGAAACAATATCGGCGAAGTACCGTGTTGAACCGAAACAAGTTCGGAGTGAACCGGAAGGTGTTCCGGAGCACCGGGAGATGGAATATTATGTATTAGTTATTAGATAATTGAATTAATAATTAAAATAATTTTATTTCTAATTAATATGTGCAATGGGCCTTAGTGGAGAAAAAGGCCCATTAGGGGAAATAAAAGGGAAAAAGAAAAAGAAAAAAGAGTGGGGAGGCGCCATGGGCCCTAGGGCCCATGAGGGGTGCGCCCCCTCCCCCCCTTGACCGGCCACCTCGCCTTAGCAAAGGGACTTTAGTCCCACATTCCTAAGGGAGAGGGGTTGACTCCCTCCCCTCTGCCTATATATAGATGGGCAGGGTGCACATATTTAAGACACAGAAATTCGTGAGAAAATAAATATTACTCCGAATTGAGATCGATTTTCTCCGGTCTTCTCCCCTCCCTTGTCTCATTCACGGTGGGCTCCCTAGTGTGAGCCTATAGTGGAATTGAGGCTTCTCTGCTAGAATCGGAGGCCGTCGTGCTGCCGAAGCTCCGTCCGGAGGTCTGCTTCCGCCACGTCCGCTGGATCGGAGAACGGAGGTCGTCATCGAGTCTCGTATGTGTGCGAGTACTACGAGGTGCTACACGTGTGGCACTACACCCATCCGGGTGCTCAACACAGCCAGGGGGCTGTGAAACTTGATCGGCTACATCAACCACGTTGGCGGGAACGTTTCCCGCGCAACGGACTACACCCCGAGGTATGTTATTTCCGCACTACTTTCCGTTACGGTAATACGGCTAGCTAGATCTTGGGTTATGGGAACGCTAGTTAGAAAAATTTGTGTTTTCTGCTGCGAACCCCAACAGTGGTATCAGAGCTAGGTCTATGCTTAGTATTACTGTACGGATAGAACACATCGGGGATGTGGGCGTTGATTGTATGATTGTTACCCTCCCACGTGTACTTGTTCACATCTACGGCATTGTTTGATGAAGCGGCCCCCGACCGACTTTACGCGTACACTTACGCGAGACTGGTTCCACGCTTGACATACGGCTTGTACCGTATAAAGTGGCTGGGGGGTGTCTGTCTCTCTACTTTAGCGGATGTGGAATTTGCAACGGAGGGCCTCGTGCGGGGTGTAATAGAGACAATCGTATGGTTGACGTTGTGATTGACTCGTAGGTTAAAACCTGTTTAACTATGAAAGCCCTAGCAGCCACGTAAAACTTGCAATATACAACTAGACCGTCTAAACCTTGTATTGCTAAGTGGGGGCTATCGTTTGTTTTTTTGTGATGTAGTGATAGCTTTGCTATGTGTTACTAGTAATTAGTAATCGTCATCATAAAACAAACTAAAATGGAGACACTGTAGACTTAGTGTTGCCATAGCTCAGACATCTTAAAACTTGCTAGTATAGGATACACGACGGTAGCATGTGATAAGATGATCCCTTAACAAAGCCAAACACAAGTATTCTACCGAAGTGTGCACCGCCTGGAAGGTTCTCCCATATGGCTTGATGCTCCGTACATACCGGAGTTGTCCTACATATTAAATGGAGTTCGCATGAGGTTGGGTTCGGCAAGCCTGGCATATGCAGATATGGCCTTGCTGAGCAGCATATAACATGGAGGTTAATTTGGTGAGCCTAGCATATGTAGATATGGCCTCGGAATACTAGAGATCGAAAGATCGAGCATGAGTCACAGTACATATAAGATAATGTGACCGCACAAGTTGTTGTCTACCTTTGAAACTGACCCGTCGACCGTGTGATATTAGAGGTCGGGTAGTGAATCTGGATCATGTAATCACTAAAACTTCCTAGGGATGAATTATTTTAGTGCGAGCTCATTTATCATATGATTATATGAACTCATTGTTGTGAACTAGTCTTAATTGTGTTCCTTGCAATTATGTTTGTAGAAAATGGATAATACCCAATACCTTGAAATGGTTTCCTTCTTACATGGTGAAAGACTTAAAGAAAATGGGTCAAACTTCGTTAGTTGGTACTTACGCCTTAGAGACGTGCTCAAGAGAATCAACCTTTCATTCTTAACTAAAAAGCATGTGGGAAACCCTCCAGCAAACGACATGGATGCACAAGCGGCGATTGATTATCAGTATCGTCGAAGGACATATGCCATAGCTAAGGGTATCATAGAAACCAGCATTCCGCAACCTTTGTGTGAGGAGTATGCTGATTTGGATACATATGATATGATCGATGAGCTGAAGTCATCAAACTTGCATCAGTTTAGAGTTGCCAGATTTGAGTTAGAAAGTGAGTTTCTCTCTACAAAGATGGAAGAAGGCTCTTGCCTGAAGGCACACTTGGCCAAGATGCATGCGATACATCTGAGCCTCATATATGATTTTGACTATGAGACCACACATGAGTATGCGATATACACGGTGTTACACTCGCTTCCACCGAGCTATACAGACCATGTCCATGGCTATGTCGGCAGAGGTGAAAGCCTCGAGTTCTCTGACTTCATGGATAGACTTCAGTACCTGGAGGTTGAACCCATTGAAGGAGAAGTTGTCGATGGAGAAGGTATATACTTGATATACTTTATAAATGTTTATTCCCTTATACAACATTTGCAGTAAATGAGTATGTGATACTTATTCTGTTTTATGAAAACAGGACCTGCCAATGCATGGACGGGAAGAGGTGAAATCGAGGATTGATGGATATCAAGTCAGTTGATGGCCAGCATGGATTCCGCCGAGACATCTATCATAGGAGATACTTAGAGTATTAGATAAATATTATGTAATCATTATAGTATGAACACTTAGTTGTGTGTCTTGCATCTCGCGAGACAAAGTTATTCATGTAATGAGACAAGTCAGTTGTTCCATCTTTATGAATAAAAGAGTGATTATACTTTGATTACGTCTTGATTTATGATATGATAGAAAGCATTTATTATACTACTATTATTGTCAAGAAATATTCAATGTTTAATGATAAAATTGTCTTGATTATAACAAGTCAAGGATTTGATTGCATGAGGTGACTTCATAACTGATGAATTCATTAAATGCATGATCTATTAACTTGTGAGTTCATTATCGAATGAAAATCATAACTTGATTGCATGAGATGGATTAGATACACGATCTATGAACCTCTGCAATGAATATAACCATGACAAGGTACTAGAAAGTAGAACTTGTGCCAATCATTATACATAAATGATGTAGAATGGGCATGTGAGTTATCATTAAAAACTTCATATGATTAATTGAAAGTTGTATTCAATTGAGATCATAAAACTGAGATTCAGGAATCACAGTGAGAAGTGAGAATACAAGGATACATATCACTAAGCTACGATCCGAAGTGATAAGTATCGATATTGACATAATGGGAGACTTGTGGAAGTTGTACCACAAACTACGATGGAAGTTGAAAGTACTAGACTACTTAAACCATTCGTAGTCATACTAAACCGTAGTATGGTCTAAACGTTCTTTCCCCTAGCACTATAGTTATTGTCGAATAAGATTGTTTAATTCATTAAGTTAAAACACCCACTTCATGAATAGGAAACCATCCTGAATCTAACGAGACATGATAGCTCCATAAATGATGGTGTTATAAGGTTTCTTAAAAGAAAGAATTTCTTTGTAATAAAACTACGAGCAATTGAAATTACATATTCTCCCCGAATAGCAAAATGTGTGTTGCTTGATTGGTAATGCGAGAAGAAGTCTCTCGACACGGATCCAATGGGAGATAATGAAAACTTTGACCGGGGTATTGGACCTTGCCTTCAGAATATCAGAGTATTGCAACGGAAGCATGTTCCGCTGTAATGACGCTATATAAGGAAGGATATGCCAAAGATGATTGATCTTGGTATATGAGTTGAAGCCATTGTTGAATTTAGAAGGTTGTCATGAATACGTTCTGTACAGAACAATAATCATGAGTCTTCTTAATAAAACAATAGGGAATAACATTGCTTGAAACACAAAGGAATGATGGTAGCCTAGAACACGAGGAGAAATGAAATAATATTGAGTTACATATAGGATGGCTCACGTCCCGTGAAATAAATCGGTTATTTCATATTCTCGACAAACTGGAGAGTCATTGAGAATAATGTAATGGGCATAAGGCATTATTTGGTTATGACCAAAATTCAATGGTGATTGACTACGGAAACGTAGGAATGCTTTAATCAATAGAATATTTCATTTACACTACGATGGACCATAGCCTGAAATTGCATCTCAGTCAAATTTGGGATTTGAAAGAGAATTGCAATAGGCATGACGAAGGTTACTTCGTTAAAAGGATGGACTATAGTACCTCAAGATAGGAACCCTCAACCTTGATTTGATCAAATGATTTTGTGATGAACAAAATATTGAGTGGGCCCGCAGTTTCATGAAACTGAGTGGGAGCGTTGAAGACTTCCCGGAAACTTGGAATGCAGAGGGCATTTTCTGAGTGGGAGCTTTGGAAGCTTTTTCATTATGTGAGACATAGTGAAACAATAAAATGACTTGATGAAAGCTGAAATATATGAGTATATGATGGATATATTTGAGTGGGAGCATGATCATTGTCTCAAACATAGATGCATTGATATGTGAGAAGAATGATCTCATATGTATATATATGGATATGCATTGATTGTGTATATAGAGAATCGTCTTATATACATATGTGCATTATGATATATATAGAGCATAAGGCAAATAAAATACAAGATTGCAAGAATCTTCTTTTATGTGAAATACCAACACATTACACGTTGAAATCTATATGAGTAGATTAAGATACGGATAATGAAACGAAGTGAAGGTTGGAATAATCTTCTAGACAAGAAACAGGTTCTTGTGGCTAGAAATTATATAATGGATGAAATCCAAATATCACAAGCAATGTCTTGATGGAAGAATAGAGATGCACCATGTACTGTACATGTGATCTTATATGTTGTTGACATATGATTCTACCATATAACATGCATTGTGAATCCAACAACAAAATGACTCAAAAGTTCTTGGAAGAAGAACAGATTCCGATCTGCTTTAGGAGTAAAACACTGAATCTGAATAAAGTCCATGATTTCAGTATATGAGGAATACTGAGGACTGTACTCTAAAATATAGAGAGGATAATAGACTTGAATGTAATGCAAGATTACAATTGCAAGCCATATTATGGGTCTATATGAAATTAGAGACATCACCAAAGACATGAAAGAAATGTGAGCAAAATTCACGACACTACAAACATAATACTACTTAAGAAAGTAGACGTATGGATAAAAGTTTAGCGTTAGAAGTATTGGACTTCTGGTTGAGTGTATTTCCCAGTATATATGACTAAGGATGAGTCTTCTAAAGACTGAACCAAGAGATCATTGGAGGATACTGTGAAATAATAGTCTCACTCTCCCGCGAAACTTATATCCAACCATTATATGATAATGAGTGGTATGTCAAAAGAGCTTTTGACCTGTACCAGTTGCAAAGGAAACATACGAAAATGAATTGGTGCAGTTCGTTGACGAACCCTCTTCCATGGGCATGCATGATCAATGAACACTTATGTGATAAGATGATTATGATCGGAAAAATGCGGCTAGATTATTAGCACTCTAGTGCAAGTGGGAGACTGTTGGATATATGCTCTAGAGGCAAATAATATATGAATATTCCAATATATCTAAGCAAGTTCATAACCAGTTTCATACCGTGCTAGAACTATGTCAGTGAAACAATGATGCAGGTGTTGTATAGAAACCCCAGAGTTCCTAGTTAGCCTCTACATCGATAACTAGTTCATGGTCAACATGATGATCGTGGTTTCGCAATCATGGACAATTAAGTCTCTTGACTATGAGGTCACCTCACTGGTTAAGTGACGTGATGAACATTACCCAAAGTAAGCATTACAGCATGATCAAATCTTATGAAGGTTCAGTGTTGTAATTACAGAACGTGGTAGACCGTTCCTTTGACCGTGAGTACGTGCATAATTACTATCTTCCCGGATGCTTTGACTTACATCCCACCACCTGACTGAAATATGCGGGTCATAACGGTTGTATCTTAGGTATTCCGTGGAGATATGTTGAGGAGTATTGTTACAAGAGCGGGATTTGTCAATCCATATAATGGATAGATACTCGGGGCCCACTCGGTGAGATTCCATCCATAAAGCTATAGCGTGTGACTAGGTCACGGGGATGAATATCACGGGAACGAGTGAATGAGGATTAGTTCGGAACGAGGTTGAACCAGACATAGGATGTCATTGATCGAATCTCGGAACAATCCAGTATCGCTGACAAAGGGAATGCTATACGGCGTAAGGTCCAATCGGTGTTTGATATCCGGAATGCACAGGGGTCATTATGAGCATCCAGGTCCCGCTGATGATCATTGACCGTAGCCTCATCTCGGTCATGACTGGAGTGTTCTCGGACCGTAGGGTAACACACTTAAGGGCTCGATGAAATCGGAGACCTTTTCGGAACCATCGGAGTAACCAGAGAATAAAGGAAACAATATCGGAGAAGTACCGTGTTGAACCGAAACAAGTTCGGAGTGAACCGAAAGGTGTTCCGGAGCACCGGGAGATGGAATATTATGTTTTAGTTATTAATTAATTGAATTAATAATTAAAATCATTTTATTTCTAATTAATATGTGCAATGGGCCTTAGTGGAGAAAAAGGCCCATTAGGGGAAATAAAAGGGAAAAAGAAAAAGAAAAAAGAGGGGGGAGGCGCCATGGGCCCTAGGGCCCATGAGGGGTGCACCCCCTCCCCCCCTTGGCCGGCCACCTCCCCTTAGCAAAGGGACTTTAGTCCCACATTGCTAAGGGAGAGGAATTGACTCCCTCCCCTCTGCCTATATATAGATGGGCAGGGTGCACATATTTAAGACACAGAAATTCGTGAGAAAATAAATATTACTCCGAATTGAGATCGGTTTTCTCCGGTCTTCTCCCCTCCCTTGTCTCTTTCACGGTGGGCTCCCTAGTGTGAGCCTATAGTGGAATTGAGGCTTCTCTGCTAGAATCGGAGGCCGTCGTGCTGCCGAAGCTCCGTCCGGAGGTCTGCTTCCGCCACCTCCGCTGGATCGGAGAACGGGGGTCGTCATCGAGTCTCGTATGTGTGCGAGTACTACGAGGTGCTACACGTGTGGCACTACACCCATCCGGGTGCTCAACACAGCCAGGGGGCTGTGAAACTTGATCGGCTACATCAACCACGTTTGCGGGAACGTTTCCCGCGCAACGGACTACACCCCGAGGTATGTTATTTCCGCACTACTTTCCGTTACGATAATACGGCTAGCTAGATCTTGGGTTATGGGAACGCTAGTTAGAAAAATTTGTGTTTTCTGCTGCGAACCCCAACAGGAAAGCTTCGGGACGCTACGGGAGTCTCCAATTCGGTTGTGGAGATTGCCCCGAGCATTTGTATGGGTTCGGTGACCGCCCCCAAGGGTTGCCATTTGTACGGGTTCGGTGACCGCCCTCAAGTGTCCTAATAGTGTAATCACGGCATCTTGCATTGGTAAGAGCGTGAGGAGAAATAAGGTGGCCCTCGTTGGCTTCGTGTGAGCATTGTGCTCCTCACCCTCTCCAAACGGAGACGTACTTCTCGCAACAGAAGGAACTTCGGTAACAAATCCTTGTCTCCATCGGCTCCACTTGCGGTTATCTCTACCTTTACTTTGAGCAAGCTTATTACATTGTTTTTCTTGTGCTTGCTCATATTATTGTACATTGCTTGTCCCATAGGTTGTTCTTCTAGTCAACCTATTTACTTGTGCACCTACTTTGTGATAGACATAGTGCTCTTGTCATATATCTTGCTATCACTTAGTTGTTTATCTTGCTTAGTATAAGTTGTTGGTGCACATAGTTGAGCCTAACTTATTTATGTTTCTTGCTTGACAAATTAAACGTTAAGTTTTATTCCGCATTTGTTCAAGCCGAAACCGTAATTATTTTAAGCCCCTATTCACCCCCCCCTCTAGGCGACATCCACGTCCTTTCAACTTGCAACTGAGAAAAAAATCGGACCCAGTTGCGGCTCGTTGGTGGACTTGCAACTGAGGAAAAAAAATCGGACCCAGTTGCGACTCGTTGGTGGACTTGCAACTGACACTACTAGAGAAATAGCTATACATGGAAACCTTATGAGTGACGCATTTTATATGTAATGCGTCACTATGTTGTAAGGGGTGGCGCACTGGTAAAAAATGCGCCACCCATAAGCTCTTATAGGTGGCGCATTTTCCAAAAATGCGCCACCCCTAAGAGTGGGGCAGCCCTGGATCCCCTTATACGTGGCGCATTTGGAGAAATGCGCCACCCCTAAGAACCTTATAGGTGCCGCATTTTGGAAATGCGCCACCCCTAAGAGCTTATGGGTGGCGTCACCCCTAAGGAATTATTAGTGGAGCATCCAGAATGCGCCACCCATAAGCTCTTAGGGGTGGCACATCTTGCATATGCGCCACTAATAAGAAAAAACTGTGCGGGGAAATTCCCAAATACACCCCCCCCCGTGTGGACTGCCTTTTCAATTTGAAAATAAATAAAAGAAAATGATAGAAATGTCAAAACAAGAAAAGAAAAGAAGTTTCCCATATGATATGTGGTCTAGTTGTTAGAAAAATTTACAAATATGAATTTCAACTTTTTTTGCAAAATCTCTCGAGAATTTTGTAAAATGGGCATAACTTTTGCATACAACCTCCTGTGAAAAAGTTTTTTATATGAAAAATCATCTAATCGAAAAGTTATATCCAAATTCAATCGGGTGTAACCTGTTCAACATTTTTAGAATCCTCAAAAACCTAACAGAAAAAAAGTTACGAGCGTTTGAAGATCTGGAGGCCAAAAAAATGAAAAAAAATGATTTTTTTTAACTTAGTAGTGGCGCATTTTGTATGAAATGGTAGTAACAGAAAAAAATTGAATTTTTTATTATTATTTTTAAATACAAAATAGGCTAGAGGACCGATCGGGAAGTTTCAAAAAAAATTTGAAAATTTTAGCTAGTAACATTAAAAAATATAAAAATCAAAATTAAAATTTTTATTTTCAATTTGTTTAAAAAGTTCAAAATATGCTAATGGTCCCATCGAGAAAGTTTCAAAAAAATATTGAAAATTTTAGTACACCCATGAACATCAACAAGGTCCGAGACATCAACATGGTTCAATAGGATTTATATGATAGATATATCAACAAGTGCCTGCTAGGTGAGCTGGAGTGGGAGTTGAATAGAACCGAGAAGTTAAGCGTGTTGGTGCTGGAGTAGTGCTAGGATGGATGACCGTCGGGGAAGTTTGACCTGAGATTAAGCATAGTGACCGAGCATTAAGCATAATAACCTGAGACTAAGACAAAAAAAATTGTTTTCTAGATCCAGATTCAAAATTCAAAATTTTAAAAAATTAATAGTGGCGCATTTTCAGAATGCGCCACCTCTAAGAACGTTATGGGTGGCGCATTTCGAAAAGCGCCACGCATAGGAGTTTTAGGGGTGGCGCATTTCAAATGCGCCACTAAGGACAAGCCACTAATAAGACCTTAATAGTGGCGCATTTGAAATGCGCCACTAAAGGCAAAAAAAGGACGCCACTATAAGGCCCTTTCCTAGTAGTGTGAGAAAAAAATTCGGACCCAGTTGCGACTCGTTAGCGGACTTGCAACTTAGAAAAAAAAATGGACCCAGTTGCGCCTCGTTGATGGACTTGCAACTGCGAAAAAAAACTCAAACCCACTTGCGAATCATTGGTGAGCTTGCAACTGAGAAAAAAATCGGACCCAGTTGCGACTTGTTGGCGGACTTGCAACTTAAAAAAACCGAACACAGTTGCGACTCGTTGGTGGACTTGCAACTAAGAAAAAAATTGGACATAGTTGTGGCTCGTTGGTGGACTTGCAACGGAGAAAAATAAATCAGACCCAGTTGCGACTCGTTGGTGGACTTGCAACTGAGAAAAAAAAATCGAACCCAGTTTTGACTCGTTGGTGGAATTGCAACCGAGAAAAAACTCGGACCCACTTGCGACTCGTTGGTGGGCTTGCAACTGAGAAAATATAAATCGGACCCAGTTGCGACTCGTTGGCGGACTTGCAACTTAGAAAATATTTGGACTCAGTTGCGACTCGTTGGTGGACTTGCAACTGAGAAAAAAACTCAGACTCACTTGTGAATCGTTGGTGGGCTTGCAACTGAGAAAAAAATCGGACCCAGTTGCGATTCGCTGGCGGACTTGCAACATAGAAAAAAATCGTACACAATTGCGACTCGTTGGTGGTCTTGCAACCGAGAAAAAAAATTGGACCTAATTGCGACTCGTTGATGCATTTGCAACTAAGAAAAATAAGTCGAACCTAGTAGCGACTCGTTGGTGGATTGAAACTGAGAAAAAGTTTTGAAACCAGATACGACTCGTTGGTGGAATTACAACTGAGAAAAAAAATCAACAAAAAAACAGAGGGAACCGTCGACGAAAAAAGGACAACCTATAAACATCACATGATAAAAGCGAAAAAACAACCAAAAAAGTTGAAACAGTTTGCGCTCAACACCCGTACGACAATCAATCTAAATCAACCCTCAATCAACTCTTGTACAGATTTTGAAAACAGAAAATCAAACGGCAGCGGATTCATATGTAGTTTCGATATTTCGTGTGTACATGCGTTTTAACAATTTCGTATTAAAAACTTTATTCTATGTTTAAAAAATATTCAGTGACTACTAAAATATATTTGTCAAATAATATAAAAAACTAGTGAATACTAAAAATGTTCATTCTACATAAATATTTTCAACTTATATAAACAAATCAATGTATATTTAAAAAATAGTTCAGCATAATAAATTTATTTTTAAGTATTTAATAAAATATTCACCATATATCACGAAAAGATATAAAAAACACAAACAAAATAAAAATGCATTAAAATCTGAAACTAGAAACGAAAAAACGAGACAAAAGAATAACCAAAAAAATCAAACAGAAAAAATAGGAAAAAACATAAAAAATATATTAAGTGGGCCGGCCCACCTCTCTAGGCTGCAAGAACGTACATGTTTTGAAACCCTTCAAAAAAAACGTACATTTTTTAGAAAAACAGGATAAACATATTTGGTTTGCAACTTAAGAGAAAAAGACAACTTGTATGTGACTTAACTAATTCTCATGTACATGAGAATTAGCAAAGCCGAAAAAGTAAATTTAGATCGTCTAATTCAATCAGTTGCGGAATGTTTGAGTCTCACACTTACACATAAGAGCAACATCCACATTTTTCAGTTGTCAATGTGAATTCACTAATGATATTTACGCCATGCATATTACAGTATCTAACATGATCGATACAGTTGTAAAACCCCTTCAATATGCATGCAAAATCCGTGCCAAAAACATTCTCGGTGTCCGACTCCGAAGTGACCTGCGAGATCAACGTTACAAACCAACGTTTTTCTTTCTTTTGAAAGTCTTGCACCAACGTTAAGACCTTCCTTTTTCATCGAAAAAAAGAAAACGATGAGACCGTTACTGGTTCGGACACGGCATGGCAGCTAGCCCTCAGTCGCAAATTCGTAAGACAATATAAGGCGGGCGCATCCAATCCAAGGAGCGATCAATACTCCGATCAATTCAAGCCCAATAAATCCTCCGATCGAGTCGAGTCTGCGCGGGCAATGGCACCGCACGCGCTCCTGCCCGGCTGCTTCACGCCGGAGGAAGCGCGCGAGATCGAGCGGAGGAAGAGCAAGGCCGAGCACGATCGGCTGATCGCCTCGCTGAGGCCGCCGCCGCGATCACGCCACGCACGGCGGGACCGCAGCGAGGCGTTGGCTGAGGAGGCCGCCAAGCGGGAGTGGATCGAAGAGCAGAAGCTGCTGATCGCCGCGGCGATGCGGCGCTCAGGCGGCCGGCCGGACCCCCGGTGGAACGATGAGGGCCGGGACAGACGACGCATGCGCGCGAAAGCGGAGGAACTGTCGGCGGCTTTCGAGGTCAAGAAGAGGCAGTGGATGATCACAAGTAAGCCGTCGATCGTGGAGGATGCTGAGACTGAGAGCGTCTCGGAAGAGAGGGACCGAGCGGAGCCTGACGACGGCGCGAAGATCCAAAGGACGGTACCGGAGAAATCACCCATCGAGAAGCATCTGTGGGGTGCCCGCCGCCGCAACGATGAGTACTATGCCATTCGCCGGCAAGTACTGGGGAGCTTTCAGTTTGTTACGGACAAGGAGTGCGAAGGCGAGAAGCTGGCATGCGACGAGGAGGAAGAAGGCCCTGTTCTCTTCTTCTGTCATCGGCTTTGCTCACCCGCCGCCGGCAAGCGGCAAAGATTTGCTGCGCTCGCTTGACGCGGTCGACAGTGGTAGACAGGAGCTAGATAGATACGTAGATCGATCGATCGACTATGTTTAGTTATCACCTTTGTCCTACCATCATGCCATATCTGAGGTTTTGTGAATATAATTTAATCCGGAAATGTTTAATATAGTGTCTATTTTTTCTCATTATATAGTGTCTAGTGGTCGGACATTTCCTCAGATGCTACGCAGACGGGAGCTACGTACACTTTGGTGCCTTTATATTTTCTTTTCAAATTGTATTATACTTCATTCATAATTATAAAATATTACTCTCTCTGATCCTAAAAAAATGTCGTGGAAAAACAACTGAGATAACTATAGCTCATAATGTAACTTGCAACGAGTTTTTAGGATCAAAGGGAGTATATTTAATTTTTTTTGAATGTATATAGATGCATTTTAGTGTGTTTTGTTCATTCATTTCACTTCATATGTAATTTATACTCCCTCCGATCCATAATAAGTGTCGCTCATTTTGTACTACAAAATGAGCGACACTTATTATGGATCGAAGGGAGTATTATAATATTACAAAATCTTTTATTTATGAACGAAGAAAGTACATACTACACAAAAATACTTTCTCAAATATTATCTCTGTAAATTTTTATAAGACGTTTTAGGTCACTAAAGTAGTAACCTAGTAGTAACCTAAAACATCTTATAAAAGTTTACGGACGGACTATAAAAAGAAAAGTATTTTGGTTTGAATTCCAAGAACAAATTTTAAGCCAAAGTCCTTTAAATTCACTCCCTAGTCATTACTTTGTATGTGTTTTTCTAAGCCCCGCTACTTATTACAGATTTATCTTCTGATATTACAGCGCCACTTGAAGTTATCAAAAGTTAGAAAACAAACCCAATTTCAAGAGTTTGAGATTATTGTTCATTTTGTTGCGGATCTATCAAGCTAATCCACTTCGAATCATTCTCCATTTGCTCGGACAATTCCGAGCATAACACTTTTCATTGGCATTTTCGAGCCATCTCTATTTACTTCTCTGTTGGTCACAATATAAGTTGACTTACTTCTCTGTTGGTCACAATATAAGTTCGCGTTCTAACCCATATGCATCACTACGTTCAACCGAAGAGCAACACAAACTTATAAGACGTCCAAAAGACTAACCTGATAGAAGGGCACACCCCTGCATTATAAGTCGTGTTCTGTCATGTGGGGCTAAACCCAACAGGAAGAACAGCGAGAACTGGGAGATACAGAGATAGTTACAAGGTCAGAAGGGAGAACAGATATCCATTCTACAACAGAGTGGCCAAAAGACAACACGCAACTAAGTCGATCTGCTATTCAAACTACCGCGGCATCTTCCTGACGGATAGGCCGCCCCAGCACACGCCCTGACACCCAGCTCCTTCCTGTGGAGCTTGTAGTTCTCCCCTCCCTTTCAGATGCAACTTCACCTGTAGAAGCTTACTTCTCTTCTCTGGTGCTCCCTTCATTGTCCGTCACACTGAGCTCAAGTGGCTTGTCAGCATTTGTACAACTCCAACAACTCACTACTCTCCCTAAGACTGAGGACTGTAAACTGTGCTGTTCACAGCTTTCAGTGCCACTCCTTTACGCAGAGCTCCGACCTTCTTATCGATGCAGACTACCGCCATGAAAGGATCGAGCAGCTGCCACTGCTGCATGAAAGACAGAGATTGCTCGGGGCGGCGGGCCTCGTCTTCTAAGCATAACAGTGTGTTCTTCAGATCACACAGAAAGTCATACATGGTGAACCATTCCTTTCCATAGTCATTTCCATCAAACCTGGATGAACGGATAAGCAGCCACTGACCAAAGCATTTCCATGCCCTGGCAAGCGAAGTTTGGCGCATCAACTTGTCGGGCGACTCGTACGTGAGGTCCATCTTACTCTTGTCACCCCTTTCCTTGCCCCTAGCAACAGAGGTTTGGCGCATCGATTTGTCGGGCGACTCGTACATGAGAAGGTCGATCTTGCTCTTGTCCCCCCTTTCCTTGCCCTCGATCTTCCACCCGGCGTCCATCATCAGATGGTGTGCGTGCAGCCGGAGATGGTTCCACAGCATCCCAAACCCACAGCCATCCTGTCGCCTCGCGACCACACTGGCAATGTCAACCCTCTCCAAATCCAGAACACTCGAAAGCTTTCCTCTCTGGCTGTTGTGGGTCACCGCCCTGCGAGTGTACACCCGATCAATGGAAGGTGGCGTGGATTGTGCCATGAGTTCAGAAGTCCTGTCATGATCTGTACAAGGCATTGCATTCTGCATCTGCTGAGTAGCACTATGATCAAAGACATGGTAGCTCGATAGGTTGCCGTGAGTAAAGGGCTCCACTATGCGGTAGTAGACCATCTTGCAGTTGGACGCAGAGGTTGATGGTGTGCTAGATGTTTTGCCTGCACCCGGTTGTGAACTGGTCTGCCCGCCGCCGAAAATGTCCTCAAAGATTTGCCTTTCCTCCTCAGAACCATCAAATGTGTCTTCCTCTCTCAGCTCAGCAACTTCCTTTCCAAACACCATCGCCGTAAGATCCTCCTCGTTCATCCTGTTTAGTGGTGCAAACTGAAGCAATCACACTGGAATGAAGGAATAAACAAAGTTAGAGCACACATATTTGCAACATCAGAAAAGTCCCAACTTGACACCAAAAGAGGTAAACTATGACTTGCAAAAACAGAGACGTGTAGCACGTGAGCCTATGTAGGCAGAAACGGATAGTTTAACTAACAACCAAAAAAAAAGGAACAAAAGTAAAATCCGGGACAGAATAATGATAGCATTCGCCTTTCTAGTACACAAACAAGATTGTTTTGAAATATGAATGTTGCCTCAATAGTAACTGTACTGAACTGAAAGCACACATCAGAGTCGCAGGCCCTGAAAGGCAGGGGAAATTTTTTCCAAACAACGGGGATATCAGAATGCGATGCATTTCGACGGGGGAAAAATATAGTGATAATTAATCACCATCCAACAAGAGAAAAAAAGGGAAAACATACATCCACATGCATCAAGAACTCTAGTACCCAGCATTCCGGCATTTCAGCCGCGCGCATTTGCAGGGCGGACAGATCAATGACACCAGAACAGGCAGCGAGCAAGGGAGCGATTCCCCAATCCAAGAACGAGATGCAAAAGAAGAAGATGTATACCAAGAAAAGGCGGCGCCGAGGGGAGCAATGAGCGCATCAATGGCTACGCCCTGTGCTGCCGAGAGCCTGCCCGTCCGTGCCTGTGGGCAAGAAAATGCACAGCTTTTATCCCCACTATCCCCTCCCCATTGGAGATGTCGTCTCCGTCTCCTCTGTCTTCTCTGTCCACCCAGCTCTGTCGGTCTCTTTCACCGAAACCACCGCACCCAACAGTGGTGGCACTAGCTTTGCTGGTTTGCCCCGGGGCGCGCGCGCATTAATCTCTACCTCGCGCACGGCAGGACGAGCGGGAGTGCGGTGCCGTGTTCTTTTTCCCATTGCGAGGAGTTGCTTGTCAGTTGTCACAACCCTGCCCTAGATCGGTAGATATTGAAGAGGGATACAGGCGAGGAATCGGGGGAAAGGGAGTAGAAAGATACCCACCGTGTGGGGCAAAAGGGTACACACGGATCATCATCAAAAACACCGTGAATATTTGGATCGGGATGCTTATATTGAAAATACGAGCAATTTTCCCTTAGATTGAATCCGAGATGACAGTAGATAAAATATGATTAGAAAATCAGGAAATAAACTAGACGTTTGTTGGCGAAGAAGTCAGTAGTCACGCTATAAGGCTCCCCAAAAATTTATCGCCCCTCTCCATACATGATCGCAAGAGGTGAAGTTTCGAATGACTATCGTCCCTGTGGTTGAGTAGGTTAGGTGGATGGTTGTATCCTTAGTCCATCAGAGTTTAATGCCTAGATTTGACAATGGTGCTTGCATTTTTCTGGATTTATTTCAGGCTTTCGGTGATGCGCTTTCAGTGGGAGGAGACGTTCCCGTCGAAGACGAGGTGGTGGCTTCGTTAATCTCAAGATGATGTACCGGCTCAGTATTGCGAAAATGCTCATAAGGGTAGGGTGTGCGTGTGTGCGTCATAGGGGTGATTGTATACTCGTGTATATGAGCGTCAGAGTTGTACTGTGTTCCTAAGAAAACGTCCCGAGCTGTGGTGCACACCGTAGAAGCGGAGAACGAAAAAAATTAAGGTGTGGCGAAGTCTTAAGTAAAGTTTTTTATATAAGCCAAAAAATGAAAATGTAGACATGATTCAATTATTCAATAAGAAATTAACCTAGCACAAACCGATGGTTGCTCTCCTGGGAGCGGCTCGGGCGAACCATAGTGCCTCCACCCCCGTCTCTCTCTTCCCGAACCCTCCCTCACCGTCGTCGTCGAAGGCCGTTGAGCGAAGCCCTGCGGGAGGATGGCGGCGACGGGACCTTTTCCTGTCACGTTATTCGTGCCAAGGAGGGGGAGGCTCGCCTCCCCCCCCCTCGACGTGTCGTCCCAATCGTTCGACATTCCGCGCCCGCCTATCGCGTTCGCCTTCCTCTTGGCCAGTCGTCGCCGCTGCGTTAGGTTTAGAATTGGAGTGGCTGAGTGAGGTGTCTCGCGTTGGTTGAGTATGTTGGCCTAGACCAAAACCTCCGAGTACTTTTTGGCGATGAAGATGATAACCGACGGAACACTCATGGTTTGAGACGTTACTTGTCGATGCAATCCGACGAGTTACTCTTACGTTGAGTAGCACCGCATCACAAGTAAGCTCACCGTAAATATGTGCTTCAATACGTATGCGAAAAGATAATCTTAAAGCGCCATCAAAGCCGTAGATATAGCGACCGAAGCGGTTGTTTATGGGCTACCGTAAAGAAGTTACGGGCCGCGAACGATATGACGGTTCTGCTATAAACAAAAAATTGCTCTTATACTGGTATATACAGGTGGAACCGGCCTAAACCAACCTAATCCTATCCGATGACTGCCACTGCCTCGTGTACGAGACCATCGTGGTTATTTCCAACCGAGTAGTAGTTGCACTCGCGTAGCGAATGGATATTTTCCTTAGTTTATTGTGTTGTCGCGGGTAGGCAATTAGGCTAGCTAGTGTCCAGTCAGATGGATGCATACATATATTAAAGAAATTGCATGCAATTTGCCATACCTTGCCCACCGGAGAGCTCCGTCACTGGCATGCCGCATGGCAGGATGAGGAAGACGTGATCGACGTAGTAGAGCTCTGGAACCGTGCATAGGCTTATGGTATTGCGTTGTGTCTACGGGAAAGGAGTGATATCTCTTTTATTAGCACAATAGCAAAAGGCGAACAGATATCATGAAAGAAGAAACGAAGTGATAGAAGGCGAACCAGAGAGGCAACGACCGAAGCTGAGCAACCATTCAGTCCATTAGTGCAAAATGTTTCATGTGATTGTTCATATTCGTCTATTCATTTGTGACAAAAAGAAGACAATGTGTACACGTGGCATAGCTTCTACATCGGCTCGGCTCATTCTCAAAACCTTGCGCGTGCATTGTGACAATGCGTGGCGAGGTGAACGGCAGAGGAGAAGCGCACATCTAACTCTATTCTTCTCATGCTCTTACACCAATTGGAAGAACTTATCAAACTCCCACTCAATTAGGAGGGTGGGACTAGCTTTTATACCACCTCCTGTTATACATGAATGGCTCACATAGGATTCTAGAATTTTCAGGAATTATGGAAGATTAAAGTGGGTTCACCCATTTAGACCAAATTCCAACAATCCCCCACAAGACCCTAGAGGCACATAGAATTTGCCTTATGTTTCAAAGCATTGTTTATATACCAGTACTACGCTGGAGATTGTTAAGTTGAAATTTCACCTAGAACTTCATGTTACACTATTTCCATTTTGAATAGTGGACTATTGATGGTGTGCAATAATACTCCTCATTGGTTATCTAAAGTGGAAGATTATGATGCACATAGTGGTAATTTCCTCGTACGTGAGAGCGTAAGGTTTGTCTCCATTAGGATTCCAAAGACAACAAGTAGGTGGAAAGCAACGACACCGAAAATTGCTTGCTTGGACCTACACATAAGACACAAAATAACTTTGCTCCCAACAAGTACATAGAGGTTGCCAATCTCTCCGGCCTTGTTGTTTACAAAGGGTCAAACAAAAATGGTAATAATAATAATGCAAAGGAAAGGAAAAGTAAAGCGGTAAATAGTAGTGGTGTGAACTTATGATGTGAATATGGACCGGGGTACCACGGTGCTCATTATTAGTGTCTCTCTCCCAAAACAGTTATGTTGGGTGAACAAATTACAACTAAGCAATTGACAGAATTACAAATGCATCGCAATACTAATTATGCTACAGAAAGTAAAAGGCTCAATCGTATGTGCATTACACCAAGACAAGTAGATTGTTTATTCATCAACATCTACTTACTAATCATCCACCTTGAGATATATATCCAACACATCTCGCTGATATTAAGTTGCGAGCCACAACTAATGCCGCAAACTCAAAGCAACAGACAAATGCATTAACACTCTATGCGTAATGTCAGCAATCGTTATAACACGCAGTCATAAGCACCATTGTTTTATCCCTAATGGCAACAACACATTCTGTAGTCTCATGTTTCTGTCACTCAAGCTGGAGATCAGGAGGCATGAACCCATTATCTAGCATAACGCTCCCTGTTGGAGTTACAATCTACTATTTGGCCAAAGCAATAAACTGTGACGGAGAACATGCGTGACTACTCAAGAACATAAATATTAAAGAGAACAAATATAGTACTTTGACAAACTGAACATAATCTCATAACCCAACGGATCCAAGCAAACACAACATAACAACGTAAGAATTATAACAAAGATGCCTTGATCATGTTGAATAGCTCACAAGATCTAGGCAATGAAGATTGGAGAGAAGACATCTACTAGCTTGCTGCCATGGATCCATGGTCCAAGAAGGGACTACTCAGGGAGCATCTTGGAGGAAATCATGGTGATGGAGGGCCCTCCAGAGATCAATCCTCCCTCCGCCAGGGTGCCGGGACAGGAACTTCCGTTGATCCTGATTTTGGAACCGTGACGGCGGCGAAACAGCCGCGTATATCGCAAAAAGGAGTCCTCCTTGAGGGTTTTTGTAACGAAGGGTAAATATAGGCCAAATAGGGGCACCGGGGTTGGCCCCACCTGGCTAGGCGGCCAGGGGGCACTGCCAGCCCTTAGCCGCACCGTGTGGTCGTCTAGCCAGGGGGTGCCCCCTTCTGTCTCCCCTTTGGGCTTTTGGAGTCTTCCGGTAAAATGGATTTTTTGGACTTTCTGGATTTTTTCGAACACTTTGATTTTTAAGCTATTTTCTACATTGCACGGAGAAAAATAGACAGAAACTGGCACTTGGCACTAGGTTAATAGGTTAGTCCCAATTATGTTGTAAATGATATGAAAGTGCATCAAAACATGTAACAATGTCACCAATAGAAGAATGTAACAAGCAAAAATTATAGATACGTTTGGGATGTATCAACTTTGCCTTGAAATATAAGTTTTCTACGAACCTAGCTTCACAAAGCCTTGACTGATACTAAGTTTTTGTGGGACTTCCCCGCTGGTGGAGATTATAAGTCATACTGATACGTCCAAAACGTATCTATAATTTCTGCTTGCTCCATGCATGTTTTGTGTGATATTGCTATGATCTAGATACACTTTCATACACTTTTGATCATATTTGGACTAACCTATTAACTCAGTGCACCACAGTGCCAGTTCCTGTTTTCTGCTGTTTTTCTATTTCAGTTTTCCCTCATATAAAAAGTGCTCCAAAAATTCGGGAAAAATCAGATAAAAAATCAGCGCAGAAGAACGTTCCAGATGAACCTAGGTGGGGCCAGAGGGCCACCACCAGGGGCCCAGGGGCCCTGGTGGCGTGCCCCAGGGGCTGGCCGCGCCAGGGGGCGCCTGGACCCCTCGTGGCCCCCCTGGCTGCCCCCCTTTGCCTATATATTCTCCGTGACGAGAACCCTCGGGAGAAGAACCCTTTTTCGCGATCTCGCCTCTGTTCCGCCGCCGCCACGCTTCCGAGATCGGGAGCACCAGCAGACCTCTTCCCGGCACCCTGCCGGAGGGAGGGCCGACCTCCGGGAGTCTCCTCTCCACCATGGATGCTTCCCGGATGTGCCGTGACTAGTTTCCTTTGGACCATGGGTCCGTGATCAGTAGCTATGTGATGTTCTCCTCCCCTCTTTGTTCTTCATGGTTTAGACCTCGTGAGCTGCCCTACATGATCGAGGCACTTTTGTAATCTTTCTGCTGTTGTTATGCCGAGTTTGATGGGATCTGATGGATTATGAGATTATGTTCAGATTGTGATTGAGTAATATATTTGGTTCTTATCTCTTATATTTTTGTTCTTAAGTAATTCTTGCATGTTCTCCGTTGCTGTTTATTGCTTTGGACAAGTAGTAGGTAGTAACCCCAAGAGGGAACGTTATGCTCGATTGTGGGTTCATGCCCCCCGATGACACGCTTGAGTGACAGAAACATGAGTCTAGGGGATGTGCTGTTGCCACAAGGGGGAAAACAACGGTGCTTGTAACCGCGGTTGCAAAGATTGTTTACTTTACGCAAAGTGTTTTTTAATGCAGTTGTCTGTTGCTTTGGGTTTACACTTTGGGTGGGGCTCGCAACTTAATACCAGCGAGATGTTCTGGATAGATATCTCAAGGTGGATGATTAGTAGTAGATGCAGTTGGATTACGGTCTACTTATTTTGGCATACTGCCCGTGCTTTTGAGCCTCTTCCTTTCTTTTGTAGCATAGTTAGCATTGCGGTGCGTTCATAATCCTGTCAATTGCCCTTCTGTAATTTGTTCACCTCGCATAGCAGTTTTATCGTCTTTTGGGAGAGAGACATCACTAGTGAACATCACGTATCCCGGTCCATATCTTCATCACTGTTTCCACGCTCATTTACTTTTCTGCTTTTACTTTCAGTTGCTATCATTATCCCTTGTGTTTGATCCTTTGTAAACAACAAGACCGGAGAGATTGACAACCTCTCTGAACTTCGTTGGGAACAAAGTTATTTTTGTCTGTGTGCAGGTCCGCGTCAGTTGCGCCGCTGGCACCTACTTATCATCTCCGGAGTCCTACTGGAGACAAACCTTGGTGTCTTTACTGAGGGAAATTTGCTGCTATACTACATCACGCCTTCCACTTGGGGTTTACCAACGAAGGGCGAGAAATCACTTTCATCACCTCGCACATCAAGCAAGATTTCTGGCGCCGTTGCCGGGGACTCCGAGTGCTAAGATAGGGGAGTTGCACACTACCCTTTACCTTTGTTTTTTTAGTCTTGTTAGTTTACCTTTCAGTTTTTATCGTTGTGTCCTTTATCAAAAATCACACACAAAAAATCTGCCACACTTGTTGCTGCTATGGGTTCCACTGAAAACACCAAGTTGTGTGACTTCACTAGTCACAACAACCAAGACTTTATCTGCACCCCCATTGCCACACCTTCCACTTCCGCTACCTCTTATGAAATTAAACCTGCCTTGCTAAACCTTGTTATGAGAGATCAATTCTCTGGTGCTGGAGATGATGCTGCTTTACACTTAAACAATTTTGTTGAATTATGTGATATGCAAAAGTATAAAGAAGTAGAAGGTGATATTGTTAAGCTCAAGCTCTTTCCTTTCTCTTTAAGGGGAGAAGCTAAAATCTGGTTTCAATCTTTGCCTAGGAATAGCATAGATTCTTGGGATAAGTGCAAAGATGCTTTTATAGGAAAGTACTACCCACCTGCTAAAATTATACAATTAAGGAGTAACATTATGAATTTTAAGCAATTGGATAATGAACACGTTGCCCAAGCTTGGGAACGAATGAAATCTCTTGTTAAGAAATGCCCTACACATGGTTTGACTACCTGGATGGTTATCCAGACTTTTTATGCAGTCTTGAACTTTACCTCGCGGAACCTGTTAGATTCGGCCGCGGGAGGAACCTTTATGTCAATTACACTTGGTGCTGCCACGAAGCTTCTCGATGAGATGATGACCAATTATTCCCAATGGCACACCGAACGCGCTCCAACAGGTAGGAAGGTAAACTCTGTCGAGGAAATTACCTCCCTCAATGAAAAAGTTGACTTAATTATGTCTCTACTTACCAAGCAACCCTCTATTGATCCTCGTGATGTCCCTTTAAATTCTTTGGCTGCCCAAGAACAAGTAGATGTGAACTTTACTGCTAGAAACAACTTCAACAACAATGCTTATAGGGGTAATTTTGCTAACAATCCTAGACCGTTTCCATCCAACTATGGGAACAACAACACCTACCCTAGCAACAAGAACCCCTCTTCTGAATTAGAAAGCATGCTTAGAGACTTTATCACCACCCAAAAAGCCTTCCATAAAAATGTAGAGGAGAAATTAGCTAAATTAGATAATCTCTCTTTGAAGGTAGAAAGCTTAGCCCTTGATATTGAGATGCTTAAAATTAGAACCTCTCCCCTTGAGGAGAATAAGGCCACTCCTAGTAATGCTATCCAATTGCAAATTAATGAAAATATTAGGATGATGGCTAAACTTAAAGAAAGGTGGGCTAGAGAAAAAGAGGAAGAGGATAGAATTAAGAGCCTTCCTACACACCACACAGTTGCCACTATCCAAATTGTTGAGGACACCCAAAATATTAGCACTCAATGCACTCCTAGTCCCGTTGGACCTATTAATGGTGATGCTAATACCTCAACCGAAGATGAAGAAACTCCTATGAACATAGAGGGTTTCAAACAAGTGAGCCTAGACGACACTACTACCACCTTTGATAGTAGTGATATTGATTTTGATAGTTGCACCCTCTCAGAAGTTATTAGCTTGCTACACAAAATGTCTAGAGACCCCCACACTAGCACACTTAATCTTGCCTTCACGGAGCATATCACAAATGCTCTCATCAAAGCTAGGGAGGAGAAGCTTAGAGTAGAAGCCTCCGTAACTGGGAAGCTAGATGATGGTTGGGACCCTATGATCAAAATTAAATTAAATAACTTCTCTTGCTATGCTTTATGTGATGTTGGAGCTAGTACCTCCGTTATGCCCAGAAGAATATATGATATGTTTGAATTGAACCCCTTTGAGCCTTGTTCTTTTGGTGTTCGTCTTGTTGATTCTTCCGTAAAGAAACCTTTGGGTAAGATCGACGATGTTCTTATCATTGTCAATGACAACTATGTTCCTGTTGATTTTATTGTTATGGATATAGAGTGTGAACATTTGTGTCCAATTATTTTGGGACGTCCTTTTCTTCGCACCGTTGGTGCGGTTATTGACATGAAAGAGGGGAATATAAAATTCCAATTCCCTCTCAAGAAGGGGATGGAACACTTCCCCAGAAAGAAAATCAAGTTACCTTTTGAGTCCGTTACTCGGGCTAGTTATTCTCTTTCTCTTGATAAAACTTGATTCTTCTTTTGCATCATGCCTAGCTTAAAGGCATAAAAGAAAGCGCTTTTGGGAGGTAGCCCACAACGAATTAGGTTTATTTTTGCTTTTGTTGTGTCTTGATGTTTGTTACTACTGTAGCAACATCATTGTATCTTTATTTTTCAGCTTTGTGCCATGTTATAGCCTCTTACGATAAGTGAAGCAAAAGTTGTGACATGCTGTCCAGAAAACAGATTCTGTCCCTCGACAGAAAAATTCGAATAAAATCACTAGATCATATTTTTGATCTGATTTTTTTTGACAGAATGCTCTATACAATTTTGAAACTTTCGTATGTTCTGAGTTTTTTTATTTGAGTTGCAGAAGTGCCCCGAAAAAATTCTCTACTACCTGCTGTTCTGTTTTTCACAGATTCTGCCACGTTTTACCTCTCTTCACTTTTGCAAACCTTAAGCTTGATTTTTCTTTGCAAAAACTTTTTTGCACTCTTGAGAAACTGTAGCTCTTCAAGAATATCTTTATATCCAGTGGGGAAAAATTATTTTATTAAGGGTACTAACCTCTCTAATCAGCTTATGATGAGTTATGTATGAAGGGAGTTTTCAAGTGTGCGATGGAAGATGATGAAAGAAGATCCAGGAGTGTCAAGCGCTCAAGCTTGGGGATGCCCCCATGCATCCCCAATAAATATTTAAGGAGACTCAAGCGTCTAAGCTTGGGGATGCCCCCGTGCATTCCCTTCTCCATCAACAATCATCAGTTCGTCCTTCGTCTCGCTATATTTTTATCACTTCATGCGTTATGTGCTATGCTTGGAGCGTCTCGCTCTTAGGTTTTATTTTTAGTTTTCTTTAGTTTTGCTTTCTGGTCATAACAAGTTAGACCCCATATTTCTTTGTGTGGGAGAGAAACACGCTCCACTCTAATCTAGAACATGATACGTGCAAAACGTATCTATAATTTCTGCTTGCTCCATGCATGTTTTGTGTGATATTGTTAGGTTCTAGATACACTTTCATACACTTTTGATCATATTTGGACTAACCTATTAACTCAGTGCACCCCAGTGCCAGTTCCTGTTTTCTGCTGTTTTTCTATTTCAGTTTTCCCCCATATAAAAAGTGCTAGAAAAATTCCGGGAAAAATACAGGAAAAATCAGCGTACAGGAAGCTTCGCGAAGAGACCGAGTGGGGCCAGAGGGGAGCCAGGGGGGCCCAGGCGGCCACCCGGCGCGGCCCCACCCCTGGCCGCGCCAGGGGGGCGCCTGGGGCCCCTGGTCCACCTCTGGCTGCCCCCTTCGCCTATTTATTCTCCGTCACGTGGAAACTCTGAGGACAGAACCCTATTTCGCAAACTCGCCTCTGTTCCGCCGCCGCCGCGCTTCCAAGATCGGGAGCACCAGAATACCTCTTCCCGGCACCCTGCCGGAGGGAGGGCCGACCTCCGGGAGTCTCCTCTCCACCATGGATGCTCCCCGGATGTCTCGTGAGTAGTTTTCCTTGGACCATGGGTCCGTGATCAGTAGCTATGTGATGTTCTCCTCCCCTCTTTGTTCTTCATGGTTTAGACCTCCTGAGCTGCCCTACATGATCGAGGTACTTTTGTAATCTTTCTGCTATTGCTATGCTGAGTTTGATGGGATCTGATGGATTATGAGATTATGTTCAGATTGTGATAGACTAATATATTTGGTTTTTATCTCTTATATTTATTTTTCCTAAGTAATTCTTGCATTTTCTCCGTTGCTGTTTATTGCTTTGGCTAAGTAGTAGGTAGTGACTCCAAGATGGAACGTTATGCTCGATTGTGGGTTCATGCCCCCCGATGACACGCTTGAGTGACAGAAACATGAGTCTAGGGGATGAGTTGTTGTCACAAGGGGGAAAACAACGGTGCTTGTAACCGTGGTTGCAAGGATTGTTTACTTTACGCAAAGTTCTTTTTAATGCAGTTGTCTGTTGCTTTGGGTTTACACTTTGGGTGGGGCTCGCAACTTAATACCAGCGAGATGTTCTGGATAGATATCTCAAGGTGGATGATTAGTAGTAGATGCAGTTGGATTATGGTCTACTTATTTTGGCGTACTGCCCGTGCTTTTGAGCCTCTTCCTTTCTTTTGTAGCATAGTTAGCATTGCGGTGCATTCATAATCCTGTCAATTGCCCTTCTGTAATTTGTTTACCTCGCATAGCAGTTTTATCGTCTTTTGGGAGAGAGACATCACTAGTGAACATCACGTATCCCGGTCCATATCCTTATTACTGTTTCCACGCTTATTTACTTTCCTGCTTTTTTACTTTCAGTTGCTATCATTATCCTTTGTGTTTTACCCTTTGTGAACAACAAGACCGGAGAGATTGACAACCTCTCTGAACTTCGTTGGGAACAAAGTTATCTGTGTCTGTGTGCAGGTCCACGTTAGTTGCGCCGCTGACACCTACTTATCATCTCTGGAGTCCTACTGGAGACAAACCTTGGTATCTTCACCGAGGGAAACTTGCTGCTGCGCTACATCTCAACCTTCCACTTGGGGTAACCAACGAAGGGCGAGAAGCCATCAAGCGAATTTTTGGCGCCGTTGCCGGGGACTCCGAGTGCTAAGATAGGGGAGTTGCACACTACCCTTTACCTTTGTTTTTTAGTCTTGTTAGTTTACCTTTCAGTTTTTATCTTTGTGTCTTTTATCAAAAATTTACAAAAAAATCTGCCACACTTGCTGCTACTATGGGTTCCACTGAAAACACCAAGTTGTGTGACTTCACTAGTCACAACAACCAAGACTTTATCTACACTCTCATTGCCACACCTGCCACTTCAGCTACCTCTTATGAAATTAAACCTGCTTTGCTAAACCTTGTTATGAGAGATCAATTCTCTGGTGCTGGAGATGATGCTGCTTTACACTTGAATAATTTTGTTGAATTATGTGATATGCAAAAGTATAAAGAAGTAGAAGGTGATGTTGTTAAGCTCAAGCCCTTTCCTTTCTCTTTAAGGGGAGAAGCTAAAATCTGGTGTCAATCTTTGCCTAGGAATAGCATAGATTCTTGGGATAAGTGCAAAGATGCTTTTATAGGGAAGTACTGCCCACCTGCTAAAATTATCCAATTGAGGAGTAACATTATGAATTTTAAGCAATTGGATAATGAACACGTTGCCCAAGCTTGGGAACGAATGAAATCTCTTGTTAAGAAATGCCCTACACATGGTTTGACTACCTGGATGGTTATCCAGACTTTTTATGCAGGCTTGAACTTTACCTCGCGGAACCTGTTAGATTCGGCCGCGGGAGGAACCTTTATGTCAACTACACTTGGTGCTGCCACGTAGCTTCTCGATGAGATGATGACTAATTATTCCCAATGGCACACCGAACGCGCTCCAACAGGTAGGAAGGTAAATTCTGTCGAGGAAATTACTTCCCTCAATGAAAAAGTTGACTTAATTATGTCTCTACTTACCAAGCAACCCTCTATTGATCCTCATGATGTCCCTTTAAATTCTTTGGTTGCTCAAGAACAAGTAGATGTGAACTTTATTGCTAGAAACAATTTCAACAACAATGCTTATAGGGGAAATTTTGCTAGCAATCCTAGACCGTTTCCATCCAACTATGGGAACAACAACACCTACCCTAGCAACAAGAACCCCTCTTCTGAATTAGAAAGCATGCTTAGAGACTTTATCACTACCCAAAAAGCCTTCAAAAAAATGTAGAGGAGAAATTAGCTAAAATAGATAATCTCTCTTTGAAGGTAGAAAGCTTAGCCCTTGATATTGAGATGCTTAAAATTAGAACCTCTCCCCTTGAGGAGAATAAGGCCACTCCTATTAATGCTATCCAATAACAAATTAATAAGAATATTAGGATGATGGCTAAACTTAAAGAAATATGGCTAGAGAAAAAGAGGAAGAGGATAGAATTAAGAGCCTTCCTACACACCACACAGTTGCCACTATCCAAATTGTTGAGGACACCCAAACTATTAGCACCCAATGCACTCCTAGTCCCGTTGGACCTATTAATAGTGATGCTAATACCTCAACCGAAGATAAAGAAACTCCTATGAACATAGAGGGTTTCAAACAAGTGAGCCTAGATGACACTACTACCACCTTTGATAGTAGTGATATTGATTTTGATAGTTGCACCCTCTCAGAAGTTACCAGTTTGCTACACAAAATGTCTAGAGACCCCCACACTAGCACACTTAATCTTGCCTTCACGGAGCATATCACAAATGCTCTCATCAAAGCTAGGGAGGAGAAGCTTAGAGTAGAAGCCTCCATACCTAGGAATCTACATGATGGTTGCGACCCTATGATCAAAATTAAATTAAATAACTTCTCTTGCTATGCTTTATGTGATGTTGGAGCTAGTACCTCCGTTATGACCAAAAGAATATTTGATATGTTTGAATTGAAACCCTTTGAGCCTTGTCCTTTTGGTGTTCGTCTTGTTTATTCTTCCATAAAGGAACCTTTGGGGAAGATCGACGATGTTCTTATAATTGTCAATGACAACTATGTTCCTGTTGATTTTATTGTTATGGATATAGAGTGTGAACCTTTGTGTCCAATTATTTTGGGACGTCCTTTTCTTCGCACCGTTGGTGCGGTTATTGACATGAAAGAGGGGAATATAAAATTCCAATTCCCATTCAAAAAGGGGATGGAACACTTTCCTAGAAATAAAATCAGGTTACCTTTTGAGTCCGTTACACGGGCTAGTTATTCTCTTTCTCTTGATAAAACTTGATTGATCTTTTGCATTCTGCCTAGCTTAAAGGCATAAAAGAAAGCGCTTTCGGGAGGCAGCCCGCAACGAATTTAGTTTTTTCTTTTTGCTTTTGTTGAGTCTTGATGATTGTTACTACTGTAGAAACATCATTGTATCTTTATTTTTCAGCTTTGTGCCAAGTTATAGCCTCTTACGGCAAGGGAAGTAAAAGTTGTGACATGCTGTCCAGAAAACAGATTCTGTCCTTGTGACCAGAAAAATTCCAGAAAAATCCCAGTTCATCTTTGTAATCTGAAATTTTTACACAGTATGCTCTATACAATTATGAAACTTCCGTATGTTCTGAGTTTTTTTATTTGAGTTGCAGAAGTACCCCTAAACAATTCTTTACTATCTGCTGTTCTGTTTTTCACAGATTCTGCCACGTTTTTTCTCTCCTAACTTTTGCAAACCTTAAGCTTGCTTTTTCTTTGAAAAAACTTTTTGGAACTCTTGAGAAACAGTAGCTCTTCAAGAATATCTTTATATCCAGTGGAAATAAATTATTTATTAAGGGTACTAACCTCTCTAATCAGCTTATGATGAGTTATGTATGAAGGGAGTTTTCAAGTGTGCGATGGAAGATGATGAAAGAAGATCCAGGAGTGTCAAGCGCTCAAGCTTGGGGATGCCCCCATGCATCCCCAATAAATAATCAAGGAGACTCAAGCGTCTAAGCTTGGGGATGCCCCCGTGCATCCCCTTCTCCATCAACAATCATCAGTTCGTCCTTCGTCTCACTATATTTTTATCACTTCATGCGTTATGTGCTATGCTTGGAGCGTCTCGCTCTTAGGTTTAATTTTTAGTTTTATTTAACTTTGCTTGCTGTTCATAACAAGTTAGATCCCGTCTTACTTTGTGTGGGAGAGAAACACGCTCCACTTTCAAAATTTAGACACATCATAGGATTTTTCCTGCTTATCTTTTTGCTGTTGTGTGTTTTTATCTTTTCATAGCTACTGCCATGTTTAGTTTTAGTCTTAGTTTGTCTTTAGCAAGAGCCTTGGCTTTTGTTTAGTTTGTTGCTGGAATTCTTTTTAGTTTTCATGTTTATCTTGTTAAAGAGAGTTGGTTGTTGCACTGAGTTGTGTCTTGTCTTGAAAGTAGGTAATTGAGGTTGCTATTTAATTTTAGTAGTAACTTGCAATGGTTTTGAGGTATTGATGTGAGTAATGTTTGAACTTTTGGTGTCAAGAGCTCTAGCCTATTAGTGACAGGTGTCGTATTTTGGGCAATCCGTGTGTATTTTCAAAACCTACAAAACCAGTTGAGAACTCTATCTACTAGATGGATCACTAATCTTTTGAGGGATCGAATATCAGAGAACACTCACGTACCATGAGTCGAGGATGCGCAAGGATAACCAAACCCCCATACACTCCTCCTCGGGGTACTTGTCTCTTTATGAACCTCCTTATTAGATTGAGAGTTACTGATAATAAGTGCATGAGTTCTTCGGACTAATGTAAGTATTGAAAGTTGACACTTCCACCTTCCCATATTTTGCTAGCCTCTCCCGTGCCGTGCATTGCCTTCTTATCACTCCGAGAGTTGGTGTCCACCTTCGCCGGTACATCCAAACCCTTGGCATGATATGCTCTGTCATCATAAACCTCCTTATATCTTTTCTCAAAACAGCCACCATACCTACCTATCAAGGCATTTCCATAGCGTTTCCGAGTTATATTGCCATGCAACATCCACCTCTTCATGGCTTGATCTTCATGTCATACATGTTCCTGCTACACTGGCAGCGACATACATTGCATACATCATGATAGTTACATCTTCTTTATGTTTTTGAGTACCTTGTAAAGTGTGAAAGGTCTCCTTTACCTTCTTGTAAAATAGAGTGTTGCCCTTAAGTGAGGAAAAGATCCCAAAGTGGACACAATAAAAGATCCCAAAGAGGACAAATGAGAGTTAAATAGAAAGAGCCATTGAGGCCACAAAAAAATACAAAAAAATAGAAAAAAGAGAAAAAAGAAATAAAAAGAGAGAAAGGGCAACACTACTATCCTTTTGAGAGATCCACACTAGTACTCCCTTTATATCCTTGTACTTCATAGAGATGATCATTATGCATATAGCTATGTGGGGACCTTCACACTATAGAACTTGGCTTGCATATTCCAAGGATGAGCCTCCTCAAACGAGCTCTAGGTCTTCATGAGCGAGCAAGTTATATGCACCCCCACTAGTTCCATTGGAGAGCTTCTTGGCTCATATGTGAATCCGTTGCATGGCAATCCCTACTCCTCACATCATATCTATCATTTGGAATCTCTTGCCTATGATTGTCCTCATTGATGTGAGCCTTTCTCATTTGTCTTCCTCCTCCTCCTCCGTACTTCTCTCTTTGCCATCCTAAGTGTCAACTCTCGTGCTTACGCTCATCCATTGCATGAGTGCTCAAAATATTTAAAAAGGAGTGGATCAAATTGACTTGTACCTGGCTAGTGGTCTGGGGACGAGTCAAGATAAGATTCCAGAAAAAGACCAAGTGTGAAACTTTAGTAGATTGAGTTCTCAACAAATAAATATTTTTCTCGTATTCCTTATCCCCCTTCTTGCACGCAAACACCATTTGGAGACATTCGAGTCACGAACAGCGAGAGCTCTTGCACCTAATGTTATTTTGTTACTTGTTTCAATGCTAATATAGACTCTTGCATGTTATGACTTGAATTGAATCTCTAACCTTGATTGCTTTACTTTTCAAAGTTCTTATATGGTTGCTAGCATGTCACCACAGAAATTATGCTGTTATCATTTACCTACTCGAGGACGAGCAGGAATTAAGCTTGGGGATGTTGATACGTCCAAAACGTATCTATAATTTCTGCTTGCTCCATGCATGTTTTGTGTGATATTGCTATGATCTAGATACACTTCATACACTTTTGATCATATTTGGACTAACCTATTAACTCAGTGCACCACAGTGCCAGTTCCTGTTTTCTGCTGTTTTTCTATTTCAGTTTTCCCGCATATAAAAAGTGCTCCAAAAATTTGGGAAAATCAGATAAAAAATCAGCGCAGAAGAACCTTGCAGATGAACCTAGGTGGGGCCAGAGGGCCACCAACAGGGGCCCAGGCGCCCCGGTGGCGCGCCCCAGGGGATGGCCGCGCCAGGGGGGCGCCTGGACCCCTGGTGGCCCCCCTGGCTTCCCCCCTTCGCCTATATATTATCCGTGACGAGAAACCCTCGGGAGAAGAACACTTTTTCGCGATCTCGCCTCTGTTCCGCCGCCGCCGCGCTTCCGAGATCGGGAGCACCAGAAGACCTCTTCCCGGCACCCTGCCGGAGGGAGGGCCGACCTCCGGGAGTCTCCTCTCCACCATGGATGCTTACCGGATGTGCCGTGAGTAGTTTCCTTTGGACCATGGGTCCGTGATCAGTAGCTATGTGATGTTCTCCTCCCCTCTTTGTTCTTCATGGTTTAGACCTCGTGAGCTGCCCTACATGATCGAGGCACTTTTGTAATCTTTCTGCTGTTGCTATGCTGAGTTTGATGGGATCTGATGGATTATGAGATTATGTTCAGATTGTGATTGAGTAATATATTTGGTTCTTATCTCTTATATTTTTGTTCTTAAGTAATTCTTGCATGTTCTCCGTTGCTGTTTATTGCTTTGGCCAAGTAGTAGGTAGTAACCCCAAGAGGGAACGTTATGATCGATTGTGGGTTCATGCCCCCCGATGACACGCTTGAGTGACAGAAACATGAGTCTAGGGGATGTGTTGTTGCCACAAGGGGGAAAACAACGGTGCTTGTAACCGTGGTTGCAAGGATTGTTTACTTTACGCAAAGTGCTTTTTTAATGCAGTTGTCTGTTGCTTTGGGTTTACACTTTGGGTGGGGCTCGCAACTTAATACCAGCGAGATATTCTGGATAGATATCTCAAGGTGGATGATTAGTAGTAGATGCAGTTGGATTTCGGTCTACTTATTTTGGCGTTTTGCCCATGCTTTTGAGCCTCTTCCTTTCTTTTGTAGCATAGTTAGCATTGCGGTGCGTTCATAATCCTGTCAATTGCCCTTCTGTAATTTGTTTATCTCACATAGCAGTTTTATCGTCTTTTGGGAGAGAGACATCACTAGTGAACATCACGTATCCCGGTCCATATCTTCATCGCTGTTTCCACGCTCATTTACTTTTCTCCTTTTACTTTCAGTTGCTATCATTATCCCTTGTGTTTGATCCTTTGTAAACAACAAGACCGGAGAGATTGACAACCTCTCTGGACTTCGTTGGGAACAAAGTTATTTGTGTCTGTGTGCAGGTCCGCGTCAGTTGCGCCGCTGGCACCTACTTATCATCTCCGGAGTCCTACTGGAGACAAACCTTGGTATCTTTACTGAGGGAAATTTGCTGATGTGCTACATCACGCCTTCCACTTGGGGTTTACCAACGAAGGGCGAGAAATCATTATCATCACCTCGCACATCACATACTCCAAAATCTTCCATGAGTTCCCTAGAGAGCACCCATCTCTCATAGAGTGCAATGTTTAACAATCAGGCTTGTATAGGTGCATTCTTCAAAAGATGTTCTGCAGGACATCTCTGCTTCCAATGAAACCTCTTAGAACACATTAAGATAAATATTAACACATCGTGCAGTCTAGGAGAGCATTGCATCTTAGCGGTGTGATATCGTACAAAGGTAAGTATACTCTCCTCTTAGTTTCCCAATAGTTTGTCTCCTATTTCTACTTCATGGGATCCCCGATCATATAGAGTGGGTTGCCACTGTGAATTAAACATACGGTGGGTCTCATACCCATTATCTATCACATTACGTGATATAACCTTTTGTAAAGGGGTCTGCCAAATTTTTCAATGTTTGAATATAATCTAATGTTATAACTTTGGAGTTCTTTATTTTTCTGGCAGATTTCAATCTTCTCTTCACATGCCTTGATGACTTTATATTATCCTTAAAACTGTTCACTTTGATGATCATAGTTCATGAGGATTGCGGGTTTAGATTTTTCCACCACAGGTAAGTCCATCAAAAGCTCACAAAGTCATACTGCTTCAACATTGGTTGTGTCTAATGTTGCGAGTTCTACTTCCATTGTTGACCTCATTAAGATGATATGCTTTCAAGGCTTCCAAGAAACAGCGTCACTACCAACTGTAAAAACATTTCCACTCGTGGCTTTAATCTCATCAGCATCACATATACAATTCAAGTCATTATAACCCTTAAGAACCCTTGGAAAATCAGTATTGTGAATGACGTAACTCACAATGCCTTTTAGATAGTGCGTAACTTCTCAAGAGTATGTCAATGATCATCTACTAAATTTTAACAAACCGGCTCAGTTTGCTCACAACAAAAGAGATTGTTCCCTTTCCTCTCTCTCGAAGAACAAAGAAGGAAGGAGAAGGAAATGATCATCCCCAAAGGAATATGGTAGCACAAAAATGAAACAAAATAGCACATATGTGGACACGATAGAATATCGCATGACAGTGAACCGGAAACACCAAACCACATAGAAAACGATGACAAAACCAAAAGAGAAAAAATAAACACACACACACACACACCGAACAATGAACACCTAGCATATGACAAGGATAGATACACGCGCAGATATTTTTTCAATGTTTTTGAATGAATTGAAATGTGTGTTTAAAAAAATGGAGCATATGCACCTAAGATCACAAGTGACCCCCTTTGAAGCTTTTTTCTTTTAAAAACTAAATTTTCAATTTTATTTGAAAAAAACACACATCAACTTACAGATATATACGACATTTTAAAAAATCGTGATGAGATACACTTTAGTGCAAGCTCAATGAAAAAACAAAGTCATATACTTTATAATGAATAGCACAAGTGCTAAAAATACGTGATTTTGTTATTTTTTGTATAGCTCGTATATATGTCTAGTAATTTTCAGATTATTTTTAAACATAAAATTATAATTCTTGAATTTTAAAAGGGATTCGTATAGCTCAAGCTCCAAACACAATTTCTTGAAATACTCCTACAACCAATCTATCTATATCTATATCTCTTATAAAGCAAAACCCCACTAAGATGCATTTATAGTTTCTATTTCAACATGAAAGCTATCCACGTCACTCGCTATTATATCCAATCATTTTTCCATGTCATCTACTATAAAACCCCACTAATATGCATGGCATCTATGTCAACATCCAAGCTATCCACACCATCCAATATTGTAAGCAGTCATTTATCCAAGTTATCCACTTTTATTTACATGCATGTTATACCCTTTCAATTTATATTGTAGAGTTCTTATAGAGATTTCCGCTGCAACGTGCCGGGTATTCCTCTAGTTTTTTATAAAGTAAAACCCCACGAAAATACATTTATAGTTTCTATCTCAACATGCAAGTTATCCACATCATTTAGTATTGTAGCCAATCATTTGTCCATGTCATCCACTAATAAAATCCTACTAAGATACATTTTTGATATTTATCTCAACATGCAAGCTATCCACATCATCCATTATTGTAGTTAATCATTTGCCCATGTCATCCACTTTCAATTACATGCATATTATACCCTTTCAATTTTCGTTGTAGAGTTCTTATAGAAATTTCCGCTGCAACACGCGGGGTATTCTTCTAGTAGTATATATCAAGAGGTACATACACATGGAATCAAAGAGCCAGCATACTTAAACGAACATGCAAATACAGTCACAATTCATGTACATCTACGTATTCATTGTTTGTATGGCATCTAATGGTCATACAAATAATTAATACGTAGACCGTATTAAATAATACAAATATTTATAATTTTTTATTTGACATCATATGAGACCCATTGTCAGCGTCATAATATAAAGACGATCATACGTAAAAATGACTCTCCGAGCGGACTCTAACATACACACACTGTTGCTCACGCAGTAGGATCTTCGCCAGCTGGACTATAACTTTTTTCACGTCAAGTATGCATTCATTATAATTGTATACATTATGGCCTCCCCGACCCAATTTGCTGGTCGAAATGAGTGCGGTGCTAAAAGTCCAAGTATGTGATCAGAGGGGGGGATGAATGATCACTTTAATTTTCGAGTGAAACTTTGGAATGAAGCAGAAATACAACACAGGAAGAACACATGAGCAAGTAACTGGGAAGCAAAACTAACAACGAGTCTAAACACAGCGAGTCAAATCATACTGAAGCATAACTTGAAAGCAAATGCAGTACAAAAAATAAGTACTGGAAGTAAAACGGACTCTTGACTCGGCGATGTTTGTTCGACCAGTTCACGCTCTGCAAAGCGCTACGTCTTGTTGGAAGGACTTGTGATTCAACACAGGAGCTAACCTCTCTTCGTCCGTTGCTCCACTGCACCAATCTCCTTGAGCTTGGTCAGTTTTCATTCGGGGTAGATTATCAAGGAAATCTTCGAAACCTTGGACAAACTTGAACTTCGAGGCGACAATTACTCTTCGCTCTCTGAAGACGACACTCTAACCGTCTAGGAGAATTGCAGTTCTCCAAGATAACAAGGCTATCAAATTTTACCTAAGTCATAATGAATCTACTCAGATCAATATGACTTTGGATTCGGTGGTTTGGCTTTTGGGTTTTACTTCGGTGGCGTTCTTGGGATGCTCTCTTCAGTCTCTCTCAGGGAATAATCTCAGAGCAGCCAACCGCAAATGGAGGCGGGAGCGGCGTATTTATAGGTGGCGATCCCGAGGTGCGAAATGAGCGATTTGACCTGAAGCGACAGCTAGACGCGTGTCCACAACGGTCGGATTTGTCATCAATGCGCACCTTTAATTAAGGAGCACGTAAAGCTGACTCACAGACTTAGTTCTACTTCGGAAGCCAAAGAACGAAGTCTTTGCTACCATAACTTAACTTAGTGCACATGAGATTTCTTCTCTCAGGCTTCTTACTTGGTTTAGATTTGATCTGAGCATTTTCACAATAGCTTCGGTGTCCTCCGCATACTAAACCCATCTTCATAGTACGGTTTTTTCTATGACTCAAAGAATAGAAAAAGAACTACACAAAAACATCTAAGTCTTGCGCCGTCCTCTTCATTTCCTTCGATGAGTTCAGCTTCAGGAAACCATTATTTTTAGGGGTCATCCTCCGTGATAAAACTTCGCTCATGGAGTTATGCTTCGATAACTTGTCAATCTACCTTGAAGCTTTATCACCTAGCTTGTCCTTCAGAAACCTAATCAACTGTTTACACTCAAAAATATTATTAGTTCCTCTACTGTCTTGTCCAACAAAAAATACATGGAGGAAAAACTTTGCTCTTACAGATGCCCTACTCTCTCCATTCCAAATTACTTGTCACTGAAATGTATGTATCTAGTACTATTTTAGTTCTAAATACATCCATTTGAATGACAAGTAATTCAGAACGTAAATAGTATTTTGCATTGTTAATTTTTACTTTTAATTCACTACTACTAGGAAATTTTAAATTATCTAAAAATATGAAAATTTTATGGTATTCTTATAATATTTGAAACAATAATAATATTCTAAATTGTAAGGGCATTCCTACAATTATAAAAGTCGTAATAAGACTAATTTTATATTATTATATTAAAAAGGAATTATAAAATTTCTAGATACACCCATTTGATCGACAAGTAATTCTGATCGGAGGAGTATTATTAAAAGTAATTATTGTTATCATTAATTTTTATAAAAAATAATTAAAGAATATTTTTATTGATACTTTTATTATTATAATATTTCTTCCAATCCGAAATAAGTGTCACTCATCTAGTATAAAGTTTATACTAACTTAGTAAAAAATAAGCGACACTTATTATGAATCGGAGGGAGTAATATTCTTACAATTACTTTTTATAATCATAAAATAAAGTAAATTTGGAATATTATTATTGTTACAAATATTAGAAGAATACAATGAAGTTTTTATATGTTTTGTTATAAATATATCAATGAAAAGTACATGATTTATGTTTTAATTTTTTACCTATTCACAAATTTTATGTAAAAAAATTCCAATTCATAATTTAATTGTATTGATGTTTCTAAAATTATACCTGAACAATTTATAATATAATATAATATAGTTATATTATTTGTATCACATAATTATAATTTATCTTTTTTTAGCGGGAAGGATAACTTTATTTCTCGGAATTTAACATCAGGATACAAATCGGATCATATGACCCGATCATTCAGACATGCCTCCCTTGATCTAAAGAAGATTAAAACTTATAAAGTTTAAAAGCCTTGCTATTCGCGGTCCTTTTCTCGAACACAATTTTTTTTTGAAATGCGGTCTCTTAGGACACGATTCATTGAAAAAGAAGAAGAGAGTTGCCCGATTAATTAACGAAAACCCGGGCAAAAACAGTTACAACACACCCTCAAAAGGGCACTCCGACATGAACACCGACCCCAAGGTCGCGCACTCTACAAGCCGACGACACCATCACCCAAGCGACCGGCGCCAACACTCAACAACCATCCCCGGAGCCACCGCTCCGACATACAGACAAACATAACATGCACCGACATTGAGGCCGCGTACCAGGCTGGTCGACGACACTGCTACCCAAGTGGCCAGTGAAGACACCCCTCCATGTCGGTGAGATCCGGAGCCACCGCTCCGACTTCCATGCCGACTCCGAGGCCGCGCACCAGGCTAGATGACAACATTGCTTGAGTGATGTCTAATTTAAAGGCGAATATTTGTTTAGTGGGAGGAGACGTTCCCGTCGACAATGAGGCGCTTGTGGTGGCTTTGTTAAATCTTAAGACTCGTCAAAAAAAGATCAACCTCTCGATGATGCTCATAGGGATAGGAAGTTCATGTGTGCATTCATAGGGATGAATGTATGTAATTATTCTTATTTTTAATGATAGATGAAACTTATCTAATGTCACTCAAGCAATGAATACGTACTTGCATAGAAATCGTAACCTTATTTGCATGATCATATAAAGAATCCTTGAGTTGTTTGGGAATGCTTCTGGACTGCGAACCAACATGGAAAAATAAACCATATACCCCATTGCTTGCAATGATATCGATCTTCCCCTTTGTCCTGGGTTCTGGTGGGGTTCTTGTATTCCTACCTTGCAAATATCTAGGTCTACCTTTGGGCACGAGGAAGCCCACACGTTTTGAGGTGCAACCAATCATTGATAAAGCCGAGTCTAAACTGGCACCGCGCAAAGCCAAGATGCTGAATAGAATGGGATGATTGATCTACATCAACTCGGTGATTACGACAATGACAACTTACTTCCTCACTGCATTTCAGCCTGACAAATGGTTTTGTAATCGGATGGATAAATTGAGGAGAAATATTATGTGGGATGCCGATGACCGAAACAATGGAGGGAAGAGCTTTGTGAGGTTGAAGCACGTTTGCGCACCGAAAAGTATGCATGCGAATAGCACACGGTCTCCTGGAGCAACATGGTTTGTCTCAAGCTTACGCTCAAGGGAACGAAGCCAATCATCGGCATCAAGGGGCTCGGAAGGACATCGGAAAACTGGCGGGTTGAGGAGAATGAAGTCCTGGATGGTAACAACACTATGATGCTGACGAGAAGTGTTCTGCTCAATACGCTCGAGAAGACGTGTCTGATCACGACGATTCTGTTCAGCCTCCAACATGATTTCTGCCGTTGAGGTTGGTGGTGGAGGTTCTTCATTGTCTATGTAACTAGAACTGGGATCAACACCTTGATTTGCACCTGACATTCTGTGTGATAAAAAATCAACAATCAGAATAGGATTTAGGACACAATTCTATGCTAAGATAGAAGACTATAATGCAATAGCATCAAAGCCACAAACGGACAGTATAACGGCTGCACCGGGATGAAAATGAGACAACCTACAGGATAACAGACATCACTTCCACAGAAACACTATGGAAGGATGGCTCAGAAAGACCACAACACTCCTACAGCTACAAAGAAGTAATCAACGAGATGTCCTAGTAAAGACATAGATGAGCCTAGTCCTATCTTCCCGTAGAACAAGATGAGGGTGACTCAGAACTCAGATCGATGAGGATAAGGAGAAAAAAGAAGTCTTACGTTGTTCCCTTATACCCAAAGTAACTATATAACTATAGAATGCTAGACTCGACATCGGCCAAAGGTTTGATAATCCTACAGGCAGTCCTGCTCTGATACCAAGTCTGTCGGGACCCGGGGTTAGCGTATGTAATTCCGGTCATAATACAATCACATGGAGAGCCGAGAACTGTACCCACTTGTCTAAGCAGACAAGGCCAAGCACAGAACGTTCTCGGTAAGCATCGAACGTGAGGGGCATCCCATTCAGGCCGGATGATCAACTGAGATGGGTCCTCATCGTCCGCACACAAGTCTAATGATATGGGTGGTGAATCCCATATTCACAGACAAGTCGCCTCAACCATGTTATCGATTGAATCATAACCCTTACATAGACTTACTCCAGCCCGATCACTTAGTCGGGTTCTCGGGCGGGCTCGATCATACAACAAAGTGTGCCACGTGACAGAGTCACGAGCAATCGCATCGCGATGCCCCAAGCTGCGCACATCTAAGGGCCACTTGGTGTATAAAAGACCGCCGGCAAGAACACAACTAAGCTATCGAACCCACACGGAGACATGCATGTTATAAACATACACGCAGCATACATGTCCAGTGTAAACAGCAGGTAATCACAACATGAACTCTACAAACTCATAGTCTTTATAACCTCTGCTAAACAGAGCAGACATAGTAGTTGTATTACAAGCAGAGATCACATGTTTGTGATCCAACATTACATCAAACATCAACGGAAGCAAATTATGTCTTAGTAAAGACAAGTTTAACAAATGGCTTAAGAAGCCTGAAAGAAAAGTACAACGACCCTCCAAAGGACACAGGCTGCTGCCTGGAACTATACGACATTGGTCCACGTCGAGCTCGAGGTAGAGGCCACCATCAGGGTCAGTGGTCTCGTCTCTAAAACATAGAATAAGCAAACGTGAGTACAAAATCGTACTCAGCAAGACTTACATAGGAACTATACTACTCATGCACATGTATCAAGGTAAAGGGAGGTGGGGTTTCACTTGCAGAAGTGCCATCTTTGACTTGGCTAGTCCTGAACTACGAGTACCAGAGAGAGGTAAGAACGTACACGGGTCCAAGTAACAGTCTCCAACCAATACTCCACTATGGTGCCTTCCTCGACTTCCCCACGAGGAAGCACGCCATAGCACTCACACTTAACTTGGCGTGTTTTAGAAGTATCCAGTTCAAGTTATCTATGATCAAGTAAAGGTCTCCAAGTAGTCCATAACCGCGGACACGGCTATTCGAATAGTTCATTAACCCTGCAGGGGTGTACTGCTACACACACGCCTCATCAGTTACCGCCTGGGGATGGACCCTTCAAGTGAGTACCGGCGAGGATGCTGCCACGACACTTCACTCACGGCACCATCTCTAGTCCTAGGGAGTCGCCTATTTGAGTTGGGACCACAATCGGAATCCGGCCGATTGTTCCGATGCGGACTCAAACGTTGTGTGACCGCCATCAAGCTCAACTCGATCATGATCACTTGATTCAACGTGCCCACAACCTACGCCAACCACTTACCTTGGTTCCACCTACTTGAGATCGTTAAAGGGCGAACTACTTGCGACTCCTGGACTGGTCCGGGGTGAGGTACTAGGCCGAGAGGGGTCAGTGAGCCCAATGTGTGGTCGTACTCTTTATCTTGGATAACAACACAAGAACTCGGGCCTAAGGCAGTGTTCAACGAGACAACCCACTGTGTACTCCTACACAGCCTCTCATCGTTCACCTTTGTTTAGGGTAGATTCACCAACACGTTACCACCATCATTCACATGATCACTACCATCCCGACTCACATCAAAGTAGCCTCAGGTAACAACTCTAAGCATGCAATAAGCTGTAACAGTTGCAGGGGCCACATGATATCAACCAACTCCTACATCTGCTAGGATTGTGGTTTGCTTACTACTGTGACAAAATGATAGGTCATGCAAAGGAATGGGTTCAACTAGCGGTAGAACGTATCATGGTGACATCCTAAACATGCATTTGCGAGAATGAGAGGGAACTGGGATTTTATAGACATGATCAAAGAGGGGGCTGCTTGCCTTGCTGACGATCATGAGGTATCACTCTTCTGACGTGAGGTTGAACTCGTCTCCGAGATCAACTCTACCGAGAAGAATCAATCACCGAAGCACTGGAAGTAAAGCACAATCAAAATAATACAATGCACATTCAATATGCAAAACATAGTATGGAAGTGTGCTGATGTGACCTATGTTTGAATTGCCACATTTTAATTGAAGTTGATTTGAAAAGGAAATTCAAATTCAAACTCCAAATGTATTCAAATTTGGTCAACTTGCATTTGCTAAAGTTTGTTCATTTGAAACCAAAAGATTATATGTGTGAAATGCTTCTGAAGTACAAGTGATGTGTGGTGCATTTCAATGTTTGAAATTGGAATAATTTTTGATTTGAATTTGAAATAATTCCAATTAAATCAAATAGCAAAAGCTACTGATCCCTTTTTAAGATCAACTCCAACATAGCTGAAAGTTGGATATTTGGATAGAGGATTTTCTCCTGATCATTTTTCATATATTATAAGTTGAATTTGGAGTTAAAATGAATTTTCTATGATTTTTCAAAGTTTCAGCCATTTTCTGGAATTAACTAAATTTCTTTATTTCTTTTAAATGATTTCTCTGTTTACTGCGTCGGCCTGACGCCAGGGTGACGTCAGGGGCTGCTGACGCGTGGGTCCGGCTGTCAGTGGGGGGGTTAATTAACCTGGTTAGTTAAACTAACCAGGGGTTAATTAGTGGCCTTGGGCCCACTCGTCAGTGGGGTTAGGGGGTGATTAGGGGTGGGTTTAGGTTTAACCAACCGGCGGCTAAACGCCGGTGGCATCCCGGCACGGCGGCGCTCCACGGGAGGGCGTTTTCGGGCACGGGGGAGGGGGCTGGGGGCACGGGAACGTACCTCGCGACGTCACGCATCCACTGGAGCAAGCGGGGGACCTCGAGGAGGCCTGGATCCATGGCTACGTCGACGGAGGGCGGCGGCTGGCCACTGGCTCCGGTGAACTTGCGCTGCAGAGCACAGGGGAGGTAGCTAGGAAGGGGGAAACGAGCGGGAGCTCACGAGGAGGGTGAAGACGTGCTCGGGGAAGCCGGAGAGGGACTGAGGGAGCGGGATTTCTCGCCGGGGTTCGTCGCGGCCGGCGACGTCACGTTGAAGCTGTCGTTGGCTCCGTTGCTCCTAGCTCCAAATTGATGGCGCCGCTCGAAGAAGTCGTCGCCGAGGCATCTCTTGGACAAGGCCTTGGCGCCTGGGGGGCTCGGTGGCCGCGCTGCTGCGATGGCGAGCTCCGGCTGCGGCTTCGGTCGCGCGCGGGATTGAGCGGAAGAGGGAGAGGAAGAACCTGCGAGGGGGGGGGGAGGAACCTGGAGTCTCCAGGCATCTCCAGCGCGAAGAGAAGAGGAGGGGGAAGCAGGAGGTGGCGAGGAGGGGAGGCATGCCCGCCACGCAGGCGCACGGCGCGGCTGCCTCTCCTTCTGGCAGAGGAGGAAGAAGACAAGGAGGGGGGCCGGGTTGGGCCAGGTGGGCCTTCGCCTGTGGGCGGGAGGTAAGTCTTTCTTCTCTGTTTTTCTTATTTTCTTTTCTGTTGTCTGTTTTCCCAATAAAAATAAATAGTTAGGGCATTTTATAAAATCCCCAAATATTTTTATAAAACTTAGGTGACTATATAGAAGTCAACCCCAAGTTTTGGGAATTTTTGAAATTCAATTTATTTGAATTTCAATTCAAATAGACAAAAGATTTAATTTCCAAGCCACTATTTGAATTATTGAAAAATCTATGAGCAGGGATTAATCCCAAATCACTTTTAAAATGATCAAACTCATTTTTAGGATTTTTCAATACATTCAAAATAATTTTGGAAAAAGATTTATTTCTTTCCTTTTTATTAAATTCATTTGGGGCTTTTCTTTTCCCCAATTCCTTTTCTTTTGTAATTTTTTTCAAGATGCTAAAATGCAAGCTAGGTTAAACACAAACCTACTTTGGGGTTCTGACAACTCGCCCCCACTCAAAAGAATCTCGTCCCGAGATTCAGAAGTCGTCGGGAGGAAGGTGGGGTACTCAGCTCGTAGACGATCCTCTCGTTCCCAGGTGGCTTCTTGCTCTGAATGGTGTGACCACTGTACTTTGAGGAATCTGATCTTCCGACGTCTGGTGCTACGCTCGGCTTCATCAAGAATACAAACAGGGTACTCTCGATACGAAAGGTTATCTTGGAGATCAAGCGTTTCATGGTCTACTTCGCGGATGGGGTCCTTGAAGCAACGCCTGAGTTGAGAGACGTGGAAGACATCATGAACCTGGGAAAGGTGAGGGGGTAGTTCCAATTGGTAGGCAACTTCTCCACGTTTAGCGAGAATGCGAAAGGGACCGATATAACGTGGGGCCAACTTGCCTTTGATACCGAAGCGATGGGTACCCTTCAGAGGAGTAACCCGAAGGTAAGCCTTCTCATCCAGATTATAGCTTTCTTCCCTATGATGACGATCATAATAGCTTTTCTGACGAGACTGGGCTGTTTTCAATTTCTCACGAACAATGCGAACTTGCTCTTCTGCATCCTGAATCAAATCCGGTCCAAAGAATTGTCTTTCACCGGTTTCTGACCAGTTTAGGGGTGTTCGACATTTCCGTCCATAGAGAAATTCAAAAGGAGCCATGCCCAGACTAGATTGGAAACTATTGTTATACGCAAATTCGACAAAAGGAAGAGAATTCTCCCATTTCTTTCCGAAAGAGATAACACAAGCTCTAAGCATGTCTTCGAGAATTTGATTGACCCTTTCTACTTGACCACTGGACTGTGGGTGATAAGCGGTGCTAAAGGAGAGGTGGGTTCCCATAGCATTCTGGAAACTTTCCCAAAATCGAGAAGTGAAAAGACTACCACGGTCTGAATTGATTTCCAAAGGAACACCGTGAAGTGACACGATTCGGGAGACATACAAGTCCGCTAACTGGCTAGCAGTTATAGACTCTCGAACTGGAAGGAAGTGAGCAACTTTTGAAAGTCGATCAATGACAACGAAGATGGCATCATTTCCTTTCTGGGTTTTTGGAAAGCCGGTGATGAAGTCCATACTGACTTTATCCCACTTCCACTCGGGGATAGGCAAAGGTCTAAGAGTACCAGCAGGTCTTTGATGTTCTGCCTTAACGCGACGACAAACATCACATTCAGCAATGAACTGAGCAATTTCTCTCTTCATCCTAGTCCACCAAAATCTCTGGCGTAGATCTCGATACATTTTTGTGCTACCGGGATGAATTGAGAGGGGTGTGTCATGGGCTTCTTTGAGGATGAGTTGCCTTAGTTCCCTATTCTTAGGTACTTCCAAACGATTTTCAAAGAATACCGTTCCTTTACTATCTGTGGAGAAACATTTAGCAACTCCGCTAGCAATGTTCTCCTTGATCCGGCGAACACCTCGTGCACGCCTTTGGGCAACTATGATTTGATCCTCAAGGGTTGGTTTCGCCACCAAGTTGAAAAGAGATCCACGAGGAACAATCTCAAGATTGAGCTTGCGAAATTCTTCATGAAGAAGTGGTTGATACTGTTGTAACATGAGGTTGTTACAATACGACTTACGACTTAGTGCATCAGCCATGACATTGGCTTTGCCTGGGGTGTAAGAAATTCCTAAGTCATAATCTTTTATCAACTCAATCCAGCGTCTTTGCCTGAGATTAAGATCTGGCTGGGTGAAAATGTATTTGAGGCTTTGGTGGTCGGAATAGATCTCACAACGATTACCAAGGAGGTAATGTCGCCAAGTTGTTAGGGCATGAACTACGGCAGCGAGTTCAAGATCATGGGTAGGATAGTTCTCTTCATGTGGCCGCAACTGGCGTGAAGCATAAGCTACCACATGTCGATCTTGCAAAAGTATGCATCCTAACCCTTGCCGTGAAGCATCACAAAAGATCTCGAAATCCTTTTTGGTGTCTGGAGGCGCAAGTACGGGTGCAGAAGTCAATCTTCTTTTTAGCTCTTGAAAGCTTTCCTCGCACTTGGGAGTCCATTCGAATTTCTTCTCTTTCTTGAGGAGTTCAGTAAGAGGCTTTGCAACTTTAGAAAAGTTCTCGACGAAGCGGCGACAATAGCTTGCTAAGCCAAGAAAACTCCTAACTTGCTTAACCGATTCAGGTGGAGTCCAGTCGAGGACGGCCTGAACTCTCTCGGGATTGACAGCAATGCCTTTTGCAGAAATCACGTGGCCTAAGTAGGTCACTTCTGGTAGCTAGAATTCACACTTGGAGAATTTAGCATAAAGGCGATGCTCTTTAAGTTTCATCAATACCAGCCTAAGATGTTCTGCGTGATCTTCTTCGTTCTTCGAGTAGATGAGAATGTCATCAAGATAAACTACAACAAATTTATCTAGGTACTCCATGAAGATCGAATTCATCAAGCGCGAGAATGTGGCGGGGGCATTGGTTAAACCGAAGGACATGACGGTGTACTCATAAAGACCATAACGAGTAGTGAAAGCCGTTTTTGGAATGTCCTCGTTCGGATTTTGATTTGATGATAGCCTAATCTCAAATCCATCTTGGAGAAGACAGAGGATCCTGCAAGTTGATCATAAAGATCATTGATCCTGGGCAGTGGGTACTTGTTCTTTATCGTCGCTAGATTTAGCGGGCGATAGTCTACGCACATCCTTTCTGTTCCATCTTTCTTCGTTATGAACAGAACGGGAAAACCCCATGGCGATGAGCTAGGGCGGATGAAGCCTTTTGCCAACGAAGCTTCAAGTTGGATTTTTAGCTCAGCTAACTCACGTGGGGCCATTCTATATGGGCGTCTGGATATTGGTGCGGTTCCTGGGATAAGATCTACAACAAACTCTACAGATCTGTCAGGTGGTATGCCTGGCAGCTCTTCTGGAAAGACATCCGGGAAGTCACGAACCACCGGAATATCTTCGAGGTCTGGAAGAGGAAGCACATTCAAAGAATGCACCTGGGTTTTAGAGCTTGGTGAGGTGTACTTGATTGTCTGGCCTGATGGATGGGTTAGTGAGAGGGCAATATATCGACCAGAGGGGGGGTGAATGGGAGATTTTCAATTTTGCTACCAGATTTTGATTTTCTTCAGGACTGAAGCAATCATGAAGCTGAAGAAGTAACCAAAATCATGAAGAAATAAAACTTCACAGAATGTAATCATCAGGGTAGCTCATCATAATGCAACAGAAATAAATCAATTCAGATAAGCAGAAGTGTTTCAGATGCATAGTATGAAGACTAATAGCAGAGGGAGAGCTGAAGCACAAGCAGTCAACATAGATACTGAAGACATAATACTGAGGCTTAAGAGATTGAGGAGATATCACCAGAAATTGAAGACAATGGTTTGGTAGACCAGTTCAAGTTGCTGTGACAACTCTACGTCTGGTTGGAGAGGCTGAGATTCAACTCAGAAGACATAGTCTTCACCTTGTTCTCCTTGAACTAAAGTCCTCAGACTCCGTCCAATAACTCAGGTGAGTCTTCAAGGTAGACTCCCGAAACCTTTAAAGACTCAGTCACTCCGGGAAGTCACAATTGCATCTTGACTTCCTCAGACTGAAGACTTCTACACCGGCTGGAAGATCACAGTCTTCAAGAGTAAAAAGCTTCGGATCACTCAAACCGACTTCCTCAGAAATGCTCAACTACTCAGGCTGGTGGTTTTCCTCACATAGGTTCTTCAGTTTCCTCAGAGGTGGGTTGCTCTCAAATGACAAGTGTCAGTTTTTCTCTCGGAGCAGCCAACCCACAAATGGGGCTGGGGGTGGCTATTTATAGCCGCGGAGCAACCCGAGGCGAAAGGACATAAATGCCCATGCATGCAATTACTCTCATGCCCTCGGAAATGACCGTTGCTAGACAAGTTCTAGCCTCTCACCACGCAACACGTGGCACGGTCAAAGTATTCTCTCTCCAGACTCCTCAACCGAAGTTAGTTACCTCAGTGTCCTAAAGAACAACGTCTCTGACACATGAGGACTGAACTTCTACTGCAGGAGATCTCACTCTCTTCAGGAGAACTGCACTCGCAGTCTCCAGACTCCTCAACCGAAGACAAATTCCTCAATGTCCTGAAGAACAACGTCTCAGACACCCGAGGAACTGAACTTCTACTGCAGGAGATTTCTCTCTCTTCAGGAGAACTGCACTCGCAGTCTCCAGACTCCTCAACCGAAGACAGATTCCTCAGTGTCCTGAAGAACAACGTCTCAGACACCGGAGGAACTGAACTTCTACTGCAGGAGATTTCCTCAGGGTTTTTCTTCAGGATTCCTAACTGAGCACTTCCTCAGACCTTCGGAACTCGTTTTCTTCAACCCCTCCAACAGTGCGGTGTTTTCCTATGACTCAAGAAGTATAAAAAGTCTTAGCGAAGACTACGCTTCAACTTCGTCTTCTGCGTGAACTTCCTCAGGATTGTCTTCAGCTTCAGCTTCAACCGAACGCTTCAGGATCCTACTTCCTCAGGATTTCGCGCAACTTCATTCTTCAGGAAACACACCGATTTCTCCAATGTTCCTCAACATTTTGGGGGGGGTCGACATTGGTGGTTAAACACCTCATCAGGGACTGTTCTCCTGTGTATACTCACAAACACATCAGTCCCTTAACCGTTTTGTCATCAAACTCCAAAACCTCAAGGGGAGGGCACTTGATGCACTTACAATCTCCCCCTTTTTGGTGATTTGATGACAATCAGGTTAAGCTTCAACGGGGATAAAATTATGAGTTTGAAGAGAAAAAAAACTTTGAAGAACATTTTTAACATTAAGCTGAATATAGTGAAGCTCCCCCTGAGGATATGCATATAAGTTGAAGAATGTTTAATATCTAAAGCATTTTGAGGTATATGAGGAGCTCCCCCTATATCCAGGCATTTTTTTAGCAGTGCATGTTATGAAGTGTTTGAGGAATTAAACAACGCACTGATAGAGATGTTTGCAGAGATAATCACATGCATATATGATAAACGTGAGGAAATAGCATGAGGTAACTGAGGAATAGTATCAGGCAAACACCAAAATTACAGCTTACAACTCGTTACAAAAAAAATCTGAAGAACGAGAGTTGTAACTGAAGAACCCCATAACTAAAACCCGCTTGAAGACTAACAGATTTCTCCCCCTTTGTCATAAAATGAACAAAAAGGGAAAAACTGAAGCTAACGCCCCTTAGAAGATGCTTCAAGGCTGAGGTGAGTCACGCCTGAGGCAGTCCGTTGCAGTGTGAGGGCAGGCAGCAGTGTCTTCAGCTTCTTCAGCAGTCATCTCCTGGTTTGAGGAATAAGAGTCCATGGCCGGAGGAGGAGTCGTGCAGCGTCTGAATTGCCTCGGGGGTTTGATCGCAGGAATCAGAGGCTTTTGAAGATCCAATTGTGCGATGTCTTCAGGGGTGAGTACTTCTTTCATCAAGGCATCAAGATGTTGATATGTATGATGAGTATATTGATGCACTTTCTTCACTGAAGAATGCGTCTGAGCCATATAGCTGAGAATTTCAGAAAACTGACGCTTCACCCAATCATGATTACGATCAACTTTCTGATGAAGACTAATCAGAAGCTCTCGGTCAGTCATCACTCGAGCCTGAGTTGTATCCTCAGTTGAGGCATGAGTTCTTGTTTCATCAGTTGTGCGAGACTGAGGATGACGAATATTTCCACCGAGGGAATTGGTCGGGAGAACTTCTTCATAGAAGATGCCTTTGCCTTTGTCATTTGTGGCAATTGTATGCTGAAGCACTTCGACAGGCGGCATATAGGTCCTGTGATTCGGGTGATCAGGTTGATACTCAATTCTTGTTACGGCGCGGATGAACTTCATGATCCATGGCGCGTATGGCTTCAGGATGTGTGGGTTCTGTGCAGCATCAACAAGAGTTCTGAAGAAGAAGTCAGGAATGTTGATCGGCCCAGAAATGCAGAGGTTGTGAAGTATGTTCTTCATGACGCCAACTACTTCTTCAGCTGAGGATTCATAGCCTTTAATGGGGAAGAAGGTTTTCGCCAGAATCCGATACAATGTACTCGGCAGATACTGAAGCTCAGAGACTGGAAACTTTGTGCGAGCTGGGGCTTCAGGGGCCAGAGGCGTCATGAGCATGTTCATCAAGTCATCTCGAAGAATTTGAGACCCATAGGAACAGGCCGCAGGGGAAGTGCACTGAGGCAACTCAAGTATATCAATTGCTTCAGGAACAGTGATGGTGTAGTGATGATGCTCAGTCATCCATTCGAGGACCCAGGTGGTGATATCCAGAGGATTTCCTAAAACATACAATGTGGCATAGAACTGAAGCACAAGCTCTTCATTCCAGTGTATGCATTCAGAGCAGAATTGAAGCAGCTGGGCATGATGTAGATCCTGAAGCACATTGTTGAAGCAAGGAAGTGCTTCCATATCCATGAGAGGAATATGCTTGTGTGGAAATATTTTGTTTTGCTTATATAGCACTGAAGCATAGTAATTCTTCTGAGTGGCAGTCCAGAACCTCAGCAGCTTTCGAGGTGGAGCAGAGTGATACGGATTTTGAATCCCCTCTTGAAAGAAACTCATGGCATTGAAGAAATCAGTAGCATCAAAGCTTGGAGTGTCATCAGCTTCAAGGTCACGGAAGAATGGTTGCTTCTGTTTTGGACACAAGGACCGAGCTTGAATTGGGCCTTGAGGTGGTGAAGGCGCTTGAGGCACTTCAATCTGAAGAGAGGCTTGAGGCTGAGGTGGAGGTGCAGCAGATGCTTCAGGCTCCTTGGGGACCTTGGGAAGTCGAGGTGATGTGGCCTGTTTGTCTTCAGAGCCATCCTTTGAGGTGTCAGCATTTGCGTTGGTACTGTTTTCTGCTTCAGGAGGAGCATTGGTGCTGTGCTCAGCTTCAGCTTCAGCGGCGGGTTGGTCAGACTTGGGAGCAGCAGCATGAGTATCAGTGGTAGTATTTGCTGCAGCATCAGTATCAGCAGTAGTGTGGGCTGCAGCATCAGTATCAGCAGCAGAGTGTGTTGGAGCACTGGAGGCTTCGGGGTCATCTGCATCAGACGCTGAGGATGATGCACCAACAGAGGCTTCAGACTGCAGAGAGGTATCAGGAAGCACCTCGGTTACTGTATCAGAGTGAGGCTCAGGGGAGAAGACGGTGTGATTGGGTGAGTTGGTCAGCCCAAAGTCTTCATCATGAACACGAGGAGTTCCATGATCCATGATGTCGATGTCCATGTCTTCAACTTCAGTGATAACTGGTGGCGGTGGGGACGGTGGAGTGGGAACAATGGGTGTGGCAGCAGGTGGTGGTGTGAAGATGATTAAGCTGCGCTGAGGATTCTGTGGTGGAGTTGATGCAGCAGTAACCAGTATGGTGGTTTCAGCGACTTGTTTTGATGGAGGAGCTGAGGAAGGATGTGTAGCGTCAATTGGTTCATCCACAGTAGACTTTTCCCAGTGGGTGGAGTTGAGGGTTGAGCTTCAGCCGTGCGCTTGAGGCTTTTGGCAGAAGCATCCGTGGGTGCTGAGGAAGCAGGTTGGCGAAGTTTCATCAACTTGGCCATCTGATGTGAGATCCGTTCCTTGGATTTTCCAATATATGTCCGGTTGGCAGCGAACTCAATGTTGAGACGTTGAACTTCACATTGATGCTCAACGAACTCCTGAGGAGTAACTTCAGTGATAGGTTTCTTTTTGAAGTCACTGAGGACTTTCTTCAGTTTGGCCTTCAGCTGTTTCTGAAGATCTCGTTGATGAATCTCATTTATGAGGAATTGTTGAACATAGAATTTGATGTCTTTCGGGATGTCCAAATCATCAAGCGGAGTGTCAGGCTTAACAGACCAGATATCAATGTATTCCAAGATCTTCTTGGGATCAAGGAGAAGCGGGATTTCTGAACCCGTTGCTTCAGCTTTGCGTCGGGCCGCAGCACGCACGTATTCAATCTTATCAGCTTCAGTGGCGACGAAGCCGGCCAGATCCTCAAATTCATCTTCATCATCAGAAGATTGAGGAGTATGATGGATGGCGCCACGCATAGCAGTTTTCTTTGGTGAAGGGCGAGGGCCCCGTTGAAGAACTGTTTTGGTCTTCAGCTGATGCTGAGGCATTGTGGTTGAGGCCTCAGGAGCACCAGATTCATCAGTGCGTATTCTTGAAGAGGGGGCAGCACCATCTGTTCGTTGACATGAGGAACCAACAACTTGAGGCTTAGTTGAGGTCTTCGAGAAAGGTTTCATGCCCGAAGCCTTTTTGCGGTGCTGAGGCGGAGGTTGTTGTCTGGGTTGAGACTGATCTTGAGGCGGAATTTGTATTGAAGCAGTCATTTCACGGACCAGATTCTTGACCCGACTGCGAGTGCGTTTGAGTTATAGCTCATATGCCACTGGAAAGTCTTCAGGAGTGCGCAGTGTGGTTGGATCAGGAACGACTCCAGGAGCTGGTGGAGGTCGATTCTTGATACCCAAGGTCTTCAGTGGCGGATTGACTGCAAACATTTCCTCATGTTGAGGATTCAGCCATTGGTAGGCCACCCAACGCTTGGCCCATTCCCTCGTGATCTTCTGAACCCGTTTCTTACGTTCATCACTGGTTTCTCGTTCGGGAGTCTTCAGCTTTTCATATAGCTGAGGGGGCAAGTCTTTTGCGGTATCAGTATGCTTGCGCCGAGGAGGCATTTTCTTCAGCTGAGGAGACTGAGGAATTGTACGTTCGAGCTGAGCTGCAAATGAAGTGAGACTATGAGAACCATATGATTCCTCAGCAGACATGTACCTGTGACAGAATTAAGTTGCGAGGCAAGTGGGGTACAGTTATATGCGTTCATGAGGAATAGGCTAAGGAAAACAAAGGAATGAGGCATAGGTACAGGTCTCAGAAGGCTAGCAGTACAGTTGAGGATGAACTGGCCTGAGGACACAACAGTACTGAGGAATAATATGCTGAGGAATAAGCCACTGAGGAATAAGCATACCAGACTGAGGCGAATGCTGAGGAACAATGAGTCTTCGTCCCCGGCGACGGCGAACTCCGGCGACGTTAGCGCTCGAGCTTGAGGAGCTCAAGGACGGCGGCGCGAGAGTGAGAGAAACGTTGGGGGGTAAATGACCGAAGGAGGGGGTAGAGGGCTATTTATAGAGGGGTAAAAACTGAGGGGTTGCGAAATTAGTGGACGAGATAGCCCCTGATTGTTGGGATCCTCAGTGGATATCGTGATGGTGGATAATTACGGCGTGCGGTAAAATCGCAACAAATTGAAGACAGTTGTAACAGAAAATCCGTGATTTGAGGATCTTGAGGACAAAGGCTGTGACAACTCTACGTCTGGTTGGAGAGGCTGAGATTCAACTCAGAAGACATAGTCTTCACCTTGTTCTCCTTGAACTAAAGTCCTCAGACTCCGTCCAATAACTCAGGTGAGTCTTCAAGGTAGACTCCCGAAACCTTTACAGACTCAGTCACTCCGGGAAGTCACAATTGCATCTTGACTTCCTCAGACTGAAGACTTCTACACCGGCTGGAAGATCACAGTCTTCAAGAGTAAAAAGCTTCGGATCACTCAAACCGACTTCCTCAGAAATGCTCAACTACTCAGGCTGGTGGTTTTCCTCACATAGGTTCTTCAGTTTCCTCAGAGGTGGGTTGCTCTCAAATGACAAGTGTCAGTTTTTCTCTCGGAGCAGCCAACCCACAAATGGGGCTGGGGGTGGCTATTTATAGCCGCGGAGCAACCCGAGGCGAAAGGACATAAATTCCCATGCATGCAATTACTCTCATGCCCTCGGAAATGACCGTTGCTAGACAAGTTCTAGCCTCTCACCACGCAACACGTGGCACGGTCAAAGTATTCTCTCTCCAGACTCCTCAACCGAAGTTAGTTACCTCAGTGTCCTGAAGAACAACGTCTCAGACACATGAGGACTGAACTTCTACTGCAGGATATCTCACTCTCTTCAGGAGAACTGCACTCGCAGTCTCCAGACTCCTCAACCGAAGACAAATTCCTCAATGTCCTGAAGAACAACGTCTCAGACACCCGAGGAACTGAACTTCTACTGCAGGAGATTTCTCTCTCTTCAGGAGAACTGCACTCGCAGTCTCCAGACTCCTCAACCGAAGACAGATTCCTCAGTGTCCTGAAGAACAACGTCTCAGACACCGGAGGAACTGAACTTCTACTGCAGGAGATTTCCTCAGGGTTTTTCTTCAGGATTCCTAACTGAGCACTTCCTCAGACCTTCGGAACTCGTTTTCTTCAACCCCTCCAACAGTGCGGTGTTTTCCTATGACTCAAGAAGTATAAAAAGTCTTAGCGAAGACTACGCTTCAACTTCGTCTTCTGCGCGAACTTCCTCAGGATCGTCTTCAGCTTCAGCTTCAACCGAACGCTTCAGGATCCTACTTCCTCAGGATTTCGCGCAACTTCATTCTTCAGGAAACACACCGATTTCTCCAATGTTCCTCAACATTTTGGGGGGGTCGACATTGGTGGTTAAACACCTCATCAGGGACTGTTCTCCTGTGTATACTCACAAACACATCAGTCCCTTAACCGTTTTGTCATCAAACTCCAAAACCTCAAGGGGAGGGCACTTGATGCACTTACAGTTAGTTTCACTGACTTGGCTTTACAATCAAGGACATCATTCTGTCTTGATAACCAATCCATACCGAAGATCACATCAATGTCTGAAGACTTGAGGGCTATAAGTGAGGCAAGGAATACTAAACCCTCAATTGCAATTTCATTCTCATGACTCGCCATGGTGGTGTGCCATCTGGATCCAGGGGCTTGCACAACTAAGGGGGTGGATAACATCGAAAAACAGATGTCATGTGACAGTGCAAAGTACTGGGATATGAATGAGTGAGATGCTCCTGGGTCAAACAGAACCGAAGCTGGGGTGGAATTGACAGGAAGGGTTCCGAGTACAACATCGGTTGACTTGTGGGAATCTAGAATGGATACATGATTCACATAACCATGTTCATAAACAGGAGGCTTGACCTTGGAAGTCTTGGGTGGTGGCTTGCCACGACGAAAGGCTTGCTTTGGTTTAGGTGTGGTGGCTACATGATTTTGGGGACACTCTCGAACATTGTGGCCTGATTGTCCACATTGGAAACAAACACCACGTGGAATGAAAGGAACTTGAGCACTTGATTGTCCAACAAAATTTCAAGGAGGAAGATTGGGTTGAAGTGGACGATATATGGTGGTGTGTGGTCTAGAAGCACTTACAGCACGACTGACGTCCTTGAAGGGAATCCAATCACGGAGTTTTTGAGAAACTGGGCCAGAAGATTGGGCAAACTCACGATCACGCTAGCGAGACTCTTCATACAACTCATTTCCATACTCGGCCTTGAAAGATTTGTCGACCAAGTCCCTGAAGTTGACGAACTCGTGAAGATTCAGGTCATGACGAAGAACGGGGCTAAGTCCCTTGCGGAACCTTGCTTGTTTCTTGGCATCGGTGGATACTTCTTCTTGGGCATAACGTGCTAGACGAGTGAACTCAGTCCTATACTCATGAACAGTCATCTTTCCTTGGGTTATATTGCAAAATTCTTCTCTTTTGCGCTCCATCAGCTGATCCGAAATATGATATCCTCGGAATTCATCACAGAACTCTTGCCAAGTCACCATGTGACCAACTGGTTGTATTGCCACGAAGTTTTCCCACCATTGAAGAGCAGCACCTTCCAGAAAGTATGCCGCGAATAGCACACGATCACCTGGAGCAACATGGTTTGTCTCAAGCTTACGCTCAAGGGAACGAAGCCAATCATCGGCATCAAGGGGCTCGGAAGGACATCGGAAAACTGGCGGGTTGAGGAGAATGAAGTCCTGGATGGTAACAACACTATGACGCTGACGAGAAGTGTTCTGCTCAATACGCTCGAGAAGACGTGTCTGATCACGACGATTCTGTTCAGCCTCCAACATGATTTCTGCCGTTGAGGTTGGTGGTGGAGGTTCTTCATTGTCTATGTAACTAGAACTGGGATCAACACCTTGATTTGAACCTGACATTCTGTGTGATAAAAAATCAACAATCAGAATAGGATTTAGGACACAATTCTATGCTAAGATAGAAGACTATAATGCAATAGCATCAAAGCCACAAACGGACAGTATAACGGCTGCACCGGGATGAAAATGAGACAACCTACAGGATAACAGACATCACTTCCACAGAAACACTATGGAAGGATGGCTCAGAAAGACCACAACACTCCTACAGCTACAAAGAAGTAATCAACGAGATGTCCTAGTAAAGACATAGATGAGCCTAGTCCTATCTTCCCGTAGAACAAGATGAGGGTGACTCAGAACTCAGATCGATGAGGATAAGGAGAAAAAAGAAGTCTTACGTTGTTCCCTTATACCCAAAGTAACTATATAACTATAGAATGCTAGACTCGACATCGGCCAAAGGTTTGATAATCCTACAGGCAGTCCTGCTCTGATACCAAGTCTGTCGGGACCCGGGGTTAGCGTATGTAATTCCGGTCATAATACAATCACATGGAGAGCCGAGAACTGTACCCACTTGTCTAAGCAGACAAGGCCAAGCACAGAACGTTCTCGGTAAGCATCGAACGTGAGGGGCATCCCATTCAGGCCGGATGATCAACTGAGATGGGTCCTCATCGTCCGCACACAAGTCTAATGATATGGATGGTGAATCCCATATTCACAGACAAGTCGCCTCAACCATGTTATCGATTGAATCATAACCCTTACATAGACTTACTCCAGCCCGATCACTTAGTCGGGTTCTCGGGCGGGCTCGATCATACAACAAAGTGTGCCACGTGACAGAGTCACGAGCAATCGCATCGCGATGCCCCAAGCTGCGCACATCTAAGGGCCACTTGGTGTATAAAAAACCGCCGGCAAGAACACAACTAAGCTATCGAACCCCACACGGAGACATGCATGTTATAAACATACATGCAGCATACATGTCCAGTGTAAACAGCAGGTAATCACAACATGAACTCTACAAACTCATAGTCTTTATAACCTCTGCTAAACAGAGCAGACATAGTAGTTGTATTACAAGCAGAGATCACATGTTTGTGATCCAACATTACATCAAACATCAACGGAAGCAAATTATGTCTTAGTAAAGACAAGTTTAACAAATGGCTTAAGAAGCCTGAAAGAAAAGTACAACGACCCTCCAAAGGACACAGGCTGCTGCCTGGAACTATACGACATTGGTCCACGTCGAGCTCGAGGTAGAGGCCACCATCAGGGTCAGTGGTCTCGTCTCTAAAACATAGAATAAGCAAACGTGAGTACAAAATCGTACTCAGCAAGACTTACATAGGAACTATACTACTCATGCACATGTATCAAGGTAAAGGGAGGTGGGGTTTCACTTGCAGAAGTGCCAGCTTTGACTTGGCTAGTCCTGAACTACGAGTACCAGAGAGAGGTAAGAACGTACACGGGTCCAAGTAACAGTCTCCAACCAATACTCCACTATGGTGCCTTCCTCGACTTCCCCACGAGGAAGCACACCATAGCACTCACACTTAACTTGGTGTGTTTTAGAAGTATCCAGTTCAAGTTATCTATGATCAAGTAAAGGTCTCCAAGTAGTCCATAACCGCGGACACGGCTATTCGAATAGTTCATTAACCCTGCAGGGGTGTACTGCTACACACACGCCTCATCAGTTACCGCCTGGGGATGGACCCTTCAAGTGAGTACCGGCGAGGATGCTGCCACGACACTTCACTCACGGCACCATCTCTAGTCCTAGGGAGTCGCCTATTTGAGTTGGGACCACAATCGGAATCCGGCCGATTGTTTCGATGCGGACTCAAACGTTGTGTGACCGCCATCAAGCTCAACTCGATCATGATCACTTGATTCAACGTGCCCACAACCTACGCCAACCACTTACCTTGGTTCCACCTGCTTGAGATCGTTAAAGGGCGAACTACTTGCGACTCCTGGACTGGTCCGGGGTGAGGTACTAGGCTGAGAGGGGTCAGTGAGCCCATTGTGTGGTCGTACTCTTTATCTTGGATAACAACACAAGAACTCGGGCCTAAGGCAGTGTTCAACGAGACAACCCACTGTGTACTCCTACACAGCCTCTCATCGTTCACCTTTGTTTAGGGTAGATTCACCAACACGTTACCACCATCATTCACATGATCACTACCATCCCGACTCACATCAAAGTAGCCTCAGGTAACAACTCTAAGCATGCAATAAGCTGTAACAGTTGCAGGGGCCACATGATATCAATCAACTCCTACATCTGCTAGGATTGTGGTTTGCTTACTACTGTGACAAAATGATAGGTCATGCAAAGGAATGGGTTCAACTAGCGGTAGAACGTATCATGGTGACATCCTAAACATGCATTTGCGAGAATGAGAGGGAACTGGGATTTTATAGACATGATCAAAGAGGGGGCTGCTTGCCTTGCTGACGATCACGAGGTATCACTCTTCTGACGTGAGGTTGAACTCGTCTCCGAGATCAACTCTACCGAGAAGAATCAATCACCGAAGCACTGGAAGTAAAGCACAATCAAAATAATACAATGCACATTCAATATGCAAAACATAGTATGGAAGTGTGTTGATGTGACCTATGTTTGAATTGCCACATTTTAATTGAAGTTGATTTGAAAAGAAAATTCAAATTCAAACTCCAAATGTATTCAAATTTGGTCAACTTGCATTTGCTAAAGTTTGTTCATTTGAAACCAAAAGATTATATGTGTGAAATGCTTCTGAAGTACAAGTGATGTGTGGTGCATTTCAATGTTTGAAATTGGAATAATTTTTGATTTGAATTTGAAATAATTCCAAATAAATCAAATAGCAAAAGCTACTGATCCCTTTTTAAGATCAACTCCAACATAGCTAAAAGTTGGATATTTGGATAGAGGATTTTCTCCTGATCGTTTTTCATATATTATAAGTTGAATTTGGAGTTAAAATGAATTTTCTATGATTTTTCAAAGTTTCAGCCATTTTCTGGAATTAACTAAATTTCTTTATTTCTTTTAAATGATTTCTCTGTTTACTGCGCAGCCTGACGCCAGGGTGACGTCAGGGGCTGCTGACGCGTGGGTCCGGCTGTCAATGGGGGGGGGTAATTAACCTAGTTAGTTAAACTAACCAGGGGTTAATTCGTGGCCTTGGGCCCACTCGTCAGTGGGGTTAGGGGTGATTAGGGGTGGGTTTAGGTTTAACCAACCGGCGGCTAAACGCCGGTGGCATCCCGGCACGGCGGCGCTCCACGGGAGGGCGTTTTCGGGCACGGGGGAGGGGGCTGGGGGCACGGGAACGTGCCTCGCGACGTCGTGCATCCACTGGAGCAAGCGGGGGACCTCGAGGAGGCCTGGAGCCATGGCTACGTCGACGGAGGGCGGCGGCTGGCCACTGGCTCCGGTGAACTTGCGCTGCAGAGCACGGGGGAGGTAGCTAGGAAGGAGGAAACGAGCGGGAGCTCACGAGGAGGGTGAAGACGTGCTCGGGGAAGCCGGAGAGGGACTGAGGGAGCGGGATTTCTCGTCGGGGTTCGTCGCGGCCGGCGGCGTCACGTTGAAGCTGTCGTTGGCTCCTTTGCTCCTAGCTCCAAATTGATGGCGCCGCTCGAAGAAGTCGTCGCCGGGGCATCTCTTGGACAAGGCCTTGGCGCCTGGGGGGCTCGGTGGCCGCGCTGCTGCGACGGCGAGCTCCGGCTGCGGCTTCGGTCGCGCGCGGGATTGAGCAGAAGAGGGAGAGGAAGAACCTGCGAGGGGGGGGAAAGGAACCTGGAGTCTCCAGGCGTCTCCAGCTGGTAGAGACCGATTCGAGAGCGCGACCGGCTTTTGAGTTGGATGTCGGCTCACCGGGGGCCACCCGGATTTGTGCGTTGTTAGTTAGAGGGACTGTGACGTCCGGATCTCTTGGAAGAACTCCTCAATGAGTGTCTTTAACGGGCCCGACTGAGAGAGCTTGGCGTGCGTGCGGAGCCTTGTAATGGGCAGTTGGTACACCCTTGCAGGGTTAAATCTTTTTGAGGAGCCGTGTCCACGGTTATGGACGACTTGAGACCTACTCCTTGTTCATAGACAACAACAACTGAGATAATCTTAATAACTTGATCAATGTGTGTGTGCCTTGACTGTTTCTTCTTCGTCGGGATGCGAAGGGGAGGACAAGGATAGGATATGTGTTATGTTTGCGTAAGTAGCTGATAGCAAGACTTGTTGGAGGCGATTCCTCATCAAATGCTTGGTTCTCATCATACTCTAAAATAGATCGTTAGCCACTCATATATTGCTAGTGTGACTGCAACCTCAACCACTACCCCCATCTTACCCGTGAGAAGTTAGTTACAAGACTTTTGATATAGCTCACCCCTTCTTTTCTCTTTTACGCACGTTATGCAAACGATCTTGGACTTCAGAGGAGCTCGACCACCCTTCTTCTGGACGGCTTTGTGGAGACTCGAGGACGACTAGTTAGGTGGATCCCGGCGGAGAGCCTGGACCCATGTGGTTACGGGAATGGTGTGTTTTACCTTTGCCATTAGGCATTTGATTATAGTCTGTACTCAGACATGTATCTTCCGCTGATGTAATGTAATTAAGGCAGTTATATGTCGATTGTATGAGATGTTGTATCCTTGTAGATGTAATGTTATGACATCATGTTGGAATCCGGGGCATATGGCATTGTCATATGTCGCGGTGCGACCGATATGTGCTTTGTCCCAGGATCTGGATGGAAACATCTAGATCGAGAACAGTACCGCATATCGGGCCTTACAGACCTGCCCCCGGAAGACTGGGCGAAGTTGAATGTCAAACGGCTACGGGTGTTGCCGGAGGAGGCATGTGTTGCTTAGAACCGATACTGGAGATATTGTCTTCACTGCTTGTCGGGAGATCCGCATATGTGATAATAGTCTCCAGGTTGAGCTCGAGGCATGCAAGGAAGGTCTCGACCTGGTTCTGCACCGCACCGAGCTTCCTATCATCATTGAGATGGACAACACCAACGCGGTTGGGCTACTGAATGATGCGTCGTCTAATCATTTGCAGCTCCATACTTTGGTTGAGGAGGTGAAACATATGATGCATGCTGCTACTAGAGATATTAAGATTACTGAAATTAAGCGATCACAAAATAAAGTTAATCATGTTTTGGCTGCCTATGGCAGGAACAACTTCCATACTACTGTTTGGCTAGGCTTAGGTTTACCTAACATTGTTTATCTTGTAATGGCTGACTTACCTGCTTGAGGGCTCATTTGGTAGAATGATTTTTTTCCAGGGCGGCAAATCCCATCGAAGATAGTTGAAGAGACGGGGAAATTTTGACTCGTGTCCTGAGACCGAGATTTTCTATCAGAAAAATTAAAGGGATCTCGAAAGAATCACATGCTTCCAAACAAACCCTGAGAGTACTCCCTCTATACCGATGCATTAGGCACATTACGAAAATCAAATATTTCCAAAACACCTAGGCGCGGAGCATTAATTTCCACCTCGTTCTTTGTTTTCTTAACATAAATAAAGGAATCAACCAATAAGAAATGTGAGACGCGTATGTTTTCAATGACTTTAAACAACCTAGCACGGCATGCAGTGGTCAATTCATTGCATGCGATGGTATTAATTAGCAAATAAGCATTAAGTTTTCTTGTTTTTCCTTCCATCTTGGTCGCAGTGCACAACGTAAGATGACTAATGCACCGGTCCGAAGGGAGTAATAGAGTTTTTTTTTTCCTTAAGAAAAGCACCAAAAGGTTTTCCTTATAAAAAGGCGCGTGTCAATTAGTTGCAGTCACACTTGTCACAAGTTGACGAGACCAGTGGCGCAAGTCCCCGAAACAAGCATATCACCTCCCAAGTTCCAGGTGTCCAGCTCCAGCTTCGGCCAGGTCCCGGTGCACACAAAACTCGCCGGACTCCCGAGACTGCTGCATCCTGCATGTCACACACGTGACCCAGCCCCCCCTGCCGCCTCCTGCCCAGAGCAAGGCGTGGGGTGGGCACGTACTACGCCCTTCGTCAGGGAAGAGGGTAAACGGACATCGTTCCGTTGGCGCGAGGCAGAGACTTTGCGCGCGCGCCCCGGGGCCATCACTGTTTCCGCGCGGTGGTGGTCTCGGTGAAACAAACAAACACACAGACAGAGCTTGGTGGATGGATAGACAAGAGAGAGGAGACGAGACGGAGGCGGCATCCCCAATGGAGGAGAGTAGGGGATAGTGGGGGGTAAAGCGGTGGTGCCTTTTCTCCCCCACGGTCACGGCACGGCGCATCGCCATTGATTTGCCCATTGCTCCCGTCGGCGCCGCCTATTCTGGGTATGTTAGCCCTGCATCTACTTCCTTGCATCTGGTTCTTGGACTGGGGATTCGCTCGTCCGCTGCCTGTTCGGTCAATGGCGTGATCGATCTGTCTGCCCTGCAAGTGCGGACGCCTGAAATGCCGGAATGTTGGGTAGATTTGTTGATGCATGCAGATGTAGGATGGGGGGTGTTTTTTATTTATTTCCTTTTCTGTTAATATTATTGGATAGTTATCGTTACTGTTTGGATGTTTTTTTCCTTCAGATCCAGCCTTTGACCCTGATGTGTTGTTTCAGTTCAGTACAATCAGTATTGAGGCAAAAGTTATACTAGGCCAAGACAATCTTTTGTATGTACTTGAATTGAAATGCAGCTGCTATCGTTACTCTGTTCCGGATTCTACTTCACTTCTTGGTGCCCTCTTATTGTTAAACTGTAGTATTATGCTTCCATAGGCTGGCTCATGTGCTACATTTTTTCAGTTTTGGCAGTCATAGCTTACCTTTTTCGGTGCTTTTGGTGATTCAGATGTTGTGAATACGTGTGCTCTAACTTTGGTTATGCCTTCATTGCAGTGTGATTGCCTTCAGTTTGCACCACTAAACAGGATGGATGAGGTAGACTTCCTGGTGGAAATAGGCATGAAGGAGGAGGATATTACAACAATGCTGTTTGGAGAGAAAGTTGCTGGGCTGAGAGAAGATACATTTGATGGTTCTGGGAAGGAAAGGCAAGTCCTTGAGGACATTTTTGGCAGCGGACAGACCACTTCGCCACCACGCCCAAGCAAAGCATTGGTACCAGCTAGAACGCCATCCGGCTCTGCATCCAGCAACATGATGGTCTACGGCCGCATAGTCGAGTCCTTTACTCACGGCAGCCTATCGAGCTATCATGTCTTGTATCATGGTGCTATTCAACATGTGCAGAGAGAAATGCCTTGTACAGATCACCTCAGGACTTCTGAACTTGTGGTACAATCAACGCCACCTTCCGTTGATCGGGTGTACACTCGCAGGGCAGTGATTCGCAGGAGTCAAAGAGCAGAACTTTGCAGTGTTCTGGATTGGGAGAGGATTGGCGTTACCAGTGTGGTGGATGGCAGTGGTGGCCTTAGAATGCTCTGGAACCATCTCCGGCTGCATGCACGTCTTCTGATGATGGATGCCGGGTGGAAGATCGAGGGCAAGCAAAGGGGCGACAAGAGTAAGACCGATCTCATGTTCGAGTCGCCCGACAAAGAAATGCGCCTTGATTCTCTTCCCAAGGCTTGGAAATGCTTTGGCCGGTGGTTGCTTCTCCGTTCGTCCCGATTTGATGGATATGACTATGGAAAGGAATGGTTTAATATGTATGACTTTGTATATGATTTGAAGAACACACTGTTATGCTTAGAACACGAGGTCCGGCGTCCGAAGCAATCTCTATCCTTCCTCCACCAGTGGCAGCTTCTCGATCCTTTCATGGCAGTAGTTTGCATCGATAAGAAGGTCGCAGCTCTGCGGAACGGAGCGGCACTGAAAGCTGTGAACAGCACAGTTACAGTCCTCAGTTGTAGAGACAGTAAGCTGCTGAGTTGCAGGAATGTTAACAAACCAGTTGAGGTTAAGTATTCAAGTAACAACACGCAGCGCAAGTCACGGAGAAGTCTTCTGCCTCTTCTTCTATCTGATGGCCAACCTGACAAAGAGGAAAATTCTCTGCACAAAGGGCAGCCCTTTATGTTTGGAACAAGCAAGCATAGCCAATATAAAGCGCAGCATAGGTTACTGACCATGGAAGATACTACTCATCGTACAGTGAAAGGTTTCCAAAATGCAACAGATCACAGTTCAATGCCTATTTTTTTTAGTACAAATAGAGAACTTCCATACTCTATAATGCCTCGAGACATTCGAGATGAGTTCGACCCACTATTTTCCCCACCTAATTATTCTTCAGAACGCTTGGTTGAAAATATGCAAATCAAGGGTTTAAGTTCTCATGCGGGTGAAGTGATGGAAATCCGTGCTTTGGGTAACTCCGCAGGCAGTCCTTCTGACGAGTTGCTCATAAGACCGGACTTATTGTTTTCTCACGAGGTAGATGAGATGATCCTCGGAACGACAGATGATGTCAGCAATGAACATCATGGTGCTGCAGTTGTCTCTGAGTACCAAGCGGGAACTGTGGATGTAAGGGATGGACCTTCATCTGGTGCATTATCACTACCAGAAGAAAAGGATGCATGCTTAGAAACTATAAGAGATGATCTCAACAATGAACATGATGGTGTTGTTGTACCTGGATTCCAAGCAGGAAATGAACATGTGAGGGATGAACCTTCAGCTGGTGCATTGTCGCTGTTAGCAGAAAAGGATACACCCTTAGATGTTATCAGAGATGATATCAACAATGAACATGATGATGTTGTTGTACCTGGATTGCAAGCGGGAAATGAGGATGTAAGGGATGAACATTCGTCTGGTGAATTGTCACTATTAGCAGAAAATGATACAAACTTGAAAGCTAAAGAGATGACAAAAACAGCATGGGCATCATCTGAAGCCACTGGCAGCGCATTGAAGATCTCCGAACCACAAGTATTGTTTGTGTCCCCACAAGACGGGAGACTCTCTTTCGTGAACAACAGTACATTTAATCAAGAGATGTTGAGTTGTCTTAATTTTTCTCATGATAGCATGGGGGCTAACATGCAGCTGGACATCCAGACATCTGCCTATGAAGCGACCATGATTCAGGGATTCTTATATCTTGATAGTGAGGGTTCTCCAATTGGTTGGGAAGTAATAAACCCAGAGCCTCCTAAGCAGTTGATCTGTGGCAATTCTTCTGAACCGAACTCAAAGATGTCTGGACATTGTAGTGAACTGAACATGGAGAATGAGGCTCGAACAACTGAAGAAAGGCAAATATCAGAGTCTGGTCCAAGTAAAAAAGGCCAAAAGAGGTCTGCGAAGGTTGCAGGTATCAAAGATGATGTCAGTAGTAAGAAACAGAAAGTAAATGGTGTTCATGTAAGCCATTGTACACTTGGTAAAAATATGGACATTACAACTAAGTTTCCAGCTAGGTGTGAAGTTAGCAATGGCAGAGAACAGATAGGTGCAACAAGCAGTGAGCATAATTTTTCGGATAGAAAAAGGTCGCAGGAGGTTGCTAATATCCACGACGAAGTCCGTAAAATGAAACAGAAAGTAAATGATGGTCTTATAAGTGACTCCATAATTGGTCCATTCATGGATAATACAGCTGAGAATCCTATTGGGTGTGTAACTCTTAGCAAGGAAGTATGGATAAGTGCACCAGGTGGTGAACAGGTCCCTTTGAATCTAGTGCCCAAAAATAAAGAGCACAAGGAACAAGCTGAAGATAGCAGTGAACCCCCAAAACATCTAGTGTCAGAACAACCACCCAAAAAGGATGTCAAATTTGGAAAGAAAACATGGACGCGGCGGAAATGCAGGTTTGATGAGGATGATCTTTTGATGACAGCTGTAATACATAGGCTGACGGAGCGTTACAGGAATCCTTTTAATCGAATGCTCGCAAAGAGAGTTGGCTTGAAAAGACTTCCGAGGTTTCGCTTGGAGAATGAAGAAAAATGTGACCGGCAGAAGTTTCCTGAAAAGGCAAGAACGGTGTTGAGCAAATTACTTGAGATGGGCATTGTTCGTACAGAGAATATTCTCCAGTATAGAAGGCCAGGAGCCAATAATGTGTTGAAAGATGGGAACATAACCAAGCATGGCATAAGGTGCCGATGTTGTGACACCATATTTACAATGTCCAACTTTAGGTGCCATGCAGGTCTCAAACAAGAAATCCCATCTCTGAATCTTTTCCTGGCTTTTGGTAAATCTTACAGTCTATGTCAGCTTCAAGCGTGGTTTATAGAGCATAAGGCAAGGGAAGAACGTGCAAAAGATACTATGTCAGTACAAGCAGATGAAAATGATGACAATTGTGGATTATGTGGTGATGTCGGTGAACTAATATGCTGTGACAACTGCCCTGCTAGTTACCATCAGGCCTGTTTGCCTTGTCAGGTTTGTTTTTGAAACGTTTCCCTTCTCTTTAGTTAGGCAAAATATAGAGCTATCTAGATGTACTTGCTGGGAAACTAATGAAATCAGTTATTGACGAGTCTGAAATGAACTATGTTTATTTTTAATCCCTGGATGCAACTGAAATGACATTTCCAGAAATAGTTGTGCCACTGCTATAATTTAGGACAAGAAAAAGAGTGTTTGATCACTACTAATCTTGTCCCCGTGATTGTTCTAACTTCCATACCACACCCACATCAACTTGACACTGCTACATCTTTTTTACCATGGCTTTGTCCACTGATTGGTTCAGACACGGCTTAATACTTTACTTTCATCCTGAATATGATACAACTTTTTTACCCATTCTGGAAATCATATTTTACATTGGCATGGCAGGACAACTTTTTTGTCATTTATATACATGCTTACCTCACATTATTGATATAACTATCCATTGTATATGCCATAACCATGAGGACATAGTTGTTATCGATATTGTCATATTTAGCACAGTAAAACACAAGTTTTTCATTACTTTACTGATTTTTTCTATTGCATTGTAATTTTTGTCAGGAGGTTCCAGATGGCAGCTGGTATTGCTCTAGATGCTTATGTAATGTTTGTGGGGAAGTGGTCAATTCAAAGTTGCCTGGTGGTCTCCTACAAGCTTTAGAATGCTCACAGTGTGAATATCGATGTAATGTCTCACTTTGCATCTTCATTGGTATCTTATCATATTTCTTGTTATTTGACAAAAGATAGTTCACATCCCATACATATTTGTTACTGTATTTGATGGCAAATATTAATATTGTTTTTTGGTGATCAAAATATTTAATATGGTTATCATCATACTTTTTGTAAAAGCTTAGTGGTCCGCTGGAGAGCCGAGCGGCGCTTGAATTTATTCTGCGGAGTGACCAGTGTCTGGGTCGTTCTTAAGAAATTGCCACCAGGTGCTAGCGCCTGGTTGGTCGAGTATGTTTTCGGTATAAGTTTGTTTTTCATACATTGTTGGTGCAGAACTGGTCGACACAGGCACAGCTTATGGATATCTATTTATATGTAATCTTCATCTCGTAACAACAGTTAATCCACATTAGTAGTCATCCATTTTATGGCACTACAATCGTGGATTGCACAAAACTTCCTACCGTACTTCTCGATTCCAATATTACTCAGGCCTGGAGAAAATTTAATACTTCCTCCGTCGAAAAATAAATGTCTCAACCTTAGTACAACTTTGTACTAAAGTTAGTACAAAGTTGAGACAGTTATTTTTGAACGGAGGGAGTAGTTCTTAGAATATCTTTGTTAAAAGCTCATTCATTACATTGCTTGTTCAATTTTAATGGGTATTTTTTTTATCGATTCCTTTCCTCCAGATCACATAAAATGCATAACTGGTAAAGTTTTGTGCAATCAGAAAAGTGGAGCTGGTACCTGGTTTTGTGAAAGAAGATGCCTGCAGGTACACTCAGAGATTAAACTTGTTTGTATAACTTAAGCTAGCTGTACATTTGCTGAAGATAGTAGAAACCTTTAAGGAGGCTGATCTTGTTCTATACTTTCAGATTTATACGGGCTTGCGTTCTCGTGTTGGAATGCCTGAACACCTCGATGATGGCTTTTCTTGCACAATACTTCGTAATAATGGTGATCAAAAGGTTCGTTCGTCTTCGGATATTGCTCTCCTGGCTGAGTGCAACATGAAATTAGTTATTGCCTTGAGCATTTTGGAAGAATGCTTCTTGCCTATCTTGGACCCGAGGACAGGGATAGACATAATGCCCCCTATGGTGTATAACTGGAGGTGAGATGAATCAGTGTCTTAATTCCTTAGCATGCTTACTGCATATTCACTTTGTTTTGCTTATTTTGGTTCCCTGTAATATCATGTATATTGCTTAACATCTCCATTTTACACTTTGATATTTCTTTCCCAGGTCTGAGTTTGTACATTTGGATTACAAGGGGTTCTATACTGTAGTCCTGGAAAAGGATGACAACATCCTTTCTATTGCATCCATCAGGTATTTTGTAACAGATAATTTGTACTGATAAAGTAGAGGTGAGCATCTGAGAGTTAAAATATTGCTGTCGCTGCAGGTTACATGGTGTTACTGTAGCAGAGATGCCGCTAATAGCTACTTGTTCTGAGAATCGGCAACAGGGGATGTGCAGGCAACTGGTGGATTACATTGTGAAGGTATGAAAATAACTGGACACTGGTGCTTTTGTTATCTGCTTGGACTGTTTCTGAAAGGTGTGTTGTCGAAGCATCATGTTAGGTATAATCCGAGTGTCAACATGTAGGTTCCTTCGTAGATCTGCTCGGCTAATCAAACTTTGTACATGCGTAAATTCAGAACCAATTAGTGGTTTTCTTGGGAGTAAAAACAATTTGTGATTTATTGAACATCAAAGGAAGCGTACCCGATATGTGTATGGTTTCATCAATTCAGGTAAAAATTGCTACTACAAAACTTATGTGTGTAACCAATATTTTCGGCAGATGCTGAAATCTTTGAAGGTGGAAATGCTGCTTCTGTTCGCAATACCAAACCTGGTCGACACATGGACGTCTGCATTCGGTTTCAAGCCGGTAGAAGATTTGGACAAGAAGAAGCTGAGCAAGATCAGGCTGACCTTGGTCCCTGGAACTGTTCTACTGAAGAAGGATCTGAATGAAAGAAGTTCAGAAACAGAAACGGGTGGGCTGCGCTCCAAAGAGCAGCAGCCGTTGGAGGACACCGGGCCTAACGGAGACCAACCTCATCGATGAACTAGGAGGCTCGGAGATCAACCCGCCCTGTACCAGTCCTCCATCAGATGTTGCTTGTGGCAAATGTCATGTATCTTAGTGTGCGTTGAGTGAATTCTGTTACCGTCCACGATGAGATGAGTGAGGACCAGCACCCCGGTGCATGTGTACTGAGCCCTGTAACATCTACCAGGGATCCGGCTTGAACTTCTGATAGTCATGGATTATGCGCCTTTTTCCGATAAAGGATGGGTTTTATTTACTCTATAGGACAATGCCCGTGCGTTGCAACGGGAAAATAAATCCTTGTGTCCCGCACAATATATTCATGTGATTTAGTGACATGAAAAGGTTTAATTAATGTGATTGAACGACATATGGAAATATTTAATTAACGTGATTGAATTATGAATGGAAAGATGTTAATGTGATTTAAGTCGTATATGGTAAGGTGTGGTTAAATAAGATTTGGTGGATAGAAAAACCGGGTAGACGAAAAACTCGATGGAGAGGCGTGGTGGAAGAAAATAAACCAGTTGACGAAACTGCTGGCAAAACACTTGGAAGGGACCGTGAGGAACCGTTAGCCTTTTTTTAGATATATAATATAATATATACTCTAAAATGAAGCATCATCGAGAGGATACAAACACAATAAACACACACCCAACTTTTGCATAGTTAGAGCATCTCCAACCGCGCCCCCAACAGCCCTCCCAGGGCGGCGACACTAGCATCGGATGGGACTTTTTCGTCCAGTCGCGCCCCCACGAGCCCAAATAGCGCCGGATTGTGTCGAATTTGGGTCCAGCAATCCCAAGCCGAACCCAGCGCGCGGGGGGTCGCCTGGGGGCGCCGGACGAAGTGAAAAGCACTGAGTGGCCCCTTCTGTCAGTCGAAATCGCCCACCACCCTCCCCATCGCCCTGTCGTCGCCGGCGCTGCCCTTCCGCAAATAGCCGCTGCTTCGCCACCAGACCCGCCGATAAAGGGAAGAGCTCGCCGCCGACGACCTCCTCCCGACCATTGGTCGCGGCCGCGGCGGTTGGCAAGCTCCCGGCTGCCCAGCCGAGTACACCGGTGGCTGGTCGCGCCCACCACGCCTGCCAGGTGTTCGGCGAATTGCCTGAGCGTCACGCCGCACTCGCGGACTCCGACGGCGAGGCGTTGTTCGCCGCGCTGATGGGGGATGAGGCCAACGCCGACGCCCAGGACGAGGAGCACCTCATGATGCTCGTCGCTTTGGCCGATCTGTTAGCCGCCAACACGAAGCCGCAGCGAGGTGTCTCCAAGATGGGTCATCGGAAGAGAAAATAGAGGCATCGTTCGGATGGCTATTGCTTGCTCTACGCCGACTACTTTTCCGATGTTCCACTGCACAGCGAGAAGGTATTCTGGCGCCGGTATCGAATGGGCCGAAAGCTATTTCTTCGCATTGTGAATTCCCTCCGGGAGTACGACAGCTATTCCGTTTGCAAGAAGGATTGCGCCGGCACAGTTGGATTCTCCTCACTTCAGAAGTGCACAACGGCCATGAGGATGCTTGCATACGAAGCTCCTGGTGATATGCAGGAAGACTATGCACGCATGGCCGAGTCCACCGCCCTTAAGTGTTTGTACAAGTTTTGCATAGCAGTGGTGGGCTGTTTTGGAGGACAATACTTGCAAGAACCCAATGCTGAAGACACTGCTCGGATCCTATCGAAGAATGAAGCAAGAGGATTTCCTGGGATGCTTGGAAGCATCGACTGCATGCATTAGGAATGGAAGAACTGCCCATTTTCTTGGCAGGGGATGTACAAGGGCACAAAATGGCACTACAGTGTGGTACTTGAGGCAGTTGCTACACATGACCTCTAGATTTGGTGCTCCTTCTTTGGCATGCCAGGAACACACAATGACATCAACGTCCTGCAGTGTTCAAATCTATTTGCCAGGCTTGTCGAAGGTCATGCTCCTCCGATAAACTTCGAGGTGAATGGGCACCACTACAACAAGGAATACTACCTAGCAGATGGCATTGATGCGCGAGAGATGGTAATGGCTTCTCGCCCTACGTTGGTTATCCTAAGTGGAAGGTGAGATGTAGGATAGCAGAAAATTTCCCTTGGTGAAGATACCAAGGTTGAGATCGAACCAGTAGGACTCCAAGGTCGACAAGTAGGTGGCAAGGAAACAATGACACCGTTTTAGAAAAAAGTTGCTTCCTTAACCTGAACCTGCACACGACACAAATAACTTTGCTCCCAACGAAGTTCAGAGAGGTTGTCAATCTCTCCCGCCTTGTTGTTTACAAAGGATCAACTCAACAGATAATAGATAGTGATAACTGCAACTGGAAAGTAAAAGCAAGAAGTAAATTGAGGGTGTAAACGGTGGTGGAAATATGGACCGAGGTCCCATGATGTTCACTAGTGATGTCTCTCTCCCAAAAGACGATAAAACTGCTATGCGAGGTAAACAAATCATAGTTGGGCAATTTTCAGGATTACGGGCGCAAACCAATACTAACTATGCTACAAAGAAAAGAAGAGGTTCAAAAGCATGGGCGGTACGCCAAGATAAGTAGAACGAAATCCATCTGCATCTACTACTAATCATCCACCTTGAGATATCTATCCAGAACATCTCGCTGGTATTAAGTTGCGAGCCCCACCCAAAGTGTAAACCCAAAGCAACACACAACTGCATTAAAAGAACTTTGCGTAAAGTAAACAATCCTTGCAACCGCGGTTACAAGCACCGTTGTTTTCCCCCTTGTGGCAACAACACATCCCCTAGACTCATGTTTCTGTCACTCAAGCTAGCCATCAGGGGGCATGAACCCACAATCAAGCATAACGCTCCCTCTTGGAGTCACTACCTACTACTTGGCCAAAGCAATAAACAACAACGGAGAACATGCAAGAATTACTCAAGAACTAAAATATAAAAGAGAAGAACCAAATATATTACTCAATCACAATCTGAACATAGTCTCATAATTCATCAGATCCCAGCAAACTCAGCATAGCAACAACACAAAAAATTACATGTGTGCCTTGATCATGTAGGGCAGCTCACAAGGTCTAATCCATGAAGAACAAAGAAGGGAGGAGAACATCACATAGCTACTGATCATAGAACCATGGTCCAAGGTGGACTACTCACGGATCATCCGGGAAGCGTCCATGATGGTGGAGAAGCTCCCGGAGGTCAATTCTCCCTCTGGAAGGGTGCCGGGAAGAGGTCTTCTGGTGATCCCGATATTGGAAGCGCGGTGGCGGCGGAACAGAGGCGAGATCGCAAAAAAGGGTTTTGTCTTTGGAGGTTTCGGGGCGAAGGATAAATATAGGCGAAGGGGGGCAGTCGGGGGGCACCAGGAGTCTATGCATCTACTACTAATCATCCACCCTAGGGCACGCCGGGAGGGCGTCTGGGGCCCTGGTGGGTCCCCTCCGGCCCCCCTTAGGGACTCTGGAAGGTTCCCGTACGCTGATTTTTTATTGGATTTTTTTCGGAATTTTTGGAGCATTTTTAATACGGGGGAAACATGAAATAAAAAGACAACAGAAAACAAGAACTGGCACTGGGGTGCACTGAGTTAATAAGTTAGTCCAAATATGATCAAAGGTGTATGAAAGTGTACCAAAATCATAGCAATATCACGCAAAACATGCATGGAGCAAACATAAATTATAGATACGTTTGGGACGTATCATGCATCTATCCAAAATGGTCAACATTTGTGAAGACTATCTCAAACCCTGTGCTAGGAGGCAAGTACTCTTACTTTGCCAAGTGTCAGGAGGCTTGCAGGAAGGAGGTTGAGCGGGCATTTGGGGTGCTCCAATCTCGATTTGCTGTTGTCCGGTACCCGCCTCTGACCTTGTCGAAATCTCAAATGTGGGAGGTGATGAATTGTTGTGTCATCTTGCACAACATGATCATTGAGAGCGAGAAAGAGGAGCCAATGTTTGACACTGAACCATATCTCAACCAGGGACTTCTTGCAGTAGTTGATCACCATATACCGGCAGATTGGACAACCTACCTCAATATGCGTCAGGAGATCCGAGACCCGCAAGTGCATCATCAACCGCAACAAGATCTAGTGGAGCACCTATGGATGCGCAAAGGAAATGCCTAGTTTTATTTGTACTATTTTTATTATTTGTGCCAAACTATGTATCCGTATTGTATGTTGCGTGTCGAACTACCTCCGAAACTGCGTCGAGTTCGCGTCCAGTTTAGCCGAAATCGCATGTTCTGCGCTGAATCTTGGCGCCTGGGGGGCGATCCTGGGGCCGCGACTGGGTGGCCGATCAAGCGGCGCTAAAATAGCGCCGAAACACGCCCTAGGGGACGAACGGCTGGAGATGCTCTTAGAATGCATATGGTGAATACACAAACACATCAGCATCTAGCAAATCCATGTAAAACGAAAATTATGTATAGAAAACTAAAACAGTCGGTGAACTATAACAATGGTCATATCCACATCAATTATCTTATGCACCGCACGAATCCAAGCATAAAAAATCAGTATGAATATAACTGACAATACTTTCAACAAGGTAACAACTTAAAGAAACATCACAACTGCTATTATGAACACACGTCATATCTAATCTTTCACCCCATAATTTGAGACTGGATGCACGTAGCGCCACCATCAAAGTCAACATGTACTTTCGCCGCCACTTTTTTTCCATCCAATAACTATGTGCGATCGTGGAGCCACATGATCTCGATGCAATACAGTCTGCAACCACCACCATCCGGTCGTCCGGATTCGAATCACCAACAAAGGATGATCACTTCAAGTTCGCTAATAAAGATAAAGTGCAATGCAGGAAGAGGATGGTGCTGGGGGAATACCTAAGGGGTATGGCCAAGTATACAATTGGCTCAACTAAGACCTAGTTCTTTTGGTCGATTCTCCCAAAATCTTGAGAATAAGACCTCCCCCTAGATTCTCCCAAAATCTTAAAACACATATTTTTTTGACAATCCAGGGGACTAATAATGTTTGTCAGGCATATCACATGTATTATTCCTTCAGAAACTATTGGTGTGCGGATCATGGACCATGATATGTGATATAAGTCTTAAGAATGTTGAACCAACACACGGAAGCGTAAGATATTTGATATTTTTTTAGTATAGGGATCCCCACACTATTAAGAAGGGATAAGTGGGATTGTGCTCAAAGATTTGCTCAGACCAACTTTAAAACGACACACTATGCACTTCACGATATCTTCATCTCATGTGTTTTGTTAAAGCTAACCTTAATGCACTCCTTATTATTGGCACACAATTGGAGCACTCTAAAAACCATAATGCTTCACTTCTCTTCGGATGTCCGGTCCTCACTGGAACTATGGGCATTCAGAGAGTCCTAGCTAGTAAGCTTACACATCTGGTCGTATGTCCATCGGCCACCGGATGTCGGGCACACCGGACGCCCGGTGCTCAACGGATGTTCAGTGTTGTGACATTCTGGTTTAGTAGGAATGAAAGACTACTCATGTCAACAAGGTGCACCTTCTTTTCCTGGAGCCCAGATCCAAAGAACTCCAAAGTTACGCGTTCTTGGCTTGGAGCAATTTGAGGATGGGTGAACGACCGAGAAGTTGTTCCTGAGTGCGCACGAGTGAAGACAAAGTGCGCAGGAAAGACTAGTGTTGGTCTGTGGGGACAGTCTAGATCCCGCCAGGCGTAACGGCCGAGAACCGGTGTGTGACCGGGGCGTTACAGGCGTCTCTGGCTCTCTCCATCCGGAGAGGATACACAAACAGTCCAGACATCCGTTGGACGTCGGATGCCCGACCACTACCGAATGTTCGACCCTTGTTTCACATATTGGATTATCTACTATATGTTTTCTCTGTCTGTGTCGTACATGCCCTAGATGTCCGATGGCGATCGGATGTCCGGTGCATGGACCGAATGTCCATCACTTATGCAGGAAAACTCCCCTAACGACCACATTTGCACTTGGGCTATATATACTCCTCACCCACTTAGGATTTGGGTTGACCACTTCACTCAAATACACTCAATAACACAAAGCGCTCCCTCTCACCTCTCTTACACCAAATCTTAGATCCCAGAGAGATTCTTGAGAGTTCTTGGAAGATCTTCGCACCAGTGATAAATCTGCTCCTTCCCCACCCTTCAACCAAAGCAAATCGTTTTTTTAGCAAGTCTTGAGCATTCCCCTATTGATCTTGTTACTCTTGGAGGTTGAAGACTCCTAAATGGGTAGGAGTTCTTCGGAGAGGAATCAACCATTATGATTACCCATCTTGCGTTTGTGAGGGTTTGGTGACCACCTTTAATGTCAACCGCTAGTGGTTGGGAATCACCGTTGTGGTGATATCTCAACAGGAGAATAAAGTAAGACTTGTGGCGTGGTGTGCCTTCGTGGTAACATCCATCCCTCCAACGGTGAGTAGATCCCTCCAAGAAAGTGAACATCAGGATAAATCATTGTCTCCGTGTCATTCAATTATCCCTTACCCTTTACCTTACTAGAATCTACCTTGTCATTTGTTACCTCACTTGCGAAATAAAATGACAACTCGATATGATAAAAACTGGCAACTAAAGTGTAAAAAAAATGGCAAGCTATATGGATTTTTGACAACTCGACACAGTTTAAATTCAACTGGTAAAGTGTGCACGTGCAACGCACGTCTCGACCAAAATAAATATTAATAATCATTATATAAGATGTTGTAAATTTAAAATAATATTTTGAAATTTTATTAACTGCAATAATAATTGAGCACAAATATTGAAGGAGTTCTCATAATCGATTGCACTTTTACACAGTGGTAACGTTTTTTTGGGACTGGTTTAGCACCAGTAAAATTGCTTTAACATGATGGACGAACATTAATCTAAAAATAATTTAAAAGGAATCAAGAATACAATTAAAATATCTTTAGAATATGTCACTGAAAATTACGACTACAAATAAATTATTTATAGAACATGTCAAAAAAATTGCAAGGCTTCCAAGATATCCTGTATAAACAGTGCAATCTCTTGTTACATGACCAAAAAATAAGGTTATACTATAGGATTAAGGTAATAAATGTCACGAAATACTTTTTAAGCACATGGCTGAAGAAGTGGTTGTACACCTGGTTGGCTGTTCGCCCCTTTTCAATACAGTATCAGCATGCTCCAATCAAATAAATAAATTTTAGGCTCTGCAAAAATACTCAAGAAAATAAAATAAGTATAAAATGTCAAATAATATAAATATTCGTGATTTGCATGTGCTATGCATTAGAAAAATATCAATCATGATAAGATGAAGCGAGATGTCAGCCTATAGATGCCTAGATAATAACAAGTGGCACCAAAGAACAAAGAGCTTTGCTGGGGGTCTCATAGGTTAGAGTGCAATATAATGCTCCTCCCATTGGTTGTCGACTCTCTGGCCTAATTCTTTACATACAATTCTTACATACGCTTCTTCTCTCGTGCATTCCCACCCTCTCTTTAGTGTAATTATTCACATATATATTTTTATTGCTTTTACATAATTCACTATTGTGGTCTTCTTCAATATTCTCATAGAAATTAATAAAAAATCAATTTATTACTGAACCAGAATTTTTCATATACCCCACTTCATCTGCATTCTAATTTGATTGCATCAAATACCATGTGGACATAATAAAATGTGTACAAACTAACTAACCTGCACTTTGCTTGGATTTACATCAAAAAAGTTAATTTTGATAACAGAATCTGCACAACCGAACATTAGAAGTATTAGCTCAGGACATCAAGTGTAAAAATAGAGATAAGCAAGTTGGTGCAAACAATTTTTAGGGGATCTGAAAAGATCATTATCACTCTCAGTCATATCATAAAGTATCTTCAAAATGATGTAAACCGACAACATCTCAGTTATCTTCAGAAGGGCCTGTAGTACAAGAATGGGCAGAAAAATATGCAATAGAGTATGATGTCCTACAGAAATGGTAATCAAACATTGCAAAGGTCAGAGTTTCCACACATGTGAAGAAACATATTTAATCTATTATAGCAACATATAAATCAGATCATCAAATATGAAAAGATCTTGTCATTGTCAGCCATATCACACAAACTATAAGTCTCCTCACAAGGTTTCTAAACTGGCAGTATCTCAGTTAGCTTAAGTAGGGCCCCTAGTGCCAGAGTGAGGAGTGAGCAGAAGACATATGCAATAGGCACACACATGGTGCGTCGTGTTCAATATATTATAGCAGAAAATTCAGGAAGTCCTCATATACGACTAAGATTAATTGATTTTAGAAGTGACCCTCAAATATATGACTAAGTTTATTCGCTCTCGTACAATCATGTTAGATTTTTTTCAAGTACCTCATGGGAAATAGCCATGACAATGCTTCTATGGATTAAAATTCTCTCGCAATCAACATGATAGTAAATTCACTTAACTTAACGAAAATCTGAAGCAATCATATACATAGAGTAGGATGAAATTCCCCAAATCACAACCGAAATTCCCCAAATGCTGAAAGCAAAAAAATACATTTCCATCAAGCAATCCTTTCAAGGGAACAGGTGAAGAACAACCACCGATGCAGTTGGTTCATACATACAACTTTTGAATTAATAAGAACACACAGATAACTTTTGTAATCTTCAGTTTCAGACAAAAATTGCAACCAAACCGTCCAAATCTTCTAAGGAGATAAAAGTGCATCTATACCAGAATTAGCAGGGCTACTTTGTTGGAACCCATGAATGCACAAACACTCATAGAAATGCAGGAGGACAGAGGTAGAAGAAGAATGAACAGTAGACTTGCATAAACGGCGACGAACGCCGGGGGACGAACCCCATTATCTCGGCAATATACAAGTACACTGAACACAACTCAACTCTACTCAACACCACCGGCCGGCGACGAACGCCGGCACCACCAGCGCCATACGCTGGCTGGGCTCTCGGCTACTCTCAGCGCTCACATTACAAGCACCGCATGCATGTAGGTTTTATAGGCGGGATGACTTGGTAGTGCGAACACCACGCTGCCCCACTCTGCGCTGCTTGATCCGCACGCTCCGGCTGCGCGCACGACGCGCACATACGCGCACGACGCGGAGGCATGCCTCCAAGCTCCAACGAAATCGCAACAGCTAGCCCCTAATCCATCTGGCTCACCTCATGCATCGTACGCGGCAAGCAACTAACCGAAACACACAAGATTAGTTTTAACATACTTCAAAGTGCTTGCACTTCTAAAATCAACAAGCATCAGAATGTTATCTACGTCTTGTCTTCTCTCAGTTGGAAAAAAATAGGTGAAGCTGCAGTAACTAATGACGAGGGCGTCCTAACAAATTGAGGAGACCTCACTTGGATAGTTGGATTAGCGATTATATGAACGACAACAAAGGGCGAGTGACCCCCAGCTAGAAGAATGTATATGTTATGTGGCGGCGCAGGAACCAGGCCTCAGATCCGTGTGTTGGCAATGCACACGCTTGGAACAACAACTGATCCAGAAGGACAGCGATGCTGATGGTGGTCGTTGTGGTGGAAGCGTCCCGATCTGGCGCCGATCCAACATTTGAGGAAGCCGCCGGCGACCTCCTGCCGAGAAGACGGCGGGGCTGCGGCTCAACGATGCGGTGGTGCTGCGCACGTGCGGGTCTGCAGCTCGGCGATGCTGCAGCCGGGCGCTCGCACGAGCTTGCCGTTGTGGGGCGCTGCGTGAAGAGGTGTGGAGGCAGGTGTGCCGAGCCGGAGAATGGGCATGCGACAGTGAGCTATTTTTTTTATCTGAGGAGCGGCGGCTTGTTTGCATCAAGGATATTTGCCACGCGATTTACGACCGTTAGTTTCGGGGATGAAGAACAAAACGGCTGCATGTTATTCCGTGATTTACGATGCGAAACGTCTCAAGCGGGGATAGTGGGAAGGACGTGAACGTCTTGCGTGAAGGGCAGATTGCAGGGCAAAACATTGAATCTGGGCCGTTTGATCATATGGCAGACCATTGAACTAATATGGATGCTTAGATCTTATGAGGCGGATTAGATCAAAGGTGATGAGGACATCCCTACTACCAACACATCTCCAGTTCGTCATGAAGAACAAGTTGATTCAACAAAGAAGAAGGATGATGAAATCAGAATTGGACCTATTACAAGAGCTCGTGCAAATTTGATAGAACAACAGGTGAACTCGCTCTTAATAGATTCTGATATATTATGTAATGAGAACTTTCTGCCTAAATCTTTGTATGTTTGCATAATCAGGTATCATGACGAATAAGAGGATCTAGAAGGAGGAGAAGATGAAGGAAGCTCCAACTTTCGGACGTCCGACACATTTCGGACGTCCGACATCGGAAGACACAGCTACGACGTCACGATGACCTCGAGTTACAAAAGGGTTACGGAACTCCGACGGGTTTCGGACGTCCGACACGACGGACGTCCGACATGAAACGGACGTCCGACATGAAGATCTTCGCGACGGCTCCCGAGTACAGTACCGATCCGGAAGTCCGACATGATTCGGACGTCCGACGAATCGGGCGTCCGAAACCCATCGGACGTACGAAACTGCCTGCGCGCAGATCTGACGGGCTGCGGCCTTGTATCCGGGTTTGACACCCCCTAGCTTATAAATACTGGACCCCCTGCGAGTTTTAGGGTTAGACCACGTTTAGATAAACCCTAGTTCTTGAGAATAGCTCCAAGCTTTCATCTTGAATCATATACTTCAATTCGTATCGATCTGAAGTGTTGCTACTGCAAGTTTTGTGTGATCTGTTGTTCCACTGGGAATTAGTAGATTGCAAATTACCGTCTCGTGGTCGACGGCTACGTTGCTCAAGTGTGTGAAGTTGTGAATATCCAAAGGGTAGAGAGTTGTCGCATTGGCAACAGGGATCTAGCGAGGAGAGTTTATCGGCTACATACAAGTTATCTATCATCGCCCTCATATTCACTGTCCGCTTACTGAGAAGATCGGGCCACCCCATATCATCTTGGTATCAGATTTCCAGTGTTTACTCGGTAAGCATCCACCAAATCCATCTATTAGATCGTTTTTGTTTTCGTCCTATCCAGAAAAAGTCATACAAAAATATTAGGGTTTCTAGTCTTGCCATAACTTAGATTGCATCGGAGTCATTGTTTTAGTTTGCTGTTTCGTGTGTTCTTCCAGAAAATTTCTCCGCGGTGCGACATATTGTGGCCTAAAGAGAAAAGTTACTGTAGCAGTACTGTAGCAATTTCGTCCAGTTTGGAATAGTGTCAGAAAAGATTAAAAAAAAGAGAGAAAAAGAGAAAAGATTCAAAAAAAAAGAGAACGAAGCGTGATCAAAAAGAGTTATCCAAGAGTGCAAAGAGATATACAAGTGCTCGAAAGGACATATCGTAGTGGTGATCTTTTGAGAGGCCTGTCTTCTTTTGTCTCCACTGTGTGAGTTTTTCCTTGGGTTTGTATCACACGATCAGCTATAGCTCCACCACATATATCCTGCTTTGTCGTGTGTTCACTCTTGTACTCGGGTATTCACTTCATCACATCCGTGCACTAGTCCTCCATTCGAACGGGTACGTATTACTATTCACTTTGGAATGGTAAGATTCACCTTTTCTTGTCAGTTTTGAGTGAGTTGTGAGTGTACACCAAAAGATTTCGATTAAGTACACTAACCTACTAATCATGTCTCAAAGTGGTTTTGATGTGATGCAGAAACAGGACAAGGATGCGCCAGTTACATGGGAGGCATATGAAGGTCTCTGTGATCACTTGACTGGGATGATTACTAAATCCGCTGATGCGATTGATACAAATGTTCAAGCGGTCCAACTGAAAGTGGACGCGACTGAAGCTGCAGTCACCACTATGCAACAACAACTTGCTGCTATCCAGCAGAGCCTACAACAAATGACAACATCTGTCACTGGTATACAAGCAGCTATTGTACAACGCCAACCTGACGCTCAGGAAGATGATGGTAGTATCCATGGTGACAATGCTGATTTGAGGGCCAATCAAGGCCGTGGGCGTGGTGTTCAAGGGCCGGTTCGCCAACCTCCACTTGGTTTTGGTGCGCGTCGTCTACCCACTCAGGAAGAGTATTTCTTGAGCAAGCCCAAGTTTAACATCCCCAAATTTGAAGGTTCCACGGATGTGGAAGAGTACCTCACATGGGAGCTTAAGATGGAAAAATTATGGCGTTTGCATGATTATTCAGAGGACAAGAAGATCAAGATTGCTTCTTCCGAGTTTGACGGTTATGCCTTGCGTTGGTGGGAGAGTGTGTTGACCGAGATACAAGAAACCGATGGGCAGCCTATTCGTACAAGGCATGACATGAAGGCGACCATGAAAGCTCGGTTTGTTCCCACTAATTACTTACGGATAGTTTTTGATAAATTTCAACAATTGAAGCAAGGTACTATGTCCGTTGATGCATACTATATGGAGATGGAGATGTTGCTGCAACGTGCACGAGTTCGTGAAGAAGTTGAGATGACAATGCAACGTTTTCTCCATGGGCTGAAATTGAACATCAAGAGTATTGTGCGGCATCACCAATACTATAATATGAATGATTTATTGCATCTTGCAAGGGAGGCTGAATCCCAGCTTGCAGAAGAGGCACAACTGAAGTCAAGATACTGCACATCTAGCAGATATTATGGCCTAAAGAGAAAAGTTACTGTAGCAATTTCGTCCAGTTTGGAATAGTGTCAGAAAAGATTAAAAAAAAGAGAAAAGATTAAAAAAAAGAACGAAGTGTGATCAAAAAGAGTTATCCAAGAGTGCAAAGAGATATACAAGTGCTCGAAAGGACATATCATAGTGGTGATCTTTTGAGAGGCCTGTCTTCTTTTGTCTCCACTGTGCGAGTTTTTCCTTGGGTTTGTATCACACGATCAGCACTAGGACTTGACTTCGGTGTAGTTAGGGTGCCATACCTATAGCTCCACCACATATATCCTGCTTTGTCGTGTGTTCACTCTTGTACTCGGGTATTCACTTCATCACATCCGTGCACTAGTCCTCCATCCGAACGGGTATGCATTACTATTCACTTTGGAACGGTAAGATTCACCTTTTCTTGTCAGTTTTGAGTGAGTTATGAGTGTCCACCAAAAGATTTCGATTAAGTGCACTAACGGTCTGCAGCTCGGCGATGCTGCAGCCGGGCGCTCGCACGAGCTTGCCGTTGTGGGGCGCTGCGTGAAGAGGCGTGGAGGAAGGTGTGCCGAGCCGGACAATGGGCATGCGACAGTGAGCTATTTTTTTTATCTGAGGAGCGGCGACCTGTTTGCATCAAGGAGATTTGCCACACGATTTACGACCGTTAGTTTCGGGGCTGAAGAACAAAACGGTTGCATGCTATTCCGAGATTTACGATGCGAAACGTCTCAAGCGGGGATAGTGCCCAGGACGTGAACGTCTTGCGTGAAGGGCAGATTGCGGGGCAAAACATTGAATCTGGGTCGTTTGATCATATGGCAGACCATTGAACTAATATGGATGCTTAGATCTTATGAGGTGGATTAGATCAAAGGGTGCTGGTTGAACTGTGTACGGTTGTTTTGGTGGACGTAAAAGAGTTAAAGTTTTCTTGTTTTATAGTAGTGGAGATGGCAGACCATTGAACTAATATGGATGCTTAGATCTTATGAGGTGGATTAGATCAAAGGGTGTTGGTTGAACTATGTACGGTTGTTTTGGTGGACGTAAAAGAGTTAAAGTTTTCTTGTTTTATAGTAGTGGAGATACTATAGTATTAACTTATTTTTGGCAAGCTATATGAAATAAAAATGGTAATTTTGCATAATTATCTAACAAGTAACACACCATCTTGACAATTAGATATAAATAGTATGGCGAGTTATATAAACATACGTAGCAACATTAGTTCAATATACAACTAATAAAATCCAATGGAGATTGTTCATGTTGCATGAAATCATCTACAAAATAAAACTGTTTTTTAATAGTAGCAAATTGTTCATCTATAATAATATAATAGACCATCCCACTATCTTATCTATCTCAACATGCAAGCATGCCACCTCATCAAAGGCCCACCACAATATGCATGAGAACAAGTTCTTTATTATTAGTTGATCTCATGCACACATCCATTTAATGACACATGCAACTTCCCTCAACATGCATTTATTTTTTTCTTATTATATTTCATCACTTTAACATGCATACATGTTACATCATCAAAGACTCACCATAATATGCATGAGAACAAGTTCTTCGTTATTAGTTGATCTCATGCATACATCAATATAATGACACATGCCAACTGTCGAGGATCGGCCCCGGCAAGTCCCATGGTTAGGGACCCTGGGCTAATCGGAGAAGACACAAGTTGGACGATAAGCTCGTCGGCAAACAGGAGGATACACTTCCTGCTCGATATATTGATTGTGGAGAAGTTACAGGGATGCCAAGGCAGATGCGCTCTAGGCTAGGGTTACAGGCGATGTCTCCTTTTATGCGTTGCCCCTCCTGGCCTTTATATAGTAGACCAGGTCTCGAGGAATCAATCTAAAATTACGGGAAATCTAACCCTATCTTGTACGGCAAGTCCCTGCACCTTCCTTGTCAGTCGAGGACTCCTAATGTCGGTGCCATCTAGCGGGCCAAGGTGAATCCGGCGGTAGCTCCGTGGGCCTTCAATGACACCGGGTAGGCCTATTAGTGGGAGTCGTGGGGTCACCCCCTCGTCAGTAGCCCCCGAGTACCTGGGGGACTCGAAGAGTCGCGCAGGGACTCGAGTTCGTCTTCATACGTTCGTGGCTTGTATGCGCGGTGTACCCGCGGTCGCTGGCAGCATGGTGGCCATGACAAAACCTGTTTCGAGGGATGTTAAGCAGAAAGGGCCTAAGGAGTCGACGGATCGAACCTTGGTGAATTGCGCTAGTGGAAAATACCACGATCGCCCAATCAAACCCATGTCCCTCGACATGAGCTTGGGATACTGGAGCATAGAAAAAGTCCGGCCGCTTCAGGTCTTACGGTGTTCATTTGCCGCCAGTTGGTTGCGTAGCCTAAGGCGCGTCCGCCCGGCTTTTATACTTCATGCGCAGCGCACGGAAAGGTTGGGAGTGAAATCGCTCTTCGGCAAGTCCCAGCCCGGCCGAACTTCACAGCGGGGTCTTACCTACACGCTAGTCTTGCGTGGCATCTGGGCACAGTGTGTCGTGGTTCCAGGAATAGGTGTGTTTTTGAGGCGCGGAGCCTTATAGCATTTCACCCACTTGGAACAAATCATCAAGTGAGCTGTTCACTCATCTCACTCGCGGAGCCTGTTTTGAGTGCTCAGGCGAGGAATCATTCTGCGAGTAATTACTCGAAAGCTGTTTTGAGTTTCTTTCAGGGGTGAGGGAGCACCCGAGACTCTCAAGGGTGCGAGTGGTTACTCGAGCACCTTGGGGGTCCACAGGTGAGGGAGCACCTGTAACTCTAGTGCGTGCGAGTGATCACTCGAGCACCTGGTTGAGCTTCAGATGAGTGAGCACCTGGGGACTCTCGGGATGGGCTCCTCCCGATGGGAGTGAGAAGTTTTTTCTTTGAGGGAAAAAAATCTGATAAAATTTCTGGGTTTCGGTGGCGTTCCTGATAGGCTTTACTTGTGACGAGACGTTGGTTGATCTTCTGCTTTTTTTTCCTGTCAGGATAACCACGTCGTTGTGTGGTTATTGTCATAGATGCTTGGCAGTGAACCGTCTTTTCATCTTGACCGGTCAAGATAACGAGCTCAGTGGCGTGTGAGCAGCGCCGGTTAAGTTCCCGAGGCGCGCGTTTCCAACGCGCGTGATTTGATGGTAGTATGAACAGCGCACCCCGTGGGCGAGCATCTTTGGTCTCGGATTCTGGAGCGTCGACATGTAGGGGAACGCGGCAGAAAACAAAAAAATTCCGCACTACGAACAGCCCAGGACCACTATGGAGACTGCATACAAGGTTTTTGATCTGATCGTTACCGACTCGTAGCGCAGCGGAAGTAGAGTCGATGTAGATCGTCGGTGCAGATCCCCGCAGCTAGGATTTACAACCTCCCAACCGCGAGGATGTTCTCCCTCGTCTGCTCCTCGAACAGCGCTCCAGGAGGCGGTCGGACAGTCCCTCGGACGGTGTCACGGACAGCCCTTCGGGAGGCCCCTCGAAACTCGATCGGTAACTCGGACAGCCCTTCGGGAGGACCCTTGAAACTCGAACGATAATTTGGACAGCCCTTCGGGCAAAAGATCGAAACTACGACCTCTCTACGGGGTTGCACACATACGGTGTCAGCTATCCGACAGGGCTTCGCCGTCCAGAACTAGTTCCTGCCGGAACCTAGACAGCCTTTCGGCTCTACGAAACTATTTCGCTGGGAGGGAGAGAGAAAGCCAGATCATGCATGGCATTTGTATTGAACTCAAGGGAGAGCTTGGATCAAGGATATGGGGCTGCCCTCACACCTCTATTTATAGGAAACCCAAGGGGGCTTTCTTGGCTCCCAAGTCCTTCTAGAAGGCTTTCCAAAAATATCTCAAGTAGTACTTTTTACTATTCATGACACCACTTTTTCGCGTCCGAAAAATCCGAAAATATTTCTGTGGGTCTTAGAATAATTCCAACACCCACTAAAAAGATTTTGGGCGCGTTCCGAAACAATTCCGGATTAGTGATTTTCATCTGCGAAAAGCAACCTAAGAATTTCCGGCAGCTCCGGAACATTTCCGGCAGCTCCGAAATATTTCCGAAAAAAATATTTTATTCTTTTCTCCAGAAAAATTCCAGAAGTTACCAGAACAATTCTGGCACCCTCCAAAAGTACCAGGTGCTTACCGAAACCTTTTCGGCTTAGTGGTTCACTCCGAAACAACTTTTCGGTTTTACCGAAACTATTCCGGTGTTCTCTCTCCAGAACTTTTCCGTTTTCTCCGAAACCTTTTCGGTGACTTTCTCTTAGACTCCCTGTCTAGTATTCAGCAGATAGATGACCCTTAAGCGTGTGACCCTATAGGTTCGGTGAAGTATAGACATGACCCGGAACACTTTCCGATCAATGATCAACATCGGAGCCGTGGACACCCATATTGACCCCTATACCCACACGAATAAATATTCGAGTGAACCTCCAGTTGCCGTGTGCTATTCCTGTTGCTTCGCGATATGTTACAAACACCCGAGGTGAGACTTATCGGCATCCCCGTGAATCAACAACTTGTCCACTATGCCAGTTACCTCGTTTCCGGTATTGTTCTCTTTTCTCGTTCCCGTGTTCCGGCATCCCTGTGATCAAATCACACTGTGTCTGGCCAGACGATGGTGGATACTGTAACACCGAGAGGGCCCGAAGAATATCTCTCCATCGACGGAGGAGCAAATCCCAATCTTGAGCTACCTAGTTCCTGGTCATACTTTTCCGTGAACCCGTAAGCCGCCGTAATAGCCACCCTTTTACAGATGACGTTTAACAAACCCCAAAGTTCACGAAGCAAGTACGAAGGAACTCGATACTCTCATGGTCTAGGGAATTATGCAAACGCTCAACTTTCTCTGTGTTATAATCCATTAACTGGTGACGAATGTATCTCATAGCATAACATCAAACTGGGTCGATTCAACACAAATGTTCTTCTAACATTGTGCCCTCAAAATTGCCGGCATAGTCATGCCCATGATCAGGAAAACAGAACCATCATGCAACACTTGAGCTAGTCTTAGAGGCGAGACTAGGAATATATATATTTTATCCGTTTATTATTCCACACGTGCATATGAGTCTTCCTCCGAGCCTCGTGGTTATTGCAGACTCGAGAACCATAGCAGTTATAGCATGGAATATAAACATAATTAGGAACATGGGGATAAATAATAACATTTATTATTGCCTCTAGGGCATATCTCCTACAGACTCCCACTTGCACTAGAGTCAATAATCTAGTCAATGCTAATGCACTTTACACCTACGGCATACTGGTGTAAAATATGCTTCACATGTGGTATAGCCTGATGTCCAACGGATCTGACAACTTCAACTCCGTGTGTATCTTTGCATATCCTCGCGTTTTCACGCTTTCACAAAATTCATATTTTGTGTGGACTTGGCTTTGTATATATGTGAATCACTGGTCGAACCTTGATTCCTCAGACTGAGCTATGGAGCAACTATCTTCAATAGTGTTCCATTGACCAAAGCCATCTTGGAACCATACTAAGTTCATGAATGAACTATATGATTCAACATCTTCTTTGTCGCTTCTAAAGCGTCATCATACTCAGCCTTTGTTATAGAATTTGCCACAGTAACCTGTTTGGAACAATTCCAACTTACTGTGCCACCATATCGTGTATCACACAAAAACCCTTAACTTAGATCGAAAATCGCATGGAGCATTGATGAAGACTATATTGATGTAATTACTTACAACAAGCACTTCATAATCTCTTCTTGCGAGAAAACATGTCATCAGTTCTACTTTAGTACTCAATGACATTTTTCACTTTTGTCCCATGATCAGTACTTTGATCACTTTGGTATCTATACTCGCAACAACTTGGGAGTACTGGACATATCTGGTTGTTTTATATACCATGGAATACATGATTAATCCAAACACAAAGGTGTATGGAATATACATCATGTATTTTGATCATCAGTGTTTTAGGACACCGAGTCTTGCAAAAACTCTTTCCATGTGACTTCGTCAAGAATCACTCCTTGGCGTTTTTAACGCTAAACTGTTTTAGCATCTTGTCAATATGTATTTTGGCTTAGCCCTATTAGGAAATTATATCTCGCAGATAATTATGCCTAATATCAAGACCACTTAGCCCAAGCACTTCGTTGAAAAACTATTTTCAATGAAGTCTTAATTTGTGTCAAGAAATTTATATTATTTCCAATTAACAATGTGTTAGGCACACAACGTTTTTAGAAATATTATTATGCTCCCACTTACTTTCTTGTAGCCACAAGCATCTTCGTTATCCATCGATGAAATCAAACTCTTTTGATTATTTCATCAAAAACGAAGATTCCAACTCCATTATGCTCTCTTTTGTCCATCGCAGGAACTCTGAAGTTTGCATACTCACTAGCATCCTCTGGATTGATAAAATACCTTGGACTGTATCATATGCAAGTCCAAGGCAGTATTTCCATCTTATGGAAATCCTTTTGGCATCCATGTTTCATATCTCATGAATGAAATATGTATTAATTGCAAGTTTAACCCGAACCGACTTTAAGCATCGCTACGGAGAGACAATCTCGCCGTAGTTAATTCCTTGAAATTTTTATAAGCAACAAGTCGAGCTTTATGGATAAAACATTTTTATCCGTATCAGTTTATAGTTCCATTAATATTCGTTAGACTCAAAGTCTTCCGAATGGTCCATCAAGATACAATCTTGATTTATTTATATGGAAACTATCTCGGATTGTATTGGCATTTAGCCAATTCCGGAGTCAGGGCCCATCATTGCTTCCTTAATTATAGTAGGTATATTGTTGTCTAACAACAATATCTCGTTTGCGCACCTGAGAGGTTTGCACGAGTTTTGCCTACGTGGCTCAGTTGCAAGTTTGACCGAAGTCCATACATGTCATGTAGAGGCTTCCGTATCAGTTGCAGTACGAAACTCTGGAATCACTTCCAAGGTTCCTTTCCTTTGATCTGATGACGAAGATACTGTTATCTCGTCGAGTTGCACTGTCCTCCCACTCACCCTTTTTCAAGAACCATTCTCTTTAAAAGCATACCGTTCTTTGTGGCAAAACCTTTTGCCTCGGTATAGTGGTGGAGGAATTCCCAATAATTTGGGATAACCTACAAAGTAGCACTTGTCTGATTTGGAATAGGTTTGTAAACAGTTTACACAATCCCCATATTCCAAATGTTAAGAAAAGATAAAACATGGTTGGGCGTACCATACCATGGCGTCATTTCAACAGACCTGATGGCGCTCCTTTCAGTGTAAAAGCCGCAGTCTCTAAAGCATTACATTAAAAGGGATAATGGCAAATTGATTTATGTCATCTTTGATCTTACCATGTCATAAATGGTTTGATTACATCTTCAAGGACATTCCACTTGCAGTGGTGTTCCGGGAGGTGCAAGTTATGAAAACTCTTTTCACAACTCATCAAACATTGGCTAAACTTGTAACTCAAAAATTCCTTTCTGCAATCGAATTGTAGAAACATAATTTTCTTGTCACAATAACTTTCACTTCATTTTTGAAAACCTTTCGAATGATTTCAAAAGATCCAGACTTACGTCTTATCAAGTAAATATCCATATATCTACTTGAGTCTTTTCTGAAGATAGATAAATCCACTACTAACAACATTTATCGGACTACACACATCAAATGTATGATCACCAATAAGTTTGTTGTTCGTTCCTCATGGCCTGTGAACGGCATTTCAGTCACTTGACCTTTCGGACGAAGGTTGCAAGTGTCAGATGATTCATAATCAAATGACTTTAAAATCCATCATTATGGAATTTCTCCATGCGGGTTTCTCCAATGTGACCAAATGCAGTGCCACACATATGTGGTATTCTTTTAGTCTTTCGACATTTAGCGTCATTGTTATGGATGTATCATATTACCATCAATATTCGTAACATACATCGCATCCCCGATGGAAGCATGGCCCTTTATGTTATTCATAATACTGAACAACAATTGTTCTTTTATGAACAACCTTCTTGCAACATACTTTATGCAATGGGCTAGAGTGTATAAAACTCTAAAACGAATTATGAAAATAAATACAGATGGTGATACACCGATGGAAGGTATAGTAACTTTTACTATGTTCCCAGCGCGTATCTAAACCTCATTACTGGCAAGTCTTTTAGGCCGTTGTAGTTCTTACATCGAGTTTCAACAAAATGCAATCGAGTGGGTATCTTTGTGATTTAACTCACAATACCCAAGAATTAGTGATTAACATGTTTAACCATAATTCCCAAGAACTATATTTTTGACCAGCCTTCTATACATCAAAAACTTGTATGACATTCATACATGAGCTGGATATTCCAGTCTTCTTTCCTTTTTGCCTTTATACTTCTAACAGTTTAACTTTCAATATTTCTCCTACTCTCAGAAGAAGCACCCAACTTTAAGAGCGGCGTTAGCCCCGGACTTCCTAGGCGTGTGAGTCACACTAACACCCTTTGGACATTTCCTTTCTCTTTAAGTTGTTTGTTTTATTCACCTTCATCATATGACAGGCGTTCTTCTGGATCCCTCTCCCATCAGTCAAATGCCCAGTAAACACTTTACTAATACTTTGCAAACAAATATTGCTTTGGATATCTCATATCTTTTAGCCTTTGTCTGTATCTGAAAACAATTTTCAGTTCCATGAATATTACATAACTATCCCAAACTTGTGAAGTTCGGGTCTTATGGAAGCAAACGTATTGCACTTGACCACAATGGAATTCTAGCTTTTGGATCGAAGGACGAGAGTCACATCATCCATAGCATTAGCGGGAGGACACCGAAAGCATGCGATAGGACAAAATCCTTCTCGGCACTCTTGAGGACAATCCTCGCATTACGTTACCAACCGTAAAGTTTTAACCAGATATTTAACAGCTTATTCAATTTTAATAGGGAAGGTGGAAACGCGAGCCATTATTCTACAACTATTAGCAAATTATACTTAGACAGTGTTCATAATTAATTGCACTCAGAATTAAACAAGTTAATTCTAAAATGCACTCCCACTCAAATCAATATCTCTCAAAATTGATTATGAGTGATTCAAGATCCAAATATCAATACAACGCCATAGAATCATCATCTCATGACGAGGATTTTGATTTGGTAGGCCAACTTGCCGATCACATCTCTATGTGACTCTTGTTCATCTTTCGATGCGTGTGTTCCGAGCTCAGGACGATCCTGCCATGAACGTCAAGACAACCAAGTGATCTTGCTGCGAGGTCTGACCTCACCCGCCTTACATTTCTCCAATCGTTCGTACCCATGCATCCATGGCGCACCCCGAAAGGATAGATGCTGTGACGGTGCTACATTTGGGAGAACACTAAGTACTTGATATTTTAAGTGAGAGATCACCCTAATAAAAAGCGACTACCGCGCAATCAAGAAGGGTGCAACATAAGGGATAAACATCTCATGCAATTCATAATAGCATGATATGGTATAGCCCCTTCTGACGGAGAAGTCAAGTATTTCTTCGTCTTTGGCATTTGCGTCGGAGTTCACCTTCGCGAAGTTTGCCACCACCTTGTCGATGCACCAAATAATATTGCTATATTTATAGCTAATAAAATAAGTGCATTACATAAGGTTGACTCGCAGGTCATTAAAGTGACAATCATATGGCTCCAGCCATCATGCCGAATCATGACACGCAGGTCATGTTAATAAATTTACATTATATAGTCATCTCATACATAATCAAATTAATATGAGCTTTGCTATACCACATCACATGCACATCCTGCAAAACCAAGTTAGACGCCTCTAATCGGTTTATGCAAAATTTTATTTTACGTGGCTTCTAAGGTTTTGACTTAAACCGCAGCTACCAACGTTTATCATCAAGCATGATTATTCAAGTCGCTAGATTAACTTTGCGGGGTGTATGAAACACGAGATAATAAAATCTCGAGCCCCATACTGAACTTCGTCATACGCGTGATCCCCGTGCAGATCATATCTGCATTGCCCTTTAGTCTGCAGAATTTCTTCTTTCTCTAACTATGGTGGAATTCAACGAACTGTTAGCACTTCTTTGATCAATCAGGATCGCAGATTGCCAGAACTTTGAAACTCCACCATACTGTTATTGAGATCAGAAATACACAAATTCCAGGGAAGCAACAAGAACATCGGGTAACAGATTTCATCTGCCACCCGCATAAAAAAATTTCAGCAATAGATCTGATCTACTCCAAAATTATATTATGCAATACCCATACATCTCTATGTATTCTAGATCGCAACATGCATCTACGCATAGCACGGCTCTGATGCCACTGTAGGGGAACGCGGCAGAAAACAAAAAAATTCCGCACTACGAACAGCCCAGGACCACTATGGAGACTGCATACAAGGTTTTTGATCTGATCGTTACCGACTCGTAGCGCAGCGGAAGTAGAGTCGATGTAGATCGTCGGTGCAGATCCCCGCAGCTAGGATTTACAACCTCCCAACCGCGAGGATGTTCTCCCTCGTCTGCTCCTCGAACAGCGCTCCAGGAGGCGGTCGGACAGTCCCTCGGACGGTGTCACGGACAGCCCTTCGGGAGGCCCCTCGAAACTCGATCGGTAACTCGGACAGCCCTTCGAGAGGACCCTTGAAACTCGAACGATAATTTGGACAGCCCTTCGGGCAAAAGATCGAAACTACGACCTCTCTACGGGGTTGCACACATACGGTGTCAGCTATCCGACAGGGCTTCGCCGTCCAGAACTAGTTCCTGCCGGAACCTAGACAGCCTTTCGGCTCTACGAAACTATTTCGCTGGGAGGGAGAGAGAAAGCCAGATCATGCATGGCATTTGTATTGAACTCAAGGGAGAGCTTGGATCAAGGATATGGGGCTGCCCTCACACCTCTATTTATAGGAAACCCAAGGGGGCTTTCTTGGCTCCCAAGTCCTTCTAGAAGGCTTTCCAAAAATATCTCAAGTAGTACTTTTTACTATTCATGACACCACTTTTTCGCGTCCGAAAAATCCGAAAATATTTCTGTGGGTCTTAGAATAATTCCAACACCCACTAAAAAGATTTTGGGCGCGTTCCGAAACAATTCCGGATTAGTGATTTTCATCTGCGAAAAGCAACCTAAGAATTTCCGGCAGCTCCGGAACATTTCCGGCAGCTCCGAAATATTTCCGAAAAAAATATTTTATTCTTTTCTCCAGAAAAATTCCAGAAGTTACCAGAACAATTCTGGCACCCTCCAAAAGTACCAGGTGCTTACCGAAACCTTTTCGGCTTAGTGGTTCACTCCGAAACAACTTTTCGGTTTTACCGAAACTATTCCGGTGTTCTCTCTCCAGAACTTTTCCGTTTTCTCCGAAACCTTTTCGGTGACTTTCTCTTAGACTCCCTGTCTAGTATTCAGCAGATAGATGACCCTTAAGCGTGTGACCCTATAGGTTCGGTGAAGTATAGACATGACCCGGAACACTTTCCGATCAATGATCAACATCGGAGCCGTGGACACCCATATTGACCCCTATACCCACACGAATAAATATTCGAGTGAACCTCCAGTTGCCGTGTGCTATTCCTGTTGCTTCGCGATATGTTACAAACACCCGAGGTGAGACTTATCGGCATCCCCGTGAATCAACAACTTGTCCACTATGCCAGTTACCTCGTTTCCGGTATTGTTCTCTTTTCTCGTTCCCGTGTTCCGGCATCCCTGTGATCAAATCACACTGTGTCTGGCCAGACGATGGTGGATACTGTAACACCGAGAGGGCCCGAAGAATATCTCTCCATCGACGGAGGAGCAAATCCCAATCTTGAGCTACCTAGTTCCTGGTCATACTTTTCCGTGAACCCGTAAGCCGCCGTAATAGCCACCCTTTTACAGATGACGTTTAACAAACCCCAAAGTTCACGAAGCAAGTACGAAGGAACTCGATACTCTCATGGTCTAGGGAATTATGCAAACGCTCAACTTTCTCTGTGTTATAATCCATTAACTGGTGACGAATGTATCTCATAGCATAACATCAAACTGGGTCGATTCAACACAAATGTTCTTCTAACATTGTGCCCTCAAAATTGCCGGCATAGTCATGCCCATGATCAGGAAAACAGAACCATCATGCAACACTTGAGCTAGTCTTAGAGGCGAGACTAGGAATATATATATTTTATCCGTTTATTATTCCACACGTGCATATGAGTCTTCCTCCGAGCCTCGTGGTTATTGCAGACTCGAGAACCATAGCAGTTATAGCATGGAATATAAACATAATTAGGAACATGGGGATAAATAATAACATTTATTATTGCCTCTAGGGCATATCTCCTACACGACATAGCTTTAAGTGCGGGTATCGCTTGGCTTTGCCGCGTCGGGGCTTCCTTGCACTATAAATTGGCTTCGTCCTGGTTTGCTTTCCTCCATCCGTCTTCTCTTCTATTTCCCTTTTTCTAACTTTCCATGGCTCCAAAGCGAGGCTCCGGCCGTGGTCGCGTCCATCGTGGTAGAGGTGGGCGTGCTCCTCGTTCTGGACGTGGTGGTCGACATGGTACTCCGCTACCACCTTCTTCGTCTATTGCGGAGGGCTTTTGGCGGCATGATTTCTTATTGCGCGTTCGTGGCCTTAATGCCACTCGCGTTCTTCTTCCTCCTTCTTTTTCTGCCGTTGTGGCCGATCTTGGTTTGGATGGCTTGCTTCTGCATCATCAGGGGAGCGATCGAGCTCCCTCCTATGTCGATTTGGAGTTTGACCGTTCCCGCTTGGTCTTTCTTGGTTCTGGTTGGAGTTCGTTTTCTCGCCGTTTGGGTCTTCGCGATGGCGATGTTCTTTGCTGTCGGTTTGATGGTGAGAGCACTGTTGCCGTCCGTGCTTTTGATCCGAGCGGCAACAGCATGAACCCGCGGGCTCAGGAGTCAAGAAGCGACGTTTCTGCAAGGTCGGGGGGTCCTTCGCCTGTGTCTTCGACTGCTTCGTCCTCCAGGGACTCTTCTGGTGCTGGTGGTGAGTCGTCTTCAACTGCTTCCCCCTCTGGCTCTGAAGAAGACCTCGATGTCAAGCCACCGGTTAAACGAGCGCGGCAGGCGACCTTGTAGAACTGGAGGCAGCGGCGTCATCTTCGCCGGCAGCTTGGGCGGAGCTGGAGGAGAAGCTAAAGGAGCTGGAGAAGAAGCTGGTGGAGCGTCGCCTTCAATGGCTCCGCAAATAAGTCGAGTTTCACCTTTTTTTATGTCATTGACATCATGAGCCTGCTGCTTCAAACTCCTCCTTGATGATGCTCTTGTCCTAGAGTCGGTTACCCCTCATGGGCACACATGTAGAAGTCATAGTTCCTTGGGTGATTCCCTCTTGTAACAGGAGCTGCCTTCTATCCAAATGTAGTTGAGTCCTTTTGTATTAAAAATGACTCTTGTGATGTAAACCGTGCTTGAGTCTTTTGCAACAGAATTTTATCTTTGGGCTTTTGCTCGGCTGAGAACTGTGTTCGAGTCCTGATCTGGAGCTGTGTTCGAGTCCTTGGCGGTCGAGAGTTGTGTTCGAGTTCGCCCGAACTTTGCAATGTGGGTTCTATCGGGTGCGCGACAGCGCTCCCAATGGGAGTAGCCTCCGAGGCTGCGTTTGAATTGCAGAGTCAATCGTAGCCTTTAGATTTGTTTCCCTTGTCGTTCTTCCGTTGATTTCTGTTCTTTTATTGGGTGCGCGGCAGCGCTTCCGATGGGAGTAGCCCCCGAGTCTTTAGGTGATCGTTGGCGATCGGGTGAAGACTAAATGAGTCTTATGTCCTGTGCTTCCTCCAAAGTTTTCTTCAGAGTACTTGGTGCTCCATCTGATTGTTGCCATGTTTTTTGAGCCTTGCTTTCGGCAGATGGGGTTGGCCGGGTGTTTTTGCTTGAGCGTTTTTTAAGCTTCAGACTGCGCGAACGGTCCGTCGGGAGGTGGTGGTCCTCGAGCTCCCGCGTGCTCGGATGTAGAAGTCGTGTGGGTGAAGATAGCGTCCTCTGGGGGGAGTTCTTGTGCTCGAGTCCCCGAGTTTTAGGGGATAGCATCTCTCGTGGGGATTTTGCTCTTAAGCCCCGAGTGCTTTTTGATGCAAGATCGCGCAGGCGATAGCAGGGCTCGGGGGGATCTTTCTTAAGCCCCCGAGTGCTTTTTGGTGTAAGATCGCGTAGGCGATAGCAGGGCTCGGGGGGATCTTTCTTAAGCCCCCGAGTGCTTTTTGGTGTAAGATCGCGTAGGCGATAGCAGGGCTCGGGGGGATTTTTCTTAAGCCCCCGAGTGCTTTTTGATGTAAGATCGCGTAGGCGATAGCAGGGCTCGGGGGGATTTTTCTTAAGCCCCCGAGTGCTTTTTGGTGTAAGATCGCGTAGGCGATAGCAGGGCTCGGGGGGATCTTTCTTAAGCCCCCGAGTGCTTTTTGGTGTAAGATCGCGTAGGCGATAGCAGGGCTCGGGGGATTTTTCTTAAGCCCCTGAGTGCTTTTTGATGTAAGATCGCGTAGGCGATAGCAGGGCTCGGGGGGATTTTTCTTAAGCCCCCGAGTGCTTTTTGATGTAAGATCGCGTAGGCGATAGCAGGGCTCGGGGGGATTTTTCTTAAGCCCCCGAGTGCTTTGAAAGCTGGTAATGTTTGGGCAACATATGCTTTATTTGCGGTCGAATGGTTACATGAGTTGCCGGTCATGTCCAACCGATTGATGTTAAGGGTAGAACAGTCGCAGGTTTGCGACATTCCATGGATTACCCACATCTTCGTCCGTCTTTGGGTTCTTCAGCCTGTAAGCGCCGCCTCCGATGACTTCTGATATTATGAATGGGCCTTCCCATTGGGGGGCTAATTTGTGGACCTTCTCTTGTATCAGTCGTAGTACTAGGTCCCCTTTGTTGAAGGTTCTGGTTCGAAGGCGACTGCTTTGGTAGGTGCGCAGCTTGTCCTGGTATCCTTCTGACTTTGACAGGGCCACGTCTCTTGCTTCGTCGATTATGTCTTTGTCGTCTTGGAGTGCTTCTTCTGCTTCCTCTTCTTCGTACCCCGTGACCCGAGGTGCTCCGAACTTGAGGTCATGTGGTAGTACTGCTTCGGCCCCGTAAACCATAAAGAACGGTGTAAATTGGGTCGCAGTATTTGGCGTGGTCCGTAGGCTCCAAAGTACTGCGGGGAGCTCTTCTACCCAGTTTCCGGCGGCCTGCTCGAGTGGTGCGAGGAGCCGCTTCTTGAGTCCTCCGCATACGAGTCCGTTTGCTTTCTCCACCTGGCCGTTGGATTGCGGGTGCGCGACTGACGCGTAGTTTATTTTAATGCCTAGTTCTTCGCAGAAGTTCTGGAATTCGGCAGCTGTGAAATTTGTGCCATTGTCTGTGATGATGTTGTGTGGCACTCCGAATCTGAAGATTATTGACTTGATGAAGTTCACGGCCGTGAGGGCGGTGGAACTGGTGATTGGCACTGCTTCGATCCACTTGGTGAACTTGTCGACTGCGACCAGTAGATGTGTCCTTCCTCCTTTTGATGACTTCCTGAGTGGGCCGACCATGTCGAGTCCCCAGGTGGCGAACGGCCAGGATAACGGTATGGTTTTGAGCTCTGAGGCCGGGGCGTGCGGCCTGTTAGCGAATTTTTGGCAGGCGACGCAGCGCCGCACTATGTCCTCTGCGTTTTTCATAGTTGTGGGCCAGTAGAAACCCGCTCGGAATGCCTTGGACACGAGTACTCGACTGCTTGCGTGGTGCCCGCATGTGCCCTCGTGGATTTTGAGGAGTAGGGCTTTGCCGTCTTCCTCGTCGGTGCACTTTTGAAGTATTTGCGCAATGCTGCGTTTGTACAACTGTCTGTTGATCACCGTGAACGCTTTGGAGCGTCTGCTGATGCGCCGTGCTTCGGCCACGTCTTGCGGTAACGTTCCCTCGATTATGAACCGAAGGAATGGTTTTGCCCAGGCTAGTCCGTCGAGCTCGTCTGCTGCTGTGCCGTCGGGTGTGCTGGTGCCGGTGCCTTCTGACGGGCTTGCTGATGCTACTTGCGCTGGGTCTGTTGCGTCCTCTTCGTCCTCGGCTGTCTCGAGTGCCACCGCCGGTGTTTTGATGGAACTTTGGTTGATGCTTTCCAGAAAAACTCCGGGTGGTATTGGCCCTCGGGTCGATCCGATGTTTGCGAGCTTGTCCGCCTCCGTGTTGTTGGCTCTGGTGATGTAGTTGAGTTCGCAGCCGTCGAAACTCCCTTCGAGTTCGTTGTAGAGTTTCTGATATGCTGCCATGTTGTCGGCCAGGGCGTCGCAATTTCTCATTGCCTGCTGGACGACGAGATTGGAGTCCCCGTAGATGATGAGGCGGGTGGCTCCGCATGTTTTGGCCATGCGCATACCATGGAGGAGCGCCTCGTACTCTGCTTCGTTGTTGGATGCGTGGCTGAAATTTATCTGGAGGATGTACTTCATCTTCGTTCCTTTGGGGGAGATTAGGACGACTCCTGCTCCTGCTCCTTGTTGTCTTTTCGATCCGTCGAAGAACATTGACCATGAATTCGACAGATCCGGGGGTCCTGGTGTTTGTACTTCTGCCCACTCGACCAGGAAGTCTGGGAGTACTTGGGCTTTGATTGTTGTTGGGTGCTTGAACTGTAGATCTCGCGGGCTGAGCTCTATGTTCCACTCGGGGACTCGTCCAGTTGCTCCTGGGTTGTTGAGGATGTCCGCGAGTGGGGCGCTGCTTACTATGGTGATCGGGTGCTCGTCGAAGTAGTGTGACACCTTCCGTACAGTCATGATGACGGCCAGCAGTAACTTCTGGTAGTGTGGATATCGTTGCTGGGACTTGTTCAGTAGCATGCTGAGGTAATAGATTGGCCTCTGTATGCTTTGGACCTTGCCTTTTTCCGTGCGTTCGACGACGAGTGCCGTGCTTACTACGCTGCTGCGTGCTGCTATGTAGAGGTAGAGTTTCTCTTTGTCCCTGGGTACCGTCAGAACTGGTGGAGTTGAGAGCGTCTTTTTGAGGTCCGCAAACGCTTGGCGGGCTTCCTCTGTCCACTCGAATTTTTCTCTTTTCCTTAGCAGTTGGTAGAAAGGCAGCGTGCGTTTCCCTAGCCGGCTGATGAAACGGCTTAGTGCTGCGAGCCTTCCAGTTAGCTGCTGTACTCCTTTTATGTTAGTCGGCTCTTGCATCTTGGCAATGGCTTGGACCTTCTCGGGGTTTGCTTCGATTCCTCGGGCGGAGACCATGTAGCCGAGCAGTTTCCCGGCCGGTACGCCGAAGGCGCACTTCTTTGGATTCAACTTGATCCTGTATTTGTTGAGTGCTGCGAAGGTTTCGCGCAGGTCGTCGAGTAGCGTGTCTGCTTTGTAGGTCTTGATGACGATATCGTCTACGTAAACTTGTACGTTCCTCCCGATTTGCTCCTTTAGGCAGGCTTGCATCATCCGCTGGTATGTGGCACATGCGTTCTTCAGCCCGAAGGGCATGGTCTTGTAACAGAATACACCGTAAGGTGTGATGAATGAGGTGTGCTCTTCGTCTTCTTCTTTCATCCTGATCTGGTTGTATCCTGAATATGCGTCCAGAAAGGAAAGCAGACCGCATCCCGCAGTCGAATCGATTATTTGGTCGATCCTTGGCAGGGGAAAGTGGTCTTTCGGGCAATGCTTGTTCACTGGCCCGTAGTCGACGCACATGCGCAGTACGTCCGTGTCTTTATTGGGTACGAGCACTGGGTTTGCTATCCAAGTGGCCTTCTTGGTTTCTCGGATGAACTGGGTGTCGAGCAATCGGTTGACTTCTTCTCCGATTGCCCTGCGCTTGGGCTCTGAGAATCGTCTCAGAGCTTGCTTCACTGGTTTCGTGTTTGGTTTGACGTTTAGAGCGTGTTCTGCGAATTCGCGTGGTATGCCAGGCATGTCGGCTGGGCACCAGGCGAATATCTTCCACTCGTCTCGAAGGAGAGCCACTAGATCGGTCGCTTGTTCCTCTGGCAGGTGGGCGTACACGCGGACTGTTTTGCCTGGGTCCGTCGGGTGTACTTGGTGCGTGACCGTGTCGCTGTCGATGCTGAAAATAGGACCATACTCCTTTGACTCGCTGCGGCTTGCCAATGGGAAGAGTTTCTTGTCGACGACCATGACCATTTCTCTCAGTTCTTGGTCCGATCCTAGTGTGTCGGAGATTTTGTGGAAATCGCGATCGCATTGTTCTGACTTGATGAAGCTTCCGTTGGCCGTGAGGACTCCTGCTGAGCCTGGCATCTTGAGCTTGAGATAGGCATAGTGTGGTACTGCCATGAACTGCGCAAATGCTGGTCGTCCCAATATGGCGTGGTATTGAGATGGCCAGTCGAGCACCTCGAACTCGAGGACGTGCTTGGCGAAATTGCGTCGGTTGCCAAAGACAACTTCAAGCTTGATTGATCCGAGTGATGTTGCTGCTTCTCCAGGTACTACGCCGTTTAGTACGGTGCTTGACTTCTTCCATACTGACCGAGGGGTCAGCATTTTATGTAGGGTGCTTGCGAAGATGATGTTCATGCTGCTGCCTCCGTCCATGAAAACCCTATCCATGTCATATCCTCCGATTTGTGCGTCGAGCACGAGGGGCGCGTGTCCTGGTCTTGATATGGCTGGCGGGTGGTCATCCTGCGAGAACGTGATGATGGTCTCCGCGTCGTGCAGTTGGTAGGTTTCCACTGGTTTCATGTTCTCGGTTGCTGTAGCCTGCAGGGTGTAGGCGTCACGCCGCGCTTGTGGCACCCTGCTTTCCTGTATCATGAGCACCTGCCCATGCGGCGGGCTGCGGCGCCCCTCGTGGCTTGGTGGTGGCGATTGCTCGAGCTCTCGAGCGCGGTTGACTCCTTTGCGTTTTTCGTTCCTGAGGTCGTCGGCCAGCTCGTTGAACAGGCGGCATTCTCCCAGGGTGTGGTTGGATCTGATGCGCCCCCATTCATCTTCAAAATTGTGAATTGTGCAGGGTCCTGCAAGCTGTTCTCTGACCGTGAGTTTGCTTGATCCGTTGTGTCTCTTCCTTCTTGAGATTGCGAAGACATGATCGTGGTCCTCCGGGTGTTCGTAGAATCGAGGGTCTGTTTTGATTCCTCGAATTGTGTCCTGATGCTTGATGAGGTTGGCGAATTCATCCGGCCTTCGCTCCGGGTCGTAGTATTCGCCGACCGGTGTCTCCGAGTCGCTGTCTTGGCTGTCGTTGAGTGCCCGCGTGGCGGTGCGTCGGACGGCCCTTGGCTCCTCGGCTGCGTCGTGCGACTTGCAGGGTTTGTCCTCGTTGCAGATCTCCCTGGCGCGCCTCCTGGGTCGTCGATTCCTCCTTTGGTGGCAATATTCTTGGTTGCTGGTGTCAGGCTCGTAGCCATCGTCGTTATGCTCGGCGGGTGCCCGGGTGGTGGTGGGCCATCGAAAGACCTGCGGGTTTCCTGCTGTGCATCGCGCCTCCTCGAGTGGGACTCCTGCGTAGGGGTCCCTTGCGGCTCTTCTGGATCGTCGGTTCTTTCGTTGCTGACGCCATGTTTGGTTGCCTCCACCGTACTGGGTCTGATACGGTTGCGACTCGATCGAGATTGCTGGGACGGCGAAGATGTCTGCCGTGAAATTGAATCCTTCAAGTGAGTTGGGCCTGGCTCTTGCCCTTGAGTTGCGATTTGCTGAAGATGGAACCGCCGAGATCGTAATTCCAACCTGTGTAGTCCCCACGGTCGGCGCCAATTGTCGAGGATCGGCCCCGGCAAGTCCCATGGTTAGGGACCCTGGGCTAATCGGAGAAGACACAGGTTGGACGATAAGCTCGTCGGCAAACAGGAGGATACACTTCCTGCTCGATATATTGATTGTGGAGAAGTTACAGGGATGCCAAGGCAGATGCGCTCTAGGCTAGGGTTACAGGCGATGTCTCCTTTTATGCGTTGCCCCTCCTGGCCTTTATATAGTAGACCAGGTCTCGGGGAATCAATCTACAATTACGGGAAATCTAACCCTAGCTTGTATGGCAAGTCCCTGCACCTTCCTTGTCAGTCAAGGACTCCCAATGTCGGTGCCATCTAGCGGCCCAAGGTGAATCCGGCGGTAGCTCCGTGGGCCTTCAATAACACCGGGTAGGCCTATTAGTGGGAGTCGTGGGGTCACCCCCTCGTCACCAACTCACTTAACATGCATGATTTTTTTTCATTATATTACATTACTTATATTTAATAAATATTTTTAAAAATAAAATAATAAAATACAATACATAAAATGTATTTTTATACTTTAGTTTATATACTATTATTTCAACTATTAATGTTTCATGCAATCAATCATTCAAAATATATCACAACTGATTTCAGCAGCAACGCGCGGGGTATCATCTAGTTTTTATAGTATCTAGGTACTAGTACGAGGAATGTACTATAGCTTCTACTACTAAATTAGCTTGTAGTAGTAGACATGGTCATATTTTTCTGCATGAGGCCTCCTTTTGGTTCATAGGATAGGAAAATTGTAGGAATATGAAAACTATAGGAAATGAGACGACATGTATCTCAAATCCTATGCATAGAAATAAGAAATGAGATGCTCTTTGATTCACATCATATGAGGTTTCTTTTGGTTTTGAGGAATACCATAAGAATTTTGTATGATAGGATCTTTGTAAGAATTTTTCATTTAGAGTCCTTTGGTTTGTAGGAATGGATTCCTATTTCTACATAGGATTAGTTCCTATCCTTCACATTTCAAAGGAAAATAAACATGAGCCTAGACTCAATGGAAAAATTCCTTTGATGTGAACCAAATGACATATTTTTCCTATCACTGCTCATAGGATTGGAGATACATGTCATTTCATTTCCTACAAATTTGCTATTCCTATGATAATCATATCCTATGAACCAAAGGAGGCCTGAATTTTTTCATCGAGTCTAGGCTAATGTTTACTTTCTTATGAAATGTGGAGGATAGGAAGAATTCCTCCATAGGATTAAGATTCTATTCATACAAACCAAATGGCTCTAAAGGATTTTTTTCCTACAAGATTCCTATCCTATGAAATTCCTACGTAATTTCTTCAAACCAAAAAAGACATCTTTCGTACTAGTACTGGCATGCACACTCAGAGCCGATATCACTTTTTTTACTTTATTTTTTATTGAGCGCTGACGCAAGATGAACAATACTATTATTATTAGAATCAGGGCACGGTAAACATTCGATGCGACGTCGTTCTGTAGTTGAATCCAAAAAAGATACTCCCTCCAACCCATATTAATGAACACACACTTAGTAATACAAAGTTATACTAAGTGTGTGCCCATTAATATGGATCGGAGGTAGTACACAAATTCACCTCACAAATAAATGATAAAAAGAATCCCGACTTACTGAATACGGGATTGAAATACCACACTTGCCGCCAATGGAACCATTCCTCAAAAAGGAAAAAAAAAGGCCCATGAATCGGATTCGCGCATGTACACGTGCACGCGTCGCAATCTACCCGTTGAAACCTCGCATGGATCTCAGAACCAATCGGACGGCCACCGTGCTAACCAGAGATTCAGAGGGAGAGACGCCGGTTCCCCGATTAGTTTCCTTCCATCCACGGTGGCCGCCGACGCCGAAGTTTTCAATTTTAATCCGGTGTCCCGTATCCCGCGCGGCGCCCTCTCTGAAACCAAAATTCCGCGGCCATTTCTCTCCTCCCCACGCGAGGAGAAAAACCCCGGAAACAGATTTCCTTCCCGATTCCCCAAACGCGCCGGTGCCCCCCTCCCCGCCCCCCGCCGGCCCTCCACTACAACGCGCGAGCCCGTCCCGCCCCGCACTCTCTCCCCGCGCGTCACCGTCCCGACCTGCCTTCTCCCCGCCGCGCCGCCGCCCGCTCGACCCCAACCCGCCCCCGTCCGCGGCGGCGGCAGCCAGCAGCAGCGGTCCGAATCGACGGACAGAGGGTCCTCTCCTCTCAGGTGAGCCTCTCTGTCTCTCTCTCTGTCTGTCTGTCTCTCTCTCTCTCTCTCGTGATGCCCCATGTCTCTGGTTAGGTCCCCCGATTTGGGCGGTTTTAGGGTTTGTTGTAGGCTGCGGTTTGCTTGGGACAGTACGAACTCTAGCACCGGAATGAATCTGGGGTGATAGATTTTCTGTCACACGAGATGGGTCGACCCTGCTCCTAGTGGGCTAGTCTCACAAAATTGCATCTCATATCAATCAACATGGATGAATGACGAATAGTGACGACAAACTAGATATCAAATGTGTCATCCGTCTTCAATCTTAGTAGGCTTGAAGGACGGCAGATATCTAGTGCGGCATATGACAATGTGAATGGATCAACTTTACATCTGTCGTACCATGCTAGTCAATCTCCTCCAGGCAATGTGGAATCACGTCAAGTGTATATCAAGCGAATGAGCATTAACGTCATATGATTATGCTTGTTTTTCTGTATATTTTTCAGTTTTTGATGGGCAGTACAAGTATTTTTTGGCCAAAATTTGTTTTTTTTACATCCGGACAAGATGACATGTGCCAATGTTAATTTGTTATTTTGGTTAGGGCTTAGGGGTATTTCAGTCTTTTCCTCCCTCTCATTTCTGTCATCTAGCAAAGAAACACGATCAAGTGTAAATGTGTGGCATTTTATCAAATGGCAAAGCTAAGATGGGCACTGGATCAGCCGCAAAGAAAGGCATGGCAATTTGGCCAGGGTGAACCAAACATAGGGCATTTTATCAATTAGCCCAAATACGTTCCCGGGGTCTACTAAGGCTATCTCTGCAAGGTGACCTCACGGTCCCACATCCTGTGGCCTCCTGTCTCTGCAATTTTTCCGTGTTTCTTGGAGGCCTTTTTGCTGGGAGTTTACTGGCACTGCCATGATCTCTTCTCTTTTTTTTTTTGCTTGGTAGTGCTGAGGATGGGTTGTTTTGGGTAGCTGGGTGGGACTGACTATACTGTTCAAGGATAGGGTGTTCGGTTGAATGCCTGCCTATGTTTGAGATGGCATTGTTCAATTCTTTCGGGCCAAAATGCAACCCTATGCGTGTATGGTATATCCGTATATGTCGGATGGACTGCTGGTCCTACCAGGGTTTGTTTGGTTAATATCTCAAATGAATGCATTGATCTTCAGTGTCCTGAAGTATTTGAACAGAATCATGTCTGCAAATGATGGGATATAGTTCATCTCCTGCTTTATTTTGTTGCTGAGTACATACCTGTTTTAGAACCACAGGGATCAACTGGGTAAATGAGCTTAGTATTGCTATATCTGTTTGTTTTTGGTATGCTCAACTGATGGTCAACACCCTTATAAGGATAACAGCCTTTTGAGGTTGTACACAAATACTCAATCAGCTCTACTATTTTAAACAAACCCTCAGTTATTTATACTCATGCTCAGTTAGCTTCTGATATGGTCTCATGTGGCAGTTGCTAACGTAGGCATTTTTAGTGATGTATGCGGGACTCAGCATCATTTGCAACCATAGGACAACATGATTGTTTCTTACACAGAGTTCTACATCATATTGTTGCAGGCTTGCAGCTAAGTTATATCTATCACATCATCTGAGGCACATTGAAACAGCTTGCGCATGTTGGCAGAACCGCACAAGTGCTATTTACACACCTCAGTTTGGTTTTGGCTTGTGGGTTTGTGAGATTTTCATCACCCAACATCCAATTGCATTTCATGCCCGAATCATCATAGTGGCGGATGCAAGGCAGCAGCACACTGAATGTTGGCTCCAGCTGCAATAATAAGCCGCCAAAAGTCAATTGGCCACATCATGCAAATGCTATACAAAGCTCCCTTAGCAAAGACGACTTTCTGAGTTCAAGTTTTTTGTTCTCTTTACCAACACAAAGGGCAAATCCAGAAGTGAACTGCAATACAATGCTTTCTTTAAGGTATACTTCTGTTATATGCAACTCCATGTATTTAATTGGTCTTATCCTAGAGACAGTTTTTCACCACCTCAGCAACAAAATTTATAATCCTAGGTCTGCATGTAAAATTCAAGGCCCAGAACGTCTTCAAGTTCCATGGATTGAGAAGGTATGGCAATAAAGTAATACTGTAACATGTTATGAATCATCATATGCATGCTTAAAAATGCTATAGTTACATGATCACTTTACTGTTGCAACCTGTAAATTTAGCTAATCTTACTGTTAGAAGCAGTTTTCCTTCAAAATTATATTGTAAAAGGTATTGGATGCTTGTTTGTCTTGACTAAGTGCTAAACTAGGACATGTGTGTTATAAAACTTGTAAGTTGTCCACTAAAGGTGTATCATGTTCTGTGGGAGTTAGGACTGGTTATCCACTTGCCGCATGCCTGTAAATTCAATCCCACATTGTCTTTTACAATAATTCATCACCGTTTTGCTGAAAAAAAACACCAATCTAAGTGCCATTGTCTCTGAAACTCATTGTGTTCTGTTCACTTTGCTGTGTGGTTAGTGGTATTCTGCGTGCCTGTAAATCAATCCTGGCTTGTCTTTTACTTCTGGTCATCACTTTTCTGGAAAAAAAGGATAAACCTAATTGCCACCACCTCCAAAGTTCAGTGTGTTCTGTTCACTTTTGTGTGATTATTTGTATTCTGATGACACTTCTATGACAGGCCTGGCGTTCTATGTCTAACACCCAGGTGGCCTGTAAGACTTATTTAAGACCTGGTTTATCTGCAAAAGTGAAAGACTGTGGCAGGGATGCAACAGATTCTTCATATAATACCAACAAATTGAATAATGTGCCGAGAAGTACAATCCCCTCTCAGGAAAGTCTGCATCAACGCACTGAAAGTAGTATGCTGGAGCAAAATAGCAGTCATCGGCTGGCAGGCACCTGTACAACAACTTACCATAGCAATCATGTGGTTGCAACAAAATATCAGAGCAGTTTTATCAGAACTGATGCTAAGTCATGCCAGACTGTTCCTGTTGCTGATAACATGTGTGGTGATGATAAGTTAGATGACATGGATGATGACGAGATTCTGGCGGTAGGTGCTTTCATCCGATAAATTTGATATTTTATTTACTGAATTATTATCATCCAGAATTAGATGCCCATACCATCTTATCATGTCATAATTGGTGACAAATCTAGTTATGTTCCAGAGTATTGATGTGGACCGCATAGTTATGGAACATTATGAAGCAACAAATACACCCAGAGGATCAGCATCCCGGCAAATGTCAACTCCATCAGGAAACAAGTGTAACTTCACAGGTTTAAATGAGAATAGTTTACCGCAAGAACTCTCTGAAATTTGTAGTCATGGTTGCAAGGTAAGCAAAGTATTAAATGAATCATTATTCATGCTGTTTAGGTATTAGCTATTACAGCATGTTAGCTCACAAGCTAATACAAAGCTTATGCAGCTAGCTTTTTGCCAAGACGCAAATTTTCATATGCAAGGGATGAAGGATAAGTTGATTGCAGTATCCAATGAACTTATTGACGGTTCTGGAGAACTCACTCCTCAACATTCTGAAGAGCTTCGTCAACAGCGGTATGGTTCTTGGGCCTACTGATTATTTTGTGTATGCTAGCAAAATGCCCGTGCGTTGCTATGAAAAATACGAAGAGTTAGGTCACTGGCTTAGGAAGTAAACAAAATATGTTGGTGTCATGTGGCCTTTGCGTGAATTCCTGATTAAAACAAAAATACAATGAACGATCACGTGGCAAACATTGGGGAATCTTAAGCGATCATAGCGGGTCATTTGCAAGACACGACATTTTGAAAGTTGAAACATATAAGAATAGATGTTAGTAAGTTGACTGCACAAGGTCGTGGATCGGATAGAAGTGCAATACAATGTGTTCACTTTCTTGTTCGGTGATATAGAGCTAAAAAAACTTGGTTGGGAAGAGAATCTCTAAACAAAAGCATTTTTTGACTTGAAGTCGCATTTCTGCATTTGCTGTTTGTGCCCTCTGCAAGGGTTGGTCTCACAGGAAAGTAGAGTAGTGTACTTGTTTATTTGTGTTAGGTCCCACATGTCAGTAAAAGTACATTTGTTTATTTACGTATCTTGGAAGATTGCTAGCCCAACATATGGGTTGGGATGCATTTGATTATTGGTGAAAATTGTTGGTCCCACATGTGAACTCACCACTAACCCTATCCTTTATAAGTAGGAAAGATGATGTAGTTTGGTTTAGCAGTATTAATGGAGTATCAACCGCTGTTCAGAGCACAGGCGTGTTTTGCGGTTGGAGCGGGTGGTCAGGGAGGTTTTTACCCAACATGGGTGGCCGCATAATCTCTGGATCAGTTCACCACCTTCTTTGACCACATAGTGTCGGTCCTATATGACTCTACTGCTGCCGATATGTCTTTTTTTTTATCACTGTTGGTGTTTGGCAGTGCTCATCTTAGTTATGCAGAGTCCGGGTGCTGCTCATCATGCTTTGTATCCTCTTGATGTTTCATTTTGAGTTAATAAAAGTACCTTTTTATTGGGAAAAAAACTAGTGTTAATGCTGATATTTTCTTGATTATACTCTACAGTGCACATCTAAATAAACAGATTAAGCTACTTGGGGACTATATCACGAGGCCAACCCAAGATGACGATCGGCAGAGATCACACTCTATGGCCTCTACAACAGCTGCAGAGGGGCATTACCCCCCTATGACCCCAAGAAGCACTTTTGTAACGGAAAATGATAGATCACAATCTCAGCTTTATGATAGGAATGGATCTGGGGACGGTGGTTCATGCTATACTCCTCCTCCATGTCCCTACATGGATAGTAACATACCATTACCGTCAGTGCAGAGGGATTACACCCGTAGAAATATAGATATTAGCTACACTGACGGTTCTGGTGATAAGAAGTGGAGCAGCAAAGATTTTCCGTGGACTAAGGAACTTGAGGTTATTTTCTTCAAAATCAACATCTGATTACTAAATCAACATTGGCTTATAACAATCACTAATTTTGACTGCATCTTCAGGTCCACAATAAGAGAGTATTTGGAAATCATTCTTTCCGCCCAAATCAGCGAGAAATAATTAATGCCACAATGAGTGGGAGTGATGTTTTTGTTTTGATGCCCACTGGTGGTGGAAAAAGTTTGACCTACCAGGTAATAAAACACGCTTCTACAAATTTCCATCCTTGTTTGATATGATATGCATCTTTGAAAATTCTACTCCATACACCTTTTGACTCTTCAGTGGTGATTCTTGTGAAAGGTTGTTACCCCTTTGCCTTTTGTCTTTTCTAGTGCTCACATATATGACACTAGCCCAGGCAGACTGGGCGTTCGGGTTTACCCGAAAATTCGGGTCGGGTAATTCGGGTAATAGAAAATTCGGGTTTTGAAGAATGACACCCGAAATTAAATCAAATTTTTTTATACCCGACAATTCGGTTACCCGAAAAATCGGGTTCGGGTTCGGGTAACCCCGAATTGCCCGAAATAGATCTGAAAAAAGGAGCACAGAGAAGTTTTCGCCATCGCTCGGGGAATATGATCCTTGCTTCATGCCTTCATCGATCTTGCCTTGTTGCCGCCGCATGAGATGCACAAGTGGAAGCGCCCCGCGCCCCGCAAGGCCGCCTGAGATGCGCGCATGGCAGCGACCAGTAGGGGCAGTGCCACCTGCCACGCACCAGCGCCGGCCGCCTGAGAAGCCAGAAGGGGAAAGCACGCGACCTCGTGTAGCGGCGCTGGAGGCGGCGGCGAAGAGCCGCAGTTGCAGCAAGCAGCGGCTGGTAGCAAGTGTAGGGGCGGCGTTGGATTTCTTTGGGCGGCGGCGTGAGCTGCGAGGGTTCGTGGGGGTCGGGGGCGTGCGAATAGGAAGCCAGGAACTGACGACTAGGTTTAGGTGGGACTGTTTGGGCTGTTTGGGCCTTCGTAAATATTTCTGTTAGTGGGCTTTCGTGTTTACTTCGGGTAATTCGGGCTGTTCGGGTACCGTAGGTACAAACCCGAATTTTCCAAATAAATATCGGGTTTCTGGAATGTTACCCGATAATGTGTTCGGGTTTTTCGGGTTCAGGCAATACGGGTTCGGGTTTTTCGGGTTCGGGATTCGGGTATCGGGTTTTATGCCCAGTATGAAGCCCAGCGGTACTTCTAAATTTTATTTATCAACATGGAAGAGGAGATACTTTCTAGAAGAGTTTCATCAGATGAGAGTTATGAATTAATTGATGGTCTTGCAGGAAATTAAAACAAGCCATTTTATTCAGCATTAACTGCTAACTCCATCTGCAAGATTTTATTTCCTCAAATGAGCACTGAACACTCATCTCTTTATTTGCAGCTTCCAGCTCTCATTGATGAGGGCATAACACTAGTAGTTTGTCCTCTTGTTTCACTCATCCAAGACCAGATCATGCATTTATCACAGGTGATACATAATTTCATTTCCTAGCACTCATTTCTTGATGCTTTTTTGACCACTCATCTCCTGTCTGGAGCAGGCAAACATTCCTGCAACTTACCTCAGTGCCAACTTGGAGTGGACAGAACAGCAGAGAATATTAAGAGATCTAATGTCTCCTGCATCCACATGCAACTATAAGTTATTGTATGTTACTCCAGAAAAAATAGCTAAGTAAGTGGATTGTCTCAAATTCCGCATCATAGGTCTGAAGTAGTTATATTTGGACTTGGCTACATCATCTCTTGACCACTGTTTCAAATTATCCTTTTGCAATAAAGTGTTTGAACTACTGATTTTGGCATTGTTTAGCAGTTCTTTTTTTCCAGATCAATATTAGCTGTTACAGTTCCCTTTTTTACCTAACATCGACATTTGAAATCCCTGAATGTACTTAAGAATTAAGCTCTCTATTAGTCCCTCACTTGTACAGTTATACCCTTCTCTGTCAGTATACCATTTAGGTCTGTTCTACTATCAATGTATTTGGTAGTAACTGGTAGCAATTTCCTGGGTGCAGGAGTGATGCTCTACTGAGACAGTTGGAAAATTTATATTCACAAGGTTATCTTTCTAGAATTGTTATTGATGAAGCTCATTGTGTAAGCCAGTGGGGTCATGATTTCCGACCCGATTACCAGGTACTTTCTATCAGGAAGACATATTCACGTCAAATAAAAGGCAATCATTTGATATAGCTTTTGTATATGATCTTCCAGGATTTAGGTCTCTTAAAACAAAAGTTCCCAGAGACACCAGTCCTTGCCTTGACTGCAACAGCAACTGTGAGTGTTAAGGAAGATGTTGTGCAAGCTCTAGGCCTCTCAAACTGTGTAGTTTTCAGACAGAGTTTTAATCGTCCAAATCTGAGGCAAGTCTGTCAGAATATATTGACATACAACTTTTATTGTATGAAAACATCTCAGCTCAAGTTTTTCTGCAGGTATATTGTGATGCCCAAGACAAAGAAATGTCTCGAGGATATAGATTGCTTTATCCGCGAAAATCATCCTAAAGAATGCGGCATCATATATTGCCTTTCAAGAATGGACTGTGAAAAAGTGGCTGAAAAACTGAGGGTTACTTCTTCAGACTTTAAACTATTCACTGTTCAAATTCTTTTAGTATTGTTTTCTGTAGCGAATTCCCCCTTGCCATTATTTTCAGTATTCTCATGTGTTTTCCACCTTTAGCTGGATGTAGATCTTCAATTATATTTTGAGTCAGTTCTCCTGTTTATCCTTATTCCTGAGTGTCTATCTCTAGAAAGATGTCTTTGCCACTATAGAATATAGATGAACACACATGTCAGTGGAAATGGGCTCCATAGATTTTTTTATTGTCATTTGGGCCCCATATTTTTAAAAGAAGTTGCACTTTGGTCTCAGTCTCCGTTTGGTAAATTTAGTTACACATGTTGATTCGTGCCATCAACATAAACTAATATAGATTTACCAAATCTTAGCAATTCTGGTGAGATGTTTGGAAAGTTAATGCAACATGCCAGATAGAGGATTTGGTAGTGCATGGCTCATGATATTTTCTCACAGATTTACATGTTGCAGTCTCATTACTTGCCTAAGTGGGAGCCATCTCAGTACTTGATGGTTGTAGAGTTTATAAGTTGATGTCAACATTTTATCTGTTCTAGTCGGATGATGTGATAAATCCCAAGGGCTGTACTTGGATTAATCAGATATAGAAATTTGACGGGCTATGCATATTTGAAGTGCTTAGCATTTGAACTACTGACCTGTCTGACTAGAATTTTTGTCTGTTTCCTGTTTCTATTACACAGGAATATGGGCACCAAGCATTGCACTATCATGGTAGCATGGAGTCTTTTGATAGATCAGAAGTCCAGAGGCTATGGAGTATGGATAAGATAAACATAATCTGTGCTACAGTTGCATTTGGGATGGGTAATGTGATCTTTCAAAAATCTTCAAATGAATTATTTATCTGCGCACCATGTTAATGTTCCAATTTGCAGGGATTAATAAACCCGATGTCCGTTTTGTTATTCATCATTCCCTTCCCAAATCAATTGAAGGATACCATCAGGTAAGGAATGTTTGCACGTGAACTGCATGATTTAAGCTGTTTCATGACCAAGTTTTCTTTTAGGAGTGTGGACGTGCTGGTAGAGATGGACAACGCTCATCTTGTGTGCTGTATTATAACTATTCTGACTATGTAAGTCTAGTGGTACTTATATTGTCAGCCTATCATCTCACCAGTCATCACAAACAAGTAATTTTCTTGTTGAACTATCTAGATTCGCGTCAAACACATGATTACACAAGGATCTGCAGAGCAAGTAACGTCAACACCACGTGGAGGCTCTTTGTCTTCACATGGGCAAGCACTTGCAACACACAAGGAGAATCTCTTGTGCATGGTATATATAGTCTATACACATTCTGTTTGTCGAGTTGGTAGTTTGGAAGCCATCATAACCATGTCATTTTTTCTCCTCCATAGGTTAGTTACTGCGAAAATGATGTGGATTGCAGACGATTACTACAGCTGATCCACTTTGGAGAGACATTTGATCAATCACATTGTGCAAAAACATGTGATAATTGCAAGAAAGGATTGAGATGGATTGAGAAAGATGTGACCAACATTGCGAAGCAACTGGTAGGTGCATAAGTAGACAGTTGAGCCTTCCTCCTGAACAAATGCACACTTCTCTGTGAACTGACATCATCATCTTGTTGCTTTTTAGGTTGACCTGGTCTTGGCGACAAGGCAGGCATGTTCAAGTTCTCATATTCTTGAAGTTTACAGGGGTTCCTTGAACCAAAACGTATGCATTCTGCTAAACACTCGGAATTACTACGCCCTCCGTCCCATAATATAAGACCATTTTGCAAGCTAACATCATTTTGCAAGCTATGTTAGCTTGCAAAATGATCTTATATTATGGGACGAATGGAGTATTATTTATGAAGTTCATTAATTCTGTTACTCGTATCAGTGCCAACTTACTTTCTGCAGTCTGGATATTCTGCATCTTGGCTTCTTGCTGGAGAAATCATGGTTAAACTACATACTTGGACCTAGATTGTAAATCTTGTCTACTATTGCATTTAGGTCAAGAAGAACCATCATGATAGTTTGCATCTTCATGGAGCTGGGAAGAATCTAGCTAAAGGCGAGGCAGCAAGAGTACTGCGGCATCTAGTAACTGAGGGAATACTCACCGAGGATGTCAAAAAGAGTGATACATATGGATCGGTATCATCTGTTTTAAAGGTAGCTGAGGGAATACTAGATCCCTGGTTGGTTTATTGCTTTATTTTTGAGATGTTTTGTGGGAACCTTCTTGTAGCTGCCTTGGTCTTATACATATGTTGTCCTTCCTGGGTTTTTTATGGAGCAGGTGAATCAGACTAAAGTTGGCGGTCTTCGCTCTGGCAATCACGTCGCCCTTAAGTTTGTTCTCTGCCTTGTACATGCTATTGAATTTATTGGATGTTCTGCATTTGCCTCTTTCTCTTCAAGTTTGGTTGGCATATCTTGCTTTTGTGGAAAAATATTTCCTTTTTTTGTGGAGTATGATTCCTTTTCATGAGTTCACCTGAAATCTTTCTAGGGTTCATCATTAACTAAGGATGTCTTGTACGTGATGGTTTTATGGCAGTATCAGTTTGCACTTTAAATTTAGTTTGCACAATATGATGTTACAAACAATCTGCTATTGATTTGTAGAACTTGAGTGTCTTGCTTCCGTGGAGAAATATTTCCTTTTTTGTCAGTATGATTCTTTTTCACGAGTTCCTCTAAAAACTTTCTAGGGTTCATCATTAACTAATAATATCTTGTCAGTGATGGTTTTATGTCACTTTAAATTTAATTTGCAGTTTACACAATATGATGTTCAACTAAGAATGTCATTATGATTGGGACTTAATTGAGTATGATGATTTTGGCAGTATAAGTATACACTCCTACCTTTTTTGCACAATGTAATATTACCAACAATCTGATCTTGATTTGTAGAACTAAATATGTGATGTCAAATGTCGTTATGATTGAGACTTTAGTTGAATGTACTTCAAATTGGAAAGTTGAGCCTTAAAAGTGAGATTAGGATCACGTACTAGAGTGATTTCTTTGAATTTGAATGTCATGTAATACTCCAAATATGTTGCTATAATGCTTTATATGTTATTTTGCAGGTTTCCCACTCCTGAGAGGGCAGCTCCTAATATGGGAAAACTTGACGAATCATCAATTTCACAAATCAGTAAGACTGCTCAACGGCAGAGTGAAGTGGATGAGGTAGTTGGTCATGAGTTCTAGTAAATCCTTCTGTGGGTATTTAGTTAGGTCCATTCTAAAGTCTATTCTCAATTGCAGAATGTTTCATCGCTGCTCTATGAAACGTTAAGAATCCTTAGGACTCAGATAGCTGAGGGTACTGCAGGATGTGGTGTACACCACATATTTAAGTAAGTTCCACGTTATACCTTTAGCTGTGCAAGTGACATACAAAAAAAACGCACACACACTCACTGACTGCCTTGTGACGTGGTGAATTATTCATGTTCAGAAATGAAACACTGAGGGAAATTAGCATTCGAATACCAAGGACGAAAGAAGAACTTTTGGAGATAAACGGCATCGGCAAGTAATGGATCTACAAAATACAGTTAGTGCCATTGTAAGGTAGCGTTGGGAACTAGAGGGAGTATAACTTTTCGTTGTACGTGATTTCTTTCAGGGTGAAGCTCAACAAGTACGGGGATCGTCTACTTGCAACCATAGAGGAGTTTCTCAACCAATTTCCAAACGGAAGCAAGAGAAGCAGCAGTAGTGGTGGCAGTAACGAGCAAAACGAGGCGGCAAAGAAGCGAAGGGGCTTGACGGCCACCAATATGCGTGGTAATGGTGTTGACTTTGAAGAACATTCGGTTCAGTCCAGGAAACATGTGGCAAAGACACGAAAAACCAAGCAGGGAATTTCTGATGCTGCAAGTGTGGTCCAAGATGTGCGCTATATAGATGTTGACTTGGACGGATGCGAGGAGGTGGATGAGGATCTGTGCAGCAGTGTCCAACAGCCTGTGGCTTCTGGTAGGGTTTTGCCCAAGTGGGGAGCCACCGGTAACGCCCCCACAGATAATATATTTGAAGAATTTAAATATACTAACTAGGCTTGTACTCTGGTATCTTATCTACGAGGTCTCGTGTTAGGTTGCTGGACATGTTAAGACATTTCCAGGGTAGTTCTGTAGGCTGTAGCACATGCAACATGACATGATATCATTGTAAGTGGCGGCTTTTGTGGGGAAAATCTGGATTGGGTGGATATGGAAATGTATGTACCACGCTGCAGTCATATACAAGTGTGTTATTGGAACTGCCTTCTGAGTGCACTTGGTTTAGTTTATGTTAAGGTGCTGATGAGGATTATTCCCTGCTGACTATCACGAAACAGAGAAGTTGTTTGATTTATGTTACAATCTTGTTGTACCTGGGCGTGGATTGCAACAGATATGGCTTCTGATTGAAGTCTGCGGATGGTTGTTGGTTTGTTCATGCACGGTGCCTGTTAGTTATTTCCTCCTCAATCCTGGTGGTACCTGGGTGTGGATTGTAACAGGCGTGGCTTGTGTTTGAAGTCTGCAGGCACCTTTCTGTTTGCTCGTGCATGAGGCCTGTTGGCTATTGTTGTTGAATCCTGAAGCAGGCTCCATCTGCATGTGCCGATTCGGCATGTTGTAAGAAACTCCACCAGCTTGCCACAACTGGGATACCATTACCTGGACAACCAAGGCAATTTTTGTTTTTGCCATTATGCAAGTGACATGTTCCATTTGACCAGCGTGTACACTTATATAAAATACGACAGGGATCTCCAGGTGTGCTTGCAAAATATTGTCTTGGACCCTTTTCTTATCTAAAACAATGGCAGCACATATTAAAGAGAGAAATGGTCTCTTTTTCTTAAAACCGATGACAGGAGCTGCGCACATATTCTTGTGTAGTTATTTGGGTGACAAGGTCCCGGCAGGAGACATTACCGTCCCTTTGAAATCGCCAAAGTCAACTGATGGGCGGGGTTGAGATACTCCATCTCACATGTCAAACAGACGCCCTCTAATGTCTAATCTGGTTGTTGATTTGTTCGAATAGTGATGTGAGATTGGATAACGACGCGCGAACAAACCTGCACGTCCTCCGCGTGGGTTTTGCTCCTTCCACAAACGCCAGCATATTCGAGAGAGTGCCCTGGCCCTGGCAAACCCCCGCGATGCACGTACGCAGAGCATCCAGCGTCCCCCATGATGATTTGGGCTATGAATGTCTCGTTGTTTTTGTTTTGTTTTGTTTTGAATCACGCTCTTTGGGTTTCTGAAACTCACGGTTCGTCGGATAAAGAGCCACGGTTCCGAAGCAAATAGTACATTCTTTTTCTAGGATAAAGAGTACATTGTTTTCCTTTAGAGCACAATACAACGTAGACACTCACATACACGAGCATACTTTTATCCTACGAATGCACGCATGCACACCTCATCCCTATAAACATCTTCGCAATACTGAGCTGGCACATCATTATAAGATCGATGAAGCCCTTCGTTCGAGTGGGGCGTTTTGAAGCTTGAGATGCATGGAGGTTGAAATTTTGAAAAATTGAAAATTGAAAATTTTGAGTTAAAAAATATATATGCATACACAAAGATGTAATGTATATGTGTGTAGAATTTTATGATAAAATACATTGAATTATGAGTTGCACAAAAAACATAGACTTTAAGAGATAAACGATACACAAGTTGAAAAGGCACATTTTTGTGTGCAGCCCTCATTTTAATGTACTTCATCATGAAAATTTGCGTACATATACTTAGGTCTATGTATATATCTGTATTTCTTTAAAAACCATTTAAAGTAGGGGAAATCCCTGTGATCCTTTTCATTAATAATTAGTAACATACATACTGTTATAAGGTAACACTATACAAGAAAGGTTAATAGAATGCTAGTACATCATATTACATGATATCAATCAAAGCTAACACATCCACTTTGATATCGAGCTTAGCACTGATCATTGTTTTGTGAAATATGCTCTTGATATCTTGCTTGCATGTTTTCAAAAAATTGAACCATTTCTTTGATTCCAAATTGACCAGCATCCAATAATTAGAATCTCCATGAATTATTTTGCATTGATACCTCTAATTAACATCATTAATCATGTCATGTTATTGTTAGTATTTCATTCGATATTAATGCTCCACCAAAATCCTTGATTAAAAGGGGTAGCTGGAAAATAAGTGCATTCTCTCCTCCATAATATCATCCTGACACATGGCACATTGAGTGTTATCCAGTCAAAATTACTTCTTGGTAAGTAGTTCACATGTATGTAACTTATCATTAAGCATGAGCCATCAGAAATTTATGCTTTGGTAAGCAACAAGTTTTCCATATCCATTTGACATGCAAAGGAGTAGGGCAATATACCATCAGACTTGTAATTTCTCTTAGTATTGAAATTGCAGCTTCCCCACATAAACCTCCAATTATTTGGATCATTGCTATCCTGAATGTCATCAAGTTGATTTGAGAGCTATTGGAATTGTTGATGAAAACCGATGGATAAAGGAAGCTGAAATAGGTTATAATGATTCCCAACATGCTTGGCTTTCTCAATAGAGATATTATCATTCAATGCAAAATGAGTGAAGCTCAGGATATTCCCTCAATAGTATATATCCATTCCATTTATCTTTCCATAGTAGTGTGGTATCTCTTTTATTTACCAATGAAGTGGCCATGCCTCTATATAAATCGACAGGTCTTAAAAAATCTTTGCACCAAAAGGATCCTCTATTATTGTATGCATGTGGAATTTCATTATTAGGGTAGTATGCCTACCATATAAGTTTAACCCATGTTATGTCCTCATGATTATAGAATTTATGAAGATGCTTGATCAATAAAGCAACATTCTAAATTCTAAGTTTCAATATCCCTAGTCCTTCATATTCCTTAGTTTTATATATCATATTCCTATTGGCTATGCATTTACCTATTTTATGAATATACTTACCATTCCATAGGAAGATTCTGTTGGCCTTATTGACATGATCAAGAATAGTAGTGTGGACCTTGAATGTACACATAGAAAAAATATGCATAGAGGAAATGACAGAATTGATATAAGTAAGCCTAACAACATAGTTCATGAAATTAGCAACGCTAGAAATTCTCTTGTCAATCTTTGCAATAAATGTCATTAGATCTTTCACATATGGTTTTGTGGTGCCAAGTGGAAGTCCCAAGTATGTGAATGGCAGGTTTTCAATATGATAACCAACGTTATCACCTAGAGTTTGTGTAGTGGCATTGTCAATATTGATGGGCACCAATGACGATTTTCTTAGTTGGCAAATAGGCCAGTAGACACGCTGAAGAACTGTAGTACATATTTTAGATGCATGAGTTGGTCTATATCAGCATGCATATTTAATAAATTGTCATCAACATATTGAAATATGGGATATTGTTGACCATAGCAATCATCCACATGAAGTGAAATTTCACCATTACTCCAAGCTTGATTAATGATAGATTGTAGGAGATCAGTAATCACATAAAAGTAGTTGTGATAATGGATCCCCTTATCTGACACCCCCTTTCATTTAATAAATTTCCCAGCAACGCCATTAAGCAAGATAGATGTAGTAGTAGAGTGTAGGATTCTGGTAACCCAATCAATCCATCTAGGACCAAATCCTTTTCCTTTTAGCATATCTAATATATCAAAGTATTCCACTTTGTCAAAAGCTTTCTCAAAATCTAGTTTTAATATAACAATTGTTTTTTTGGATTTATGATAAATATGAAGATTTCAAATGCATGTCGAAAGCAGTCATTTATATTCTTTCCTTTAATAAACCATATTGATTCTGGTGTAGAATAGAGATGATCCCCTTTTGCATTCTGTTAGCCACATAAGCTTAGTAAAGAATTTCAGTGGCATACTGACCATTGATATAGGCCTATAATCATTCATATTTTCAGGGGATGGCTTCTCTGAGATAAGTATGATGGAATATTGATAATATGAATGTCTATAGTTCCTTCACAAAAAATCCCAAATCATAGTATAGAAATCTTGCTTGATGATGGGCCAACATTTCTTCAGGAATTGTCCATTAAATCCATCAGGTCACGGGGTTGTATCATTTGGGAATTATTTAGCCTTAGTCTCAATTTCACCCGTAGTAAATGGGGCGTCTAAGTGATCCAAACAATGAGGTTGGATGATCTCAGATAGATTGAATGCCATGGATAGGTTAATGGATATGCCAAGTCCCTCTTTATATGATTACCATATGATATCAACTTTTTGATCATGGTTGCAATATACAATACCATCATTCCCTGTAATAGTACATATATATATATATATTTCTTGTGAACTGATAGTGGCCATGGTATGATTGTTTTAGAATTTTCATCACCATATATTATATCTTTTCTCTTGAATCTGCTTTTTCAATAGATTCTTTTAGCTTATAACAACTTTATAAGATGTTTCTTAAGAATGATTTTGTAATTATTTTCAATCGTATACAATGTTCTTTGATCATTAATGTTGGAATTATGCCCCTAGAGGCAATAATAAAATGTATTAGTATAATTTCAAGTTCATGATTAATGTTTATATTTCTGTGCTATAACTGCAATGGCTTATGTGGAGTTTTGCAAAGTGCATGTTAACTGCCTTCGGAGGAAAACCCATATGCATGTGTAGAGTTATAAACACAAAGTGTTCTTAGTCTTGCCTCTGGGACTAACCTGTGTGTTTCATATGTCATGTTTTCCTAACCTGGGCATTGAACATGTCGGTAATACATAGGAACACATTGTTATGAGAACAAGGGTGCTGAACCGACCGATTTGTATGATGTGCTTTGAGATTTCATCATGAATGTATTATGAGTTAAATCATCAGATTGATTGACATTTGCATGTATCCTTATAGAACATGAGAATGTTGAGTACCTACATACATGAAGATGTACTTTGACTATGTTCTAACACCATCCGTAACACGCATGACAATACGTCATTGCTCCTGTACACTCGAGAGTATGTTTAGGGACTTGATGATTCAAGTTGGGATTTGCTCCTCCTATTTAGGAGAGATATTCTTTTCGGCCCTCTCGGTATTATGTATCCACCAAACATTCGTCCGGATACTTTGTGAATAGATCACAGGGATATGAACTCCGTGAACAAGAAAAGAACAAACCGGGTATGAGGATAATTGGTATAGTGATTAAGGGTTGATCACAAAGTTGCCTATATAATACCACCTCAGGTTTTGTAAAGTATCGTGAAGAAAAGGGATTGGCGTGTCAACCAGAGGTTCACTTGAATTTATAATCGTGCAGGTGCGGGAACCATTATGGGTGTCCATGGCTCCAATATTGGTTATTGATCCGAGAAAAGTTAATTTCCGATTCATGTTCGTATCCTATCGAAACTATGGGGTTACACACTTAAGGGTGGTAGGGTTTTTGAGTATTAGAGAGATAGGAGCATGAGTATAACACACTATAAAAGTTTGGGAGCGATCGAGATTTGATCGGAGAGAAAACTGGAATCGTTTCGAGATGTCGGTAAAGTATCGGGAAGAGTTTAAAAAACCCCGGATAAAACCGAACGACCAAAAAAGTTCCGAGATGGTCTAAATATGTTTAATATTTACTTCTTATGAATTCCTAGATTTTCCATAATTATTAAAAGAGATTTAATATCAATGGCCCCCCTCTCTCTTGGAAGGACCAAAGTGGGGAGGGAGCACTTGGACCAAAGGAGGACCAAGAGGGTGGCGCCCTAGGAGGGCCCCTCCACCCCTTCGCCGTCAGCCTTAGAGGGAGGGGAAACCCTAGGGCGCCCCCTAGGGCTGCCCCCTCCTCCAAGATGGCCTCCCTCCTCTGTTGGATATATGCCCTAGAGGCAATAATAAAGTGTGTTATTATCTATATATTCATGTTCATAATTAATGTTTATATTTTTGTGCTATAATTGCAATGATCCTGACTATGAGATTCAGAAGAAAACTCATATGCATGTGTGGAAATGTAAACAACAAGAGTTCCTGGTTTTGCCTCTAAGACCGGCTCATGTGCTTATTGATGATTATATTTTCTTAATCATGGACATTGTTCTTGTAACAAGGATGTCAATAGCAATGAGAGCATATTGTTAGCAGAACAATGATGTTGAACCGACCCCAGTGTTAAATGATATACTTAGAGAACTCATCGTAACAACATTATAAGTCATATCATAAAATGTTATTATATACATAGTTCCTTAGACCATGAGAATGTCAAGTTGTTTCACACAAGAAGATGTGCTTTGGTTCTTAGATGAATCTTCCCGTAAATGAGAAGTAGTAAAATAAGTTCTGGGTAAATTGGACAGTGTGTCTAGTAACGGTGATTGTTCGAGACTGGGATTTGCTCCTTCACGATGAAGAGATATAGACTCAGGGCCCACTCGGTATAACGATATCCATTCTCGTCTGGCCAGACACTTTGTGATTCAGTCACGGGGATACCGGTATACATAACGAGGAATGAAGAAAAATGAGAAATGAGGATAACTGATGGCTTGTGATCAAGAAGTTGTTTCACATGGGTGCCAAACTTCTCTCCTCTAAATTTTTCATATATCGCGAAGCAAAGGGAATAATATACGATAAACATAAAGGTTCACTTGAAGTCTTTTTCGTGTATGTGTGGGAGTCAACATGGGTGTCCATGTCTCCGCTGTTGATTATTGACAAATGACTATAAGTCTGGAAAGCGTTCTGAGTCATGTCCACATAATACCGAACCTATTGGGTCGCACACTTAACGTGCAGTAATCTGTTAGAATACTAGGATGATTGAAGGTTTAGTGGAAGCAAGTAAAGAGAAAAGAATATGGCTAAGATACTTTGGAATTGTTTCAGACAACTTTAGTTCATATAAGAATGGTGATGGGATAGTTTGCAATCAACCGGAATAGTTTCGGTGATCGGTGGACATCTTAAATAATATGTTGTGTTCGCCGGACATGTTAAACGTAACCCGGATTGTTCCGAAACCTATTTAGATAGCTCCGGAACATTCGTTATAAGTCCCGGAAGGTCCTGGAAGTGCTCCAGAAGTGTTCGGAATGTCCCGAAACCATCCCGGAAGGTCCTGGAAGCTTCTAGAAGGTCATGGAAGGTTCCGGAAGGTTCCAGATAGTACCACCCACTGTCCCCACCCCTAGCTTGGGGGGGGGGGCAAGCCACCTAGGCTGCTCTGGCCGGCCAGGAGGTGGGGGGCGCCACAATGGGGGGGGGGAATCCTCCTTGGAGTAGGATTCCCCAATCCTATTATGGAAGGTGTCCTAGTGGAAAGTCCTAGGAGGTTTGGAGTCCAAATTGGACTCCCCACCCCCTAGGCCGGTGCACCAAGCCCCTTGGCCACCTATATAAGGTGACCAAGGGGAGGGGGGAGGAGACACACAAGTCCCCTGCGCCCCCTTGCCCCTAGTTGCTAGTTGCTCCACTTTTAGACCCCGATTTAGATTCTAATCTAGATCGGAACTCGCTAGGGTTTTCTCTCTCTAGTTTTATCGGAGGCGTTCTTCTCTAGACGGCGGAGCGCTGCCGGATTGCTGTGCCGGACGTGTGGATACCGGTGGAGAGATCATAGCTTTGATCTTGCTTCGAGGATCATCTTCTTCTTCTTCCTCGGAGAACTGTTCGAGGGAATTGATCGGGAGATCCGTTCGTGGGAGAGATCGTGGGACGGATCGTGAGACATATCACGAGATCTTCTTCCACCGGCATCACCAACTCTTCTTCCGCTGCAGTCGTTGGTGAGTATTTGCCTAAACCTTGTATGCCATCTATCTTGGTTGATCTTGGGATCTTGATTCGTAGGCACGAATTTTTTTGTTTTCTACTACGTTCCCCAACAGTGGTATCAGAGCGATCCTTGATTAGATGCATGTTTAGGTAGATCATATGTTGATATGAGGCATTGATTTTCTTGTTTGCTTCCCTGTCATGTGATCTTTTCTTTGCTCGACGGAATGATGTGATTTTGCTACAAGATTTGAGTTTTGCCATGATCCCTCTATGCTGCTCTTAGTATGCTGGTTGCCTTGATCATGGACTACATCAAATTCCTTGGATCTCATCTTAGTCTTGCTATAGAAATTTTTACATGAACGGGCTTGTGGATTTTATGAACTCAAATCCACACGGGGGTCACGCGTTTAACGAAGTTTGGCTTGTGGCATTAGTTGCTACACGCACCCCGTATGTTAAACTAGCAACAAAAGAAGTATCGTATTTTGTTTTGTCTAGGGTTTCACGTTTGCCATGTAAACCTTCTTAACAACCACGATAAAATTTGCAACAACCCGTGTAGATAGCGATCTAACTCGTTTTTGCAGAGAATGCATGTGATGTGGTATAGCCTTCGAGATTTGCAATGTGTTTTTATGGGATGCTATATAATGTAATATTTTTCGCGGCCTGTGGCCGTGGTACGGCATGATGACTGGAGTCATATGATTGTCACATAATTATGGCCTGCGTGCCAGAACTGTTTATTAGCTCGAGGCAAGGCTATAGATGGAGACGAGGTGATGATCAATGATGTGAAGGTGGACCCCAACACACATGCCGAAGCCGTGAGGAGGTCCCGGCGCCAAGGACAAAAGGTGGTGAGTGGAGACTTCAACCACGGAGTCATGAATGCAATGACAACTTCATGACACAAAGGGCTATACCATGTCACATATTTTATGAATTGCCTGTGATGTTAATCCCTTTCATGGACCCTTGTTTGATGCGCGGTAGTCGTGTTTTATTAGGGTGATCTCTCGCAAAATAATATCAAGTAGATAGTGTTCTCCCAACTGTAGCACCGTCTATACTATGTTTCACACCGGAGCAGGTCATGTCACATGGGTGCACACGGTGTGACGCATAAAAGACGGGTGTGTTAATAACACACTGCATTTACACTTGGTTGTCTTGACGGTTTGGATAAAATTTTGCTACCGGAACACGCCCATCGAAAGATGAACAAGAGTCACCCTTGCGTGATTGGCAAGTTGGCCTACCAATTCATTCTAAGTCATCAATGATGTCACATCAATGGCGGACGACTAAATTTGGATCTTGAATCACTTAGTATTAACTACGAGAGATGTTGATCTGAGTGGGAGCACTTATTAAAATTAATAGTATGATTAATTAGTGCAACTTAATTACGAACATTGTCTAAGTGAAACTTGTGTTTATGTTGTAGATTGAAATGGCTCGTGTCAATCCCCAGTTTAACTTAGGTCCGTTGATTGAGAAAGAAAAATTGAAAGCTGATGGAAGCAACTATGCGGACTGGGTTCGTTCCCTGAGAATTGTACTCAGGAGTGCTAAGAAGGACTATGTCCTGACGACACCTCTCCCAACAGCACCGGGGACTGAAGCCACGGTTGCTGAGCAGAATGTGCATCAGACTAAGCTTGATGATAGCACCGCAGTTCAGTGTCTTATGACTGCGTGTATGGAGTCAGAGTTATAGGGGAGGTTTGAGAACACCGCTTCCCACTTGATTGTTAAAGAGTTAGATGCTCTGTATGCCAAACACGCTAGAACCGAACGATATGAGGTAACTCATGCCATGTGGAATTGCAAGATGAAGGAAGGAACACCTGTCAGTGAGCACATGATAAAGATCATGCTCCTTGGGCAAAGGTTGACTGAGCTGGGATTTCCGATCCCGGAATCACTGGGTACAGATATTGTCCTCATGTCACTCCCGCCAAGTTTCAAAAGCTTTGTTCAGAACTATCGCATGAACGGGATGAATAAGTCAGTTAATGAACTGCTTGCAATGCTAAAAAATGCGGAGACTACCATGCAGGCTGACCCTAACTATACGTTGGCAGTTAGAAAGACCACCAGTTTCAAGAAGAAGGGCAAGTCCAAGGGCAAGGGTGCCGGCAAGCCTGGCGCCAAGACCAAGAAACCCTCTGGTACTGGCCCTAACAAAGATACTGAGTGCTTCTACTGCAAAGCTAAAGGTCACTGGAAGAGGAACTGCAAGAAGTATCTGGCAGATAGAAAGAAGCCTGGTTTTACCAGCGAAGGTATAAAAGTTATATATGTCATAGATGTCTTTCTTTCCGGCCCTCACTCTAAGTCGTGGGTATTTGATACTGGAGCTGTTGCTCGTATCTGTAATTCATTACAGGGACTAAAGAGAATAAGGAAGCTGGAAAAGAATGAAGTGACGATGCGTGTCGGAAATGGAGCTACGATCTCTGCTAAAGCCGGCGGCGTCTACACTCTACATCTACCTTCAGGATTTACCATAGAATTAGATAATTGTTATTTCGTTCCTGCTATTTTTAAGAACATTATGTTCGGATCATGTTTAATCCGTGACAGTTATAATTTGAAGTCTGAGAACAATGGTTGCTCTATTTACTTAAAGAATATGTTCTATGGTTTTGCACCTATTAAGAATGTGCTGTTTTATTTAGATCTTGAATGTAGTAACGACGTCTTAAACATAAGCTCTAAACGACTTAAGAAGGATGAAAATACCACTTACATGTGGCACTGCCGTCTGGGTCACATCGGAAAGAAACGCATGCAGAAGCTTCATAAAGATGGGATTTTGCAATCTTTTGATTTCGAATCATTTGATAAGTGTGAGGCTTGTCTGATGGGCAAACTGACTCGGACGCCGTTCACAGGTCATGTAGAACGGGCGATAGACTTATTGGAAATAATACATAGTGATGTGTGAGGACCGATGAGTGTACCGGCGCGCGGTGGATATCTCTACTTCGTAACTTTTACTGACGATTTGAGTAGATATGGTTATATTTACTTAATGAAGCAAAAATCCGAAACTTTCGAAAAGTTCAAAGAATTTCAGAACGAAGTTGAGAATCATCGTGACAAGAAAATCAAATTTCTACGATCTGATCGTGGTGGTGAATATCTTAGTCATGAGTTTAGAGAACACCTCATGGAGCGTGGAATCGTTTCACAGCTGACGCCACCTGGAACTCCACAGAGAAATGGAGTGTCTGAGAGGCGTAACCGAACCTTGTTAGACATGGTAAGGTCCATGATGTCATTAACTGATCTGCCACTATCTTTTTGGGGTTACGCATTAGAGACTACTGCTTTTAATTTAAATAGGGCGCCGTCAAAGTCTGTGGAAACGACACCATACGAGTTATGGAATGGGAACAAACCCAACATATCGTTCCTGAAAATTTGGGGTTGTGATGTTTATGTAAAACGTTTACAACCAAACAAACTCGACCCTAAATCAAATAAGTGCTACTTTGTAGGTTATGCCAAAGACACCGTAGGCTATTCCTTTTACCACCCCTCCGATGGCAAAGTCTTTATTGCAAAAGGAGGAACTTTTCTTGAGAAAGAGTTTCTTAGCAAAGAGGTGAGTGGAAGGACAGTACAACTCTATGAGGTTAGTGAACCTTCGGAACCAAGGAATGAAACGATGGAAGTTGTTCCAGCAGTCATTCCGATGAAGGAACAAGAAGCTCCTGCAAGTGATGCAAGAAATCCTGAGAAGCTAATGACTGAACCAAGGAGATCAGGCAGAGTGCGTCAGCTACCCGAGTGGTATGCTAACGAAGTATTCATCTTGGAAGATGATGAGCCTGTGAACTACAAAGAAGCGATGATGAGCCCCAACTCCACTGAATGGCTACAAGCCATGAAATCCGAGATGGAATCCATGTACGAAAACCAAGTATGGGACTTGGTGATCCCTCCAGAGGGTGTGAAACCAATTGAATGTAAATGGTTTTTCAAAAGAAAGACAGACGCGGATGGTAATGTCACTATTCATAAAGCTAGACTTGTTGCGAAAGGGTTCCGACAAGTGCAAGGAGTTGACTACGACAAGAATTTCTCGCCAGTAGCAATGCTTAAGTCTGTGCGGATTTTGCTAGCAATTGCTGCATATTTCGACTATGAGATATGGCAGATGGACGTCAAAACAGCTTTCCTGAATGGGAACCTCGAGGAGAATGTATACATGATACAACCTGAGGGTTTTGTCGCACCAGAGGATGCTGGAAAGGTATGCAAGCTTAAAAGATCCATCTATGGACTAAATCAAGCATCACGGAGTTGGAATCTTCGTTTTGATGAAGTGGTCAAAGGTTTTGGCTTCATCCAGAATGGCGAAGAAGCTTGTGTTTACAAGAAAGTAAGTGGCAGCGCAATATCTTTTCTAATACTGTATGTAGACGACATATTGTTGATTGGAAATGATAAAAAATTTCTTAACACTATAAAGGAGTCATTGAAAAGCAGTTTTTTGATCAAAGACTTAGGTGAAGCCGCTTACATATTGGGCATTAAGATCTATAGAGATAGATCCCGACGCCTAATAGGGCTGAGCTAGAGCACGTATATAGCCAAGGTTCTGAATAGGTTCAGAATGGAGAAATCTAAGAAGGGATTCCTCCCAATGTCACATGGTGTGGTACTCTGCAAGAGTCAGTGTCCTAAGAACACCGAGGAGCAGGTAGAGATGAGCACAGTTCCATATGCTTCGGCAATTGGATCTGTTATGTATGCCATGATATGTACAAGACCAGATGTTTCCTATGCTCTGAGTATATGTAGAAAATACCAGAGCAACCCAGGTAGTGCACACTGGGTAGCAGTAAAAAATATTTTGAAGTATCTAAACAGAACTAAGAATATGCTCTTGGTATTCGAAGGTGATGAAGAACTTGTTGTAAAGGGTTACACTGATTCAAGCTTCTTGACAGATCCGAATGACTTCAAATCTCAATCAGGATATGTTTTCACACTCAACGGGGGTGCCGTGAGCTGGAAAAGTTCTAAGCAGAATACGGTCGCGGATTCTACAACGGAGGCGGAGTACATCGCAGCTTCAGAAGCTTGATGCCCCACAGGCGTAAGGGATCGAGATAGTCTTCGCGGGTAAGTTAACCCAATTTATTGATTCGACACACGGGGAGCCAAAGAGTATTTATAAGCTTTGACAGTTGAGTTGTCAATTCAACCGCACTTGAAATATACTTGCTTGCAACAATAGATAAGTGGTAATGGTAATATGATAGTGATAGTGGCAACAACAAAAGTAACAACAAAAGTAACAACTAATGACCAGCAGGATTGAAAACACTGTAGGCTAGGGAGATGGATGGTTGGGCGCTGCATGGATGAGAATGAACATATAATAGATTCTAACACGGGGCAAGGCACACAGAAAAGCAATGATCATCTAGGCATGTATCCCGTAGGTAGTTGTGCGTGCTTGCAATAAGAACTTGCACAACATCTTTTGTCCTACCATCCCGCTACGAACGGGGCCAAAGGGAACTTATGGAGATTAAGGTGCTCCTGTCAAAGAGCACCGGAACAAAGCAATAAACTCAATGGATACATGGAATCCTCAAACTATGGACCATCCCCTTTGGTGTCCCAAGATGTCACCTTTGGGATCGCCGGTTCCGGACCATAATAGGTGCATACAACTCATAGATAGGATCTAGAACACAAATATCTTCATGAAAACACAAAGGGTTCAGATATGAAAACATGGCACTCGGGCCCAAAGTGACAAGCATTAAGAACAACAAGTTGAAGCAAAGAAGATAAACACCAATCTTGATGATAGGCAACATGCCCCCAACAATCTGACGAACGATTACATGATCAAACTCATCCAATCCCTACCATCCCCTTTGCCTACAGCAAGGAATTACTCACACATGTGAAGAGAAGTCATGGAGGATAGATGAATTGGTGATGGTGATGACGATGGCGACGATCTCCCCTCTCCGGAGGCCAAATCAGCCTCCAGATTAGCCCTCCCAAAGAAGAACAGAGGGTGGCGGCGGCTCCACGACGGAAACTGGGAAAACGACTTCTGTTCTGGGGTTTTCTCGTCACGGGGATAAATAGGAGTCTCGGTAGGTCACCAGAGGAGGGGGGAGGCGCCCAGGCGGCCTGAGGGCGCGGCCCCACCCCTGGCCGCGCCAGGGGGGGCGCCTGGGGCCCCCAGGGCTCCCCTCTCGTCCCACTTCTGGCTTCTGGCTCCTTCGGGTGCGTGGATTTTCTGGTAATTGTCTGGGAATTTTCTGGAACGTCTAAAAATCCAATTTCCTGCACACAATAAATTCATACAGGCAGCTCTGCTGAAAACAGCGTTAGTCCGGGTTAGTTTCGTCCAAATCATGCAAGAATGAGGGCAAAACAATAGCAAAAGTGTTTGGAAAAGTAGATACGTTTGAGACGTATCAACTCCCCCAAGCTTAGCATATTGCTTGTCCTCAAGCAATTCAGTTCAACGAACTGGATGCGAAAAAGAAAACTTTGACAAACTCTTTTGCTTCATTAGATGTATATAAGCATGTACTACGAAAAGAGTTTAGCAGGTATTGAAACAATGCTATAAGGACAATGCATGAAGCAATTTTTATTTCATGTGATCAGTCACAAACAACTAAAAGTAAATAATAAGCTACTGAAAATCAAGACAGGATCACAATGCACATAGCTTGAACATACTTGAGTGGCATTTCGCTAGCCTCCATGAGTGAAGCAAAACATAAATGCAGAAACTCCTCCGGAGTTTTAAAGGTGACTAGAACTCAGTATTTCAGACTAGCAATAACACAAGCATGCAGAAGACAATGTAATACTTCGGTACAATGCATGTTACACTAAGAATGACAATTATGCTCTCAAAGTTGGTGCTTTGAAGAAAGAAGGGGAGACTCTCGAACCGTGGCTTTTGATGGCAAGGTTGAAAACTCGTGAAAGGAAGCAAAGACTAAACATGTGCCAGAGCTCTTGGTTTTGAAAGCAGAGATAAAACATTTTTTTTGAGAAGTGCAACTTTCCAGTCAACGGTGAACGGTAAAGGTCTCTCAATATCTCCCATGCCAACCATATATAATGCCTTTTGCTTACACATATTCCCTTATCCATAAATCCTTTGATGGTCTACGGAACATTTTATTTTGCCTCAAGGATGGAAGGAGGGTATCGTTCCACCTATCATAAGAAGCATTTGGTCCATTTCACTCCATCATCAAGTATGGGGGAGGTGTAACTCTCATTTTTTTTTCGTTTGACTAGTTAAAACTTCCGTCAAAATATTTTTGGCATGAAAGATACTGATTTCCCCTCACCGCACCATGAGCTTGTACGGTTACAAAAGGGAAACTTTTGAATAAATTTAGAGATGGCACATGAGAGTCTAAGTTAGTAGTGGCCGGTAAATACCACATATAGGTAGGTATGGTGTACTCAAGTGGAACAACTGGGTTTGAAAAGGAATCTGGAAGCACAAGCAGAATTCCGCTTAGTGCGAGCGAAGGCTAGCAAAAGACTGGGAAGCGACCAACTAGAGAGCAATAACTGTCATAATCATGCAGAGCGACAAAGAAACATTGAATCGGGCATGAAAGTGATATAACTATTCTGAAACAAAAAGATCATCAAGGCATAATGGAATTTTTAGTCATAAACATGTGTGAACATGTGCCAAGTCAATCCAAAAAATTCTCCGAAGGGAAATACCACTTCAGTATGCCAAACCATGAAAAATGCAATGCATGTAAATCATTTCAACAACACATTATGTACTCTAGCTATTTGAGGCTAGCCACAAGGAAAGCATGAACACTGGGAAAGCATTGTAAACATAGCACTATGTCGCTACAAGCTGGTCTCTAGATCATAAGTACAGGTATATGTACAAAAGTAGAAACAGGAAGAGTTCATACCGGTTTTCCTTGTTGCTTCCCTTCCGTCGATCTTCGTCATTACTGCCTGGTCACTTGCACGATCGAACGTAGGAAATATAATCAGATGCCATCACAGACTCGGGCTGAACTCTGAAAACAAAGAAAACTAAAGAGAGAAAGGAAATATTTTTGGGTTTTTAAAGGTTAAAATAGAGGAAAAGAAAAGAGAAAATATTTTTGTTGTTTTTGCAAAGAAAGAAAGAAAGAAGAACAGGCAAAAGCTTCGAAAAGATCAAAGCGAACAAAAATAAAACGGATAATACAAATGGAAAAGTGAGAAGGGCACGTACTCCCCCAAGCTTAGGCTTTTGGCCTAAGTTGGTAGTAGCTAATGTCCCCAGGAGCCTCCCGCTCCAGGGTAGTACTGGTGAGTCCAAGGGTTGTTTGAGGCTTCCGGTGCGTACACCGAAGTCCTCGGATCCTCCCACGAAGAAGGATCCGCGCTCCAAGCAGAGGAAGACCCTTCACCAAACTGGGTGACGGTCTCTTCCTGGAAAGGTGGGAACTCACCATGCTCCTCCTCGTCGGGCCCAACCCCCCTCCATGGGGTTATGAAACTGACGCTGGACCACGAACTCATCGAACTGCATAACATCAAAGGAACATCCGTTCCTGCGAGCAAAATCAAACAAAAGAGGTGCAGGTAGACGGATCTTGCGTTCCATGGTGGCTCCGAAACGCAAGATATAATCAAGTTTACCAAACTCGGAAGTCATGGTAACAAACTTATGCCTTTTCATTGCAGCAAGATCAAAACTTAAATAAGTAAAAGGCTTATCATCGGGGTGTGGGGTGCCATTAAGAGACTCTAGGATAAGTGTGGCGCAAACGCCACCAAATAAATCTCCCTTGTTACCGTTCATAGCAAGGCGTCGAGAAATTAAGGCACCCACATTATAATCAAACCTCCCTGAGAGGGCGGTTGCCAGGATAGAAATATCCGGCGCAGATATGTTGCTCGTGTTGTCACGAGCTAACACCCCTCTAGCAATAAAATACGCAAAATACCTGAGGTGTGGGAATAAGATGCTGGAGATTTTTGACCGATGAATATCCCTCGTATCCATGCTACAGAGAGAGTTGAAGACGGTTCTCAGCTCGGAGGGCTGAGAGCTCATCTTCGCCGTCAGTCCAATGTTCGGCACACCTATTATTTCACAAAACTTTTCCAAAGGCATGGTCAACAGATCATTTTAAATTTTAAATTCAACTGAACCAGCATCAAGGTTATATCTAAAACTGTTAATGAAACATGAGGTGATTTTTTGGTACTGAGAAACACGGCACGTTGCGAGCCGCGTCAAACCTGCATTAGCGCAAAGATTATAAAACTCCTCCTTAATTCCTGCAGCTTCAAGGAATTCATCGCACGGGAAAGTCATTGCACGTGCTGGATTTGTGTCCTCAAACAACTCTAAGGGCACATGATCTTCGTTGTAGCTCACCCTAGCAGTCGAGGGTGAAGCTGCAGCTCTTGTAACTCGATCGGAGCGCTCGGGCCTTTTCTTCCCAAGCCACCCCTTTGCTCTTCCTAGCAAACTCATTTCTGAAATTTTTGACAAATTACAAAAACAAGGATTTAAACAAAGTGAGTTAAGGCAAACTACTCAACTCACTTACCTAAGGCCTAAACTTGCATCAAAACTTGGAAAATAAAATTCTACACATGCATGCAAGCTCATAAAAAAACAGCACCAAGAGCTACTAAATACTCACAAATGAGGCCACCAATCAAAAATCTAATTGGAGGGGTGAAGGAGTTACATACCAGGGAGTATTTGCTCAAAATTTCAGCTCGAATGGTGGGCTGTAGAGAGAGATCGAAAATCGCCTCCAAGAACAGCAAGAACGCAAGAACAAAGTGCAGAACTCGTGTTTTTGGAGAGGGAAGAAGGAGGAGGAAGAAGACATACCTGGAAGTGGGGCCTGTGGGCCCCAGGCGCCCTATGGGCGCGGCCAGGGGGCAGGCCGCGCCAGTTGGCCGCTTGGGCCACTGGTGGCCCCCCTGGTCAGCCCCAGGTGCCTCTGGGTCACTCCCGGCATGGAAAATTTTATTTTTAATTTTCTGGATTTTTTCTGAAAACTTCACTGTTGAAAATTTCTCGGAGTTCAAAAAGCTGCAAAACTTTCTGAAAACTTAAAGCGGTGATTAGTATTGTGAAGCTTCAAAAATATAAAAACTTGGTACAACAGAGAGAATGAAAGCTAAAGCAAATGAAAACATAACAAGCTTAACTTTTTACCTATATAAAACAAGCTCACTAGTAAGGTTGATCAAGTCTTACCAACAAACTGGCGATATATAGAACAAGAAGTCTCCCCTCTTATGAAGTGATCATTGCACCTTTACTTTAATGGACATTGTCCCCACCATAATGGTTTTGTATTTGTGGTGCACATGTAGTGGACAGTCCCATTCTCCAATCTTCACGGTCTCGATATTCTCTATAGAGTTAAGGCCTTGCCTCTTGTCGATCTTCTTTGGAAAATACACCGTGTGTTCTTTATCATCAACGTTGAAATTGACCTTTCCTTTATTGCAATAAATAATAGCACCTGCGGTGTTAAGAAAAGGTCTACCAAGAATAATGGACATGCTCCCATCCTCGGGCATGTCAAGCACAACAAAATCTGTAAGGATCAAACAGTTAGCAACTTCAACGGGTACATCCTCACAAATACCTATTGGGACAGCTGTTGATTTGTTAGCCATCTGAAGGGAGTTATCTGTAGGGATCAGTTTCTCTAAACAAAGCCTCTTGTAAAGAGAGAAATGAATAACACTCACTCCTGCGCCAAGATCACATAAAGCAGTTCAGACGTAATTATTCTTTATGGAGCAAGGAATGGTGTTTATACCTGGATCACCGAGCTTCTTAGGAATCTTGCCACTGAAAGAGTAGTTAGCAAGCATAGTAGATATTGCCTCATTAGGAACTTTTATTTTATTTGTGACAATATCTTTCATATATTTCGAATAAGGAGGTAATTTAATAGCATCAGTCAAAGGAATTTGAAGAAAAATAGGTTTCATCCATTCACAAAATTTATTATAATGCTCTTCTTCTTTAGATTTGAGGGATTTACCTGGAAAGGGCATGTGTTTCTGTATCCATGGTTCTCTTTCCTTTCCATGTCTTCTTGCGATGAAGTCTTCTCTAGAATACCTCTTGCGCTTATCGGGTGTTTCTCCTTCTCTTACCCCAGGAGAATCATCCTTCGCCGCGTCCTTTTCTTCAGGCTCGGCACCGTCTTCTGTTTCAGCATCGGAGGTAGATATGCTGTTAGGATCAACAGCTGGCTTTTCACTTGTGATAGGATCATCGGGATTGTCAGCCTCCTTGTGTTTCTTCTTCTTCTTTTTCTTCGGAGAGCTAACAGTCTCGTCTTCTTCTTGTACTTGAGAATCTTGCTCGATCCTCTTTGGATGCCCCTCAGGATAGAGCGGGTCCTGGGTGTGTGTTCCACCTCTAGTTTTGATGCCATAAGCTTGTATGTCCTGTTTGGCATTATTAGCAAGAAAATATTTTTGCACATTAGAAATTTGTTCAAGCTGAGTTTGAACCATATGAAAATGCTTAACAAGACATTTAACATCATTAACTGTCCTTTCTAGAACATCACACAAACTTTTGATAGCAAGAGAATTATCATGCAACTGACTTTGTAATCTCCTATTAAAATGGTCTTGCTTAATAATAAAATTATCAAGCTCATCTAAGCATTGGTCGGGAGGCTTACCTTTAGGGATGTCACTTTCAATAAAGTCTAATAGAGAGTGTACCTCTACCAAGGGAGGGTGAGTAGTAGGCTCACACAACTTCTCAATAGGCGGTAAATTCTTCACTTCTTCGGCTTTAATACCTTTCTCCTTTATAGACTTCTTTGATTCTTGCATATCTTCGGGGTTCAGAACAAGCATTCCCCTCTTTTTAGGTGGTAGAAGTGGTTCAGGAACGGACCAGTCTTCATAGTTCTTGGCAATTTTGCACATTAATTCTTCTGCATCGTCCGGTGTTCTTTCCCTGAAAACACAACTAGCACAACTATACAGATAGGATCTGGATTCATCGGTTAAACCAGCGTAAAATATATCAAGCAGTTCATTCTTGGGGACTCCATATCCCGGCATAACCTTAAGTAAATCACAAAACCTCCCCCAAGCTATAGGGAGGTGCTCATCCTGCAATTGTTTAAAGTTATAGATTCTTTGCAAAGCAGCATGTTGCAGATGAGCTGGGAAATATTTATCAACAAAGAATTGGACTAAGTCTTGAGGACTCTTAATGGAACCATAGGGTAGTGCATCATACCATGATTTAGCGTCTTCCTTCAAAGAAAAAGGAAAAAGCTTCGCCACATAGAAGTTTCGTATCTTCTCATCAGTAGTGAATAGGTTACCTAGCTCAGCAAGTTTGGTCAAGTGTTCTATAGCATCATCATTTTCTCTGCCATAAAAGGGGTCAGCCTCGACTGTAGATATAAGTGAAAGATCAACAGAGAAATCATAATCAGGATCAATGATGCATATAGGGGATTTGGCAAATTTAGGATCAGGAATGACTTTGTTCTTCATGGAGTGCTTTTTGAGAAACTCCTTAACAGCACCAGGGTCAGAGTCGACACACTCTATGAGTTCCCTGCAAAAATCATCATCAAGAGTAACATAATCATCATCAAGGATTCTCTCCTTGAGATCAGCTAAGCACGGGTAACCAAAGGTTTTGCAGGTAGGAATATAGGTAGCAGGGGTCTCGGTCTTGGATTCTGCTGCAGACTTAGCAGTCTGAGTTTAAATATAGTGACCAAGGAAAGTAGCATCATCAAGAGTAGTGGAAGCATCATCAAAATTATGGGACATAGTGACTGACACAATAGAAGCATCATGTAGTGGCGGTGAAGTGAACTTACTCATAACAGAAGGTGAATCAAGTGTAGCACTAGTGTTCAGAACAGTACCTTTTCTTGTAGGGGATGGTAAGATCGGAACCTTGGGGTATCCTTTCTTACCCATAGCGGATGATGTGCAGCAGGCAGGATACTTCAAGTAGACTTGTAAATATTGCTATACCTCCCCGTCAACGGCGCCAGAAAACGCTGCTTGATGCCCCACAGGCGTAAGGGATCGAGATAGTCTTCGCGCGTAAGTTAACCCAATTTATTGATTCGACACACGGGGAGCCAAAGAGTATTTATAAGCTTTGAAAGTTGAGTTGTCAATTCAACCGCACCTGAAATATACTTGCTTGCAACAATTGATAAGTGGTAATGGTAATATGATAGTGATAGTGGAAACAACAAAAGTAACAACAAAAGTAACAACTAATGACCAGCAGGATTGAAAACACTGTAGGCTAGGGAGATGGATGGTTGGGCGTTGCATGGATGAGAATGAACATATAATAGATTCTAACACGGGGCAAGGCACACAGAAAAGCAATGATCATCTAGGCATATATCAAACAATAGGCATGTATCCCGTAGGTAGTTGTGCGTGCTTGCAATAAGAACTTGCACAACATCTTTTGTCCTACCATCCCGCTATGAATGGGGCCAAAGGGAACTTATGGAGATTAAGGTGCTCCTATCAAAGAGCACCGGAACAAAGCAATAAACTCAATGGATACATGGAATCCTCAAACTATGGACCATCCCCTTTGGTGTCCCAAGCTGTCACCTTTGGGATCGCCGGTTCCGGACCATAATAGGTGCATACAACTCATAGATAGGATCTAGAACACAAATATATTCATGAAAACACAAAGGGTTCAGATCTGAAAACATGGCACTCGGGCCCAAAGTGACAAGCATTAAGAACAACAAGTTGAAGCAAAGAAGATAAACACCAATCTAGATTATAGGCAACATGCCCCCAACAATCTGACGAACTATTACATGATCAAACTCATCTAATCCCTACCATCCCCTTTGCCTACATCAAGGAATTACTCACACATGTGAAGAGAAGTCATGGAGGATAGATGGATTGGTGATGGTGATGACGATGGCGACGATCTCCCCTCTCCGGAGGCCAAATCAGCCTCCAGATTAGCCCTCCCGAAGAAGAACAGAGGGTGGCGGCGGCTCCGCGACGGAAACTGGGAAAACGACTTCTGTTCTGGGGTTTTCTCGTCACAGGGATAAATAGGAGTCTCGGTAGGTCACCAGAGGAGGGGGGAGGCGCCCAGGCGGCCTGAGGGCGCGGCCCCACCCCTGGGGCCCCCAGGGCTCCCCTCTGGTCCCACTTCTGGCTTCTGGCTCCTTCGGGTGCGTGGATTTTCTGGTAATTTTCTGGGAATTTTCTGGAACGTCTAAAAATCCAATTTCCTGCACACAATAAAACCATACAGGCAGCTCTGCTGAAAACAACGTTAGTCCGGGTTAGTTTCGTCCAAATCATGCAAGAATGAGGGCAAAACAATAGAAAAAGTGTTTGGAAAAGTAGATACGTTTGAGACGTATCAAAGCTACGAAGGAGGGATATTGGATTAAGAAGTACATCACTGAGCTCGGTGTGGTTCCTAGTGCTGAAGACCCCATGGAGATCTACCGTGACAATAGTGGAGCCGTGGCGCAAGCTAGAGAACCAAGGTCCCACCAGAAATCCAAACACATTGAACGCCGTTATCACAAAATCCGAGAGTTCGTTGACAAAGGATATGTGAAAGTATGCAAGATTCACACGGACCTGAACGTGTCAGATCCGATGACGAAGCCTCTTCCACGAGCAAAGCATGAGCAACACCGAACAGCCATTGGTGTGAGAGAACTTATGTAACTAGTATTATTGTATCTAGTGCAAGTGGGAGACAGTTGGATATATGCCCTAGAGGCAATAATAAAGTGTGTTAATATTTATATATTCATGTTCATAATTAATGTTTATATATCTGTGTTATAATTGCAATGATCCTGACTATGAGATTCAGAAGAAAACTCATATGCATGTGTGGAAATGTAAACAACAAGAGTTCCTGGTTTTGCCTCTAAGACCAGCTCATGTGCTTATTGATGATTATGTTTTCTTAATCATGGACATTGTTCTTGTAACAAGGATGTCAATAGCAATGAGAGCATATTGTTAGCAGAACAATGATGTTGTACCGACCCCAGTGTTAAATGATATACTTAGAGAACTCATCGTAACAACGTTATAAGTCATATCATAAAATGTTATTATATACATAGTTCCTTAGACCATGAGAATGTCAAGTTGCTTCACACAAGAAGATGTGCTTTGGTTCTTAGATGAATCTTCCCGTAAATGGGAAGTAGTAAAATAAGTTCTGGGTAAATTGGACAGTGTGTCTAGTAACGGTGATAGTTTGAGACTGGGATTTGCTCCTTCACGATGAAGAGATATAGACTCAAGGCCCACTCGGTATAACGGTATCCATTCTCGTCTGGCCAGACACTTTGTGATTCAGTCACGGGGATACCGGTATACGTAACGAGGAATGAAGACAAACAAGCAATGAGGATAACTGATGGCTTGTGATCAAGAAGTTGTTTCACATGGGTGCCAAACTTCTCTCCTCTAACTTTGTCATATATCGCGAAGCAAAGGGAATAGTATACGATAAACATAAAGGTTCACTCGAAGTCTTTTTCGTGTATGTTTGGGAGTCAACATGGGTGTCCTTGGCTCCGCTGTTGATTATTGACAAATGACTATAAGTCTGGAAAGCGCTCCGAGTCATGTCCACATAATACCGAACGTATTGGGTCACACACTTAACGTGCAGTAATCTGTTAGAATACTAGGATGATTGAAGGTTTAGTGTAAGCAAGTAAAGAGCAAGGAATATGGCTAAGATACTTTGGAATTGTTTTAGACAACTTTAGTTCATATAAGAATGGTGCTGGGATAGTTTGCAATCAACCGGAATAGTTTCGGTGGACATCTTAAACAATATGTTGTGTTCGTCGGACATGTTAACCGTAACCCGGATTGTTCCGAAACCTATTTAGATAGCTCCGGAACATCAGTTACAAGTCCCGGAAGTTCCTGGAAGTGCTCCAGAAGTGTCCGGAATGTCCCGAAACCATCCCGGAAGGTCTTGGAAGCTTCTAGAAGGTCATGGAAGGTTCCGGACAGTACCACCCACTGTTACCACCCCTATCTTGGGGGGAAAGCCACCTAGGCTGCTCTGGTCGGCCAAGAGGTGGGGGGCGCCACAATGGGGGGGGGAATCCTCCTTGGAGTAGGATTCCCCAATCCCATTATGGAAGGTGTCCTAGTGGAAAGTCCTAGGAGGTTTGGAGTCCAAATTGGACTCCCCACCCCCTAGGCCGGCGCACCAAGCCCCTTGGCCACCTATATAAGGTGAGCCAAGGGGGGGGGAGGGAGGAGACACACAAGTCCCCTGCACCCCCTTGCCCCTAGTTGCTAGTTGCTCCAGCTTTAGACCCCGGTTTAGATTTCAATCTAGATCGGAACTCGCTAGGGTTTTCTCTCTCTAGTTTTCTCGGAGGCGTTCTTCTCTGGACGGTGGAGCGCTGCCGGATTGCTGTGCCGGACGTGTGGATACCGGTAGAGAGATCATAGCTTTGATCTTGCTCCGAGGATCATCTTCTTCTTCTTCCTCGGAGAACTGTTCGAGGGAATTGATCGGGAGATCCGTTCGTGGGACAGATTGTGGGACGGATCGTGAGACATATCACGAGATCTTCTTCCACCCGCATCACCAACTCTTCTTCCGCTGCACTCGTTGGTGAGTATTGGCCTAAACCTTGTATGCCATCTATCTTGGTTGATCTTGGGATCTTGATTCGTAGGCACGAAATTTTTTGTTTTCTACTACGTTCCCCAACATCCTCCCCCTCTATAAATACTAGTAGAATGCCCGTGCGTTGCTACGGGCCAAAAAATATATACAAAAACATTTACATGGGAATAAGGTGACACCTTGAATACAACACGTCGATTTGAATGACATCCTAGTCTAGCTCAGAGGAATGAAATTATAATGTGTTACTCCCTTATTATGGATCGGAGGGAGTACATGAAAACCCACCGGGAGCTTAGTGATAAGCTATAGTCGAATCTACTTGAATAACCTAGGTAATTTGAAAGATATAATTCTACCAAGCTTTCATAAAACATTTACTATTATTTATTCTTTTTTAGGCGTGTTGTGCTTTTCGAATAATGTGATGATTTTTTTCTTTAGTGTGTGTGAGTTCAGATTTGTATCAGTTTACTATGTAACATGGTGTATTGTGTTTTATTGTACAACTTTATTGTTTCCCTTATTAAGACCGCACACCATAAAAAATGATAAAAATCATGAATTGTTCAATTCAAATATAGGTGCTCACAAATGGGAGACTAAGATGATGAACACCACTAACAGTCCCACACACCCTAGAAAATAAATATAGGACACAATCGATTGATCTGAAAATCGTAGATGATGTTTATGTGAAATGGGATGTAAGACACTGCAACATAAATTTATTTTCTTTAACGTCTTTAACAATAGGTACCTCCATCACTAATAGACCCACATTGTAAAACCCCACTTATGTGACTGCATGAAGTAATTAATGCTAGTGATGAAAATTGTCTGTTGACCATAACTCATAAACCTACTACCATTTCAGCATATTCATTATAAATATATCTATGAAAATGGTATGTTTCTTTCTCTTGGAAACATTACTCAAATAGCTTGTTGTTTTAGAAGAACTCATGTAGCTTATTTATCGAGGAGTCACAATATAATATGCAATGCTTCTCCACAATAATATCATGTGGTTCCTTCAGGAAGATTAAACAAAAGGTTGGTTAATAATAAAAGTTAAGAAAATTAGCACGAGACACATTTGGTTCATCATATAGATAAATATAGAAAGTCTTACAAAAATTATAATCAAGTGTGCAAAGATTCAAGAATAAGAAATGCTATTTAGAAACTAAGGTTGTATCTGTGTAGTCAAGTGACTGCACATGAATTTGGCACAAGTGTGTGCATGCATGCATACTCCACTTATATGAAAAAAGTACATCGCGAATTTGAGTACACAGGCCATGATGACATCACATGCTTTGATTCCTGGCACCACCACCATATAACTTGATCACTAAGCACCACACAATAACCATGAATCCTGAAATAAGCAAAGTTTTGCCAAATAAATCTACCTTGGGAGAAGAAGAGCGACACCACGTACATGTTACAAGATACCAAGAGTTGTCATTGGTTCCACATCACCTTCTCATTCGTCGACCTCGTCAAGTATTTCGTGAAACGAAACCATCTCATTCGCATGAAAGATCCTGATGTTCTTAAAATGACCACACAAAATTTGCTTGTCAAATTGTAATACAACCGAGACTAATCCATGAATACTGTAACTATGCACAGTAAAGGAACTTAAAAGAGTAGCCGGAATAAACTCACTGATATAGACCTATCAAAGCATTCAAGGGGCACAAATTAATAAAACAGACAAACACAAAATCTCTCCTTTGTAACCTTTTATATATCCATGAATGGTATGGAACTATGGATAGAAAACAATCTGAAATCATTAGCATGCGGGAACTATTTTCTGTAAATACCCATAATAAGAAAACATAGCCAAGACTGAAAGCCTGAACAATGATCAAAGAAGACTTCAGCCTTATGGTTCTCGCATAGGCACACCACAGTCACAACACATGCGCATTGCCCATAAAAACACTCATGTGCTGAAATATGATGGTGTAACATTTACCAAATCTTGCTTGTTTGATGTAATTTGTCAACCATATCAAGATTTTAATTTTCAATAATATTAGGTGAAAATCCACCATAAATTCTGCAGGTAAAAAACTGTTAATCTACAGATCCAACACAAAGATCTTTACATTGTTGTCCGTAATTTAGTAATGGTTTCCTTAAGGATCCCGGAATAGGATAATGAAGTAGTGTGATTAGCAGAGCTTACCATCTGAAAACAATAATAAATACATAATAAAGAAGGAAGTGTGAGTGAGAGACGAGAGTCAATCCATACCTGCTGCATTTTGGTTAAGACTTGTTAGTTTGATGTAATTGATCTTTGGGCCGTCCTTTCAACCTAGAGTCCCAGACATCATTGATTTGAATTATACTTATCTTTCTCTCCTGGCATATACTTCATAGTAAATTAAGATGAATAAGCAATATCCACTCTTCAGTCTCAAGTACAAGAATGGAACCATTTCTAAGGAACTACAAAATAATGGTGTGTAGGAGCTTACTTCAAAACAACAACTTCGGTATCATCTCCAGTTCTCCATTAAGAATAGTCAAATCCAATGGGCTTCCTCGAGGACCCCTAGCAAGAATCAGTGCAAGATTGTCAGGCACTAAAATATTAGGTACAGAACCTTCAACCGTGATACCGGAACACCTTTCAACTAACCTATGGACTAATTGATAGTATATACTTAAGTGGTTCGTTATGTTTCTAGCAGAATTTCAGACTCAACCAAACAATGTACATGACATAACTACACTTGATCCAATTATAAAATTCAATTGTCATGGATTGTAGAAATGTATTTCCGCTGAACTTCTAAAAGTACGCATCATCCCTTTCTGTCACTGAAAAATTGCATCAGCTTCCTCTGTATTTCTAGATGTGCATACACAAAATCAAAGCTCCAATACCCACTGGCTCTCTCTCCGGAATCCATCTTCTACCCCAGCCTCAGCAAAAGCAAGGTTTAAAATAGCGAGATACGGGATATATCGGCGGCCTTTTTTGACAGCTATTTGGAGATATTTGATACAAAGAATGCAGCTATATTGGCGATATATCGGGCTATTTGCCGATATTCAATGAAGGAAAAAAATACGGGCGAGCTTTCCTAAAAGATATATCGGCCAAATATCGGGCTATGTTAAATCATGAGCAAAAGACCCCTCACCTCGCTCTGGAACCCAACGTGTCGATCTTTCATAGCAGCAACAACAACGACCTGGTTGCCGGCATACCCCACCGGCTCTCCGTGGCCCTTTTCTCTCCTCCGAGCAAGCTAATCCCCGGTCATATATCTCTAATGATCCACACACCATGAAAGAATATTGGAGCGCGACACTCACCAATAATCACCATGAACCTGCACTTGCTCAGTGATGCAATGGGTTCGAACCTGTTGGAACGAGCCTCTTCTCCATGCCGTACCGGGGTCGGTCTCCTTGCTGTCCCCAGGAGCAGCAGATGGTGGGACTCCCCGCTAGTTACATTTGCTATGGACGCCGTGGTGCCGTTGACGATGTCGGTGACCACGAATCCACGATGACGATGTTGATGATGATCCGGACCAGCGGCCAACGAGGGCTCGATGCGCTCAACAACGAGAAGCATCTTCCTTCCAAGAGAGACAGAGCCCGGATTCCGCACCTTAGAAAGCCACCGCCGCAGCCCTGGAACGCTCCTGCACCTTATTCGCGGTGAGAGGCTTCGCCGTGGCGGCCAAGGGCGCGAAGGTGCGGATGACTGATGAGGCACTGATGGAAGAGGGTCCCCATCGGGGCAGGAGGCACCATCCTCATCGGAGGCGAGGGGAAGGAGAGGCGCAGGGGGTAAGGTTAGGAAAACAGGATATGGGCGGCGGGCGGCGGCGTTCCGGAGACGATGTGCACTGCGTGATAGACGGGGGATCGAGGGACGGGTTTTTTTTCTCGTGAGAGAGGGTTTCGTTCCCTCGATCGGTGGGGGTGTTCAGCTTACGGGGGAGTTGGCTGTTCAACGAACGAAGTATCAACTCCCCCTTTAGGAGTAGAGATAGCTAGATCTTCTTGGGACTTGGTTTCGTAGTGCCGTTTTTTTGTTTTCTACTCTAAATCCCAACAATGGTATCAGAGCTAGTTCTAGTAGTAGATGCATGTTTGATTTAGAGTTCATAGTAAGGAACAAGCATTGCACATAATTTTCATTGTGCGTGATTTTTTTAATAATAGATCTAACCTGAATTTTCTAGTTGCTTCCCCTCTAATTGCACAAGTTGATCGTACCTGTATTGCTTGATTTTTTTACAAACATTTTTTCCTCGGGGTCCTTCTATTTGCTCCTGAGTATGTTGGTCGCGCGAAGATGCTTTGGGTCTTGCTTTTGGTATGGAGAAATTGATGGGTTACGTAGTTGAAAACAATAATTTTCCCTAACTAGCGTGTACCCAACGCCCAAGATCTATCTAGGAGTAGTGTTGTAACGGGAGACAACAGTGACATACCCTATGTAGACTGTTGATCGAAAACGTTCTCGCGTAAACATGGTTGATGTAGTTGGAGTGTGGAGTGTCCCTAGATTCGGTTGTTTCTTCTACATGTTTATCTCGAAGGCAAGTGCATTTTGGTTCTCGGACTCTAGTTTCAATCAACAAAGGTCAGCCAGTCTTGGTTTTATCGAGGAGTGTGTGAAAACTGTGTTGTGGTCCTTGACTCCGTTTGCCAAGATTTAGGTAATTTTATAGGCCCTCTTAAGCGTTGTCTTCTTGGCTTTTACAAGCTCATGAGTTTTAACAAATTTGCTTCGTTGTGGTTAATATTGATGATCTCTTTGCTATCGCTTTTATAAGCTCATAAGTTTCAACAAATTTGCTTCGTTGAGACGGAGGACAAAAGGCACCATAAGTTTTGTTCACAACATATCACCAATGAATGTATGAGGAAGGAGACTTTAGCACCCAAGAACTTGGATGTATTTTTATAAGTTTATGTGCTATCTTTCAATGGATAATATATGGTCTTTAGTCATTGGAAAAACTACTAGGAGTATATAATAAGTTGATGGAGAAAAGACAGGAATAAACATCACGCACATGCTCCTTTTTCCCAACACAAAGAGTACAATTGTGCACGAACGTGCCCGGCACTTGGAATCAATGAGCAGGCAGGCAGCCGGTGAGCTGGGAAGCGATCCACCACATTGGGACGACGCTATCCGGGGGGCCGGCCGGCCGGCAGGCCAACAACCGCAGGATCGTATCCTCCCTCGTGCCGGCCGGCCGTGTCCGGCGATCGATAACGAGACGATACGGAGATCCCGAGGCGCGCGCGCACGGGCGATCAAAATAGCGAGAGAGACGGGGTCAGAGCGCTGACTCTCGCCTTCGTCCCGGCCAATTCTTTTCTGCCACAAACGGTGGCCTGTCTGCGTCTTCCCCTTCCCTCTCTCTCTCGTTTGGCGCGGCGAGCAAAAACAAATCCGGCCTGAAAAAGCCGCCGATCGAGTCGCCTCCCCCTCCCCTCCCAGCCACATCCCTGAGCTTCCACCGAGCTCGCCCTCCCCTCTCCATCCCCATCTCCGACTCCAACTCGAAGCTCCCGCATCCCCCCGTTCCCCCCATCCTAATCGCCACTCGGAAATCTTTCAGAATACTACTTGTTTTCCCCATTTCTTCTTCTCTCCGTACCAGTGGAGTGCTGTGCGTGAGAGTTTTCTGCCGGCGTGATTGGTCGGTCTTCGGCAAGCCTGGTCGTTTTCGCGAGCTCTCGTTGCTTTCTTGCGTCTCGTCACTTCTTCTTTCCCCGCTCTCGCCGGCTCGGGCATTGCGTCGAGCACCTACCGCGCGCCGCCGGCCCGGAGCGGGAATCTGGAGGTTTCACGCTTTCTTCCGTGAGCGGGCGGCACCTGGTCGTCTCTCATTGGAGCGTGCCTCCATGCCTTGCTCGCTGTTGTGGGAACGAGCTTCTCGCGGATGGATTTCAACGGTTGCTACAGTATGTTTACCCCACATCTTAGTTGCTGCTACTGCTTTGCAGTGTCTTGGGTAGAGGACTAGATTAGTTACTGACAACAATTTGTTCATGTGTGATGCCTCTTCTTCTGCAGTGTTGAAATCAAGGAGGAGTATTGGCATCGCCGATGCGGAGTTCGATGATCCGACAGGCGGTATCATCGAATTACCTGACACGATAAACCTTGGACACAAACAGAAGATCAGCGGTGTTTGGGAAGCTGTGAGAGATAATATGGAGTCGACCAGCCAATCCTTTATCTTGTCCCCCAAGGATGACTATTTCTTTATTTCCGGGAGCAGTAAGCTCCATGAATCAACATCAGAAGAGACAGCTGTGTTTGGGAAAATGTCCACATCTGACTTGAGGAAAGACAGATTTGGAAACAGTGGAACAAGCAAGGCAAGTGGTAGATATTAAGTAGGGAATGCTTTTTTTTTCTTTTCTTCCACGGAGTCATTTTTAGCTGAATTGATAAATATGTCACACAGTTTTTTTATATATTTATTTAGGTATGTTCATAATTGGAATGACTTTAGGATACACTCAAATGATTAGAGTTAAATCTTAAAAAATGATTGAATTGTGCAGATTTTTGTCATAATGCAGGAGCATGACTTGGGCGTACCTTCTATAGCGTTCAGTATTCAAATGTAGTATGTCCTGAAATGCTTCACCTTTCTTAGCAGGTTTCTAGAACAGGATCAGGGCTTGGCACAGCCGGCATGGCTGGGTATGGGAGAGCAGTGGAGATTCTGGACACACTAGGCTGCCTGATGACAACCTTGAGCCCAGATGGTGGTTTTATTTCTAGGACTTCCAAAGGGAGTCAGATATCAATTCTAGCTTTTGAGGTTGCTAACACAATACTGAAAGGTGCGAGTGTTATGCAATCTCTCTCGGAAGACTCTGTCACATACTTCAAACAGGTGGTGCTTCCTTCTGAAGGCGTGCAGAATTTGATTTCCAGTGATATGGGCGAGTTGATGCGGATTGTAGCTAATGACAAAAGGTAGATCGGATGTTTGTCCTCATTGGCTACTGTGGCCTTCTGGTTACTCTGACTGATGACTCTTTTGTGAACTCTGGCTAATGTTTTCAGGGAAGAGCTGAAAATATTTTCACAAGAAATTGTCAGGTTTGGCAACCGCTGTAAAGATCCCCAATGGCATAATCTGGACCGCTATTTTGTAAAGTAAGAAACTTCCCGCTTTGACGAGCAGCAAAAGGTTATATATGTTGTTATACTTGAATGAGATTTCCCCCCTTTTGGTGTCCAGACTAGAATCAGAAAGTGTGCCCCAGAAGCAGCTGAAAGAAACAGCCACAGTGGAGATGCAAAAGTTGATGTCTCTTGTTCAACGTACAACTGTAAGCATTGTGCTCTACTCTCACTATATCATTTGCACAATAGTAATGTCATCTGGTTTTGACCTTCTTTTTCAGGATTTGTATCATGAGCTACACGCCTTGGATAGATTTGAGCAAGATTACCGGTGTCAACTAAAGGGAAGCGAAAGTTCAAATAAGCTTGAAAAAGGTATTTGTGTTTATTGTGTAACAACATTTTTTTAAAATGGAAATACTTTTGCCACTTCTATGTCCAGTGCCTAAAGAAATGACATTTATGCAGACTGTCAAAGCTTGGGAATCGTTTAAACCTTATCACTGATATATTCTAAATGCAACTCCATCTGAGCATGGTTGTCATGGCACTGTACCTTTTACTTCTTGCAGTTTTTACGCTGATCAGATGACTTTGCAGGAGATAATATTCAAGTTGTAAAACTCGAGTTGAAGACCCAAAGAAGTTACGTGAAGAACTTGAAGAAAAGATCTCTCTGGACAAAGACATTGGAACATGTGAGCAACATTCTATAGAATTTACTTCATATGTTCTGTTGGTGTGTCATGTATTTGTTTATAAATACATTCCCTGTTACAGGTTGTTGAGAAGCTTGTTGACATTGTGCAGTATTTACATGTTGAGATCAACCTCTCATTTGGAACTTATGGTAATTCCATGGTTGTTTCGTGTTGAATCACTCACACCTTTTTCCTAGCTCATATCCTTTGTTAATACATTTGTAGATGGAGGTGAACTGAGTTGTGATGTGAACTGTCAGAGACTAGGACCTGCCGGACTTGCATTGCACTATGCAAACACTATCATACAGATCTATGGCATTGTAAGTTCCTCCAGTTCTTTTTGAGAACTCAGCTAAATAATCTGTCCATATTCGCTTGCTTTGCGATCGTAGTGTATCATTTTCACTGATAGTGAGAAACATATCATGTCCTGATAACACTTTGAGTGTCAATATGTATTGTAGATATGTATGGAACCCACTGAAATTATAATATCATGAAAGAACTTCCCTAGACATGTATACACACATCATTTCCATGTGTCCAATCTAAATATCTAGAAAGATATCGATGACCAATGTTTAGAAAGTTTGTCTGAACTTATCTCTAAACATCAATCTTCTGTGTTTGAGAGTACTGTACACTCAGGCAGCAGTTCTCTTGAGGTGTTGTGTGCAGGACATCTCAGTGATTTCTAGTTCATCATTTGTAATATCTTTAGTGTAAAAAAGTTTATGGATATTTTACAGAAAAAAAAGAAAATCCACCAAAGATAAGTGGCTGGACATAAAAGTGTAAATGTCACTTCCATAGACCAATATCCTCTAGGTTGTATGTGAGAGGCAGCACATCATCACATTTAAGTTTTGTTTATTTGTATGTTTAAGGTTTCTCGGTCAGGGTATGTACCCGCAAATTCAAGAGATGCCCTTTACCAAGGATTGCCTCCAGGGGTCAGGTTGGCTCTACCAAATAAATTAAGAACTTCCTCAATGCCTCGGGAGGTAATACAAGTAGAGAGAGTGAGCACCACGTCAACAAACATTTCACATTCTAAATTGTAAATTCCTACTGCAGCTCAGTATTGATCAGATAAGGGCAATGATGGAGAGAACCCTGAAATGGCTTGTTCCGATGGCCATCAATACCACCTGGTACTGCACACACACAGCTGACCGTGTTTTAAAATTCTCAGTAATTTTTTTCAGTTTCATGAATTATACTTGTTTCTGATGCCTGTTTGCTTGTTCGTTTGACTGGAACCTCAGCGCCCGAGGCTTCTTGAGGTTTAGTGAATGGGCAAAATCAGGGTAAGCAGGGAATCTTGTCCAATGCACTACTTTTCGCAAGGAAATAAGAATGGTTTCTTACCGATGACATTCCTGTGGCTTGTTTACCATGTCATTCAGGACTGAGCGGGTTGGAAGAGGACCAGGTCGACCAGACGTGATCGAGACACTCTACCACGCTGACAAGGCAAGGACAGAGGCTTACATACTGGATTTGGTCGTGTGGCTTCACCACCTTGTCAGCCAGAGCAACCGGCCAGCAAATGTTAAAGCCCAGTCCATGTAATAACCATCATCAAGTCATGGCCTGACAAGAGCGGACAGTAAGCCATTATGGTCTGTTTTTTTCCATCGTTGCTACTTGCTAGACTGCATAGATGGGAACTGTGCCTGTTCTTGCCAGAAAGGACTTGAACCTGATTATTAGGTAGGAAAATAACAAGAGCTTCTTCTCCTTTGATCTTTTGGATTCTTTGAGGAGTTTGGTTCTAATTTCATCTCATGTATGTGGTGTTGACATTGTTTAACGCCTCAAAAAACCGTCACAAAATAACAAACATAATACTGGATCTGTACATGTATGTATTCAGATGCTGCAAAAGATTTGTTTGGTGTCACTGATGTATCAATATTTTCTTAGTGCTTGTCGGGACCTTGCCGTCCACATAGGGCAAACACCTAGACACCTAGTCACCGGTCCGGTGACCCTCCTTGGTGGACCGGCGAGGGAGGATGGGCTCAACTGCAGGTAGGAACCTTAAGGCATCTCCAAGGGAGATCCCATTACTCCGGTAAATGTCCGGACAATAGGTCTGGGATCATTTTTACCGAGTTTTGCTATTCAATGGAGACCCTTATATGTCCACTGATCGGCTCGGATATCCGAACTCCGGTATTTTGGCAGCAACCTCATCCAATCACATTGCACCCCCCCTCTTCCATGTGTTTTGTCCTCTTTGTGTCCACCTTTGTTGCTTGAATTTGATGTTTATGGTTGGATGACTCGCTATCTTATCATATCGACGGACATATATGGACGCGATCCACGGTTAAATTGTGTGTCCTTTTTAGGGTTCAGTGTTAAAGATGCCATTAGTCTGTGAGCGTGGGTTAAAAAATGTCAGGCTTGTTTAGTCGCGTCCATCTTTGGGGCATTGCATCTGAAGAAATCATGTTGTGATATGTTTGGTTCTTCCATATCACTAGTTAGAGGATACCCTTGCGAAGGTCATCCTTCATCTTCTCTTGTGATGACAAGTGGCACACTGCATGTAAGTCACCTATGAATTTTATGTTTTTTCATAGATTCATTTTAATATGTTTTATCACTCAAACCATGAGTTCAAATCATGAAACATTTTCATTGTTGGATTAAACGTCTCGAGATCTTCGACATAAAATCCGATGTTAATAGGTTTTGATGAACTTTTTTTCACAAAAATGGAAATAAAAAAGAAAACCCAAAAAACACAAAAGGAATAAGAGGTCAAAATCCATAAAATAAAATAAAATAAAAATCGAAAGCACAGTTTTGCTTTTCGTTTTTTGAAGGGGAAACACATATGTGCTTTTCCCTTTGTGTACCCATCCTTTATCCAATGTTGGGCCCTCATGTTGGTCCCATGCTAGTGGGTTGGGTTAGCAGCGAGGGAAGATGAGTCTATTGGCTGGCGCTTGGTCCGCTGGGTAAAAGAAGATGATCTCCTTGCCTTCGTACTTTGTGACGTTGTTACATTAGAGCTGCTATACGTACGACAGCCTTCGTCCAATTTGTGTACGACATGCACCATCAAACCATTCATTTGTGTGAGAAAATCAAAGCAGATCGTTGGATTGCTTATCGTACAACTATTGGACACATAGTGTCGTACGTAGAGAAGTTTCGATGTTACATAGTCTTCATCGCTTGGTTGTTCCCTGCTTATGGCCATGTGTCCATGTGTGTGAGTTCGTGTGATGACTTTCATCGATTCGTTTTGCCGGCGTGTTGTTGTTTGTCTGCCCCTTCTTCTAATGCATTTGCCTTTTCTTGTTCTTTTTTTTCCTTCGCCACCACCGCATTTACGCTTGACTCTGACTGTCCCTTGCTTCGTTCCACTAGAGGTGCTCTCTGTGTTACACAGTTTTGTCTTTCTGCTTTATTTAGCATCCAGTGTGACGTTCATTCTTCCTGATACCCGAGATGTGACCCATTAAGCGCTTGAAGTATGTATTGACTCAGTCGAGTTAGCGAACGCCTGGTTTATTCCCTGTTTAGTTTTCTATTTTTTTACGTGGCTTTTTAAACGATTATTTTAGAAAGAAATGAAAATAGTTTTTTTTTGTAAGTGAAGATGATTTGAAATTTAGAGAGTTTTTCTAATATAATATTTTAAACATTTTTATGAAAATGCAAACATTTTATGAATATTTGAGAAATATTTTAAAACATTGATGAACATTTTTGTAAAGCATGTTTTATAAAAAATAAACATTTTTTTAGAATTTTGGGAACATTTTTTGGAAAACATGAACATAATTTTGGATAGTGCAATTATTTTAAAAATTTCATGAGCATTTTTACATGTGATTTAAAAAAAACTGAACATTGTTTTTGACAAATTTAAACATTTCTATAAATAAGAATCATTTTTTGAAATTGTTGAACATTTTTCAAAACTCTAGGGTTTTTATCAAACCTAATCAATTTCAAAATTTTGTGCAAAAATAAAAAAATAGAGAAGAAAGAAAAACAAAATAGTAAAAAAGTCTAGACTTGAAAGTTCCTATAACTGATGAAAACTGGACGTGAACTTTCAAGTGAGGGTTCACAGATGTGTGGGCCCAATCTATCTATTCACTCTCTGTGAGCCACCCACCGATAACTAGCTTGAGGAGGTGCTCATAGAAATAGGGTTTACGTGTATACGTTTATAGAAATGAATGTGTGTATCTACTTGTGAGCGTCTATGTTTATACTGTCTCTAAAAAAATAGCTTGACGAGGCAGTGTGCGTCGATTAGGAATGAGCGCGCCTACCACCAGCCCAGCCACACAGGAAGGCAAGCGACATTCAATCTCAAAAGAAAAAGGAAAACCGAAGCAAGCGCTGCCGACTGCCCGTGCCCTGCCCTGTGATGATCATTCATGTGGTGTCCCATGTCACAGGATCGGGGCGGACGTGCGCTGCATCAGTTGGGATCCAAGTTGAATGTCGGCGCCACTTTTGCGTGGCCGTGAACCGCCGCTCTGAACGTACGGCGATCTGGCACGTGCCATGGAGCAGAGGTCGGTGCTGTGCTAGGGCCTATGGGGTTGGGGCCTCTGAAAATTCGGTCGGCGTCTCTGTGCGGCGTACGAAGCTGCCCGATACTATGTACAGTGGGGGAGCCCAGCCCAGGACTTGCGGTAGGCCAGTCCGGCAATGGTCGGCACCATAAAGCCATTACTATCTTCTTCCTACAGATCGCCAAAATGATATTCAGATTCAGTCAATCACGTTGGCATCCATCCAGTCCACATTTTAGTTTGCGCGTGTACGTACTACTGTACGTCGCCAGGAGTCACCGACTGACGGACTCATCCGTCCAACAAACCAAACCAAACCAAACCAAACCGGGGGGCCGTAGTATGTACAGTCGGCCTGACATGAAACACCACGACCACGGTGCATCTGGCTACACCTGTACGTACAACACCGGCGTCGGCGTCGGCGTCGGCGTATGTGGACGGTGCATGCATGTCAGTATGTCACAGTGTGTCGAACCAGGGGGTAGGCAGGGCAGAAGATAACATATGTAACCATGGTTCCAATCATCTCCATGGTTTGAGAAATTATACTCAAAAAATTGTAAGAGTTACTTGGGCTGCCGGGGGCTACATGGCACTAGAACAAATGTAAGTTGGCAGGGGCTTCATCTTAACACAATGATCTCAATCGCACCACCAATGCAATTTGATGCATTCTGTAACATGCGTCCGGAAGTTATCATGTATCAAACGCGATGGACTAAAAAAATATATCCCAAAACGCGTCAAAACACGATACTTAACATGTTCAAAGCGCCCGCGGATGGCCTTCACAAGAGGTACCCTCAACTAGTGTTTTCGCTATAATGTTTAGCAAATCTAACTTTGCCTAACGCCTACGCAGCTTATGTTTAGCCCATTAAGTGATTTTAAATGATGTGAATACAGTTTGTTTTACAAACGAGAGGCTGCCAATATGCTTCTCTTTGTTGCAAAAGCCAAGAGACTTACACACAATAATTAAATTATACTCTGTATTATCAAGGTCGAGGATCTACTATATGACTCCAATTTAAATACTTAGTGCTTTTTCGTCGCACCTTCAAATATGATGGATTGTCCATTCATACACCTGCATTAGTTTAAGCAACTGTGCTTAATCTCCTTTGTCAAAGGCGCACCAAAGTGCTCGCCACTTGGATTCGCGGAAGAAACGCCAAGACGGTGGCAGTTTTCAAGCAAAGCTAAACCCAAAAAGAAAGAATAAAGCAACAGCCAAACAAAAGAAAAGTCAAAGAAACTATGTGCACCTAAACTGAAAGAAAAAGTGTACACCACTACACTGCACCTATTAGCAATTGTGCTTAATTTAGTACAGAGGAATCTGCGCAGAACTTCGACCGAACTGTGCACGTAGATGCTACTACTAACTAATAATAGGCGTGCGCATCTATAATACCTAAATAATTTATCCTCACTAACTTGTTTATCTTAACATGTAAGCTATCCACATCATCAAGTAGATTCATCGTGTAAAACCTTTTTCATTAACTCTTTACGCACATGCTTCCATTAATTTTGCATGTGCATGCATCTTATTACAAATAAATAATTAATTTTTTATGCTTTTAACCTCACAATTTATAAGCAACTTCCTTTATAGAAAATTAAATTATGAGTTATTCCGCATTTTATTTTTTATGTGATTTTTTTATACATATCCATAGTTGTTATCATTGTTTTAGGTTTAACCAAGGGTGAACACGTCTTCATTCTCTCTACCCTTAACGTTGTTTTCGTCTCATATCATCTGGCTGATATATTGTCAAGTAACTAAATTTCTAAATAAATTAACAAAACAAAAAATCAAACTCATTTTTTTATTTTTTAATAAATTTTCTCTCACATGTCCTAAAACATTAAATTCTTTCTTATCAGTTTCCGCAGCAACGCGCATGGTATCATCTAGTACTACATGTTTACATGCCATGAGTCGTTCCATTTCTACGTCTAGGCTTAGTTAGTGACGTCCGTGCACACAAATGCATGTTTTCTTGGATGCAAATTTGTTTAGCCTATCTTCAATGTGGTTTTGTAATCTTTTCGTACAGATAAGTTTTGTACTATTAAGATCAGTTTTGTTATTCAATGTGGCAGTATTGTATTCATGCGTAAATTTATTCATTTATCCATTTTTTCGCAAAGCTCATCCAAACCAAAAGGGCATTGCGAGAATCCCAATATGAGAAGCGTCCGTTTCCAACAACCTGGTCTCACCCAAAAGCTTTCCGGGCTAAAAATTCTCCCGCCATCCCAGCATGAAGCGGTCGCCGTATATTCATGGAGGTCACTGGTATTGGATACCAACCGAATGCATGCACAACCAACCATTGTGATTGACATTGATGCACAACCAGTGTCAATGTGAACGCTCACTAGAGGAACATAAGGCTCGCCGAAGATTGAGAGCTTTGGTCTTAGTGCCTATTCAGTGAGGAGACACGCGACGGGACGGCTACTCATCCATCGTTCTGCCGACATTAAACTAGTGCGGCGATCGAGAAACTCACTTCGGCGCCCCACATTCATACTGGTTTCTTCGCTTCCCTATGTGGCGCCACCTATTTAAACATACCCTCGCAGGATCGTGGAACACATCATACACACTCGTTCCCCCATTCTTCTTCCTCCACTTCCATGCTCGTTCGACCCCCTAGCCATGGCGCCGAGCTCTATGCTCTTGTGGGATAGATGACGGCTTATTGGCCGAGAATCATCAATTGCAGACAACAACAACTCTCCTCAAGAAGCCGATCATAGCGGGGCCAATAGTCTCCTCATCGGAGGGCTAAACGCCGGCTCGGATCCTAAGGAGGCGACCATTTCTCACCTCCTGTGGATGCCAAGGTTTGGCGGTCGGATCGTCGACCGATTAGCCCCTTGTCCAAGGAGGTGGACGCACTAGTGCAGATGATAGCTATCACGATACTCATTTCCAAATCCCTTGGCCGGAACTTTTTGCGATCCAATCAACGCAAACGGTAGAAATAAAAAACCGTCCGCCCGAAAATGAACCATCTGGGAAACGTGTGCCATCGGCCGCCATTTTGAAAATTATTGCGTGGGTGATGTCAGGCTGACGGTTCTTTGAAAATCCGTCTGTGATATCTACATGGATAGCCCACGGTTGTAAACAATGGACCACCAGTCCTTTATCGCAATCATTAATAGTTCCTCGAATGTTTGCAATACCTAATCTATCAGGCACGCTTCTGAAAATCCTTTCATTGGCGGGAACAAAGCTAACGATTCGACCAAACAACCGTTCGCATATATATATATTCAGAAAACCCACGGTCGCAAACAATGAACCGCTAGCCCTTATTACCAATCGGTTGTGGTTACTGAAATGTGTGGGAAATGTGCTTTATCAAAAACGCTTCTGAAAATCTAAGTGTTGGTGTTGGACAACACATAGTTGTACAATCAACTGTGCGTGATGACAACAAATAACACCGACAATTGCTTCAAATGAACCACTAGCTTCTTCTATGTATTTTCTATTTATGTAAAAAAAATCTAGTTTCTCTTGGGAGACGTTCTGAAGTACAAAATTGTGTCCGATGATATTGTGTAACACAAAAAGTAAGTTTTCAAAAATATCTGCTTTGTAGGCACACCGCAACCCGTTTGAGATATCGTTGCAACCAAACGATTATAATTCTAGACTATTTACAAACACCATGTGTGTGATACCTTGTGCACTTTTAAATTTTTTTGAAGGAAAGAGTAACGAGAACCTTGCGATATAAAAGCATCACACAATACTGGTTTAATACAACCGTCACGCGTCAACCACTCGTTCGTCTTCCTCGTTTTGGCTTGTACCCGCCTGTGACTACTAATCAAACAGACCGAACACCGCTTGATCGTTTGCGATGGCCACACGTACGCTCGCGATGCATCTCAAGAAGGCGCTAGGTCCTGCGCGCAACCGCGCAACCTTCCTGCCCGTAGCCAAAAAACCCCAATACTGGCCATAAAGAGCGTTAATGCCAGGGACACAAGAGCCGTATTCACATCCCCTTCTTTTGCCCTCTCTTCCCACAGATCAACAATGGGTCCGTTCAGCGGTACCAGAGCCAACTTGACCCCAGCAGAAGATAGTGAGATAGTGACTCCGCCGGCAGCTTCGCTGGCAGTGCCGGACAACTCCTTGGTAGGTCCAGTGGTACCGCGGGCGAACCACACTCCCCGACGGTATACATGCCTGAACGCTTGCTCCCGCAACTCCGGTCGCACAGCGGGCGCCGAGCGCAACGTGCGCTCCCACCGCGCTTCCATGCAAGCGCGGACCCTCCAGGCGGAGGCGCACACCATCCGGGCGATGTCGCGCGATAGGAAGGAGGAGGGGATCACCATCCAGGCGCTGAGGGGCGGCATGCTGGAGGAGGGGAGAAGCGTCCGGGCATAGGGGGGCGGCATGCAGGCACCGACGAGCACCATCCTGGCGCCGGAGAGCACCATCCTGGTGCGGGAGAGCACCACCCAGGGTCCCCCGGGCTTCGGCGACGACAACGGCGACACCCTCGAGCGCTACAATGCCTTCCTAAGAAAAGCATGTTGGCTATGGCAGTAGGACCTTCCTTGCGTGAAGAGGAAGATCGTCAGCGTGATCTGGCGAGGTACGAGGAAAACGAGCACTTCGCGGAAGGGAATCGGGAGCGGCGGGAGGAGGATGCTCGTAGACGGAGGAGTTTCTCCTCTTATGGCTCCAACTGATCTGCGCGCGCAGCAGGGAGCTTTTAGCTGGTAGTAAATATTTTGGGTTCATCAATATATCATCGATGGACTGCTAGCGTAGTTGAAATGAGATAGATACGAGGGTAAAAGCTATTTCAGTACGTACTTGACGCTAGTTTAGGGTTTATTTTGGGTTAGTTCTTATAGTTGAACTAATTGGATAAAAGGAACCATGCTCCTTTATGCAATGGAGATCTATGCTATGCAATGAAAATATGCTGTCAGTGAATCCTATGCGTGTATTCCTCTTGTTTGATTGATTGCCAGATGCAAAGCCTTGTTCAGATACAGATGAAAAAAACACACGGGTCATTAAAAAAGACTATTGGCAATGCGCGACCGCTCGCGCCAGGATTTTCATTGCAGATTTCTCGCTCCATTTTGCGAGGAGGAATAGTAGTTGCCTTATGGTAGAAGGCTTGGAGGAGTTGGCCTACTCGAGAATCTTGGGACCAGCGACGTACACATTCGATTAAAACAAGCATTTGTTTGGCCCGGCCGGCCGATTAGATAGAACTACTAGTCCTGATGAGGACGGTGGGGATTCTCTGACTTAGGTAATCCTAACTTTGGGTCATTGACAGATGAACCCCATATGTGATGGGTCCCATGCGTCAATGACTCAAAGTCAGGGAAAAAGTTAGAGGGGGAAGTCAGAGAATACACGCCGCGGTGAGGAGTGGTGGTGCGTGCTCCTGGCACGCGGCCATCTAGTCAACCCTGAGCACACACCACGCCTCTCCCGTCTCATCATCGCAAAGCTAGCGGTCCTAGCTTGGAAAATAATTGCACTTGTTCATGTGGCTTTGAGCTTGCGATGTGAAAGAAGGAGCTGAGAACAAATCATGTGACCTAGTCAAAAAAAAAGAGAACAAATCATGCGAACAATGCAAAAGATTTATTACAGGTTCCCTGCTACATAGTTCATCGCCGCGATACACTAGAGTTCTTCCTCGACTAAAACCATAAAAACTTAAAACTTCAAACTTAAACTAGATAGAACTGGCGCCTAGAGGCGATGATCAATGGCGGCTCACGAAGACGGCAGTTAAAGCATACTCAAGGCTTGCATGCTGCGGGGAAGGACAAGCTCGCTGCCTTGTAGAGGGTGTAGGCGAGCCTGTACTCGTGTAGCGCCTTGTCGAAGCGATCGGCGACGGCACCCTTCGAAATGGCCAATAGCTCTTCCTTCGAGGCGTCCAGCTCGATCTGAGACTTGTACAACACATTTGATGACAGATAGATGTGTTCTTTGAGGTAGCAGGTCACCCAGCCCTCGACGTCAGCTTCAATATAGAGCGGCGTCTTCACACGACATGGCGGCTCCACGACAGGCAGGAGATCGAGCTGTCGTCGCCTCCGCCGCATCCTCCACCTCCCAGAAGGATCGACGGCTCATCGACAGGTGGAGGTATTTGTCTGCCGTCGACGTTGTCCGCTATGTCTCCGCCCCGTCCTCCACCTCCCATAGGGCTCGACGGCTTGTCGACGGGCGGGGGGACGATTTGGCTGCAGTCGTTCGCTATGCCTCCGCCGCATCCTCCACCTCCCACGAGGCTCGATGGCTCATCGACGGGCGGAGGAATCGAGCTACCTTTCTCCGCTTTGCCCCCGCCGCATCCTCCACCGACCGCAAGGAGCGACGGCTGGACGAAGGGCGGAGGGGTCGAAATGACGTCGTCGGTTTTTCCTCCACCGCATCCTCCACCTCCCCCTTCTCCCAACATGGATGTAGGCTTTAGAGGACTAGCAAATACAGTAGGAATCTATGGCCGGAGGACGAACGGGAGATGTGGTGAAGCTGCAGGCCGGGGTCGGTAGTGGGTCGTGTACGGGGTGGAGGATATTTTCCTGGGCACGAAACGTAAAAGGCCACACGCAATGTTCCTATAGAGCGGGCGGGCTGCGGGATAGTGTTCACTAGCACACGTATCCAAATTTCTCACCGTTTGCTTTGCAGTACAGATGGAAAAGCATACACATACAAGAATATAATCGTTTGCTTTGTAAGAGCTGGTGGGTATATATAAACCCTAAAGGATTTTGAAATCAAAAACCAATTCAAATGATGACTAATCAGTATGAGACTTCGCATGCTGTCAATATTTCACCAAACCGGAATGTTTTGTAAATTTGAGATTATCGTGATAAAAAATAGGGGTACTTCGAGTACGAAATGGGCCATTCCTATCGAAATATCAGGGTTTCTATGTGCAACAACCACATTAGAAAGACACCATGTTATTCCAAAATCCTTTAAACCCCCATTTTTATGTGTTAAGCAATGGGCACTCACACTGGGTTCCCAAAATTACAAACATCTTTGACTTCATTTGACATATATGATGTACCAGGTGAATAATTTTTGAGAAAAAAAACCCTGCAAATGAAAATCAATTCAAATGGTCTCTAAATTGGATGAAACTTTGTGTGTTGTCATCATTTCACCAACAATGTATGTGGTTAAGTTTAAATATGGTTATGATAAAAACCAATGGTACACTGTGTACGAAGTTGTACTATTCACTTCGAAGCATCGGTGTTTCTACCGGAAACACCTGCATTATAAGTACAACATATTATTTGTAAGTAATTTCAACCCCAAACTTTTTATGTGTTCAACACCAAGCATTCACACTAACATCGTAAAATTTCAAGCATTTTGGACCTCGTTTGATAAATATTACGCATTTAGTGCTTTATTTTTGAGCAACACGCCCATGAAATTGAAAGTCAATTAAAATGGCCTCCGAGTAGGATGAGATTTGCACGCTGTGATCATTTCACGAACATGATACGTGGTAAAAAATTGAGAGGATTATGACAAAAACTGATGGCACTTAGTGTACAAAATTGGGACATTCCCATCGAAATGTCAGGGTTTCGACGTGAAACAACAACATCACAAAGACAAAATGTCTTTCTAAAATCCTTTAGCCTCCATTTGTTGTGTGTGTTCAGCATTAAGCACACACACCAGTATCCCAAAATTTCAAACATGTTTGACTACATTTTACATATAAAATGTACCTGGTGAATCATTTTCTAGCAAAACAACCCTGCAACTGAAAATCAATTCAAACAGTCTCTAAATTGGATGAAAGTTGGCATGTTGTAATCATTTCACCAACAATGTATGTGGTTGAATTTAAAGGTGGTTATGATAAAAACCAATGGTACTTCGTGTACGAAGTTGTATCATTCACTTCGAAGCATCGGTGTTTCTATCGGAAACATCCGCATTACAAGTGCAACATATTATTTTTAAGTGTTTTGAACCCCAAACTTTTTATGTGTTCACCGTCAAGCATTCACACTAACATCCTAAAATTTCAAGCAGTTTGGACCTTGTTTGATAAATATTGTGCACTCAGTGATATTTTTTTAGCAAAACGCCCATGAAATTGAATGTCGATTAAAATGACCTCTAAACGGGATGGGATTTGGCATGCCTTCACCATTTCACAAACATGGTACGTGGTAAAAATTTGAGAGGATTATGACAAAAACTGTTGGAACTCAGTGTACAAACTGCATTAGTTGAATGTTGGTCAAACACTGAAAAACCCCGCTGACCATCTCAAAAACCATCCGAAAAAAATCTCATAACCATAGCGCACAACAGTTGCCGTTGGATGTAGCATTAGCGCCGAATGATAGTTGTTGGATCTCAGCGCGATCCGCGAGGAGCTGGTTCTGCAACCTGATTGGCTAGCTTTTATTAAAGTATAGGGACACAGTTTACACCGAAGAAGCGTTTGGGATGCGAGAACGCAAGTGGCACGCCTCCTAACGAAGGCTTCCGTCCGAAGCTACTCAAATTTCTCACGGTTTGCTTTGCAGTACGTACAGATGGAAAAGCATACAAATACAGGAATATAATCGTTTGCTTTGTAAGAGCTGGTGGGTATATATAAACCCTAAAGGATTTTGAAATCAAAAACCAATTCAAATGATGACTAATCAGTATGAGACTTCACATGCTGTCAATATTTCACCAGACCGGTATGCTGTGTAAATTTGAGATTATCGTGATAAAAAATAGGGGTACTTCGTGTACAAAATGAGCTATTCCTATCGAAATATCAGGGTTTCTATGTGAGACAACCACATTAGAAAGACAACATGTTATTCTAAAATACTTTAAACCCCCAGTTTTTATGTGTTAAGCAATGGGCACTCACACTGGGTTCCCAAAATTTCAACCATCTTTGACTTCCTTTGACATATATGATGTGTACCAGGTGAATCATTTTCGAGCAAAACAACCCTGCAAATGAAAATCAATTCAAATGGTCTCTAAATTGGATGAAACTTGGCGTGTTGTCATCATTTCACCAACAATGTATGATGTTAAATTTAAAGGTGGTTATGATAAAGACGAATGGTACTCCGTGAACGAAGTTGTACCATTCACTTCGAAGCATCGGTGTTTCTACCGGAAACACCTGCATTACAAGTACAACATATTATTTGTAAGTGATTTGAACCCCAAATTTTTATGTGTTCAACACCAAGCATTCACACTAACATCCTAAAGTTTCAAGCATTCCGGACCTCGTTTGATAAATATTACGCATTTAGTGCTTTATTTTTTAGCAACACGCCCATGAAATTGAAAGTCGATTAAAATGGCCTCCGAGTAGGATGAGATTTGACACGCTGTCATCATTTCACGAACATGATACGTGGTAAAAAAATTGAGAGGATGATGACAAAAAACTGATGGCACTTAGTGTAAAAAAATGGGCCATTCCCCTCGAAATTCAGGGTTTCGACGTGAAACAACAACATCACAAAGACAACATGTCTTTCTAAAATCCTTTATCCTCCATTTGTTGTGTGTGTTCGACATTAATCACTCACACCGGTATCCCGAAATTTCAAACAACTTTGACTACATTTTACATATAAAATGTACCAGGTGAATCATTTTTGAGCAAAATAACCCTGCAACTGAAAATCAATTAAAATGGTCTCTAAATTGGATGAAACTTGGCGTGTTGTCATCATTTCACCAACAATGTATGTGGTTAAATTTAAATGTGGTTATGATAAAAACCAATGGTACTTCATGTACGAAGTTGTACCATTCACTTCGAAGCATCAGTGTTTCTACCGAAAACATCCACATTACAAGTGTTCACCATCAAGCATGCACACTAACATCCTAAAATTTCAAGCAGTTTGGACCTCATTCGATAAATATTGTGCACTCACTGATTTTTTTAGGACAATGACCATGAAATTGAAAGTCGATTAAAATGACCTCTAAACGGGATGTGATTTGGCATACCATCACCATTTCACAAACATGGTACATGGTAAAAATTTGAGAGGATTATGACAAAAACTGGTGGAACTTAGTGTACAAACTGCATTAGTTGAATGCTGGTCAAACACTGAAAAACCTCGTTGACCGTCTGAAAAACTATCCGAAAAAAATCTCGTAACCATTGCGCACAACAGTGGCCGTTGGATGTAACATTAGCGCTGAATGGTAGTCGTTGGATCTCAGCGCGATCCGCGACGAGCTGGCTCTGCAACTTGATTGGCTGGCTTTTATCAAAGTACATGCACACAGTTTGCAATGAAGAAGCGTTTGGGATGCGAGAACGCAAGTGGCTTCCGTCCGAAGCTCTACTCAATCCACATCTAGGTAGATTGCCCCACCTCCGGTGATTCAAGCACACAATCCATTCCTCAACCCATCAATCGGCTTAGGTCTATAGGATGGGGACGTCGACTCGCTACCAGAGGGCTCGTAGGGACGGATTTGCCGCCGCCATGGTGCCTGCCGGAGGCGGTGGTTCCGACAATGCTGCCCTGAGTGCGGTCTTGCGCATTTGGAGCGAGGTATCGTTTGGTGACCGATTCCTTCATTAGCCCGGCCGCCCCGAGCATCACCGATTTCCAGGATATTTCCATCTTGCTGGCCGGTCATTCCCGATTGGCGACCCGTTTTTACTGCAGGACCTCGGCCATCTCCGTCTTGTCCATCCCGACCGCATCCGTCCAACGCGCAGCTACAGAAGCGGCCAGGACAACGAAAGCCGCTAGGAGGGCGGCTTACGTCGCAATCTTGGCGGCGGTAGCCGCCAAAAGAAAGACGGAAGCCGCCAAAAGGGCGGCGACATACGCCGATGCCGCGAAGGCCTCTCTGCACCACCTCATCGAGGTTCAGGAAGCCAATAGGGCGGCGACATACGACGATGCCACAACAGACTCTCTGGACCAACAGCTCATCGACGTTCAGCGAGCCAACAGGGCGGCGTCATACGCCGATGCCACGGCGGCCTCTCTGGACCAGCAACTCAGCGACGTTCAGCGGGCCAACAGGGCGGCTTCATACGCCGATGCCGTGGCGGCCTCTCTGAACCAACAGCTTAGCGACGTTCAGCGGGCCAACAGGGCGGCTGCATACGCCGATGCCTCGGAGGCCTCTCTGGACCAGCAGCTCATCGATGGTCAGGAGGCCAACAGGGCGGCGACATACACCGATGCCTCGGAATCCTCTCTGGACCAGCTAGACTAGTAGTATTTGTTTAATTAGGCGCTGGTTTTTTGTTATTCCAGTAGATCTTGAGTAAGAGCTATGTTCAGTCCAGTACCTTGTTTTACTATTGAGCTGGTTCGATTTAGCAAGTGTGAGCTTTGCTGATGACTAAGTTGTTTTCTCAAATTAACAGCTGCTCTTAATATATTCAATGCCATGGATGATGTTCGCTATAATCAGGATAATTCACACCAAATTTCAAAGGTTCCCATACGAGTTTATTTTTAATTTTGTCTGCGGTACCACTTCTCTCGCCTATATCCTCCCCACCTACCCAAAATTTTTGCCACCTGCGGGAATATCTAAGCCCCCCTCCTTCCTTCTACCACCAAAGGCCGCATTCCCCCCGTTCTTGTTCAAACCCTCCCCTGCTCCGCCTAGAGTTGCGGCCTAGACAACGCAGGCAACTCCAGCGAAGTGCTACACGGTGCAGCCCCGCCCCCGTTCCGCATACCGGGCGCGGTAGACTATACGGCGCAACCCCCCGTTCCGTATACCACGCGCGGCAGCCTAGACTGTGTACGCCAGCCACCCCCTCCCTGCTAGCTGCGCTGCTCGCCCTGTTCTGGTAAGATCCCGACCACCCTCCTCATGCGCATGCTCTTACTCCTCCATCGATCCTGTATGGCCCAACCACCAAATCACGGAGGATACACTTGCTGTGGATGCCACCCTCACTGCACTCGCGCGCCATCACGTGCTTTCCTTGAATCCAGGTCCGACAGTCGTCTGCTATGACGATGTGGAGGGCAGTCACGACGAGGAAACCTCGCTTCCTTCCTTCCAATGGGAAGGATCCCATTGCCCTCTCCATCGGCGACGAGTAGGTCGTTCTTAGCTTCCAAGATACATATGCTTAGTTAGATATGCCACAAAGTTAAATTATATTCAGATCACCCTTTCCACATGCGTTTCTCATGCCTTGCATCTATTTTTTCTCTTTCGATTGCATCTGAAAATTATTATTTTGTTCGGATTTCATCTACAACTTCAAGCAATTGAAATCATACTCTGTATAATGTTATCATGCATTGTGATACCCAAGTTAATTAGCGATCATTAACACATGAAAACCTATTCATTTCCTATATTTGTTAGGCATATTGTAGTTACTTAGCAGGACTTTCCATGTCTTGAATATGTTGGATTGTATGGTGTATTATGTATGCACAAACCTGTTATCATTGACTGCATGCCAATTCTTACATTACATAATCATTATGTACTTTATGCAATTTCAGGATAGTAACGGGTGACTTTGAGATTTACAACCGAGGTATGCACATGGTCTACATGGCTTATATCCCATTAGTGTACAAATGAAAGAGAAATGACACTGCTCGTGTTCTAATATTTACATTTTTCTTGTAGCTCCCTTTGTTAGAGGACTAGATCCATTGTTCGACCCATTTTGCATCTGGGGAAACGAGGTGACCATGACTATCAATCAAGTCAAAAAACTTAGAAAAATTGTAAGGATAAAGAAACTGGCCACGAAAGACAACAATCTCTTTGTCTGCACAATGAAGAAGATTTTAGTCTCCTATAGGATGGTACTAATTTACGTTCCAATCATATTTTCCCCTACGCACATAATTTCCATACTGAAAGCTATATTTATGCATATCTTTGTATTCAGTCTATTCCGAAGCCGTTCACCGATGATTATCTATCAAACCACCTATATGGTCAAGAGGCAAGAAAGGTATTTGTACAACACCCGCGCTATAATATTGAAGCCTTCCCGAAGAGGGAAAATGATGGGCGCGCAATTATCCACAGGTGCTGGACTAAAGTTGCAAAGGCCTTTAACATTCTCGAAGGCTCAATTTTTGCATTCCGCTTCGACAGTTTCCCAGATGAGATTCATCTGTCTATCTACCGACTATGATGCTGTACTTTCCAAAGGTTGTTTCTGTATTGTGGCCTGGTGTACTATCTGCTGGTTGTTACCATATATTTCGTGTTTATGTAATGCGGCCTACTGTACTAGCTGCTGGATGTACTGTGATTTCAGTAATTATAAAAATCCTGGTGACCATTACAAGCATATGAAAGATACTGTGTTATATATATATATATGAATGTGCTTATATCAACAATTAAAACATATTGTAAAATATTTAAGATATATACAATGCTAATTAAACTACGAGCGATTGGATCATTGCACACGGTTCTGCATATAAGTTCGTCACTGATAGCTATGTACATCGCACACATTCGATAAGAAATGAGCGTTGGGGATTTATTTATAATTCCACACCATATTTTGTGCAGAACCGTTTGTAATGTTCAGCGTACAACACACAATGTTTAGACGAAAAGAACGTTTGACATTTAATTCTGAAATCACACGAGCATTTGTGCACAAACGTTTGTGTAGGTGTGGGCTGAAACCACATGAGCATTCTGAAACCATCCACGGGAGTGCCGGAACCGCCGCCACGTGCCCGTACGCAGCCACCACGCTGCAGCCGGCGTCCCATCTGCCAGTGTGGGCTGCAGGCAAGCAGATGCATCAGCAGGCCGCCGCGCACAACCTGCAGCTGGCCAGCCGCCGCGGCCAAGCTCGAGCGCCGCCGACAAGGCCGCCGCAATATCTTCGTGCCGGTCGCTGCTGCACACCGTCGCTACCGCAGCTCCAGGCCGGTTGCTGCTACACACCGTCGCCACCGCAGCTCCGGGCCGGTCGCCGCTGCATCGCCACCGCCGCTGCCCCGCGCCGGACGCCGCAGCACCGCTGTCACCGCCTACCAGACCCGCCGCCGCCCAAGGACTCCGCCACCGCGCCGCCGGACCCCGCGCACGCAAGTGCTCCGCCGCGACCAGGTCGCCCCCGCCGGCCGAGATCGAAGGGAGTGGAGATGCCCCCCGCCAGCCACCGTGAGGGATTTGCCCCAGTGGAGACGGGCGGGAGGTGAAGGAGGAGGGGTGCTAGAGGGGGAGGAGGGGGCGGCGCCGCCCGAGCCGCCCGAGGGCTAGGGTTGGAGTGGGGGGGGATTTCATAGGGTCACCCCTTTTAATGTTAAACTAACGAGGAGCTCACCTACCTATTCCTTCTCCTTGAAAGAAATCAAGGGGAAGGTGGATACTGATTTCATTTCATCCTAAAGAGCTAAACCATCTCAGATCTCATCTGCTTTGTTTGTTAGTTAGACATTGGCATTTTTATGCCAAGCTCTTCCGGTGCTTGGGTGTGTCTGCATACAGATCAACCAGGTTCACACGGAAATAAAATGGTTTGTTTGGTTACTTGCGTTTCCTGTTTAGTCCGCATCGTACAAACTTCAAAGCAGCTCCCAACCAGGTTCATATGCGCGGGAACAAACTAGTTCATCACTACTTCTACAACTAGCTAGTTCATCCACGACATCAAGTTTTCACAAAAGATATCACCGCCAGAGGCGCGGGTGACGGCAAACCCTTGCTCTAGTAGGATGACGTCGAGGCATAGTCGGTGATCCAATCCTTCGCACCCATAATCCTAGGTGGCGCAACTCCTCCTCCTCCTCCGGCTCCTCCATCTTCACCGACAAAAGTAGGACGGGGTAGCGGCGTGCGACACCAGACAAGCTCTGCGGCTGCTCCTTCACCGGCAGCAACGGTGTCAGACGAGATCCTCGACCCGCCTCACGGTGACCATGACGGCGGTCAAACTCCTCCACCTCACGGCGAAGTAGTGATGCCGGCACCTCGAGCCCCGCATGGGTGTATCGGAGCGCAACGCGCTTCCTGACAATGTCAGAGATGACACACGTCCGCCGCTCCTCCGCCTTGATGCTGGTGAGGCCGCACGAGGATGAGGGAGAAGTGCACCAGCATGAGGAGTTGCCGTTGCGGTGCCGAATCTGTACGCGGCGACAAGAAATTTCTCGTTAGAGTAGTGGATTCGCGATGGGATTTGTGGCCGGCGACGAGTGGGAGGGTGCGGTTTGCGACCCGCATAGTAGGCTCCGCGCGGGTTAGAAATAGGGTTCCCTGTGTGGGATTTTCAAGCCTGGAAAATGGTTTACGGGCCGAGTCGGCTTTACAGTTTCTGATATGCGCGGAAAATTTGATCAAACTCATAGAGTCATCGGAATTTTACAGTTTTGGCCCTTTTAAGGGCTCTACTAGGGATGCTCCACCTTCCCCTCACCGCTCCTCTCCTCTCTTCCCTACTCACACCAGCGGTGGCGAGCACCATAGCGACTGCAAGAAGATGCAAGACTACGACCTTTAGCGGATTAACGAGCACATCGACAATGGCAGTAAGCCCTTACTCCGCCTCTTGATTTACTCCTTTCGAGTCGCGACAAATTAGATTTGCGCACTGTATTAGAGCATGCTGGGAGGGGATTGAACACATCGGGGTTGGGGAAATTATTTAGGGGAAACACATCAGGGTTGGGGAATGATTACCAATGAACCCTCGAATCCAAGGGTTCTGCACCGATGGATCCTATGCACGGATCCGGGTCGAGCGGCGGGACATGGTTTCGAGCGCGGGACGGGAGGGGGCGTTGCAATCCTATTTCCATCCTGCACATCTTCATGTTCTTCATCAAGATGGATGATGTTGCTTGCCTTTTGCGGCGCGACCACCATCTGCATCATGCGTGGTCATTTTCCGACGGGGTGATCGCACCCTCCACCGGCGGCCCCATCTTAGCCCAGAACTCTGCGAGACGATGGTCTCGAGGAGCCCTGTACGCCATTAACTTGGCCCATCTTGTCCCCTGTGCAGGGTAGATGGAGTCTGCCTAATCCATGGCCCATCGCAGTATGTCCATTGACTGAGCGCCCTTCACCGGTCTAGGAATAATGGTCTTCCTCTCCTCCGGCGTAGATCTCATTACCACATCGATTCCTGCATGGCGCATATCTTGGATGCTGGTGAAGTTCGAGCACACTTCCATGTTGTTCTTGAACTTGGTGAAGTCACCTCGTGAGGCCCCAAGGAGGAAAGAACTCCATCCAATGCCCCACGGGAATGGGTTGGGTAAGTGGTGTGGGTTAATGTAGGAGGAGGAGAGTGAGGAAGATATGGAAGAGGGATAAATAATTCTGGTTGTGGCTAGTGAGCATCAGGGTGGTTATTTATAGGGGTTGTTGGTAGTGCGCATCAAGGGTGGTTATTTATAATTGGTGTGGGATTATTGCATATCGACCTTTGACAATCGTGATGTTCATGCAGATAGACAAGGGAATGGAGGAGGTGCCGCCTACGGAGGTAGTGGAGGTCATGGGCGATGACGTGTCGGAGGCCACACCATCCAATCGTCGAAACTAAGGGCACTATGCTCCCGAGTTTGGTCCAACCTCGTTCTGCAACTGCAAGGTCGTCAATGCACTGAAGTTGTACTCCCTGCCAATGACCCTAGAGTTCACGAAGCACTCCTCGACCGTGTTGACGGAGTTCGGGGTGAAGATCAACACCGGCTATGCATGGTGGGTGACTGTCCACCTGGTGGATAATAGGGTCACTCTTGATTAGGGTTGGGCAAACATCATCGTCGTCCACAATACCAAGATCAGCTACAAGGTGACGTTCAAGTTGCTTACTCCCGACACCCTCAAGGCCATCGTGTTCTACCACAATGGCATTAAAGTGGATAACAAGTGTGGGAATCACAACGACGCCTATGTCGTGAATGTCTAGGCGCAGCGGGGAGGTTTATTTAAGTGCTTTGTTTAAGTAGTTTTGTTGATTGTGTGCTATTTGTGTGTTGTTTATGTGATGCATGCCTAGTTAGTGTGGTGGTAATGTCACCACCTCGATGAGGAGGTTACAAGACTACATGCGACACATGTAACAAAAAACGTTGCCTTGCGTTTACGCCTGGCTAAGTGGGAAACCAAACAACGTGCCACAAGTTTCCCCAGAGCATAGTGAGTATATGCAGGCAACCAATCAGCATGCAAATATTGGTTTTTAGCATGTATTTGCTCAACCAGGCTGAGCTGGGTAGTCTATGAAACGTAGGCAAAGGGAGAGATGGGAACCAAGCGTGCCCTTGGGTTAAGTTAAGCGAGGATAGACTTTGGAATCTTGCGTGTACAATCAACATGTGATGTAAGGTACTGTTTTAGTTGTGTTGTAATTTTAGTTATGCTGTAAACGGAGTAGCTTACAAGCAACAAGCCCCCCTTGGGCCCGCATTATCGCCGCACCAACGGGTGTCGAGGTCTACTTGAAATCATCCCGTGGACGTTCGAGTGGGTGACGTACACACCAGAGTGGGTGGGACCACATCAACCTCTGGTGCAGCAGGAGGCGCCCATTGAGTCACCGCAGTTTATTTCACTGATGTTTGTTACATGGCCGTATCCATGACTAGCGCCGTTCTCCTCACCAACAACGATAATGACGACGACGGAAATGGCCACTAGATCGAGGTGACATTTTGAAACCATTTTTAACCGATATTTTATGTTTAACCATATTGTATGCGTCACCACGATTTCGGTGGGTACTCGGCGGAGATCATGAAGGACATGGTTCAGTACTGGCTTGACGTGTGAGATAAGTCGGAGATCGCCGCCGCCCATGCCTTCAACAAGGCATATTGGCGGCTCAATAGGCAGAAGAGGGATTTGAAGTTCCCGAAGATCGACACTTGGGCCAATGTCGAGTTCCTCGATTCTAAAATTGAGATGATGACCGTCGCGGATAGGAACGAGACACATATCATTCTGGATCAGTGTGATGTTCGTTTGCAGGATGAGGAGGTGATGGTAAGGTTTGCGGAGAAAAATCTGCACCGCGTGCAAGAAGAGTACGCGATGGTGATCGAGGCCAGTTCAGATGAGAATAACGAGGAGGACGAGGCAGTCTGCGCGGCGGTGATTGATACAATTTAGTTAACGATGTAAAATTATCTTTTATGTGTTCAAGACACATCACTGGTTGAAGATGCTCTAAGAGAGACATGCCCAGTTAGAGAAACTCTAGCAGATCCAATAAATGACGGTATGCTATATCCGGTATGTGGGTCGCGGTGAATCAAATATGCAGTATGAATTTTGTTGGGGTTCACAGTATAAAACAATATTTTTTCTATCTAGCGTTCCTGTTGCCCAAGATCTATCAAGCCGTATTACCATAACGGATACTTGCGGATAACATACCTCGGGGTATAGTCCGTTGCGCGGGAAACGTTCCCGCAAACGTGGTTGATGTAGCTGAACGAAGTTCACAACCACCTGGCTGTGTTAGAACCCTGTCGGGTGGAGTGCCACACGTGTATTACCTCGTAGTACTCACACACGTACGGAACTCAATGACGACCTCCGATCTCCGATCGAAGCTGGCGAAAGTAGACCTCCGGAACCGGAGTTTCAGCAGCACGATGATGTCTGTTTGGTGGAGAAGTGTCAATCCCACTACAGTCTCCGAACAATGGGAGCCCACCGTGGAAGAGACGATGGAGGGGATAAGACCGGATGAAAGGATCGAGATAGACCTAGAGGGGGGGGTGAATAGGTCTTATTATAAATTTTATCACTACTTAGCAATTTTAGGAAATAATGCGGAAGATAAAAGTGTGCCTAACAATTGTAAGGTTGACCTAGCTAAGACAAGATAAACAATAAGCACAATGTACTAAAGCAAGTGAGGGGCAAATAATACGGTAGCACAAGTAATAAGGGGAAAGAGTAGGGATAACCGAATGACGCGAAGACAATGATGTATCCCGATGTTCACTTCCTTGGAGGGAAGCTACTCACAGTTCGGAGAGAGTGTGTGAATCCTCGAAGGCACACCAACGCCACAAAGGCTCACTGTATTCCCCTTGAGATATCACCACGAAGGCGATTCCCAACCACTACCGGTTGACTTTAAAGGTGGTCACCAAACCCTCACAAACTCAATGGGAGTAATCACAATGGTCGATTCCTCTCCGAAGAACTCCTACCCGCCTAGGAGTCTCCAACCTCCAAGAGTAACAAGATCAATGGGGAATGCTCAAGACTTGCTCATAACGCAATTTGTTTTGGTTGAAAGATGGGGAAGGGGCGGATCTATCACTCGATGAAAGATCCGTCAAGAAATCTCACGGGGCTCTCCGGGATCTGAGATTTGGTGAGGGAGAGAGTGAGAGGGAGCACTTGTGTTCTTGTGTGTGTTTGCAAATGAAGTGGTCAACCCAAACAGTATGAGGGGGTTGAGTAAATATAGTCCACAAGCCAAGATGGCCGTTGGAGCTGTCGGACTGCATAAGTATCGGACATCCGGTGGCAACCGGAAGTCCGATGTTGAGACATTGGACATCCAATAGCCGGCGGACGTCCGAGCCCACAGTGCAATTTTCGTCAGACAGAAAGCTCAGACAGTAGGAGGTGCAACAGGTACCGGACGTCCGGCGGGGTCCGGACATCCGATGCGTCGGATGTCCGGAGGCCGTCGAACATCTGTCCATTTTTAGAGAAAAGCCTACTGACCAGAGGAGTGCTTGAAACATCGGACGTCCGACGGGTGTCGGACATCCGATGTATCGGACGTCCGACGCTTGACGAACATCCGACCAGAAATGCCATTAAGCCACTGAGCATAACAGGGGTTGGCCCATCGGACATCCGACGGGTGTTGGACGTCCGATGGATCGGACGTTCGATGCTTGACGAACATCCGACCAAACATGCCATTTGACCACTGACCCTTGAGACCCTAATTTTGGTGGCCACTGGACATCCGGTACAGCAAAGGACCGGACGTCTGATACCAACCGGACATCCGATGAGGGCAACAAATTTCTTTGTGCAAAGTGAATGATGCTCAATATCAGTGGGATATTTTAAGCATAAGAATCATTATGGCACAAGACTTATGATTATTGATTAATTGAGAAAACATATGAGCACTTTCCCACTGATCCCCTCTTAATAGTGCGGGGATCCCTATACTCAAAAGTAATCGAAAAAGCTTACGCTTTCATGTCGTTGGTTCCACATTCTTGAGCCTATAATGTGTTCCATTTGTCCAAGATCCTTCCACACAGTTGATTCCAGGACCTAATACCTGAGATATACTTAATAGACATTATTAGTCCCAATATGTATATTGTCATCAACATCAAAAATATGATTTAGGGCATGATTGCACTTTCAATCTCCCCCTTTTTGTTAGTTGATAACAACATACATATGGCTCCCTAAATGGTATTACAATGAATCTTGTGGGAGTAAGTTTTACGGAGAACTCCCCCTCAATGTGTGCATGTAGAATTAAGTCAATACGCAAGATGCACATATTAGAGGGAGATACCATAATTAAAGTTCATCCGCATTCGAGAATTAAATCATTATCACTTGTATGCATGCAATGAAGGAAGACTGGAAGTGATCAACATATTGCAAGATTATCAGTGTAAGTCAAAGAACATAATAACAAAGCCACAAAGGTACATAGGATCCATGCATAAAGACATCACACCAAATCCAACCTAGTTCCACCGGACACCCAACGATAGTCGCTTATTACATCACAAAAATATAGTAGACATAAGTTCTCAAGCACATGATGTCTACGTACGCTTCTATTCTTGTAGACTATGTTGGGCCTCCAAGCGCAGAGGTTTGTAGGACAACAACAATTTCCCTCAAGTGGATGACCTACGGTTTATCGAACTCAGGGAAGTAGAGGTTGAAGATGTTCTCTCTCAAGCAACCCTGCAATTAAGATATAAGAAGTCTCTTGTGTCTCCAACACACCTAATACAACTAGGAGTTGTATAGGTGCACTAGTTCGGCGAAGAGATGGTAAAATACGAGTGATAGGTGTGGAAAAGCAAGGTAATATAAATCTGTAATAAAAAGTGAAGCAAGCAAACATGTGACAAACGTGAGCACAAACGGTGTAACAATGGTGGAAACAAGGCCTAGGATTCATACTTTCACTAGTGGCAACTCTCAACAACATTAACATAGTCTAATCACATGATATTTCCCATAAAACATGCAATGAGGACGCACTCGGAGGCCATTCCTTTGTGGTCAAGAGAGGACAAGAATTATGTAGGGCCACAAAAGCACACCTCAAAGTTCGTAGTTCTCAATCTATGGATTTCCCAATGTCACCGCGGCCATCCAAAGAGAGTACCACAATCACCACAACATATCTCAAGGATAGTCAAAGACAAGCACAAAGAGACTCTCAATCTTCAATCAACACACAAAAGAGGAAATCACTCATGATAATATTCTTCTAACCCATGTCCAATAGACCGCTGTCACCTTGGTCTCGGGGATTATACTAGATAAGATCAATTGAGTACATCAATCCAATACATAGAAGAAGGGGAAATATCATGGGATCACCCTAGATTAACATAGCCTATGATCACAACGAAGATCACATCATGGGAGAGAGAGAAGAACACATAGCTACTGGTAGAAACCTCAGCCCCGAGGGAGAACTACTCCCGCATCATGGAGGAGGGAAGCAACGACGATGGAGATGAATCCGGGGGCACTTCCCCGTCCCGGCAGGGTGCCGGCACATGAATTCTGTCCCCCCGAAACTTGATGGCGATGGCGGCGGAGATCGGAATTGCTTCTGGAGTAAAGGGGTCCGGAATCAGGGTTTCCTCCGCGGGGGTAAAAATATGGCCAAAGGGGGCACCAGGGGGGCCACAGGGCAGCCAGGAGGGTGCCCGGCATGGCCTAGGGTGGGGCCGCGCCAGGGACCCTTCTGGAGCCCCTATGGTGGCACTCCCCTCCTTCCTTGGTGATTCCGGAAGCTTCCGGGACGCTGATTTTTTATATAATTTTTCCGGAATTTTTGGAGCACTTTTAATGGCCGGAAAACTTGAAATACAAAAACAGCAGAAAACAACAACTGGCAGTTGGGTGCACTGGGTTAATAGATTAGTCAAAATATGCTCAAAAGTGTATGAAAGTTCAAGAAAAACATGGCAAACTCACACAAAACATGCATGTAGCAAGCAGAAATTATAGATACGTTTGGGACGTATCAACATCCCCAAGCTTAATTCCCGCTCGTCCTCGAGTAGGTAAATGATAACAAGCATAATTTCTGTGGTGACATGCCACACAACCATATAAGGACTTTTAAATAAAGCAATCAAAGCATGCAATTCAATTCAAGTATTAACAAGCAAGAGTCTATATTCGCATTGACACAAGCAACAAAAGAAAAAAAGGTGCAAGAGCTCTCGCTGTCCGTGACTCGAATGTCTCCAGATGGTGTTTGCGTGCAAGCAGGGGACTGGGAAAAAGAGAGAAAAAAGGTTGTTGAGAACTACTATCTACTAAAGTTTCACACTTGGTATCCTTTGGATTCTTATCTTGACTCGTCCCCAGACCACTAGCCAGGTACAAGTCAAACTGATCCACTCCCTTTCGATATTTTGAGCACTCATGCAATGAATGAGCGTGAGCAAGAAAGTTGACACCTAAAAGGCAAAACAGAAAGAAGGTGGAGGAGGAAGACAAAAAGGTGTGAAAGGCTCACATCAATGAGGACAATCATAGGAGAGAGAAGGCCATATGATAGATATGATGTGAGGAGTAGGGATTGCCATGCAACGGATTCACATGTGAGCTAAAAGCTCTCCAAGGGAACTAGTGGGGGTGCATCTAACTTGCTTGCTCAAGAAGACCTAGAGCTCGTTTGAGGAGGCTCATCATTGTAATATACAAGCCAAGTTCTATAGTGTGAAGGTCCCCACATAGCTATATGCATGATGACGATCTCTATGGAGTACAAGGGATAGAGGATGAAGTACTAGTCTGGATCTCTCAAAAGGAATAGTAGTGTGCCCCCTTCTCTCTTTTTATTTTTCTTTTTCTCTTTTTTCTATTTTTTGTATGTTTTTGGTGGCCTCAATGGCTCTTTCTATTTAACTCTCATTTGTCCTCTTTGGGATATTTTCCTCACTTTAGGGGCAACACTCTATATTTTACAAGAATATAGGAGATCTTTCACACTTTATAAAGGGACTCACACAAAGAAGATATAACTATCATGATGCAAATGTATGCCTCTGCCAGGATAGCAGGATATGCAATGATACTAGCGCGTCATGTAGCAATGATTAGGGCAAGGCCCAACTAGCATGCGGCTCATCGATCAAGAAAGTAGCATGTATGACATGAGGATCAAGTCAATAGAAGGTGGATGTTGGATGGTAATGTATCTCGAAAAGGCTATGGAAATGCCTTGTAGGTAGCTATGGTGGCTGTTTTGAGGAAAGATATAAGGAGGCTTACGATGACAGAGCGTATCGTGCCAAGGTTTTGGATGCACCGGCGAAGTATGCGCCAACTCTCAAGGTGAGAAATGGCAATGCACGGTACCGAAGAGGCTAGAAAAAGTATAGGTGGGTGGAAGTGTCAACTTTCGAATAGTCACATTAGTCCGAAGAACTCATGCACTTATTATCGGTAACTCTTAATCTAATCAGGAGGTCCACAAAGAGACAAGTACCCCGAGGAGGAGTGTATGGGGGTTTGGTTATCCTTGCGCATCCTCGACTCATGGTATGTGAGTGTACTCTAATATTCGAACCCTCCAGAGGTTAGTGATCCATCTAGTAGCTAGAGTTCTCAACAGGGATTTTTGGTTTTCAAAAATCACACGGATTGCCCCAAATACGACATCTATCACTAATATGCTAAATCTCTTGACACCATAAGTTCAAACATTACTCTAGTCAATACCTCAAAACTATTGCAAGTTACTACTATAAAGAGAATAGCAACTTCAACTACCTAGTTTCTAGTCAAGACACAAAACTTAGTGCAACAGGCAAACTCTCTAACAAGATAAAACATGCAACCTATAGAAATTTCAACTGAGACAAAATAAAAGCTCTAGAATAAAACTAAAGCACTACAACTAAACAGGGCAGCAGTTAAGAAAAGAAAAAGAACAACTCACAACTAAGGAAATAATCATGCAAATCCTATGAGGAGTTCTAGTTCAAACGGAGCGTGTTTCTCTCCCCCACAAAGTAAGACAATATCTAAATTGTTTTGAACAACAATCAAATCTAAAGAAAACTGTCAGAACCCTCTGTTAGGTATGTGCTAGGGTTAGCTAGTGCCTTTGCATCATGTCAAAATTTCAAAAAGAAATCTTGGAAATCAAGTTCAAAATCCAAATGGGAGAAGGAACACCCCCCAGATGAATTAATTCAAAAGGCCAGATAAAAATCTTTTCCAAAAATTCATGTTAGAGTTTTGAAAAGTCTTATAAATGAGTGTGATCACATATCAAGTGATGTGGGACCCACCCCATGCTCATAGATTTTTCAAATATTCAAACAGTGCCTTGGAATTAAAGAAATACCCCTACTTGATTTAAAATTCAAATCATTTGAATTTTGAAAATGTTGAAAGTTTATGAGTGGCTAGTCTATATTATTATGAGGCCACATAAAAATTTTCAGCATTTAAAAAAATGTTTAGCTATTTTTTTTAGCTAAACAGAACAAATGTAAGAAAAGAAAAATAGAAAAGAAAACAGAAAGACTTACCTCTCGCCCAGGCGAAGTCGGCCCACCCAGCCCAGCCGGCCCACAGGGGCAGGGGCGTCTTCTTCCCCACCCCGCGCCTCCAAGCTGCTCGGTGGAATGCCACCGAGCCAGCCGTGGACGCCACGTCGCCGTTGAGCGCCTTCCAGGCCTCCCCGTGCCCCTTCTCGCGCCTGGAGACGCGTCTCTCCCATCCTGATCCATTCCCCCCCTCCAGAGCTTCCTCCTCCTCCTCCTGTGCTCGATTCGTCGCCGCCCGAAGACCGCCGTGGAGCACGCCGTCGAGTCCACGTAGCCACCGTCGTCCCCGAGCCGTGCCGCCGTGTCCAGGAGAACCGCAGCAGACGTCTTCGTCGTTCCCCTCAACCAATCGAGCCCGAGCTCCTCAGCAGACGACGCCAACTTCAACGAGGAGTCGCCGGACCCGCAAGTCGCCGTCGTCGAATTCGCCGCCATCGCGACCTCCCCGACCTCCCTGACTCCTCTGCTAGCTTTAGGGTGAGCTTCTTCATCCGCCCCGACCAACCCCGGAGTATTTCTCCTTCTCCTTTGCGTTTTGCCATGAAATCCGAGCACGGCCTCCGCCATGGATGAGCTCGACGTCGCCCCTGTGCCCCTTCGACTCAGCCAGCGCGCGCGTTTAGCTCCTGGTCATGCTAGCTTTCGAACGCGAGCGAGATCAGCCCGAACCGTGCACGGTAACATCGACTATGACCTCGCCGCCGTTCTGTTGCCGCCGGAGTCGTCGCCGTCGTCGCTTCCGACCTCCCCGTGAACCCCCGATGCCTCGAGAAGACGCGGGAGACCTCCAGGAGCAAGTTGGTGCCCTCCGTTTCCCCTCCCGTGGCCGGAATCGTCCTCCCCGTGCAGCGCCGCCGTGGTCCAGTCGCTGGCGTCAAGCCGCCGGCGTGTCAGTGCTAACCCCCCGGTTAATCACCTATTTAGTGACCCTGGGTCACTGACCAGTGGGCCCAGTGGCTTAATTAAGCCACTGGATTAAGTTAACCCACGGGTTAAGTTAACCAGCCACTGACAGGGTGGCCCCACATGTCAGCCCCCCCTGACGCCAGCTTGACGTCAGCCTGACGCAGTAAATCATTTAAATGAATTTCCAGAGATTATTTGAATTAAAAGAATTCCAGAAAATCCAGAAAATACCCCAAACTTTGGAAATTCATAGAAAATTCATATTAACTCCAAATTGGACAAATAATATATGAAAAATGATCAGGAGAAAATTATCTTTCCAAATATGCAACTTTCAAGTCTGTTTGAGTTGAATTTAAAATGTGATCAGTAGCATTTGCTATTTGATTTAAATGGAATTAAATCAAATTCAAATCAAATAATTTTGTAACTTGAACCATGGCAACATGCTACAATTCAATCACACATCAGAGGCATATCTTATACATTTGAAGATAATTCAAAATGATCAAACTATGTCGCATACAACTTGGTTAATTTGAATTCAAATGTGGAATTTGAATTTGCATTTTAAATGCAATATATTCCACTTAAATGGAATTGTCTCACACACATCAAAACTTATACTTCAAGTTTCAACATTCATTCATGTGCTTGAGCATTGCATTCATATTGATTGCTACTTCGTGCTTTGTTTGTCGAGTAGAGGTGGAACCGGAGCAGGAGGCTACCCCCTTCGCTGAAGATCTAGAACCCGAACCTCGTCAGCAAGGCAAGCAAACCCCCATTGATCATGTCGATAAAATCCCACTTCCCTCTCATGTCTCGCTTATGCATTGTATAGGATGATCACCATGTTACGATTCTACCGCATAGATGAACCCATTCCTTTGCATGACCTATCATTTGTCACAGTAGTAAGCAAACCACAATCCTAGCAAATGTAGGAGTTGGTTGATATCATGTAACCCCTGCAATGTTACTGCTTATTGCATGCTTAGTATGATACCCTGTTTTTACTGTGATGTGAGTCGGGATGGTAGTGATCATGTTGATGATGGTAGAAAAGTGTTGGTGAATCGACCCTAATACAAGGTGAACGATGAGAGGCTGTGTAGGAGTACACAGTGGGTTGTCTCGTTGAACACCGCCCTAGTACGAGTTCTTGTGTGGTGATCCAAGATGAAGAGTACAACCACACATTGGGCTCACTGACCCCTCTCAACCTATTAACTCATCCCTTTGGATGTCCAGATGTCGCAGTAGTTCGGAGTTCTGGTAGGCTTGTGGCCTGGATGCTAAGTGAGAGAACGGCTCATCCAAGACCGGCTTATGCACCACGCACACATCACTTGGGTCCACTTCGGTAAACCGGCCGGGTTCACGATTGTGGTAGCCAACCCAAGTAGGCGGCTTTCTCGGACTAGATCGGCTATGAGGTAACAGTTGTGGTGAGCATCCTCGCTGGCACCCCTTGAACGGTGTCGAGATCAAAGGCGGTAAATGATGATCATGTGTGTGTAGCGGTACACCCTTGCAAGGTTAACAAAACTATTCGAATAGCCGCGTCCGCGGTTAAGGACTGCTTGGAAAGCTTAGCTTGATTATTAGATAACTTGAACCGGATACTTCTAAAACACACCAAGATAAGTGTGAGTGCTATGGAGTGCTTTCTCGTGGGGAAGTCGAGGAAGGCACCATAGTGGTGTATTGGTTGGAGAAAGTAGTGGACTCGTGTACGCTTCTTACCTCAAAGTCTGGTACTCGTAGTTCAGGATTAGCCAAGTCAAAGCTGGCATTTCTGCAAGTGAAACCCCACCTCCCTTTACCTTGATACATGTGCATGAGTAGTATAGCTCCTATGTAAGTCTTGCTGAGTACGCCTTTGTACTCATGTTTGCTTAATCTATGTTTTAGATGACGCCACTGACCCCGAAGGTGGCTTCTTCATCGAGCTGGACGACTGAAGTTAAGCTAGTCTAGTCCCAGTCAGCAGACTGGTTCCCTCGTGGAGGGCTTTGTGTTTAAATAAGGCTTCTTAAGCCATTTGTTAAACTTGTCTGTACTCAGACATAATTTGCTTCCGCTCTGTGTTGTAATGTTGGATCACATGTATGTGATCTCTATGTGTACTCTATAAGAGTTATAAATAAAATGTACACTTTGTAGAGAATCGCAATGGTACCTGCTGTTCATACAAGGCATGTGTGCTGCGTGTATGTTTATAACATGCATGTATTTGTATGGGTTTTCGATACCTTAGTTGTGTTCTGGCTGGCGGTCTTTCATACACCAAGTGGCCCTTAGATGTGCGCAGCTTGGGGCATCGCGATGTGATTGCTCGAGACTCCGTCTCATGCACACTTTGTGGTATGATCGAGCCCGCCCTAGACCCCGACTAAGTGATCGGGCTGGAGTAAGTCTATGTAAGAGTTTTGAGATAGTCGGTAGTATGGTTGAGGCGACTTGTGTTTGAATATGGGAGTTCACCACCCATATCATTTGACTTGTGTGCGGACGATGAGGACCCATCTCAGTTGATCATCCGGCCTGGATGGGATGCCCCTCACGTACGATGCTTTCCGAGAATGTTCAGTGCTTGGCCTTGTCTGCTTAGACAAGTGGGTGCGGTTCTCGGCTCTCCATATGACTATGTCTTAACTGTACTTGCATACGCTAACCCCGGGTCCCGACAAAAACTAAAAACAAAACCTAAGAGCGAGACGCTCTAAGAATAGCACATAACGCATGAAGTGATAAAAATATAGTGAGACGAAGGACGAACTGATGATTGTTGATGGAGAAGGGGATGCATGGGGGCATCCCCAAGCTTAGACGCTTGAGTCTCCTTGAATATTTGTTGGGGATGCATGGGGGCATCCCCAAGCTTGAGCGCTTGACACTCCCGAATCTTCTTTCATCATCTTCCATCGCACACTAAAACTCCCTTCATACATAACTCATCATAAGCTGATTAGAGAAGTTAGTACCCTTAATAAATAATTTTTTCCCCACTGGATATAAAGATATTATTGAAGAGATACTGTTTCTCAAGATTTCCAAAAAGTTTTTGCAAAGAAAATGCAAGCTTAAGGTTGGCAAAAGTTAGGAGAGACAAAACGTGGCAGAATCTGTGAAAAACAGAACAACAGGTAGTAAAGAATTTTTTAGGGGTACTTCTGCAACTCGAATCAAAAAACTTAGAACAGACGCTCGAAATTCAATTGTATGGAGCACGCTATCAAAAAAATTCAGATAAAAAAGATGATCTGGTGATTTTAGGCTAATTTTTCCGTCCAAGGACAGAATCTGTTTTCTGGACAACATGTCACAACTTTTGAACTTTCTTGCAATCGGAGGCTAGACTTGGCACAAAGATTGAAAATAAAGATACAATGATGTTGCTACAGTAGTAACAATCATGAAGACCACTAAAAACTGAAATTAAAAACTCAAACTAAAGATAACAAGGGTTGTCTCCCTAGAGCTCTTTCTTTATAGCCATAAAGATAGGCTTAAGATTTTAATGATGCTCTCGTAGGAATAAGAGTTGAAGAAGAAAAGAGAGCACGAAGAAGCAAATACCAAAAACATTTAAGTCTAACATGCTTCCTAGGCAAAGGGATCTTGTAGAGAAATAACTCATTGAAGCATAAAGATATTAGCATAGGAAGCCAAAATAAGTGCAACTTCAAAACCTTCAACATAAAGAGAGGGAACTTGATATTATTGAAATATCTATAAGCATATGTTCCCCTCTCATAATAATTTTCAGTGGGATCATGAATAAACTCAACAATATAAGTATCACATAAAAAAAATCTTATCATGATCCACAAGCATAGAAAATTTGTTACTCGCCACATAAGCAAAATCCTTCTCATTACTAATAGTGGGAGCAAACTCAAGAAAATATCTATCACATGAATCATTCTTATCATGATACACTTGCAAACATTTATTCTTCATAGCATAAGTGTCATCACAATAATCATCATAGATAGGAGACAAAGTATCATCAAAATAAATTTCCTCATCAAAACTTGGGGGGCTAAAAAGATCATCTTCATAAAACATAGCATCCCCAAGCTTATAGCTTTTCATATCATTAGGATCAAAATTATTCAAAGAAGACATACTAATAACATTGCTACTAACATGAGTGTTGTGCAAATAATGAAGATCCATGGGCTTTTTGATTTTCTCTTCAAACACTTCATGTCCCAACTCAAGGTAGAGCTCATAAAGCTCTCTCATAATATTTTTGTTGTTTTCCATAAGCCTAACTAGTGAAAATAAAAACATGAAACAAAAAGAATTAATTGCAAGATCTAAAGATATACCTTCAACGCTTACCTCCCCGGCAACGGCGCCAGAAATAGCTTGATGTCTACGCATTCTATTCTTGTAGACTATGTTGGGCCTCCAAGCGCAGAGGTTTGTAGGAAAGCAGCAATTTCTCTCAAGTGGATGACCTAAGGTTTATCGAACTCAGCGAAGTAGAGGTTGAAGATGTTCTCTCTCAAGCAACCCTGCAATTAAGATACAAGAATTCTCTTGTGTCCCCAACACACCTAATACAACTAGGAGTTGTATAGGTGCACTAGTTCGGCGAAGAGATGGTAAAATACGAGTGATAGGTGTGGCAAAGCAAGGTAATATAAATCTATAATAAAAAGTGCAGCAAGCAAACATGAGCACAAACGGTGTAACAATGGTGGAAACAAGGCCTAGGCTTCATACTTTCACTAGTGGCAACTCTCAACAACATTAACATAGTCTAATCACATGATATTTCCCATAAAACATGCAATGAGGACGCACTCGAAGGTCATTCCTTTGTGGTCAAGAGAGGACGAGAATTATGTAGGGCTACAAAAGCACACCTCAAAGTTTGTAGTTCTCAATCTATGGATTTCCCAATGTCACCGCGGCCATCCAAAGAGAGTACCACAATCACCACAACATATCTCAAGGATAGTCAAAGACAAGCACCAAGAGACTCTCAATCTTCAATCAACACACAAAAGAGGAAATCACTCATGATAATATTCTTCTAACCCATGTCCAATAGACCGCTATCACCTTGGTCTCGGGGATTATACTAGATAAGATCAATTGAGTACATCAATCCAATACATAGAGGAAGGGGAAATATCATGGGATCACCCTAGATTAACATAGCCTATGATCACAACGAAGATCACATCATGGGAGAGAGAGAAGAACACATAGCTACTGGTAGAAACCTCAGCCCCGAGGGAGAACTACTCCTGCATCATGGAGGAGGGAAGCAACGACGATGGAGATGAATCCGGGGGCACTTCCCCGTCCTGGCAGGGTGCCGACACAGGAATTCTGTCCCCCCGAAACTTGATGGCGATGGCGGCGGAGATCGGAATTGCTTCTGGAGAAAAGGGGTCCGGAATCAGGGTTTCCTTCGCGGGGGTAAAAATAGGGCCAAAGGGGGGCACCAGGGGGGCCACAGGGAAGCCAGGAGGGTGCCCGGCGCGGCCTAGGGTGGGGCCGCGCCAGGGACCCTTCTGGATTCCCTGTGGTGGACCTCCCCTCCTTCCTTGGTGATTCCGGAAGCTTCCGGGACGCTGATTTTTTATATAATTTTTCCGGAATTTTTGGAGCACTTTTAATGGCCGGAAAACCTGAAATACAAAAACAGCAGAAAACAACAACTCGCAGCTGGGTGCACTGGGTTAATAGATTAGTCCAAATATGCTCAAAAGTGTTTGAAAGTTCAAGCAAAACATGCATGGAGCAAGCATAAATTATAGATACGTTTGGGACGTATCGGCACACACTCGTAAAACGATAGATATATGTCTCTCCCCCTTTGGCAACAAGTACCAAAAAGGCAAGACCAAATGGGACGAACTAGTGGGTCCCACTGCCACCAGCACCGGAGGCATCGGGGAAGAAATCAACCCATTCCGGGCCCGAGGGGAAGTCGAAACCGAGGTCAGGAGGAGGGGCATCTGGAGGACTCTCATCGTCGCTGACATCGGCCTCTCCTGCGGCGCGATGAAGGGCCTTGAGCTTGTTCTTCAATGTGACGAGACTGGAGACAACTTGGTGGTTTGACTGGCAGGTGAAGGAGATCACGCACATCATAGCTGTTTGAGCCTTGCCTAAGAAGTGGGAAATTCTCCGCATCGGAGCCTGCTCGGTAGTCTGACGAGGAAGGGCACCAGTAATGGTGGCACACTCGGGAACTGGACGAGACGAGGAAGCAAGAGTCGGCTGCGTGATGTAGAGATGGGACGGGATGGTCCACATAACATGGCGCTGAGTGATCTCGAGAGGAGGAGCAGCGCGGGACTGAATAAGTGCCATGATAAACAGAGCATGCGGGAAACTACACCGAGTCTGAAGGCTGGCCAGACAAATATCATGCCAGAGATAATGGGGAATATTGAGCAGCTTCGTGGGAAACACCTCCATGCGATACAGAAGATCAATAGCATAGCTACTGCAGGTGGACTTATCCCCAGACTTGGGATACAAAGTCCGAAGGACGCACTGGTACAAGAAGTGGTAGGGGGGTCTCCAAAGAGACACATCATTCGCCTTCCTGTGGCGATCTTCATCATCAATCTCAGGCCACACAAAGCGAAGGCAGTCATTCATGGTCATGGGCTTGTGGTCTTTGTTCGCACTGTGAATCCGAAACCCAGAAGATCTAAAACCAAGTGCCTCCACAAACTGAGCATATGTGGGGGAGACCTGAGTCTCACCAGTCATCCATGTAACTTGCTGGTTGCGGAAGTGGCAGGTGGCATAGAACTGAAGTATTGCAGCAGTGTTCCAGTCACGCTGAAAGCCAAATGCCTGATGAAGCCCCATAGCATCAATACGCTCGATAACCTCAGGAAACCTGGATGGGTTTTCCCGAATGAACGCAATGGGAATGCAGGCATGGGAGTTGGCCAGACCCTTCTTGGGGACCACAGATGAGAAGGTATCAGCCTGCACATTTGTCCAAAACCGGTTATCTAAATAGTCTTGAGGTGCATAAAATTGGTTCACATCACGCCGCAGAGTCTGATAGGCAGTGACATCACAGTGGTGTAGTCGGTGGCCTGACGACCATGAGTGGCGACCGGCTCATAGGAGATGTGAACACGAGCCACATGAGGTGCGTCATCTGGGGCCACATCATCGCCCGCCGGAGTACCAGATGTAGAGAGGACCCGAGCAGTGCGTCGAACCCTAAGTTTGGCTCGGGAGGACATGGGCACAAGGACCAGCTCATCTGCAGCAAAATCATCCTCAGGCTTACTCGCAGCCTCATCCGCAAGAGTAATCTCCGAGTCGTCGTATGGGTCATCACTTGGAGTAGCATCACTGTCGGAGGGCTCGGCATAGCTCGGCTGCGCGTGGCGAGGGAGACGGCGAGGACGAGCCCGTTCCTCGGAATCCCCGGATCCACTACCATCACGAGAGGTCGAGCCACCACCAAGCCCTAGGTTCTTGCGGGCACTCCTCTTGTATTTCATCATCACCAATCCCTAGGGGGAAGGGATGAGGAATGTGAATGAGACGATGCCTGAAACACAAATCCGTTTGGACAGGAACATAGATCGGGAGGAGGGAAACCTGTGATGCGAAGATCCGGAGCGGGGGAAGCTTGAGCCGACCAGGGCGGCTGATACGTCCAAAATGCATCACAATTTTATATCGTAATTCATCCTTATTCATTGATATATTTCATGTTACGATGATGTTCTTGTGTTGTTTTGGCTTATTTTACACAGTTAGCAACTTTCCGGTGCCAAAGCAGCAGACGCAGGATTCAGCGGTAAAAAGTGGACGCTGAGTTCCTGAAGAAGAATACCTCCAAATTACCTGAAAATTGACGGAGGCTATTTTCCGAGGGATTAACGATGACACGCCAAAGAGGGGCCAGAGGGGGGCCACGGGGGCCCCAGGCGGCCACCTGGCGCGACCCCACCCCTGGCCGCGCCGGGAGAGCGCCTGGAGCCCCGGGGCCACTCCCGGCTCCCCCCTCTGGCCTATATACTCCTCGTTACCCGAAAACCTAGAAAAGAGAAGCTTTTACGGAGTTCCGCCGCCGCTCCTTGGCGGAAACCTACAGAGAAGAAAAGGGCTCTCCGGTGGGCAGATTTCGCCGAGGACATCACCTCCCGGAAGGGGAGATCATTGCCATCGTCATCACCATCATCACGAGCATCCTCGAGATCATCATCAACATCAGCACCATCTCCACCACCATCCAATCTCACCTCACAAGTTTATCTTGTGTTGTAATCCGTACTATCTATCCTCTCTACTTTATCGGTGTTGATTACTACTTTGTGGTGAATGCTATTGAGTTTTGTTGCAGAAATATCATTGTGTCCAGATTTTTTATCATATATTTATCACCTCTTATCATGATCTTTTTTATGTCTTGTGAGTAGTTACTTTAGTTCTTGAGGACATGGGAGAAGTCTAGTTGTTAGTACTCATATGATGTTGAAGTAATTTGTGTTGTTTGATATTTAAGTTGTGTTGTTATTTTCCTAGTGGTGTTGTGTGAGTCGAACACTCAACACTTCGCCTTATTAAGGACCTAGGGGAATACATTGTGTATAAAGAATGCTTACGGTGGGTTGCCGGAGTGACAGAAACCTGAACCCCAGTTTGCACACTTTTGCACAAGGGAATAATGGATCCTTGATCTTATTGCTGTGGTTAGGCTTTGCCTTAATTTATATCTTGTATTTGCGGATGCTTGCAAGATGTTTAATCATAAGAGTGCACTTATCTTAGTCTAGAAGGTGTGCTAGCATAGATCCACCCACTCAACACTTATCAGCACAACACTTGTTATTAATACGGACTATGGCGAAAGCACGTGACTACACTTATTATTATCTTAGTCTTTATAAGTTCAGTTGCCAGGCTTATCCTTTGCTTAAAAGGAGTGGGCCACTTGCTACTCTTCAGTGCTATTTACTTTGCTTACTTTTATCTTATTGTTGCTTATATCGGAAACCCCTAAAAAGTTATCTTTCACTGCTTGCAGTTATTCCTTGTCCAAAATCACCTATCAATACCTTTCGCTCCTCACTGGGTTCGACACTCTTACTTATCGAAAACGCTGCAATAGATCCCTTACGGTTGTGGGTCATCAAGTAACGTTTTCTGGCTCCGTTGCCGGGGAGGTTAGCGCTATTGGTAAGTGAAGCTGGTAAGGAAATTTTTATATTGTTTTTTTTATTTTTCTATTGCTGCTCTTTGTCCGTATGGACAACCTAGCTATTGGATCGTTGCTTACGGGGAAACACCCCACATCTGTGGTGGTTGTTCCTCCCCCTACTGAAATTGTGCCTTATAAAATACCAGCTGGTATTATCGATTGTGTTTTGGCTAATCATTATGCAGGAGACAGACATCCCAGTGATTACTTGCTATATTTATCACAACTATTTTCACTATTTAAGCTTGCAGGTGTATCAATGGAGTTTGTCATGAAGAAATTGTTCTCCGTATCGCTTATAGATAAAGCTTCAGATTGGTATAAGCTTCTCGATAACTCTCATTTGCTTGATTGGCAAGAGCTTATGTCTCTCTTTTATACCAAGTTTTATCCTCTTCATGAAATTCATCGAGACAGGAATTATATCTATAACTTTAGGTCTCGTGACGGAGAAAGCATCGCTCAAGCTTGGGGGAGATTTAAATCTCTTCATGAGCTCCGCAAGAAAACTATACTTACAAACTTTTTTGCTAGACTTTCTCGTCAGGATAAGGAGATGCTGGATGCCTCCTCTAGTGGGACATTTCAGACGAAAAGCGTTGAAGAAAGATGGGATCTCCTTGAAAGGATCCAGAAGAATACCGAAGATTGGTAAATAGATAAAGGTATTGAATCCACTATAAATTATGAGCATGATTATATAGAGAGCTATGTGAAAACTAATTATTTTAATACCTTTTGCTCTAAGATTGGTCTTGATTCCCATCTGATGATTGATTTTTGTAAGGACTTTGCCTCTCATATTGACTCTTCTAAGAGGAAGAAGGATCAGCATCATAAACCCTTCAAAGAATTACCTATTGATATTCATGTTGCTGACCCTATTTTGCCTGCAGTTATATATGAAAATCCCCCTTTTCCCGTAAGAATAAGGGAGCACTCTTTTGTGATAGGCATAATGAATAAGAGTGAGAGAAGGTTTGATGAGCCTGAGGACCAGATCAAGGTCGATCCTCGAGTTGCATTTGTTAAGGATCTTATTACTAATGATGCTTTAGATTCCAATATAAATTTTTGTGCTGTTTCCACTAACCTTGTCACAGCCAAGAATAAAGACCCAATTTCAGGTACTCCTGTAGTATCTGTTAAAATAGGAGATCACAATTATTATGGCTATGCAATTTGGGATCAAGTTCTAGTGCTATCCCGTATTCACTTTATCAAGAGATCATAGGTGAGATTTCACCTTGCGAACTTGAAGAAGTTGATGTTACTATTCATCTTGCAAACATAGCAACTATCTCTCCTATCGAAATTGTGAGAGACGTTGAAGTCTTATGCGGAAAGGTAAAATATCCTACCAAATTTTTAGTACTTGGTTCAGTAAGGGATAATTTTTGTCCTATTATTTTCGGTAGACCTTTTCTCAGAACTTGTGGAGCTATAATAGATTGCAAGAAGGGTAAAGTTTCTGTTGAATTCAATGGTGAGCCCTATGAATTTAACTTTTCTAAGTTCTCTAAGCGGCCTCGTGGTACTGATTTGCCTAGTAATGATAAGATTATTTAAGGTATTGCTTCCATTGCTATCCCTCCTAATGATCCTTTGCAGCAATATATGGAGGACCACGAGAATGATTTGCATAAGCAGGAGAGGAATGAGCTGGACGAAATATTCTTAAGGCAACCTGCTATCCTAAAGCACAACCTTCCAGTTGAGCCTTTGGGAATTTTATCGAAACCAAAAGAAGATCCAGTGTTTGATCTTAAACCTCTTCCTGATACGCTCAAATATGCTTATTTAGATGAAAAGAAAGTATATCCTGTTATTATCAATTCTAACCTTTCAGGGTATGAAGAAGAGCGACTATTGGAATTACTTCGCAAACATCAAGGTGCAATTGGCTATACCCTTGATGACCTTAAGGGGATTAGTCCATCTATTTATCAACATACCATCAACCTTGAGCCTGATGCTAAACCAGTTGTTGATCATCAACGACGGTTGAATCCGAAGATGGTGGATTTTGTAAGGACTGAGATTCTCAAGCTTCTAGCCGCATGTATTATCTACCCTATCGCTGATAGTAAGTGGGTAAGACCGGTTCATTGTGTTCCAAATAAAGGAGGAACAACTGGGGTCCCTAATGATAAGAATGAACTAATACCTCAGAGAATTATTATTGGATATAGAATGTGTATTGATTACAGGAAGCTGAACAAGGCAACCAGGAAGGACCACTACCCATTGCCGTTCATCGACCAAATGCTTGAAAGGTTATCCAAAAATACTCACTTTTGTTATTTTGATGGTTATTCTGGCTTCTCTCAAATTCATGTGTGACGCCCCCAAAATCAATCCGTGTACAGTAATCATACACGCAGGGTACACGGCTGAGATTAGGGTGCCACGGTGAGAATATCACAGCACAACACTAAACACAAAAGGATAAACCAATATGTTACAATAAAAAGGGGGTCACTCGGACCCGAATACATAAGTCATACAAACCATAATAGCTGAGTACAGACATAGTTAGTCAAGTCTTGCCTTAAGAAGGCTAGCACAAATAACATCAAAGATACAGATCGAAAAGGCAAGGCCTCCTGCCTGGGAGCCTCCGAAACTACTCCTGGTCCTGGTCAGCGGGGGTCTCGACGTAGTAGTATCCGCCTCCGGGGTACTCCTGCTCCTGGGCTCCAACGTCGATTGCAGCGGCCGATCAGGCAAAACAGTAAAGGAAATAAAGCAGGTGAGTATCTAGTATACCCGCGAGTCTTACGTCCGCTACTAAGCATTATGCATTGTATCAACGGAAAGAAGAGGCTGTATATAGTGGACTGCCAGATAGAAATCAGAATAAGGGTAAGAAGCTAGGCCTAACGAAGACTAGCAACTTCCGACGATGTCTTGCAGCATGAGGTAAGAATCAGCCAACAGTTCATATAAAGCATAAAGTAACAACGAAGCAGAAGTTGCTGCAACATTGTATAATATAAGTTGTAATGATTAACAATAATAATAATGCCTCCGAGTTCACCTCCTCGACATCCCCGCGAGGAAGAAAACCCGGAACCATACAGTTCAATAATAATAGTTTCTAGTGGTAAGATCCAGCTTCAGCATAAAGCGTCCTGTTACCGTGGACACGACTATTCGAATAGATTAAACTCCCTGCAGGGGTGCACTACTGTTCAGCCTGCACGCTCGGATCTCCAGGGTGGCGGGAACCTGGTTAGGGAACGCTCCACCAAAGCTATCCGACACGACGCAGTTCAACCTAGGCTCAGCAGAGAGGCCATCCGCCGGACTATATCCTATGCGCCAAGGGGTCTAGGTCCCTCACCCTTGCACGCTCCTGCACGGTACGAGACTGGCCGGTGAAGCAAAAGCAAATCCAAAACACACGTGCTGCAGCAAATAAGACAAGACCGCTTCCCGGCTATCAGCCCGTGGTACTGCTGACGTCTGAAGAGCTTTCAGACGAACTACGACGCGGAGGGCCCACACCGTAATCCCACGTGTAGGTAGTGCGTACAGACCAACGGGCCTCTCAAGTCATCCACCGAACCATTTAGCATTTTTAATTAACCTGCGTGACAACCGTTATCGTTGCCTCGACTTAACCGACCCGCGGTCAACGACAGCAGTCAGGACCACCAGTAACGTCGGTGCCTGCCCTGTCGTCCCACCAAGTCACTGCGGTTACCAACAAGGTGAACCGTCTCCTTACCTTGTCTCGCGTGTGCTCTTGGTAGAGCTCGACTTTCGTGGTTTGGTAACTCTCGCGAGATACGAGCAGGGGCCAAGCACGCCAGTAACGTCGGTCGTACCCTCCCTGTCGTTCCCGACGATATACCTCTCGCGGGCACCGTTGGGTCGCCCGGCTTCTTACCTTAAGGACAACCGCTGTTCAGGACCCTATGGCGGCAAGACAAAGTCAGCCTCGAGTGGAGTACAAGGATTACTCCTTGATAGCTCACACTTGAGGTGACTAGGCATAACCCAGATAGGGGCCTTTGGCGGTGTCTGCATTGTACCGTACCTGTGCAGTTGTATATATTGTATCCGTGTTCACTCCCCTGAGTGATCACGGCCCGCTATCTAATCCGAGCTAACAATGCGCAGGGCTCACTGCTGAATAATGCATAATTAATAATAGGCAGCATAGGATAAAGGAAAGGTACATCAAGGGGCGACAAAGTCAGGCTATACAATTGAATAGGGTTGTAATCGTAGCAGCAGCAGTAACAATGCCTAGTGCAAGAAATGTACGGAAAGATAGGCGATATCTGGGGAAGAGAATGGCTCTGCTTGCCTGCAAGCTCGAGGGTAGGGGTAGGGTCGTCGACGAAGTAGTCGTACCCGGCGGCGGTGTAGTCGGCGGTAGCAGCGGGGTCTACCGGAGATTAAGGGGGGGGGGAGGAAACAGTAAATACACAGCAATAATATACAAACATATGCATGGCATGACAGATGAAAAGTTAACGGTGTTCTAACGCAGTGCAATGTATAAGGCTCAGAGCGGGAATTCCTCCGGGGATGAACTTCCGGCTCCGGGTGATTACCGGACAGGGTGTCCGGAGGGGGAAGGTTTCATGCCGGAGGTGTCGTGGGTACCGTACAAACATAAGGGGGGTGTATCCGAGCTAGTTGAACTATTCCGAACAACTTTCGTGTTCGGAATAAATTCATCCGGGTACTTTTTATCGGTACCGGGAATTATCGACAGACAGCCCGGAGGGGGGAATGTCGATGATCGGTGTGTTAGGGGGATGGGGTAGACATACGGATAGCGTATTCTTATTCGTTGTATTTTTCTGATCAACTTTCATGTATAAAGTTTTTCGATCCGATATACGGATTATTTTATATGAATTTTCAAAGTTTATATCACTTTTAAATCAATTTATAATCATTTTTGCATTTCTTTTATTTATTAAACAGAACATTATCCATAACACAGTTGACTGGTCAAGCTGACAGAGGGGACCCACTGGTCAGCCTCACATGTGATAAATCATTTTAGTTTAATTAGAAAAAATGCCAGGGCCCACATGTCATACACAGTATTTAATAATAATTCTTTAAATAATTAAACTGACATGTGGGACCCAGCAGTCAGTGGGTTAATTAACTAAATCAATTTTTATTAACCTAATCAACTAGGTGGGGCCTAGCTGTCAGTGGTTAGGGGGGGGCTATTAGGGGGTTGCCCCCGGTTTAACCGTACCCGTGCCCGTGCCTGAGCGCGAGCACGCCGGCGTCAATGGCCAGGGGCACGGCGGTGAGCCCACCGGGCGTTCCCGGCGACCAAACGCGGCGCGGAGGCCAAGAATCGGGCGAGCGTTGTGCCGCGCGTCCACTGGTGTACACATTGGGCGGCGGGGACGAACGGAGCAGCGGTCACGGCGGGCTCTCGCGGCGGCCGGAGCACGGCTTAGCGGGGCGGCGGCCTACCGCACAAAAAGCGAGCGCTGAAGAAAAAGGGGGGACGCGGTGGCTCACATCGGTGCCGGGGAGCTACTCTGGGAGGCCGGGGATGCAGCTATGGTGGCGGATCGAGGCGGGGTTGCCGGTGGCCGACGACGGAGAGGATGAGAACGACGGCGGCTTCAATGCGTCCGGCTTCGATTGAACGTGCAGGGAGACGTGGACGTCCAAGCCGGAGCTCCTGGGCAAGACGGCCGGGCTAACGGTGATCGGTGTCCACGGCTATCACTGCGGCGCGGCGACGGTGCTCGGGCCCGTGCGGGAGGAAGGAGGGGCAGGGGAAAACGGGAGGGGAATGGGGGGATCTGAGAGGGGGGCGAGCGCGCTAGGGTTCTCGCGCAGGGGGGGGCTCTTGTAGGTGGCCGGGGTCGCCGGATGGCCTCCACGGCGGGGGCTCGTCGCCGTGGCCTCGGCGGATAGCCGCCACGCCCTCCCCGTACGGGAAGAAGACGATGGGGAGGTGGGATGGCCCGGGGTGGGCTGGTTTCGGTGGGGAGTGGGCCGGCCCGATGGGAGCAGGGGGAAGGGGGTTCTGCCCCACCGCTAGATTAGGTTTAGTTTTGTTTAATTCTTTTTTTTTCTTTTCTGTAATTTCCCTTTTGTAATAATTTTATTCATCTAGGCATTTTAGTTAAATGCAAATATTGTTCCATAATCAGTAGAACATAAATCTGGAGTACCACAAAAAGTTTAGGGTTTTTCTAAACCCTTTTTCTAATTTACTTTATTATTAAATGAGAAATTGGCCTGGAATTGCTACTGTTATTAATCGTTTACAATTTTCAGTAGCCCAATAAATACCAATGATTACATGGGCATGGTCCAATGATTATTTGTGAATTTATAAAAGTGGTTCCAAGATTTTTGGAAAAGATTTATTATCACCATAATTTTAATATTCATCAAAAGGCATTTTAGGGTTTGTTTGAATTTTATTTCAAATGGCTTGTACTTGTTTTGATTCCAGATGATCAAGGTCCATGATCACCATGCATTCAAGAACATCATAGGAGAATTTGAATTTGAACTGAACCAGTTGATCAAACAAAAGTTTTGAACAGTACAGATGAACAGTAACAGTGATTACTGTTCACTGACAGTGAGGGTGTTACAAATCTCCCCCACTACAGGAATTCTCGTCCCGAGAATCTAAGCGGTAGAGGGGAAAAGATCGGGGTATTCCTCACGAAGAAGATCTTCGCGTTCCCACGTGGCTTCATCTTCAGAATGATTCGACCACTGAACTTTGAGGAACTTGACGGTCTTGTTGCGGGTTCGACGTTCAGACTGATCGAGAATGCGGCTCGGATGTTCTTGATAAGTCAAGTCCTGTTGCAGCTCAATCATATCATGTTCCACTTCACGAATAGGGTCCTTAAAGCAGCGTCGGAGTTGCGACACGTGGAATACGTCGTGGACTTGAGAGAGGTTTGCCGGCAATTCCAAACGGTATGCCACTGGTCCACTCCGAGAAAGAATACGGAACGGGCCAATGTAGCGAGGAGCTAACTTTCCTTTGATCCCGAAGCGATGAGTGCCTCGCATCGGAGTGACACGGAGGTACGCGTATTCGCCAGGTTGATAGACCATTTCCTTGTGCTTGCGATCATAGTTGCTCTTCTGACGAGACTGAGCAACTTTCAGATGTTCACGGATAACGCGAACCTGATCTTCGGCATGCTGTATAATGTCCGGACCAATGAGAGTTCGTTCCCCAGTTTCTGACCAATTCAGAGGGGTTCGACACTTACGTCCATAGAGAACTTCAAAGGGTGCCATCTTCAGACTAGCTTGATAGCTATTGTTGTACGAGAATTCAGCAAATGGAAGAGATTCCTCCCATTTCTTACCGAATGAAATGACACAAGCTCGCAGCATATCTTCAAGCACTTGGTTAACTCGTTCGACTTGTCCTTGCGACTGAGGGTGATAGGCGGTGCTGAAATTCAGGTGAGTGCCCATAGCTTCTTGGAAACTATCCCAGAACTTAGAGGTGAAAATGCTGCCTCGGTCGGAACTGATCTCCAATGGAATACCGTGGAGGGAAACAATTCTGGAAACATATAAGTCTGCCAACTGACTAGCAGAGATCGTCTCCTTGACAGGCAGAAAATGGGCAACCTTGGAGAATCGGTCGATGACGACAAAGATGGCATCATGACCTTTCTGTGATCGGGGAAATCCGGTGACGAAGTCCATTTCAATCTTGTCCCATTTCCATTCAGGAATAGAGAGTGGTTGCAGAGTTCCAGCAGGTCTTTGATGTTCGGCTTTCACGCGACGACAAACGTCACACTCATCAATATAACGAGCAATGTCTTGTTTCATGTTGGACCACCAGTACCGCTGACGAATGTCTTGGTACATCTTGGTACTACCAGGGTGAATCGACAAGGGTGTATCATGAGCTTCTTTCATGACGTCAGAAGCGTAATTCAGGTTGGCCTTGGCTACCGGAACCACTAAACGACCCTTGAAGTACACCGCATTATCATCATTTGCATCAATAGTGAAGAATGAGGGCTCTCCGCGCGCGACACGATGCTTAATCTTCCAAATGTCAGAGTCATAATGTTGTACCGTCTTGATGCGGGTGTCGAGGTCTGGTTGGACCACCAGGGAGTTCACATATCCCTGCGGAACAATTTCGATGTTCAGCTTGCGGAGTTCTGCATACAGACGTGGCTGTTGCACTTGAACTTCAAGTTCACTACAATAGGCTTTGCGGCTTAAGGCATCAGCCACCACATTAGCTTTGCCAGGGGTGTAAGAAATTCCCATGTCGTAGTCGGCTATTGTCTCGAGCCATCGCTGTTGGCGGAGATTCAGGTCGGGTTGCGTAAACAGGTACTTCAGGCTTTGGTGGTCGGTGAATATCTCGCAACGATTACCGACGAGGTAATGTCGCCACAGCTTCAATGCATAAATTACTGCTGCCAATTCGAGATCATGTGTTGGATAGTTTTCTTCGTGAGCACGCAACTGACGAGAGCCATAAGCAATCACTTTGCGCTCTTGCATTAGGACACAGCCTAATCCTTGACGAGATGCGTCGCAATATATCACAAAGTCCTTCTGAGTATCAGGAGGAGCAAGTACCGGGGGTGAAGTGAGCTTGTCCTTGAGAGCTTGAAAACTTTCTTGACATTTATCAGTCCACTCAAACTTGAAGCCTTTGTGCAGCAGGTTAGTCAGGGGCCTGACAATCTTGGAGAAATTCTCGACAAAACGGCGGCAATAGCTGGCAAGGCCGAGGAAACTTCGGACTTGCTTGACAGTCCTGGGCGGAGTCCAGTCAAGAATAGCCTGGATACGTTCGGGGTTGACGGCAATGCCATCCTTGGAAATCACATGACCAAGGTAAGTTACTTCAGGAAGCCAGAACTCACACTTTGAGTACTTAGCATACAGTTTGTGTTCCCGAAGCTTTTCCAGTATAAGGCGAAGATGTTCAGCATGTTCTGCATCGGTCTTGGAGTAAATCAATATATCATCCAGATAAACCACGACGAACTTGTCGAGGTATTCCATGAATATATAGTTCATCAATCTGGAGAAGGTGGCTGGTGCATTCGTCAAGCCAAAGGACATGACAGTGTACTCGTATGAACCATAGCGAGTAATGAATGCGGTCTTCGGAATGTCCTCATCACGGACTCGGATCTGATGGTAACCCAACCTTAAGTCGAGTTTTGAAAATACCGTGGATCCAGCAAGTTGATCATAAAGATCGTTGATCCGAGGGAGGGGGTACTTGTTCTGTATCGTGGCCTGGTTGATAGGTCGGTAATCTTGGACCAAACGGTTTGTGCCATCACTCTTCTTGACAAAGAGCGAAGGTGCTCCCCAAGCAGAGGAACTAGGACGGATGAAGCCTTTCTCGAGGGCCGTGTCGATCTCCTTCTTCAATTCAAGGAGGTGGTGAGGTGGCATCTTATATGGGCGCTTGGCAATAGGGACGGTGCCGGGCTTCAAATCGATGACGAATTCAACTTCCCTAATCGGGGGAATCCCCGGCAGTTCTTCTGGGAATACGTCGGTAAAATCGCAAACGATTGGGACTTTCTCAATCCCTTCGAGAGGTGCGACATTCAAGGCATTCAGAGCATATATACGAGCTTCGACATTCATCGACACAATGGCAGTGTGACTCACAATCGCGCCAGAAGGATGAAAAAGTTGGATGACCTTGGTGCCACAATAGAGTGCGGCATCATGGGCTTTCAGCCAATCCATACCCAAGATAAGGTCGATGGTGGAGGTTTTCAGAATATGTGGGGAGACAAGGAACTCAATCCTTTCGATCTCGACGGTGAGGTTAGGTGCCAGCATGTCAACGTGACACATGCCGCCGGGTGTCTTAACGGCCAAGGGGGTGCGCATCTTTTCGTGGTATACGCCATGCTTAGATGCAAATGCTCCAGACATAAATGAATGTGATGCTCCTGTATCAAATAAAACAGTAGCAGGTATTGAGTTAACGAGGAGTGTACCCATCACAGTAGCGGGCTGTTCCTGAACTGCTTCAACATCAATGTTGTAAGCATGACCACGAGCATGAGGATTTGACCCAGTATTATAGTTGAGGGTCCCATTGTTGCCACGACCATTTCCGCGGCCAGCAGGGTGAACTACCAGTTGATTCTGTCGCTGAGGGCAGTCTCTGGAAATATGTCCTGGCTGACGGCACTTGAAACACAGACCATCTTGAGGACGGAGGGGTGCAGTCTTAGTCTTCGGCTGTCTCGGCGGGGGCGGAGGCAGACGAGGTGCAACATACGACGGCCGTGGTACAGGGGCATTTGGACGAAACACACTGTGTGGAAGCCAAACGCGCTGCTTCTGTGCTGTGCCCGAAGATGAGCCAGCATCACGGGGGCGCTTCGGCGAACCACCGAACTTAAGCTGAGCGGTCTCCAGAGTGATAGTCTGGTTCACCATGGTGGCGAAGTCGGGGAAGACGTGCAAAGCAAGTGCAAGCTGGAGATCTGCGTTGAGTCCATCACGGAATTTCTCTTGCCTACTTGCATCATTGGGGAGGTCACTTGCAGCATAGCGGGAGAGGCGGAGGAATTCCCTCTGGTAAGCCTCGACAGTTTTGCTGCCCTGAACGAGGTTGCGGAACTCGGCCTTCATACGGTTCATAATCGCCTGGGGGACATAACGAGCGCGGAAAGCAGTCTTGAAGTCATTCCAGGTGACGACAGTCCCTTCAGCTAGCGAGCCCTTGTAAGTGTCCCACCACTGAGCAGTGGGACCACGCAGGAAATAGGACGCGAAGGTGACATAATCAGCAACGCTCACATTAGCGAACTCCAGCTGACGAGCGATGTCACGAAGCCAATCATCGGCATCCAGCGGCTGCTCCGGCTGGTGGAAGAGAGGGGGATTGAGACGCATGAAATCCCGCAGAGTAACCACAGGCGGATGGTTCTGGTGCTGGTTCTGGTTCTGATTCTGGTTCTGGAGCTGATCAATGACTCCTTGCATAAACACTTGGTTCATCTGAAACTGCTGCATCATCGCGGCCATGTAGTCCGGCGGCGGAGGTGGGTCGTTGGCACCACGACCATGACCACGACCACCACGACCAGCCATCCTGCTAAAATTTAACAGGGGTATTACAGCGATGAACATTTTAACGAGATGCCGGAAACGAGTAATTAGGTAAAACGACAACAAAGAGGAGGCGCGGATATATAGGAGTAGTCATATAAGACAATACCCATCCACACATGGAATCAATCGAAAATCGGGCAGCGTAACGTCGTAGAAATTAAGGAAAAAGGACTCACTAGGCAGCGCGCAGACCGCGGTTAGGATTACACGACGCGACATAGATTCCACTATGTCAATCACGCCGCAAGAAAACTGTTGGCCACAGCAGTTGATGCCAGAGAACGCGTGGCCTGCCCAGAATGAGAATGGGATCCGCGGTCTGGGATCTGGCGTACGACTCCTGCAACACGACTCGATCAATGGGGGATGCACCATAAAAACGCCGGATGGAATCAAGAGAACGTGATCCTAATGTCAGATTTTGTAAAACTTACCAGCAAGGATAAGAGAGCAGATTCCCAGAGCATAGGTAAGGAGAAAAGGATCCTAATACCATAGATATCACACGTAGTGACATCGATGAGGGCCCGTAAGCCAAATATTAAGTTAGCAAAAATAGTTTTTCAAAGTCTAGACTCAACTTCGACCAGGTAGTGGTGGGGTGGCTTCCTACAGGCAGTCGGCTCTGATACCAAGTTGTGACGCCCCCAAAATCAATCCGTGTACAGTAATCATACACGCAGGGTACACGGCTGATATTAGGGTGCCACGGTGAGAATATCACAGCACAACACTAAACACAAAAGGATAAACCAATATGTTACAATAAAAAGGGGGTCACTCGGACCCGAATACATAAGTCATACAAACCATAATATCTGAGTACAGACATAGTTAGTCAAGTCTTGCCTTAAGAAGGCTAGCACAAATAACATCAAAGATACAGATCGAAAAGGCAAGGCCTCCTGCCTGGGAGCCTCCGAAACTACTCCTGGTCCTGGTCAGCGGGGGTCTCGACGTAGTAGTATCCGCCTCCGGGGTACTCCTGCTCCTGGGCTCCAACGTCGACTGCAGCGGCCGATCAGGCAAAACAGTAAAGGAAATAAAGCAGGTGAGTATCTAGTATACCCGCGAGTCTTACGTCCGCTACTAAGCATTATGCATTGTATCAACGGAAAGAAGAGGCTGTATATAGTGGACTGCCAGATAGAAATCAGAATAAGGGTAAGAAGCTAGGCCTAACGAAGACTAGCAACTTCCGACGATGTCTTGCAGCATGAGGTAAGAATCAGCCAACAGTTCATATAAAGCATAAAGTAACAACGAAGCAGAAGTTGCTGCAACATTGTATAATATAAGTTGTAATGATTAACAATAATAATAATGCCTCCGAGTTCACCTCCTCGACATCCCCGCGAGGAAGAAAACCCGGAACCATACAGTTCAATAATAATAGTTTCTAGTGGTAAGATCCAGCTTCAGCATAAAGCGTCCTGTTACCGTGGACACGGCTATTCGAATAGATTAAACTCCCTGCAGGGGTGCACTACTGTTCAGCCTGCACGCTCGGATCTCCAGGGTGGCGGGAACCTGGTTAGGGAACGCTCCACCAAAGCTATCCGACACGACGCAGTTCAACCTAGGCTCAGCAGAGAGGCCATCCGCCGGACTATATCCTATGCGCCAAGGGGTCTAGGTCCCTCACCCTTGCACGCTCCTGCACGGTACGAGACTGGCCGGTGAAGCAAAAGCAAATCCAAAACACACGTGCTGCAGCAAATAAGACAAGACCGCTTCCCGGCTATCAGCCCGTGGTACTGCTGACGTCTGAAGAGCTTTCGGACGAACTACGACGCGGAGGGCCCACACCGTAATCCCACGTGTAGGTAGTGCGTACAGACCAACGGGCCTCTCAAGTCATCCGCCGAACCATTTAGCATTTTTAATTAACCTGCGTGACAACCGTTATCGTTGCCTCGACTTAACCGACCCGCGGTCAACGACAGCAGTCAGGACCACCAGTAACGTCGGTGCCTGCCCTGTCGTCCCACCAAGTCACTGCGGTTACCAACAAGGTGAACCATCTCCTTACCTTGTCTCGCGTGTGCTCTTGGTAGAGCTCGACTTTCGTGGTTTGGTAACTCTCGCGAGATACGAGCAGGGGCCAAGCACGCCAGTAACGTCGGTCGTACCCTCCCTGTCGTTCCCGACGATATACCTCTCGCGGGCACCGTTGGGTCGCCCGGCTTCTTACCTTAAGGACAACCGCTGTTCAGGACCCTATGGCGGCAAGACAAAGTCAGCCTCGAGTGGAGTACAAGGATTACTCCTTGATAGCTCACACTTGAGGTGACTAGGCATAACCCAGATAGGGGCCTTTGGCGGTGTCTGCATTGTACCGTACCTGTGCAGTTGTATATATTGTATCCGTGTTCACTCCCCTGAGTGATCACGGCCCGCTATCTAATCCGAGCTAACAATGCGCAGGGCTCACTGCTGAATAATGCATAATTAATAATAGGCAGCATAGGATAAAGGAAAGGTACATCAAGGGGCGACAAAGTCAGGCTATACAATTGAATAGGGTTGTAATCGTAGCAGCAGCAGTAACAATGCCTAGTGCAAGAAATGTACGGAAAGATAGGTGATATCTGGGGAAGAGAATGGCTCTGCTTGCCTGCAAGCTCGAGGGTAGGGGTAGGGTCGTCGACGAAGTAGTCGTACCCGGCGGCGGTGTAGTCGGCGGTAGCAGCGGGGTCTACCGGAGATTAAGGGGGGGGGAGGAAACAGTAAATACACATCAATAATATACAAACATATGCATGGCATGACAGATGAAAAGTTAACGGTGTTCTAACGCAGTGCAATGTATAAGGCTCGGAGCGGGAATTCATCCGGGGATGAACTTCCGGCTCCGGGTGATTACCGGACAGGGTGTCCGGAGGGGGAAGGTTTCATGCCGGAGGTGTCGTGGGTACCGGATAAACATAAGGGGGGTGTTTCCGAGCTAGTTGAACTATTCCGAACAACTTTCGTGTTCGGAATAAATTCATCCGGGTACTTTTTATCGGTACCGGGAATTATCGACAGACAGCCCGGAGGGGGGAATGTCGATGATCGGTGTGTTAGGGGGATGGGGTAGACATACGGATAGCGTATTCTTATTCGTTGTATTTTTCTGATCAACTTTCATGTATAAAGTTTTTCGATCCGATATACGAATTATTTTATATGAATTTTCAAAGTTTATATCACTTTTAAATCAATTTATAATCATTTTTGCATTTCTTTTATTTATTAAACAGAACATTATCCATAACACAGTTGACTGGTCAAGCTGACAGAGGGGACCCACTGGTCAGCCTCACATGTGATAAATCATTTTAGTTTAATTAGAAAAAATGCCAGGGCCCACATGTCATACACAGTATTTAATAATAATTCTTTAAATAATTAAACTGACATGTGGGACCCAGCAGTCAGTGGGTTAATTAACTAAATCAATTTTTATTAACCTAATCAACTAGGTGGGGCCTAGCTGTCAGTGGTTAGGGGGGGGGGCTATTAGGGGGTTGCCCCCGGTTTAACCGTACCCGTGCCCGTGCCTGAGCGCGAGCACGCCGGCGTCAATGGCCAGGGGCACGGAGGTGAGCCCACCGGGCGTTCCCGGCGACCAAACGCGGCGCGGAGGCCAAGAATCGGGCGAGCGTTGTGCCGCGCGTCCACTGGTGTACACATTGGGCGGCGGGGACGAACGGAGCAGCGGTCACGGCGGGCTCTCGCGGCGGCCGGAGCACGGCTTAGCGGGGCGGCGGCCTACCGCACAAAAAGCGAGCGCTGAAGAAAAAGGGGGGACGCGGTGGCTCACATCGGTGCCGGGGAGCTACTCTGGGAGGCCGGGGATGCAGCTATGGTGGCGGATCGAGGCGGGGTTGCCGGTGGCCGACGACGGAGAGGATGAGAACGACGGCGGCTTCAATGCGTCCGGCTTCGATTGAACGTGCAGGGAGACGTGGACGTCCAAGCCGGAGCTCCTGGGCAAGACGGCCGGGCTAACGGTGATCGGTGTCCACGGCTATCACTGCGGCGCGGCGACGGTGCTCGGGCCCGTGCGGGAGGAAGGAGGGGCAGGGGAAAACGGGAGGGGAATGGGGGGATCTGAGAGGGGGGCGAGCGCGCTAGGGTTCTCGCGCAGGGGGGGGGCTCTTGTAGGTGGCCGGGGTCGCCGGATGGCCTCCACGGCGGGGGCTCGTTGCCGTGGCCTCGGCGGATAGCCGCCACGCCCTCCCCGTACGGGAAGAAGACGATGGGGAGGTGGGATGGCCCGGGGTGGGCTGGTTTCGGTGGGGAGTGGGCCGGCCCGATGGGAGCAGGGGGAAGGGGGTTCTGCCCCACCGCTAGATTAGGTTTAGTTTTGTTTAATTCTTTTTTTTTCTTTTCTGTAATTTCCCTTTTGTAATAATTTTATTCATCTAGGCATTTTAGTTAAATGCAAATATTGTTCCATAATCAGTAGAACATAAATCTGGAGTACCACAAAAAGTTTAGGGTTTTTCTAAACCCTTTTTCTAATTTACTTTATTATTAAATGAGAAATTGGCCTGGAATTGCTACTGTTATTAATCGTTTACAATTTTCAGTAGCCCAATAAATACCAATGATTACATGGGCATGGTCCAATGATTATTTGTGAATTTATAAAAGTGGTTCCAAGATTTTTGGAAAAGATTTATTATCACCATAATTTTAATATTCATCAAAAGGCATTTTAGGGTTTGTTTGAATTTTATTTCAAATGGCTTGTACTTGTTTTGATTCCAGATGATCAAGGTCCATGATCACCATGCATTCAAGAACATCATAGGAGAATTTGAATTTGAACTGAACCAGTTGATCAAACAAAAGTTTTGAACAGTACAGATGAACAGTAACAGTGATTACTGTTCACTGACAGTGAGGGTGTTACATCATGTTAACATTGCTGATCAAGAGAAGACCACTTTTACTTGTCCCTATGGTACTTATGCTTACAGACGTATGCCTTTTGGTTTATGTAATGCCCCTGCTACTTTTCAAAGGTGTATGTCTGTTATCTTTCACGGTTTTTGTGAAGAAATTGTGGAGGTATTCATGGACGATTTCTCCGTCTATGGAATCTGTTTTGACCATTTTCTCCACAACCTTAATAAAGTTTTGCGGAGATGTGAGGAGACAAATTTGGTGCTTAACTAAGAGAAGTGCCATTTTATGGTCAACGAGGGAATTGTTCTTGGCCACAAGATTTCCGAGTGGGGAATTGAGGTGGATAGGGCCAAGATCGAAGCAATTGAAAGGATGCCCTACCCAAGTGTGACGCCCCCAAAATCAGACCGTGTACAGTAATCATACACGCAAGGTACACGATCAAGATCATGGACTCACGGTGAGATATCACAACACAACTCTACAAATAAAATAATACAAGTTGTTTAATATAAGCAAGGGGCCACGAGGGATCGAATACAACAGCTCGAGAGCACAAAGTTAGCGGAAGCAATTGTATCTGAGTACAGACACAAGGATACAAGGTGGCCTTAAGAAGGCTAGCACAAAAAATCAACACGGTCGAAAAGGCGAGGCCTCCTGCCTGGGAACCTCCAAACTACTCTTGGTCAAAGGGGAACTCGACGTCGTAGGAGGCATCGGAGATCTTCACGTTGCGGTGGTCGGCATCAGGGATCTCCTGCTCCTGGGCAACAACGTCGACTGCAGCAGCCGATCAGGCAAAACATAAAGGGGGAAATAAAGCAAGGGTGAGTATCTAGCATACCCGCGAGTCTTACGTCCGCTACTAAGCATTTATGCAGTTGTATCGAATGGAAAGGGGAGGTTGTATATAGTGGACTGCAAAGTAGAAATTAGAATAAGGATGAGAAGCTAGGCCTATCGAAGACTAGCATCTTCCAACGAGTCTTGAAGCACAAGAAGAGAATAGCCAACAGTTCAATAGCATGAATGTAATAACAATGCAACAGAAGTTGCTGCAGCATTGTATAATAGTAAGTTGTAATTATTAATAATTATAAACGCCTCCGAGATCCCCTCCTCGACTTCCCTGCGAGGAAGAGAAATCTGAACCAACAGTTTAATAGTAGTAGTTTTTAGTAGTAGGCTCTGGCTTCAGCATAAAGCGTCCTGTTACCGTGGACACGGCTATTCGAATAGATCAAACTCCCTGCAGGGGTGCACTACTGTTCAGCCTGCACGCTCGGATCTCCAGGGTGGCGTACACCTTGTTAGGGAATGCCCCACCGAGGCTATCGGACACGCTGAGGCCCATCCTACGGCTCATCAGAGAGGTCCTTGCCGGTCTACAACCCTAAGGGCAAGGGGGTCATGGGCCTATCACCCCTCGCTCTCCGGGTCGTTGTGAGGAGGGTGAATTCCAGCGCCGCAGCGCGATCCGTCCTTGCCAGAATGCTGAACTGGACGTCTTCAGATCTTTCGAACGAGACCACTACGCGGAGGGCCCACACCGTAATCCCACGTGAAGGTAGTGCGTACAAGCCTTTGCGGCCTCTCAAGTCATCCACCTGAACCGTTAAGCATTTTATTATTATCTGTCGGGATAACCATTATCGTTGCCCCTTATCTGGGTGAGTCGCGGACAACGACAGCAGCCAGGACCACCAGTAACGTCGGTGACTGCCCTGACGTCCCACCAACTCGTGCGGTTACCAACAAGTTGAACCGTCTCCTTACCTTGTCTCGCGTTTGCTCTTTGAAGAGCTCGACTTTCGTACAACCGGATACCTCTCGGCCACGAACAGTACCAGGCCCGCCACACACCGGTGGAATACACCTGACCTGTCGTTCCGCTAAGATACCCTGCGCGGGCACCGTTGGGTCACCCGACTCCATACCTGTAAGGACACCAGTTGACTCGAGTGCCTACCATCAAGTGGAACCAGGAGGAATCACCCTCAATGGTACACTAGAAGAGGTTCGACAGAGACATCAGCGGAATGAACTAAAGAGGAATATTCTCGTATCACCCCGGTGGTGCCGAGACACCAGCGGAATGAACTAAAGAGGAATACCCTCGTATCATCCCAGTGATGCTACGCTACTGAGCCGACGAGAGTGAAATACGAGTCCTTCCACGCGTAAGTCAAACTCGAAGCGACTCGGCAGTCCCGCCGTTGTAGGTTCCCTAAGGCGCCTGCATTGATCCGTACCTGTTGCAGTTATAATATTTTGTAATCCGCGTTCACTCACCAAAGTGATCACGGTCCGCTATTCTAAACCTAGCTAACAATGCGCAGGGTTTACTGCTGAATATAATATATATTTATTAAGGCAGCATAGGACAAAAGAGGGTACATCAAGGGGTGACAAAAACATGCTATGCAATTGAATAGGATTGTAATGTAGCAGCAGCATATGCCTAGTGCAAGAAATGTACGGAAAAGATAGGCGATATCTGGGGAAGGAAAATTGCTCTGCTTGCCTGGAAGCTCGACGGTAGGGGGACGATCGTCGACGATGTAGTCGTAGTCAGCAACGTCAGCGGCGGTAGCGGTATCGAGGTCTATCGAATAAGAAGGGGGGAAGAAACAATAAATATATGACAATAATAGAAATACAAAAATATGACATAGTAGATACAAAGCAACGGGGCATAAACGCAGTGTTAAGTAATTTAGGCGGAGCGGGAATTTATCCGGGGATGATTCATCGGTACCGGTTGATTACCGGACAGATGATCCGGAGGGGGAAGGTTCCATTTCTGCAGTGTTAGAGACATCTAACAGACATGTGGGTAGTGTATTAGTGCTCGTTGATCCATTCAGAACAACTTTCATGTTCAGAACATTTTCATCCGGAAAGTTTTACCGGCTCCGGGAATTACCGGACAGACGATCCAGAGGGGGGAAAGTATCGTGTGCGGTATATTAGAGGGGTGTGGTAGGGGTATGGGTAGCGTATTCGTAATCGTTGATCTGTTCTGAGCAACTTTCGTATACAAAAGTTTTTCATCTGGACAACTTTTATCGGTGCAGGGAATTATCGACAAACGGCCCGAAGGGGGGATGTCGATGTTCGTTGTGTTAGGGGGGTGTGGTAGACATATGGATAGCGTATCTGTATTCTACATATTTTTCTGACCAACTTTGATATATACATTATTTTCATCGGAGTTACGATTAATTTTATATGATTTTTTGAAGTTTTGCAATATTCTAGAATTTATTTAATTCATTATATTAGGATTATCCAGAACAATGTTTGTTGACTGGGTCAACCTGACAGGTGGGCCAGACATGTCATTGACCAGACATTTTAACCAGCAGATTAAATCTAATTAATTAATTAATTATCCAGTGGGCTCCACATGTCATAGTCATAAGACTTAAAAGAATTATCTAAATCATTTTATTAACTATAAGGGATGGCCCACATGTAAGTCTTAGGGTCTATTTAAACTAACAGTTTTATTAGCAGCAGGGGGTTATTTTCTATTGTTTTAATTAGAAGGGGGGGTCCACTGTCATAGGCTATTAGCAGGGGGGTTAGACTTAACAGACTATTAGTGCTAATCAAAGGGGAAGGGACCGACGGGTCAGTGGCTGTTAGCCCACTGGCTTTAACCCAACCATGGCCGCCGTCGGGGCAGAGCACGGCGAGGCCGTTCCCGCCAGGGCCAGTAGGGGCGAGCGGGAGGCTGTGGGGGGTTGGGGTAGGGCGTGGCCGAGGAGGCGCACGCTGGCGAGCGCGGCCGCGCGAGCTCGCGTAGGAGCTCGATCTCCGGCGGCAATGGCGACCGAGCACGGAGCGGCCAATTTCTTGACTCCGGCGACCAAATGGGGGCACGGGAGAGAGGGAACCGAAGGAGTCTTGGGTCGTGCACCTACCGGGGGCTCGCTGGTCCAAGGGGACAGCCAAATCATCGGCCACGACGAGCAACTACGGTGACCGGTACATGGCTCCGCGGCAAACGATGAGGGAGAGGCCAAATAATTGAACTAACAGGGGAATAATGCGCAGCGGCTTACAGTGGGTGCAGAGGAGGGCTCGGGGCGGCTGGAGTAGCACCGACGACGATGAATTTAGCGACGCCGACCGGCGACCGTGGTGGAAGGAAACGGCGACGACGAGCGTTGCAGCGCGGCTCCAGCCAAATTGAGGCACGGGGGTGGTCTAGCCATCGACGAGGGAGGCCCTGGACATCTTCTCGTGGCTTGGGGACGCCGGTGGCTGCGATTTTCCGGCGAGCCATGCCCACGGCGGCGCTCGGTTGCGCACGACTGAGCAGCGAGAGAGGGGAGCGGCGCGAGGGAGGATATATTGGGCGCGCTAGGGTTCCTACCAGCGAGGGGGGCGAGGGCTGCGTCTTGTAGGACGTTGGGGAGCCGCGATGGCCGCCACGGCGACGGCCTCTGCTGTGGCGCCATGGAAGGCTGCCACCGCGGTGTGAACATGGGAGGGAGGGGTTTGGATGGGCTAGGTGGGTGGGGTGGGCTGGCCCAATGGGGGGGGACAGGAGGGTGGGCTCTGCCCATGTGCGTAGTATAGGTTTTCCCCTTTTTTGTTTATCTTTTTTTATTCTTTTCTGTTCCTATTTATTTGTTCAACAAATGGTTTTTGTTATATATGAGACTTGCTCCATAAATTCATTTGTAATTTAATATACTGCTATAAAAAGGTTGGGGTTCATATAAAATCATTTGCATTTTTGTTATATTTAAAATGCATTAAATGCCACTGATTTGACACTGTTTTGATTTGATTAAATTAGTAAAACATTTTAATAAACTCCTATTTCATTTTTAATAAGACCTACTGATATTTAGGAATTTAATAAAATTGCTTGCATAATTTTAGGGCAAGATTTTATTGCCACTTGGTTGTGGAATTTTTATTCGGGTTGAATTTGGATAGGCCATGGTCAAAGGTGATTATCACATGCCTAATCAAGATGACTTGACGTTAATCAAAAGTGATTACTGTAGTGTATTCGTAGTTTTCTCGGTCATGCTGGTTTCTATAGAAGATTTATTAAAGACTTTTCTAAGACTTCGAGACCCCTCACTAATCTTCTCTAGAAGGACGTTCCTTTTGTTTTTGATGAAGATTGTAAGGAAGCCTTCGAAGTTCTTAAGAAAGCTTTAATAACCGCTCCTATAGTACAACCACCTGATTGGAAGTTACCTTTTGAAATTATGTGTGATGCTAGTGATTTTGCTGTGGGAGCTGTTTTAGGACGAAGGGTTGATAAGAAATTGAATGTTGTATATTATGCTAGCAAAACCCTTGATAGTGCTCAAAAGAATTATGCTACTACTGAGAAGGACTTCTTAGCAGTAGTGTTTGCTTGTGATAAGTTTAGGTAGTATATTGTTGATTCTAAGATTATTGTTCATACTGACCATGCTTCCATTAAGTATCTTATGGAGAAGAAGGATGCCAAACCAAGACCCATCCGATGGGTACTCATTCTTCAAGAATTTGATTTACAGATTGTCGATAGGAAAGGAGCAGACAATCCGGTGGCGGATAATCTTTCAAGGATGGAAGATATACCGCATGATCCCATTCCAGTTAACGACAGTTTTCCAGACGAACAACTAGCTGTTGTAAAAGTACAATCTCTCTCCGATCCTTGGTTTGCAGATTATGCTAACTTTATCGTTGCAAAGTTTTTGCCTCTAGGTCTAACATTTCAGCAAAGGAAGAAGTTCTTTCATGATTTGAGGCATTACTTTTGGGATGACCCACATCTTTTCAAAGAAGGTCCAGATGGGATCGTGAGAAGATGCATACCGGAACATGAGCAGAAGGACATTCTCAAACAATTTCACGACAGTCCATATGGAGGACATCATGCTGGTGAGAGGACCGCACATAAGGTTCTTCAATCAGGTTTTTATTGGCCTACTCTCCTTAAGGATGCTAGAAGTTATGTTTTGTCCTGTGATAAGTGTCAGAGAGTTGGTAATATTAGTAGAAGGAATGAGATGCCTATGAATTACTCTATAGTGATTGAGCCTTTTGATTGCTGGGGTTTTGATTTTATGGGTCCTTTTCCTTCCTCGCACAAGTACACTCACATTTTAGTTGCTGTTGATTATACAACCAAGTGGGTAGAGGCAATCCCCACTGAAAGTGCTGATCACAAGACATCTTTGAAAATGCTCAAGGATGTAACTTTTCCTAGGTTTGGAGTACCCAGGTACCTCATGACTAATGGGGGTTCGCACTTTACACATGGAGCTTTTAGTAAAGCTTTAGCCAAGTACGATGTCAATCATAGAATTGCTTCACCGTACCACCCTCAAACTAGTGGGCAAGTTGAGCTCACCAATAGAGAGATCAAGTTGATCTTACAGAAGACAGCAATAGAAATAGAAAAATTGGTCGAATAAGTTAGGAGATGCTTTGTGGGCGTATAGAACTGCTTATAAAAACCGCATGGGCATGTCTCCCTATAAAATGGTCTATGGCAAGGCTTGCCATTTTCCATTAGAGTTAGAACACAAAGCTTTCTGGGCTATTAGAGAGCTTAATGCTGACCCGAAATTAGCTGGTGAAAAGCGTCTCATGAACTTGACTTCTCTAGATGAGTGGAGAAGTGAAGCTTACGAGAGCGCTAAAATGTTCAAGGAAAAGGTAAAGAAGTGGCACGATAGGAGGATTCTGAAACGTGAATTTAATGTTGGTGATAAAGTTTTGCTGTTTAGATCCCGTTTCAGGTTTTCTCCAGGTAAACTACTTTCCAGGTGGGAAGGGCCATTTCATATTGAGGAAGTCTACCGCTCGGGTGCGATCAAGATTAACAATTTCGAAGGCACCAAACCTCAAGTTGTGAATGGGCAAAGACTTAAGCATTACATAGCAGGAAACCCTGTCACTGTTGATGTGGAGTTGGTATACAAAACAACTCATGAAGAACATGTTGCAACCCTGTTTCAGACACCAGCAGAAGCAGAATAAGGAAAGGTATGTATTACGGTAAGGAAACATCGCGAAACCGCCATAAAAGTTCCAGATTACGAGTTTTTGCAAAATATAGAAAATTTGAGGCCAAAGTGGAGCCGGAGACCAGCTCTGTAAGAGAAAAGTTATGCCCCCATGAGTTTTGGATATTGTTGGACAAAACAGTAGAGGAACCTACAAGTTTTCTAGTGTAAAACAGATGGTGAGGTTCCTGAAGTTATAGGTTGGTGATAAAGCTTCAACGAAGATTTACATATTTACTGAAGCATATCCTCTGGAGTGAAGCTCATCACGGATGTCGACCCCTCAAAAGATAAGGAATCCTGAAGCACGTCTTATCGAAGGAGATGACCAAGATGGCGCAAGACTTAGTAGTTTTTGCGTAGTTCTTTTTCCACTTCTTTGAGTCGTAGGAAAAACCGTACTATCAAGAGGGGTTTAGTAAATGTACTCCGAAGGTTTTGGTGAAAAGACTCAGATCGAATCCAAACCCATGAGAAGCCAGAAATGAGAAATCTCATGTGTACTAGGTAATGCTTCGCCAGCGAAAACTTCGTTCTTTCGACTCCTGAAGCAGAATCAAGTCCGTGAGTCAGCTTTACTTGGACCGCAAGTAAAGTTGCGTTTTGATTGGAAATATGACCGTTGCGGACAGGTGATAAGCTGTCGCATCGGGTCATTTAAGACTTTTTGCACCTAGGGATTGCCACCTATAAATACGCCACCCCCGCCCTCATTGGCTGGTGGCTGCTCCAAGAATATTTCCTGACAGTGAAGAGAAAGAGCATCCCCACCGAAGCAAACCAAAAACCCATCCACCGAAGCATAAGTCCTATTGATCTGAGTTGGTTCACTATGACTTAGGAAGAAGTTTGCTAGCCTTTTTTTTATCTTGGAGAACTTCAATTCTCCTAGATGGTTAGAGCGTTGTTCTTCAGAGAGCAAAGAGTTATTGTCGCCTCGAAGTCCAGTTTGTCAAAGGTTTTGGTGATTCCCTAAATAATCAACCACGAGTGAAGAACTGACCAAGCTCAAGGAGATTGGTGCAGTGGAGATACAGACGGAGAGAGGTTAGCTCCTGTGTTCAATCACAAGTCCCTCCAACCAGACGTAGCACTTGGCAGAGTGTGAACTGGTCGAACAAACATCGCCGAGTCAAGAGTTCGTTTTACTTTCCGCACTTACATTCAGTTTAGCAATTGCTTCAGTGATTTGATTCAATGCAATTGATTCGATGCTTTTGATTCGCTATGTTATGCTTCAATCCAGTTCTGCTTCAATGTTTACCTTTCTGTTGAATTTCTTCTGCTGCTAAGTTAAGCTTCACTTCATAGTTTCATGCAAAAATTTGAAGTGATCATTCACCCCCTCCCCCTCTGATAACATACTTGGACTTTCAATTAGTATCAGAGCTAGTCACTGTTTGTTTGGATTAACCTCCTAGAGTGTTTTGCAAGTATGTCTTTCGCAGCCATTCGCTCCGGCGAACCCATACCCGTGTTCAATGGAAAGGATTATCCATACTGGAAGGAAAAAATGAAGAGAAATATCATGGCTATCAACTCGACTGCCTGGCAAGTTGTCTTCTATGGAGTTACAGTTGCAGACAAGAATGCCATCACTCCTGAAGAAGCGAAGCTGATCGACCTTGATTCTGAAGTCTGGGTTTTCATCACCAATCATCTGACACCAGAGAAGTATCATGAAGTGAAGAATATTCCTTCTGCCAAAGGTGTCTGGGACTATCTTGAGAAGATTGGTGAAGGTGTTTCTACCCAGAAGGATGCCAGAATTGACACACTTCGAAGCAAATTCTATCGATTCAAGAGAAACGAGGGTGAAAAAGTCAGCTACATTTACAACAGACTCACTGCTCTTGCAAATGAGTTGATTTCCCTTGGTGCTAATGTTATTACTCCTCACTCATTTGTTAGAACTCTGCTTCGCTCATTGGATGATTCGTTTGATCACATTGTGTTGATGATCAAGGAAAGGACTAATTTCAGACGTCTTGTTGCCGCTGATATTCTTGAGAGACTCAATACTTTTGAAATGGAAGAATATGAGAAACGTGACATAAATGGTTCTCGAAGAAGATCTCATGCCTTGAAAGCAAAAGCTTCGCGTCATTCTTCACACGAAGTCAGTTCTGCTTCAGGTGTCGCATCAGATGATCCTGCAAGCATTGGAAAAGATCTAGCATTGATCATGAGACGCTTCAGTCGCTTTCAGAGAAAATGTTTTTCTTCACCCAAGAAGAGTTATCCTTCAAGAAGCTCAAGTCACTCTTCTCACCGTTCATCCTCAAGAAGCTCTCCATCGAAGGACAACTGCTGCTACAAGTGCAAGAAACCAGGTCACTACATTGCTGATTGTCCTCTGTGGGAAGCTGAGAACAAATCGAAGCATTCGCTCAGAGACTCCTCAACAAAGTCCCACAGATCCTCCAGAAGCTACAAGTCAAAGAGACATGATTCCAGTTCGAGAAGAGAAAGGAAGAAAGATTCTGATGATGATAAGAGGAAGAAGTATCATAAGAAGCGTGAGGGTTCTTCATCGAAGACTCACTCGTCTCGTCGAAGCAGCTCTCACCGCGCCAAGGCCTATCTGGGAAAGGAGATGAACTCTGAAGACGAAGCCTCTGGCTCCGAAGCTGAATCAGGCTCGAGGTCTGGGTCTGGTTCCGAATCAGATGGTTTTGCTGGTTTGGCTTTCGCTTCGGCAGATGCTTCAACCAACGCTTCGAGCTCATTCTTCACCAACAACAGTAGTGAAGATGAAACTCCTGCATATTGCTTCATGGCCAATGCGAAGGTATGTTCATCCAAATTAAACTATGATACTTCTGATTGTTCCTCTTATGATAGTGATTCGAAGATAAGCTATGCTAAACTTGCTAAAATTGCTTCAATCCAACAAGATGAACTTGATTCACTAAGCAAAACCATTAAGAAATCATAAACTCTATTGATCGATGAGATTGAGAAAGGTCAAACTTTGACTAATGAGCATGCTGCTCTGAAAGAAAAGTTCAAAGAATTATCCTCTCGGCATGATCTTCTTTCGGTTGATTATGAGAAGCTCACCTATGAATTTCTTCAAAGGAAAATGGCTCTCGAAAAACTGAAAGAGGCTCATGAAGAATTGGAAAATGTCAATCTCTCTCTCATGGCTCAACAAGGTTCTGAAGCAAATCATAAAACTGATTCACCTTGCTTAACTTGTTTGGAACGAAGCAAAACTGATTCCAAAGGGAAAGCTCCTATTTTTATTGATGATACTAATGCCTCTGATGAGGAAAATCCTGCTGTTACCGAGGAACTCCTCAGGTTGAAAAACTTATTTGAAACAGGCATGTTCAAAAGTGTGCAAGGACACCAATATCTCTGTGATATTCTGAGGAAGGCTCTCCTTCACAGGAATCCCAGGAATGAGGGTGTTGGTTTCGAGAGAAAGATAAACCCTGATGGCACCTATTGGGAACCTGAGTAGTATCCTAAGACTGTTTGGGTTCTAGCGAAGGAGAAACCCATTGACATTGCTAACCTTTCAGGTTTCGATTGCAAAATGAACAAAGCCATTGTGGATGAATCACTTGATTCAGACTACAAACTCATTAAGGATGAACAGGGAAAAGTTACTGCTGAGTATGTAGGTACTCCACCGAAGAATGGCTTCTATAAGAGGCAGATATGGGTGCAGAAAGAACTTGTGGAAAAACTGCCTGCTAACCATACTATGCAGGGAAAGCCTTCGGTACCACCGAATCATTTCTATTCTCTAGAGACGAGAAATGATCCACTGGTGCCCGAATCAAATGTTCCGTAGAAGCAATACTATCGTACTGGTCGTCATACGTATCGTCCTCATAATAATCATACTAAGATTGCATATGCTCATTCTTATCCTAACCATTCGCAGAGGACTTACATTTATGGTGTGCTTGATGGTACACCGAAGAAATACACTCCTGTTCGCTTTAATATTGCTTCAACCAGTGCTTCAACATCTTCTCAGTCACCTGCTCGTTTGTGGGTGGTTAAGAAGAACTAATTCTTCTGCAGGGCTATGTCTCCGGTGGATCCGAATGGGTCATGGATAGTGGTTTTACAAATCATATGAACGGAGACAAGGAGTTATTCACTGAAGAAAAACTATCTCAATCTTCTCAGAAGTACATTACCTTCGGTGATAACAACAAGGGCAAAGTGTTAGGATTGGGTAAGGTTGCCATATCGAAAGATAAGCACATTGACAAGGTTATGCTACTCCAATCTCTTGGATATAATCTTATGTCTATTTCAAAATTATGCGATATGGGTATGCTTGTTCTATTTTCTGCTTCGCGTTGTGTTGTATTTTCACAGGATGACTATACGTTTGTCTTCGAGGGTTACCGAAAAGGAGATTTATACATTGTTGATTTTTCTTCGGGCCCTGCTGTATCCACATGCTTAATGGCAAAAGCCTCATCTGGTTGGTTATGGCATCGAAGACTTGGTCATGCAGGGATGAGAAATCTTCATAACTTAGTGAAGAAGAAGCATGTTATTGGCCTTAGCGAAGTAAAATTCGACAAGGATCGTCTCTGCAGTGCTTGTGAAGCTGGTAAAATCACGAAGAAACATCATTCAACGAAGACTATCATGACTACCACTCGTCCTCTTGAATTGCTTCATATGGATCTTTCTGGTCCTCAAAATTATGCAAGCCTGGGAGGAAACAAATATGGTCTTGTTATTGTTGATGATTTCTCTCGTTATACTTGGGTTTTCTTTTTGGATGACAAGAGAAAAGTAGTTGAAATCTTCAAGTCATTCGCTAAGAGAGCTCAAACTGAATATGAATTATCTCTGAAGCATATCCGAAGTGACAATGGAACTGAATTCAAAAATACTCATATTGAAGATTTTCTTGATGATCATGGTTTTACTCATGAGTTCTCTGCTGCTTATACACCTCAACAGAATGTTGTAGTTGAAACGAAGAATAGAACTCTTATTGAAATGGCCAGAACTATGCTTGCTGAATACAAGACTCCTATTAGGTTCTGGGCCGAAGCAATTAACACTGCATGTCACATCATCAACAAGGTTTACCTTCACAAATTCCTGAAGAAAACCTCACATGAACTTATCACTGGTAACAAACCAAATGTTTCTTACCTTAGGGTATTTGGTGCTCCATGCTTTATTAGAGATATGAATCATAGCTCCAAATTTGCCCCTAAGGCACATGAAGGTTTTCTTTTAAGTTATGGCTCAAACTCTCACACTTACAGAGTGTATAACTCTCACTTCGGGAAAGTTATGGAAACTGTAAATGTGAGGTTTGATGAAACTAATGGCTCTCAAAAAGAGCATTTGCCTCATGATCTAGATGAACCTCCTCTTGATGAAGGGATCAGGTCAATGGCTATTGGAGAGATTCGCCCTGTTGAAGCCAATCCTCGTCAAGCTGTGAGGGATGATGATGGTCCAATGTTCCCACACATAGCCCGGGGAGATGGATATCAACATCCCGAAGCTAACAATGAACAGGACGAAGAAGGACAAGGGAATGAAGGAAATGCCGAAGCTGAAGGTGAAGCAGATCCCGAAGCTGATGCAGATCCTGAAGCAGAAGCTGAGCCTGAAGCAAATGATACTACGTTATCACGAGTTCGAAGAAGAGTTGATGTTGATTCGATCCTCGAAGATATTCATCAACCAGGTCGTCCCACTACTCGATCTCGTACTCGTTTGGCTAACTTCTGTGGAAATTTTTCTTTTGTTTCCATGCTAGAGCCTTCAAAATATGACGAATCCATGAAGGACCCTGATTGGTTATTGGCTATGATGGAAGAACTTCACCAGTTTGAAAGAAACAAAGTTTGGTCACTTGTTGACAGGCCTGATCCCACGAAGCATAATGTTATTGGCACTAAGTGGATATTTCGCAACAAGCAAGATGAAGATGGTATTGTGGTAAGAAATAAGGCTAGATTGGTAGCACAAGGTTACACCCAAATCGAAGGCATTGATTTTGGTGAAACCTATGCTCCAGTAGCCCGTCTCGAATCCATTCGTGTCATGCTTGCTTTTTCTAACCACAAAAATATATTGCTATATCAAATGGATGTCAGAAGTTCTTTTCTTAATGGTGAAATAGAAGAAGAAGTGTATGTTATGCAGCCACCAGGTTTTGAAGACTCGAAAAATCCTGATATGGTGTACAAGCTTCACAAAGCTTTGTATGGACTGAAGCAAGCACCTCGTGCTTGGTATGAAACATTGAAGGATTTCCTCCTAAAGAAAGGCTTCAAACCTGGAACCACTGACCCCACTCTTTTCACTCGATCATATAACAATGATCTATCTGTGTGTCAAATATATGTAGATGATATTATTTTTGGCTGTACTAACATTGAAATCAGTGAAGAATTTGCAAGAATGATGTCGAAGAAATATGAGATGTCCATGATGGGTGAATTGAAGTTTTTCCTTGGACTTCAGATTCGCCAACAGAAGAATGGCACCTTTATTTCACAAGAGAAATACTTGAAGGATTGCCTGAAGAAATTTGATCTTGCTGAATGCAAGACCATCATAACTCCCATGCCTACCAATGGTTTTCTTGATGCTGATGAGAAAGGGAAACCCTTCGATCAGAAGAAGTATCGGTCTATGATAGGTCCACTCTTATACTTATGTGCATCTAGACCTGATATTATGCTATCAGTTTGTATTTGTGCTCATTTTCAGGCCAATCCGAAGGAATCGCATCATACTGCTGTGAAGCGAATTCTTCGATATCTAGCACATACTCCTTCTTTGGGACTTTGGTATCCCAAAGGAACTCAGTTTGATTTGATTGGATATTCTGATTCAGACTGGGCTGGGGATAGAGTTGACAGGAAATCTACCTCAGACACTTGTCATTTTCTTGGTAGATCTCTTGTGTGTTGGGCTTCAAAGAAACAAAACTGTGTCTCAATATCTACTGCTGAAGCCGAATACATTGCTGCTGGCTCATGCTGCACTCAGATACTTTGGCTTAAGCAGACGCTCAAAGATTATGGTATTTATGTGAAGAAAATCCGTCTGCTTTGTGATAATGAGAGTGCTATCAAAATTGCACACAATCCTGTGCAACACTCTCGAACGAAGCATATCGATATTCGTCACCATTTTCTTCGAGATCATGTTCAGCGCGAAGACATTGAGATCAGCCATGTTAGAACTGAAGATCAACTGGCAGATATATTCACGAAGCCATTGGACGAGAAAAGGTTTTGTGCATTGAGATGTGAGCTAAACATCCTAGACTCACACAATGTTCAGTAAGATCGAAACTTTTCCATTGTATATATTCACCTTCGTTGTGTGTTTGTTTATTTAGTTTCGTTTGAGTTTTCCCCTCGTCCAAGTTTATGTGTTTAGCTTTGTTCGCCATTTGCTTTTAGTTCTGAGTTGCTTTTACTTATTCGTTTCTTTTGTCCCCTATACTTATCACTTTTATCTTCGTTGTTGTTGTTCTTCGAAGTGATAAGTTTTGGACCCTATCCCTCCATTCTGTTTCGCTCCCAATCTATTCTGTCTTGAATGGATAAGCACATTTGAAACAGAAAGCATATTGCTTCGAACGTCATTGAGTTCTGAATCAAATGCTTCCAACTTTATCGAAGTTTTTACTCTCGGTCAAGACTTATTCTTCGGCCGTTGAGTCCCCGTCTTTCTCGGTTCGTTGAGATTCGCTCGCGAACCTCCACTCCATCTGAGCCGTTGAATCGGAAGAGACACTCGCTGGCAGCCGTCCGATACGATCTGGCAACCATTTCAGATCGGGCCTATGTAAGGAAAACCCTCCAGCGAACCGTTCCCCACGTTCATTCTCTCCCGATTTCCCCGTCTCCCTCCTCTAGCACGCCGCAGAGCTCTCGTTTCCGACGTCGACAGCGCCGCTTAACTGCCGGACCGCCGCCGCCGTGGACGTTCCCCGTCGACGAAGAGCACGTCTCCGCACTCCGTCGCCGTAGCCGCTTCGTGTCACCAAGTTAGGGTACGCAAGTTCCCTTGGATCCAATCTTTTCTACGAGTTCTTCATCTAGGGCTTGGATCTAAGATTTGTTAGGGTTTTGTTTTCTGTTTATAGGACTGTTCTGATCCGTGATGATCATTGCTCTTTGGGAAAACTGTTTGTAGCATCAAAGTAATCCCATCTACTCAGGTCAGTATTGAGATTCGATCTATTCTGTGTTTGGACTGAGTTAGGTCTTGTTCTTGAACTAGTTCTAGATCAATCCAATGACAGATTTGTATATAATCTTAGTTTGCGCTGGGTTCTTGTCAAAATTTGACTTTGGTCGAAACTTTTGCCTGTGCTTATTCATTTCCTTTTCCTATTCCCTCTTTTCTATCCTTCTGGTCACAGGATGTCTGACGAAGAGGCAGCCATGGGGAATGAGTCACCTATTGTTGAAGGACTTGAGAACTATCCTGAGCCCCCGAAGCAGAAAGGCAAAGGTGGCAAGACGAAGGAAGTCAAAAATGCCCGAGGCATACCCAAAGCCATTCGAATCAAGATGGGCTATGACACACTTTCCTGACGAATCTGACCACGATAGGAAGATTCGACTGCAAAAGATTCGATGCTACTAGGCTATAAGATGGTACAAATACAAGAGCATTCCAGACTGGAAGTGGGCAATGCAGTTTGCCTTCAGTCCTCCATATCGGTACACAACTGCCATGTGTGCCCAATACAATGCAGCAAACAGAAGAAAGTACTACCCGAAGCCTCCAGCAGTTCCTCACCCCAATACTCTCAAGACGCCAGATGATTATCCTGATGAGCAAGAGAGACTTGCCATATTGGCTGAGAAGAAGAGAATCCGAGAAGAAAAGAAGGCCAAAGCACTTGCTGCTGGAGGTCAAGCTGAAGCTGGTGCATCAAAGCCTAAGAGGCGAAGGCTTATAAAATTGAGTGCTTCACCGCCTCCTGCTATTTCTGAAGAGGAGAGTGATAATGAAGCTGATGACGAAGCTGAACTTCCCGCACAGCCTGAAGTCTCTCTCCCTGAAAATCTTGTAGATGATGTAGATGATGCAGATGATGAGTCTGAGCACTCCCCTGTTCCCCCTAGTCCAAAGAGACAAAAGCTTCGGAAGCCGTTGAAGAAGAAGGCTGGAGCGAAACCACCTACTTCGAGAGGCGTAAGGATTCAAGATCCAACTGATCCTCCTGTTCCTAAACCAACCATTGATTTGACCAACTTGGTGATTGAGGCTCCTTTGGATTCAAAGCCACCTCGCTGCCTGGTTCCTGCTGAACAGAGAACGAAGGAGAGGCATGACCCGAAGGCAAAGCCTGCTGCTAAGCCCGAAGCTAAAGCTCCTGAGCCAGCCAAAGCTTCGAAGCTAAAAACATCTGTTGCCAAGCTTGGCCAGTCTTATGCCCAGGTCGGCACCAAGAAGTTGTCTGAAGCAGAGATGCGAAAGAGAGAACGTGCTGAAGCTGAACGACTTCATACTAAAGCACAAGCCCAAACTAAGGATGATAAAGAAGCTAAAGCAAAAGAAAAGGCTGATAGAGATGCTGCTTTGTTAGAGAAGCAAAGGAAAGATCTTGCTGAAGAAAATCAGAAAGCTGAAGCGAAGCGCAAGCTCGCTGAAGCAAAAGCTCAAGGGGCTAAGGCTGCTGCCGAAGCCAAACAGCTTAGTGAAGCTGAAGCCAATCGCCAGGCTCAACTTGATATCATTCGCATAAAGAAAGCAGAGAAAGGTGCTAGAGCCGCTCAGAAGGAAGCTGCTGTAGACATGACACCAAAGGATATCACTCCGAAGCCAGTCGCAGCCCCTGCCCCCGAAGCTCATGAAGAAGCTGAGCATAGTCACCACAACTTCCCAGATGCAAGAGAAGGTGAACTATGGGACTGTTTGAGCCTGAATCAGGCATTCTGCCAGCTTGCTGAAGCTGTTGATCCCAAAGCTGTGGATGTTGGGAATGTTTACATTTCACCAACTCTCTCTGCCATGATTGAAACCTTGTACAATCAGCTAAGGTATTTGCATGCTAGGGACAGATCTGAGTCTGCAAAAATTCTGAAGTTAAGAAGAAACCAGATGCTGAATGAGATGAAGACTTCAAGAACAAAGCCGAGGCTGCTTCGAAGAAGATTGCTGATGTCAATGAAAAGACAAAGCACAATATTCAAGTGTTTCAAGGCAAGATCAAATCTGCCATTGAAGAATGTTGCAAGACGCACAATGCTTCGGTCATGGCTCTTGATTCCAAGAAGCGCGAAGCAATGCTCAAGAAACTAGCTTCACCCCTTCCCCAGCTGCAACAAAGGAAGCGCCGTCTTATCACAGATGCAGATGAAGCTGATGAGGTGAGCTCTCATCCGACCAAGAAGGCCCCAATACAAGCATCGCCGCCTCGATGCAAGATTATCACTCTTCCAACCCCAACTGCAAAGCCAACCGTTCCCGAAGTCATTCCACCCCGTGCTCCAACTCCACATCCTCCTCAACCCGCTCCTCAACCATCGCACCACGACAACTTTGAGCCAGAGCCTTCTCCTCAAGCTCAAGACATACCAATTCCTTCAAGGGATTATTCTTCGGCTCACTCTGCAGATGAGTCCGAAGAACAAGAAGGCGAAGCCAAAGAACAAGCTGTTCCAGAAGAGCCTGAAGCCAATGCAGAAGCCGAAGCCAATGAATTGGCAATTATGACTCAACCTCAAGAGCGAGCCATAGTTGCTCGAAGGCAAGCTCCGCACTGCATTCCTGCGCAAGATACCCAACTAGACTCCATCTATCCACGTGAAACCTTTCCTATTTTCTTGGGAGATGGTTCTTCTTCAAGACATGGTCCTGAGTTTGACCTCGAAGTTCATCGCCAGAAGCTTCGCTTCTTTGGCGCAAGTCCTTATTATTCACCCCGGACTGCTGATGACCTTCGCTTCTGGACAGCCGAGCAACAGATTCTGTACACGAAGCTATACTGCCAGAAGGGTGTTCTATTCAGGCACAAGTACTTGGATATGCGAAGTCTAACTTTTGCAACATGCTTCCAGAACATTATGGAAACCATCGAAGCACAGAATCTTACCAGCCTGTTTGCTATGGAAACACCATTCAATTCCGAGCTAGTGAAGCAATTCTATGCCACTCTCTATGTCTCTGGAAATCCTGATGACACAAGCTCTTGGATACTTGAGTGGATGATTCAAGGAAAAGTCTTTCGAATGCATTCTTATGAATTCATGGATATTGTGAACATCCCAAGGCACACTGGAAAACTTGCAAAGGTTCACTTGATGCCTGATCCTACTAAAGCTGAATTTGCTTCACTGCTGGATCCCGAAGTCACTGGAGACCACATGCCAGAAAACATTCGCCCGAAGCATCTGGTATTCATATCGAAGACTTGGTTTTACATCTTGTCTAACTCACTGATGCCTCTCAGCACTGCACATGATGAGTCCAACATTCATTATATGGTCCAAGCTGCTGAACTTGTACATCAACTGAAGCCATATGATCCCTGGCTCCATGCCATTTGCAATCATGGACGCAGTGAAGACTTCGTTGCGAAGCATCACCCGAAGCTGTTCTGCCCTCCTGTGTGTGATACAATGAATATCTTCAGAAGGCCAAATGATCCATTTGCCACATATGTCAGAGTCAGACAGCATGTCAATGAACGCAACATGTCGAAGTCTATCCAGAAAGAAGTTTATCACTTTGAAGTTGGGATTCTCTCACAACAGTTATTGGAAAACTTCATTGAAGGCAATCAACGCCAAATGCAACATCTCTCTGATGAGATCAATAGAGTTGGCAACATAGCTTTGAACAATAACCAGTACCTGAAGGTTTTGAAGCGCCACTCTTGGAAAGGTTTAAGGAAGTTCAACTCAGTAAAGAAGCTTTAAGCTGATCGGATTTTCAAGGAGTATCCGCACCTTCAACGCCATTTCTCCAGAAATGATTCGATAGACCGCCCCAACCCAATGATCCCTCCGCTGGAAAAGATTGATGAAGTCTTATTTGTTAATCCAGCTGAACAGATTCGCCCTGATACTCTCTCTGATGAAGACTCCCACACATTGAAGCAAGAAGATGACCCTCTCAACGACAGTGATCTTGATTTTCTTCAAGCGCCGCTGGACATTGACGAAATGGAGTCGCCTGCTTCAACCGAAGGAGACACTTCAGGAGATGCATCTTCTTCGGGCGAAGACAATCAGCAGGGTCCCCGGGTTGCAGCAAACGCGTAAATACTCTTGATCTACCAATCAACCTTTTGTCCAATTATTGAGAAAAAGGGGGAGAAAGTAGCATCGATTGAGTTTAGATTCGCTGCGGGGTTTTAGGGTTTCGATTCGATCTTTTGTGTGTTAAGTTACAACAAACTTTCCATTCGCTTCGATTGGGTTGTAACTTAAGTTTTACTTCGTCTGTGAACTGCTACATGTTATGTGTTAATAACCCCCGTGCGTGCAAGTTGCTCTCGTATCTCTTGTCTTGCAGGTGGTTACTCCCTTTAAGTTCACAGGTTATTGGATGATTGCATACTCTTCAAGACGAATATCTTCTAAATGCAATTGATTCACTAAGATATGTGCTAGGCTTCCCATCAAACATATTCTTCATCAAGCATTCAATTCGATTATATAAATCTTCGATGCTTGCATTCAGGGGGAGTCAAAAGCTTCATATCTTAGAGTTTGCTCTCAACTCAACTCAAAATTCCATATTTTTATCGATGCCTGTTTTGTCAACAATAGTCCAAAAAGGGGGAGATTGTAAGAGCAAAGTTATGCCCCCATGAGTTTTGGATATTGTTGGACAAAACAGTAGAGGAACTAACAAGTTTTCTAGTGTAAAACAGATGGTTAGGTTCCTGAAGTTATAGGTTGGTGATAAAGCTTTAACGAAGATTTACATATTTACTGAAGCATATCCTCTGGAGTGAAGCTCATCACGGATGTCGACCCCTAAAAAGATAAGGAATCCTGAAGCACGTCTCATCGAAGGAGATGACCAAGATGGCGCAAGACTTAGTAGTTTTTGCGTAGTTCTTTTTCCACTTCTTTGAGTCGTAGGAAAAACCGTACTATCAAGAGGGGTTTTGTAAATGTACTTCGAAGGTTTTGGTGAAAAGACTCAGATCGAATCCAAACCTGTGAGAAGCCAGAAATGAGAAATCTCATGTGCACTAGGTAATGCTTCACCAGCGAAGACTTTGTTCTTTCGACTCCTGAAGCAGAACCAAGTCCGTGAGTCAGCTTTACTTGGACCGCAAGTAAAGTTGCACTTTGATTGGAAATATGACCGTTGCAGACAGGTGTCAAGCTGTCGCATTGGGTCATTTAAGACTTTTCGCACCTAGGGATTGCCACCTATAAATACACCACCCCCGCCCTCATTGGCTAGTGGCTGCTCCAAGAATATTTCCTGACAGTGAAGAGAAAGAGCAACCCCACCGAAGCAAACCAAAAACCCATCCACCGAAGCATAAGTCCTATTGATCTGAGTTGATTCATTATGACTTAGGAAGAAGTTTGCTAGCCTTTTTATCTTGGAGAACTGCAATTCTCCTAGACGGTTAGAGCGTTGTTCTTCAGAGAGCGAAGAGTTATTGTCGCCTCGAAGTCCAGTTTGTCAAAGGTTTCGGTGATTCCCTAAATAATCAACCACGAGTGAAGAATTGACCAAGCTCAAGGAGATTTGTGCAGTGGAGATACGGACGGAGAGAGGTTAGCTCCTGTGTTCAATCACAGGTCCCTCCAACCAGACGTAGCACTTTGTAGAGTGTGAACTGGTCGAAAAAACATCGCCGAGTCAAGAGTTCGTTTTACTTTCCGCACTTACATTCAGTTTAGCAATTGCTTCAGTGATTTGATTCAATGCAATTGATTCGATGCTTTTGATTCGCTATGTTATGCTTCAATCCAGTTCTGCTTCAATGTTTACCTTTTTGTTGAATTTCTTCCGCTGCTAAGTTAAGCTTCACTTCATAGTTTCATGCAAAAATTTGAAGTGATCATTCACCCCCTCCCCCTCTGATCACATACTTGGATTTTCAAGCTCCAGGGGGCCCAGGCGCCCCCTGGCGCAGACCCACCACTGGCCGCGCCGGGAGGCCGCCTGGGCACCCCGGAGTCCGTCTCGGACCCCACTTTTGCTCGTTACCTTCCTTTATGTGCAGAAATTTTTGCTATATATTTTCCCGGATTGTTCCGGCAACGTATCTCGCAATTTCGTGTGTTTTCTTTTCGATCTGTTTCATCCAGAAAAACATTCAGCTAGACCTAGGTGTCATGGCTTCCCCAAGTTCCCCCAAGGACAAGTTCCTCGTCAACGTCACCAACCCTTACCTCGCTGAGGTGAAGAAGCACCCCCAGATCCTTCGTGTGGAGGATGGTGACCTCCATAAGGAGGATCTGAAGGGACCAGTCAAGGAGGGAAGCACCGAGGAGGGGCTGAAGGAGATGGAACATGAGGTCTTCAAGTTCAAAAAGATGGTGGAGCGTGGTGTTGAAGCTAACTTTGACATCATGAACGAAGTAGAGGCTTTCCACAAGAAGGAGATGAAGGAGATGTGGTCAAGTTTGGCCGCACTAGAAGAAATTTTTTATGAACTCCAAGCACAGATCTATGATCTGCAGAACCAGAACTGGGAGTACGAACTAAAGTTTCTGCGCACGGGTTTGGGTGCTGAATGCAGGATCCTGGAGACGGGAATGTCCTTTGAGACTGGAGAACAAATGCCATGGAAGCGCTTCGCCAAGGAGTACATGATCAACAAGAACAAGGGTGAGGAGTAAATCTGCTTGGGTAATAGCATCCCCTTAGCTTGTTCCAAGATTGGGGGAGTGCCCGATATCTTTATCTTTATCTCTATCTTTGTCTTTTAGAGTCAATTAGACTCGTATCATGTCTAGGGAAGTTATCTTATAAAATAGGTGTTTGCATTGAGGTCTATCACTACTTTTTGGAGAGTTATGTATCCGTGAGTGTGGAGTCGTCTATGATGGAATATTAATGAGAAGTCTATTGATCCCTTCGCTGCACTCAGTATTCTCTTCACGCTATCGACCTTATGATGATTCTTATGGGGAGTATTGACCTTATATCAGGTATGGCTTTGAAAACTTTATTTAATCTTGGCAAACATAGCTTTGGTCATGACAACAAGCATGTTTTTCTCAAAGTAGTGACATAGCCAAACCCTCTTTGTTATTATGCTTGTAGTGTTATGTTGACAAGGAAGACAACTTGATGTGCTATGCTTATTTTAATGTTTATGCTTTATATTGCTTTGCATCCAAGTCATCATCAATTGTCTGTTCTCTCAAAGACTTTGCTAGCCAAACCTCCGTACTAAGCGGAATTCTGCTTGTACATCCATACCCTGAAACCAGTATTTTCCATATGAGTCCACCATACCTACCTATTCGTGGTATCCCACTACCACTCCTAAAGCATAGAATTTTTGTGTTATCCTTAAATGTTCAAAATCCTCTATTTTGTGCCCCTATTTTAGCTCATGAGGAAGTAGTACTTAATTCATGATCTTCTTAAGTTGGAATTTTTTTATCGCGGGATTGCATGTCTAATCTGCAAACCCCTAATACGAGGAGGAACTGGCATGAGTGCGCCCAGCTCACAAAAGATAATACAACAAACAAACCTTCCTTCACGCTTTGTTCATGAGAAATCAGAAAACTTTGGCAGTGATAAACAAAGGAGATTGCGGGGATGTGATCGTCCCCGTGTGGGAGTCATTCCTCGAAACTTGTCCAATCTGAGAAGTACTTGAGTTGTCTATTAGCATTCATTGACAAATCATGCACCTCTCAAAACTTGTTTTCATTCTGTTTGATTTAAGGATAGCACTTGAGTTTTCCCTGCTTGCCTTTAACAAGGCTTTTCCTTTACTTTTATGTTGAGTCAGTTTTCCCTACTTCCTCCTTTCCCAAAGAGAACAGACACTTGGTGCTGATAAGGATTCATCCATATAATGCTGCATTAAGTTTTTCCATGCCTTATCATTGTTGACATTATCTGTTGATAAGTAAGTTGTTTGCAAAAGCATTTGCCAAGCAAACATCTTCCTTTGTGTTAGCATTTTCACTTCATGACTAATAGCTTGTTCTTTCAAAAATTTCAAATTGTCTCATCAAAATATAAAAAGAAAGAGCAAAAGTAAAAGCTATTAGTTGTTCTTGACCAAAGGACATGTTTGCCATGATTTGATGAGTTTCCTTAGCCCTACTCTTGATTATAATTGTTATTACTCTTTCATAAGGGCCTTATGAGTTGAAGATTGCTGTTGAGGATGTTTGAGTTTGGTGAAGAAATCATGATGCTTCTTGTCCGTATTCTATTTATCGACACTTCACTCTCTAAACATGTGGACATGTTTACCGAGCTCAGTTTTCGCTTGGGGACAAGCAAGGTCTAAGCTTGGGGGAGTTGATACGTCCAAAATGCAACATTATTTTATATCGTAATTCATCCTTATTCATTGATATATTTCATGTTACGATGATGTTCTTATGTTTTTTTGGCTTATTTTACACAGTTTGCAACTTTCCGGTGCCGAAGCAGCAAACGCACGATTCAGCGGTAAAAAGTGGACGCTGAGTTGCTGAAGAAGAATACCTCCAAATTACCTGAAAATCGATGGAGGGTATTTTCCAAGGGATTAACGAAGACACGCCGAAGAGGGGACAGAGGGGGGGCACGAGGGCCCCAGGCGTCCACCTGGCGCGGCCCCACCCCTGGCCACGCCGGGAGGGTGCCTGGAGCCCTGGGGCCACTCCCGGCTACCCCCTCTGGCCTATATACTCCTCGTTACCCGAAAACCTAGAAAAGAGAAGCTTTTACGGAGTTCTGCTGCCGCTCCGTGGCGGAAACCTACAGAGAAGAAAAAGGCTCTCCGGCGGGCATATTCCGCCGAGGAGATCACCTCCCGGAAGGGGAGATCATCGCCATTGTCATCACCATCGTCACGGGCATCCTAGAGATCATCATCAACATCATCCCCAACATCAGGATCATCTCCAACACCATCCAATCTCACCTCACAAGTTTATCTTGTTTTGTAATCCGTACTATCTATCCTCTCTACTCTATCGGTGTTGATTACTACTTTGTGGTGAATGCTATTGAGTTTTGTTGGAGAAATATCATTATGTCCAGATTGTTTATCATATATTTATCACCTCTGATCATGATCTCTTTTATGTCTTGTGAGTAGTTACTTTAGTTCTTGAGGACATGGGAGAAGTCTAGTTGTTAGTACTCATATGATGTTGAAGTAATTTGTGTTGTTTGATATTTAAGTTGTGTTGTTATTTTCCTAGTGGTGTTGTGTGAGTCGAACACTCAACACTTCGCCTTATTAAGGACCTAGGGGAATACATCGTGTATAAAGAATGCTTACGGTGGGTTGCCAGGGTGACAGAAACCTGAACCCCAGTTTGCACACTTTTGCACAAGGGAATAATGGATCCTTGAACTTATTGCTGTGGTTAGGCTTTTCCTTAATTTATATCTTGTATTTGCGGATACTTGCAAGATGTTTAATCATAAGAGTGCACTTATCTTAGTCTAGAAGGTGTGCTAGCATAGATCCACCCACTCAACACTTATCAGCACAACACTTGTTATTAATACAGAGTATGGCGAAAGCACGTGACTACCTCTCCATGTGTCCTGAAGAACACTTTTAATCTTTATAAGTTCAGTTGCCAGGCTTATCCTTTGCTTAAAAGGATTGGGCCACTTGCTGCTCTTCAGTGCTATTTACTTTGCTTACTTTTATCTTATTGTTGCTTTTATCGGAAACCCCTAAAAAGTTATCTTTCAGTGCTTGCAGTTATTCCTTGTCCAAAATCACCTATCAATACCTTTCGCTCCTCGTTGGGTTCGACACTCTTACTTATCGAAAACGCTGCAATAGATCCCTTACGGTCGTGGGTCATCAGCGGCCGACGGCGGCAGAGGCGACACGGGAGGCGGCGAGGTTTGTTATGGAGGGGGGGGGGGCGAGTGGGGAGAAAACTGCTCCTCTCCACGCGCCCGCAGGTTTTATAGTCTGGGTGGTGTCGGACGTCCGGTCCGGGTCGGACGTCCGGTATGTCGGACGTCCGAAGTCCACCGGATTTCCGACAAACAGAATTTGATGTCAGGCAGAGAGTATTCCAGGTAACGGATGTCCGGTGTGTACCGGATGTCCGATCGCTGGGAGGAGGCAAAGGGCTGGCAGGGACAGATGGGGATGCCGAGGGTCATAATGTTGATGGTATACAATTATACCAAGATCATTTAGTTGATAGGGTCATAGTAGACATGCATATATATATGTATATATATAAAACCAACCAATCAAGCACACAAGACACAAGCAATCCTTCCAAAAGGAAGGGCGGTGGCCGAAACCACCATATTTGAGTGTATGTGCTTTGACACCGCGAAGATGTATCTTGGGTCCAAAAACACGACTCCATCTTTAACCGTTACACATGGGTTCACCGAAGTGAGCATGCGGATTGTTGATGTTTGGTTCTTTTTGTGCATCACGTAGAGAGTTGAGAACTCATGAATGGAGTTTCTCCCCCTACATATATGCCTACATCTAGACATGATATTCACTATGTGCATGAATGAGAGCAACATACCCTAGGCAGAAAAGCTATAACGTTCCAAGATACCAACTTCACCCCTTAGTTGGCAAAACCTTGCTTCATCCAACGGCTTTGTGAAAATATCGGCAAGTTGCTTGTCGGTGCCCACATGTGCAAGAACAATATCACCCTTTTGAATATGATCCCGTATGAAGTGATGACGAATGTGAATATGCTTGGTACGAGTTTGAAGCACTTTCATTGTCACATAAGATGGGTACCTTCTTATAGGTGAGTCCATAATCCTTCAAAGTTTGCCTCATCCATAGAACTTGAGTAGCACAACTTGCGGCGGCCACATACTCGGCTTCGGCGGTGGAGAGGGAGACACAATTTTTCTTCTTGGAGTGCCAACTTACCAATGAGCTCCCAAGAAATTGGCATGAACCGGATGTTGACTTCCGATCCACCTTGTCTCCGGCCCAATCCGCATCGGTGTACCCCAAGAGATCAAACTTGGCTTCCTTGGGGTACCAAAGGACCAACAAAGGAGTATGAACAAGGTATCTAAGAATGCGCTTAACCGCCAAATGATGACTCTCCATAGGAGAGGCTTGATATCTTACACACATTCCTACACTAAGCATAATATCCGGTCTAGATGCACAAAGGTAAAGCAATGATCCTATCATAGAATGATAAAGAGTAGCATCAAACGGAACACCGGAGAGGTCTTGATCTAGATATCCCTTGGTTGGCATGGGTGTCTTGCATGGCTTGGCATCCTTCATACCAAACTTCACGAGCATGTCTTGAATATACTTTGTTTGGGAGATGAAGGTTCCTTCGGCAAATTGCTCAATTTGAAATCCAAGGAAATACTTCAAGCTCCCCATCATGGACATCTCAAAGTTCTTGGTCATAGTTTCCGAGAACCACTTTCACAAAGATGGATTAGGGGAACCAAATATTATGTCATCTACATAGATTTGGCATATGAGCAATTCACCATTGGTTCTCTTGGTAAAAAGAGTGGCATCAATGACACCCCTCGCAAATCCTTCCTCGAGTAAAAACTTCCTAAGATGGTCATACCAAGCCCGAGGGGCTTGCTTAAGACCATATAATGCCTTATGAAGTTTGTACATGTGGTCCTTGTGATGAGGGTCACAAAAGCCGGGTGGTTGTGCTACATACACGTCCTATTGTAGTGGACCATTAAGAAAATCACTTTTTACATCCATTTGAAATAATGGGAATCCATTGAATGTGGTATAAGCAAGAAACATGCGTATAGATTCAATACGGGCAACGGGAGCAAAGGTCTCATCAAAATCCAAGCCTTCAACTTGGTAGTACTCTTGAGCCACTAGCCTTGCCTTGTTTCGAATGATATTACCATATTCATCTTGCATGTTCTTGAAAATCCACTTGGTTCCAATGATGTTATGATCTTGACCGGAAGGCCTCTCCACGAGAGACCATACTTCATTCCAGGTGAAACTAGTGAGCTCATCTTGCATTGCAATGAGCCAATCCGCATCCTCAAGTGCTTGTTCAACCCTAAGTGGTTCAATGCTAGACACAAACGAGAAGTGAGCGCAAAAGTTCATGAGTTGATGACGAGTAACTATACCTTGCCCCAATGCCGTGAGAAACTTGTCAACATCAACACGTCTAGCCATCAATGGCATTATGGAAGTTGGAGTTTCAATAGGCTCCACCCATTCAGGTTCATGAACAACATTTGGTTCATCATCAAGGGCGGAGCCATCTTCAATAGCATCATTTTATCCAAAGCAAATGCGGTCAAGCCGATCTCGTGGATCAACCGCATCATCAACTTGTGGTTGAGAAACCACTTCGGATTGTGGAGGGTCTTCTTCTTGTTCTTGGATAATGGGATCATCATGAACAATTGGATCTTGAGTGGGAGGAGGAGGTGCTTGTGGTGGTGGAACACTTGGCCCATCACCCACCTCATCATCTCTAGGAACTTGAGCAATGTGCACAAGATCTCCAATGCCCATAGCCAAGATGTATTGAGACGAATCTTCATTATTGCCTACATCACTTAGATCAACTTGCTCCCCATGGGAGCCATTAAATTCATCAAACTCCATGTCACAAGTTTCCACAACACATCCGGTGGATTTGTTGTAGACCCTATAGGCGTGAGAGTTTGAAGCATACCCAACAAATATACCCTCAAATGTTTTGGATTGAAACTTCGCTAACCGGTCTTTCTTATTGAGAAAGAAACACATACAACCGAATACTCGGAAGTATTTGATGTTTGGGTTGTGACCGGTTAGAAGCTCATAGGGGGTCTTCATCAAGATCTTGCGAAGAAATAACCGGTTTGATGCTTGACATGCGGTGTTGATGGCTTCGACCCAAAAGCTATATGGTGACTTGTACTCATCCAACATGGACCGGGCCATCTCCACGAGAGTGCGGTTCTTCCTCTCTGCTACACCATTTTGTTGAGGGGTGTATGGTGCGGAATATTGATGCTCAATCCCCTCATCACTTCCAAGGTGTAGTTCTTGAATTCGGTGCCATTGTCACTTCGAATTGCCAAGATAGCCATGTTGTATTTCCTTTGGGCTTGCTTGGCAAAATCAATGAAGGTGGCCTTCGTCTCGTCCTTGGACTTGAGAAAGAACACCCATGTGTATCTTGAATAGTCATCAACAATGACAAGGCCATATTTCTTCCCACCAAGACTATCCCATGATGGAGGCCCAAAGAGATCCACATGAAGGAGCTCCAAAGGCCTTGAAGTTGACATGGTATTCTTGGGGGTATGTTTTGCTTGATGTTGCGTCCCGGCTATGCATGCACTACACACGATCTTTCTCAACATACACGTTTGTTAGTCCGAGGATGTGTTCACCCTTTAGGAGATCTTTTAGATTTATCATACCGACATGGGCTAGCCGGCAATGCCATAGCCACCCATTGTCGGCCTTGGCCATTAGACAAGTTGCATGGTACGTACTCTCTTCCGAGAAATCAACCGTGTAAAGGTTGCCATCCAACTCTCCAACAAAGGCCACTTCGAGAGTATCTCTCCTAAAGAATTTCACACTTGTTAGGCCAAATAGTGTATCATAACCAACGGAAGCTAATTGACGAACGGAAAGCAAATTGTATTGAAGGGATTGGACAAGCATGGCATTTGCAAGAGACATGTCATTAGTAATAGCCACCTTGCCCAACCCAAGTACCTTTCCCTTGGAACCACCACCAAAGAAAATGCTTATATATGGTTGAATTGCATCCATGAAGTCCTTGAGCAAACGGCTTTCTCCGGTCATATGATTGGTGCATCCACTATCAATCACCCATTTGACTCCACCGGAGAGAGCATCCTACACATAGGTTTAAGCTTTGGTTAGAGGTGCCCATTTTGCAATGGGACCTCTAAGGTTAGTAACAAGGGTCTTTGGAACCCAAATGGTATAGAAACGGAAAGCATTACGGGGCCCAATGAATTTTGCAAACATCTCTCCATCCTTTTCCTTACGGAGCACATAGGATGGAGGCATCTTCTCCTTCCTTTTGTTAGGAATGGGATTGCCCCTAGTGGCCTTCCCATTCCCAACACCAACCTCATTAACCTTGTTCTTACCCTTGTCCTTGTGCCCTTCACGAACAAACACTTTTTGGAGAGTTGACACCTTGCTAAGGGTGACATCCTTTGTCACACTCATACTCGGGCCAAACCCAAGTCCCTCCTTAGAAAAGGAATCCTTGTGATGACTTAGTACATCATTTAGATTTTCCTCGCCTTGGGCACAAGTCAAGAGGCCCTTTTTTAGTTGAGCATGAAGAGCTAAGTTCTCCTCAATGAGAGATGCTTGATCAAGAGTGGAGTTAGTAGCACAATCATCAACATGTATAATAGTGGGAGGTGACATCTTAGTAAGATTTTTTATATGAGCAAGTTTGTGAGCCTCAAAATTCTTCTTAAGGGTGGTGAGTTCCTCATCTTTTTTCTTGAGAGACAAGGTGAGTACCTCAACATCCTTAGAAAGGGAGGTGTTTAGCTCCACAAGTTTGCTCATATCATTAGCAAGTTCCTTACAAATTTCATTAGCCTTTTTCAAGGAGGCAACATGCTTATCATTTAAGTCATTTGATGCGTGAACAACTTTGCACAAGTTGTCATTTCGAGCTTCCTCAAAGTCAACCTTTCGCTCAAGGAGAGTATAGTTCTCCTTTTCCTCAGTGAGGAGGATTTCAAGATCCTTAATGGTTGTGGAGTGCTTACCCACCACATCCATAAGTAATTGAAACATTTTGAGCTTGTTGCCTTTGAGAGAGCTCATCATTTTGTTCACTTTAGCAAACAAAAAATCTTCACAAGTAGCATGTGCATCATCACTTTCCGCATCATGAAATTCATCATGAGGTTCGGAAGATAACATGAAGGACTCATCAATAGGAGTTACCTTGATCTTAGTTGAGGAAGAGGGGGTGTCGTCATCAACCAACTTGGCCATGAGACACTTGTGTGCATTGCCGGTGTAGTCACTTATGTAGTTGTAGTTTACAACCTCACCTTCCTTGTTTAGGAGCTTTAACGTCTTTTGTGTATCTTGAGCAACTTCGGCCACACCACCAACATCCTCGGGATCGGATCCTTCTAGAGCCAACAATGCTTTCTTCTTGAACTTTTTGTTGAGAGTGTTTGGGAGCTTCTTGGCAACTTCCTTCCGAGGAAATCGAGGCTTGTCCTCTCTCTTCTCATATGGACAATCCTCCGCAAAGTGTCCCGGCTTCTCACAGTTGTAGCAGTTTCTTGTATTCTTTTGGAATCTTCCCTTGAAGTCCCCTTTGGTGAACCTCTTCACAAAGAGAGCTATATAATCATATGAGGGAGAATCATCGGAGTTATCATCATCTTCATACTCATCTTCTTCCTCATCATCATCAAACTCCTCGAGCCTAGCCTTGAGTGCTAGGTTTGAGGATGGACCACCATATGTGGCAAGAAGTCTCTTGGACTCCTTTAGGTGCTCTTCATATTGCAAGAAGGTGGCAATCACATCATCCGGTGTCATCTTGAAGAAGTCGGGCATACGCCTCAATTCCCACACCATTTGATGAGAATATACCATGAGAGCATTCAATATCTTGTCCACAAGGTAAAGGTTGGTGATTTGATATCCATCTAAAGATTTCTCACATGTGAAGGATTGGACATGAGCGGAGAGAACTTTGAGACGCATTTGAAGGTTTTGGGGCGTCTCATCTTTCTTCATGTGAAGGTTGTTTAATGCATTCTTTGCGGTCTCATATCTTGTCATTTGAAGAGAGCCAGTGCCGGACTTGGCAATGAGAAGAGTGTGCCACATCTCCTTGGCATTGGTGATATGGAGAAAAGGTGCACGTGTCAATTCATCCATTCCTATTTTCAAGAACCCAATGACCGCAAGGTTGAGATGTCTATCAAATACTTCACTTGGAGTAAGATTGTTTGGATCAACTGGATAATAGACTTTCCCGGAGTCGATGAGGTTCCACATGGGCTCACACACAAACCTAAGATAATCTGCCATACGACTTTTCCAATCCAAAAAGTTAGTGTTCTCGGTTAGTACCGGCGGATTGCCATTGACGTTATACTTAGGTTCCACAAGCTTAGGAGCAGGATAGTCCCATTGGTAGGGACCACCTCTTTGCAAGGGAACTTCGGAACCGGGGTGCAAAAAGTCGCTTGTGGGGACCTACGGTCCGTGCCACTTGACGTTTGTGACTCCGACGCCGGAGCCTTCATCCTTGCAAAGGAGCTTCCATTTCTTTCCTTTGATTGTCTAAAGCCTTTTGCAAGGCTTTTTACATATCGCCGGAGGTGAACAACTTAGGATCCTCAATCTCATAGCTAACATGCCCCTTGGAAGGAGGCAACGCAGCTTGTGCGGAGGCCCTTTGTTCGGCAGCCAATCTCTCGGCTTCCGAACTAGCGGCATCCGCATCAATTGCGACATCCTCCACATCGGCACCCGAACTTTCGGGGATGCCGTTCTTGGTCATCTCGCTCTAGGGCGCTTAAGACACAAGAATAGAGCATGAGGCTCTGATACCAATTGAAAGGATCGAGATAGACCTAGAGGGGGGGGGTGAATAGGTCTTATTATAAATTTTATCACTGCTTAGCAATTTTAGGCAATAATGCAGAAGATAAAAGTGTGCCTAACAATTGCAAGGTTGACCTAGCTAAGACAAGATAAACAATAAGCACAATGTACTAAAGCAAGTGAGGGGCAAATAATACGGTAGCACAAGTAATACTGGGAAAGAGTAGGGATAACCGAATGACGCGAAGACAATGATGTATCCCGATGTTCACTTCCTTGGAGGGAAGCTACTCACCGTTCAGAGAGAGTGGGTGAAACCACGAAGGCACACCAACGCCATGAATGCTCACTCTATTCCCTTTGAGATATCACCACGAAGGCGATTCCCAACCACTACCGGTTGACCTTAAAGGTGGTCACCAAACCCTCAGAAACTCAACGGGGGTAATCACAATGGTCGATTCCTCTCCGAAGAACTCCTACCCGCCTAGGAGTCTCCAACCTCCAAGAGTAAAAATATCAATGGGGAATGCTCAAGACTTGCTCATAACGTGATTTTCTTTGGTTGAAAGATGGGGAAGGGGCGGATCTATCACTCGGTGAAAGATCCGTCAAGAACACTCACGGGGCTCTCCGGGATCTGAGATTTGGTGAGGGAGAGAGTGAGAGGGAGCACTTGTGTTCTTGTGTGTGTTTGCAAATGAAGTGGTCAACCCAATGAATATGAGGGGGTTGAGTATATATAGTCCACAAGCCAAGATGGCCGTTGGAGCTGTCTGATTGCATAAGTATCGGACATCCGGTGGCAACCAGACGTCCGATGTTGAGACATCGGACATCCGATAGCCGGCGGACGTCCGATCCCACAGTGAAATTTTCGTCAGACAGAAAGCTCAGACAGTAGGAGGTGCAACAGGTACCGGACGTCCGACGGGGTCTAGACATCCGATGCGTCGGATGTCTGGTGGCTGTCGAACATCTGTCCATTTTTAGAGAAAAGGCTACTGACCAGAGGAGTGCTTGAAACATCAGACGTCCGACAAGTGTCGAACATCCGATGGATCGGACGTCCGGCGCTTGACGAACATCCGACCAGAAATGCCATTAAGTCACTGACCAGAACAGGGGTTGGCGCCTCGGACATCGGACGGATGTCGGACGTCCGATGGATCGGACGTCTGATGCTTCACGAACATCCGACCAAACATGCCATTTGACCACTGACCCTTGAGACCCTAATTCTGGTGGCCACCGGACATCCGGTACAGCAAAGGACAGGACGTCCGATACCAACCGGACATCCGATGAGGAATTTATTTTTCTTTGTGCAAAGTGAATGATGCTCAATATCAGTGGGATATTTTAATCATAAGAATCATTATGGCACATGACTTATGATTATTGATTAATTGAGCAAACATATGAGCACTTTCCCAGTGATCCCCTCTTAATAGTGCGGGGATCCCTATACTCAAAAGTAACCGAACAAGTTTACGCTTTCATGTCGTTTGTTCCACATTCTTGAGCCTATAATGTGTTCCATTTGTCCAAGATCCTTCCACACGGTTGATTCCCGGACCTAATACCTGAGATGTACTTAATAGACATTATTAGTCCCAATATGTATATTGTCATCAACATCATAATATGATTTAGGGCATGATTGCACTTTCAATCTCCCCCTTTTTGGTAGTTGATTACAACATACACATGGCTCCCTAAATGGTATTACAATGAATCTTGTGGGAGAAAGTTTTACGGAGAACTCCCCCTCAATGTGTGCATGTAGAATTAAGTCAATACGCAAGATGCACATATTAGAGGGAGATAACAGAATTAAAGTTCATCCGCATTCGAGAATTAAATCATTATCACTTTTATGCATGCAATGAAGGAAGACTGGAAGTGATCAACATATTGCAAGATTATCAGTGTAAGTCGAAGCATATAATACCAAAGCCACAAAGGTACATAGGATCCATGCATAAAGACATCACACCAAATCCAACATAGTTCCACCGGACACATAGGAACCTTCATGAGTTGATCATGTTGCAATGCTTACGTTGAGTAATGTTCATCACGTCATTCATATAATGATGTGACCTCATAGTCAATTGAGTTGATTGTCCATGATCGCGAAACCACGATCATCAGTTGACCATGAACTAGTTAATGAGAAATAGGCTAACTAGGAACGTGGGTTGTTTCACTAATGAAATTCTAGCACAATATGAAACTAGTTATGAACTTGCTTAGATATATTGGAATAATCACATATTATTTGCCTCTAGAGCATATATCCAACAGTCTCCCACTTGCACTAGAGTGCTAATAATCTAGTTGCATTCTTGCCGATCATAATCATCTTATCATATAATTTTTTATTAATCATGCTTGATCATGGAAGAGGTTTCGTCAACGATCTGTACTAATTCAGATTCGTATATTTCCTTTGAAATTGGTATAGATCAACTCGTTTGATATACCACTCATTATCATATAATGTTTGGATATAAGTTTCGCGGGAGAGTGAGACTATTATTTCACAATATTCTCTAATGACATTTGATTAAGTCTTCAGAAGACTATTCATAGTCATGCATACTGGGAAATACACTCAGCCAGAAGTCTAAACTTCTTACGCTAAACTTTATCCATGCATCTACTTCCTTAAGTACTTTTATGTTTTGTAGTATTTTAATTAGTGAATCTCTGGCTCACATTTCTTTCAATTCTTTGGTGATGTCTCTAATTTATATAGATCCATAATAAGGCTTGCAATTGTAACATGGTATTAGATTCAAGTCTATTATCCTTTCTATAATTTAGAGTATCATCCTCAATATTCCTCATATACTGAATGCATGGACTTTATTCAGATTCCGTGTTTTACTCATAAAGCAAATCGGAATCTGTTCTTATTTCAAAAACTTTTGAGTCATTCTGTTGTTGGATTCACAACACATGTTTTATGGTGGAATCATATGTTATAGGTCATATGAGATCACATGTCTAAGGAGATGGTGTATCCCTATTCTTCCATTAAAACATTGCTTTTGATATTTGGATTTACATCCATTATATAATTCCTAGCCACAAGAACTTGTTTCTTGTCTAGAACATTATTCCAACTCTACTTTGGTTCATCAAACACATCTTAATCTATCATTATAGATTTCAACGAGTAATGCGTTAGTACTTCATATAAAAGAAGATTCTTGCAATCTTATGTTTATCTGCCTTATTCTCTCTATTTATAATAATGCATACATATATATGAGACGGTTATCCATATACACATATCAATGCACGTTTATATATACACGGAATCATTCTTCACACATATAAGGCATATCTGTTTGAGATAATGATTATGCTCCCACTCAAATATATCCACCATGTATATATATATTTGTGGTTCAACTTTCATTAAGCTACTATTTTATTCTTATGTCTTACATAACAATATTGCTCTCAAAGCTTCCACTCAGAAAATTCCCTCCGCATTCCAAGTTTCTAGGAAGTCTTCAGAGCTCCCACTCAGTTTCATGAAACTGCTGGTCTACTCAATATTTTGATCATTCCAAAATCACTTGATCAAATCAAGGTTGAGAGTTCCCATCTTGAGGTACTATGATCCATCTTTTCAACGAGATAATTTCCGTTATGCCTATTGTAATTCACTCTTCAAATCCTAAGTTTGAAGGAGATGCAATTCCAGGTTTATGGCCTTGTTATAGTATAAATGAAATATTCTATTGATTAAAGCATTCCTACGCTTCCGTAGTCAATCATTATTGATTTTTTGGTCATAAAAATTTTATGAGCCAAATACTTCCTTTGTCTGTTACACCATTCTCGATAATTTTCCTTGTTTTATCAGGAATATGAAATAACTGATTTATTCCACAGTACGTGAGCCATCCTTTATGTAACTCAATATTATTTGATTTCTCCTCGTGTTTTAGGCTACCATCATTCCTTTGCAATTTTATTCCTTTTGTTTTATTAAGAAGACTCATGATTGCTGATCTGTACATAACGTATTTATGATAACCTTCTAAATTTAACAAAGTCTTTAGCTCATATGCCATGATCATCATCTGTGGCATACTTCCTCCTTTCTCAGTGTTGTCACAGCGGAACATGTTTCCGTTGCATCACTCTGATATTATGAAGGCAAGGTCCTGTACCCCGATCAAAGTTTCCACTATCTCCCATTGGCTTATGTGTTGAGAACCTTCTTCTCGTATTACCAATTAAGCAATACCAGTTTTTCTATTCGAGAGAATGTGTTATTTTAATTTCTTGCAATTCTTAATACAAAGAAATCCTTTCTTTAGAAACTTTCTAACACCATCATCGTATGGAGTCATCTGTCTCACTAGGTTTGGGATGGTTTCCTTATTCATAAAGTGGGTGTTTTTAACTTAATGAATTAAACAATCTTGTTCGATAGTATTAGTGCAAGGGGAAAACATTTATACCATACTACATTTAGTATGATTACGAATGGTTTAAGTGATTGAATACTTTAAACTTCCATCGTAATTTGTGGCTTTCTTTTCCACTAGTCTCCCATCATGTCAACTTTCATACTTATCACTTAGATCATAGCATAGTGATTCATATCCTTATATTCTACTTCATACTTTGATTTGTGAATCTCAGTTTCATCATCTCAATTGAATACAATGTTCAATTAGGCTAGTTGTAATGGGAGTATCATAAGTAGTATCATTCATTCCAACTAGGCAATTTTGATGACATGGCATGTAATTTAATGAAGAAAGAGAGGGTGTGGTATCATATTATGATACCGTATCATATTAAATGTTGCACTAGTATGTGTCTTGCATGTCAATAAATAAGGTCTCTATGATACCACTATATGATACTATGCATTACGGAGGTAGTATCATACACTAGTATCATATGTATGATACTAACTTATGATACTACCCATTACGGGCAGCCTTAAACATGTGAAGTATTTAATGACAATCAATGTGCTTCATTAATACATCATTTATGCATAATAATTAGCACAAGTTCTACTTGCCAGAACTTTGTCCTCTTAAATGCACAAGTTAATAAATCGCGTATCTAATGAATTCATCAATTATGAATTCATCTTATGCAATTAAGTCATGACTTCTTTGTCATTGGTCATCTTATTTGATAATAAATGCACAAGTTAATAGATCGTGTATCTAATGACTTCATAAATTATGAATTCATCTTATGCAATTAAATCTAATTATGACTTTTGACTTGTTGCCATTGAAGACAAATTTATCATTAAACGATGAATATCACTTGACAATTATGCTGTTTTATAAATGCTTCTATCATAACATAAATAAAGACGTAATCAAAGTATAAGCACACTTTATTCATTAAGCTGGAACAACCGATTTGTCTCATACATGAATAACTTTGTCTCGCGAGATGCAAGACATACTACTAAGTGTTCATACTTGTCGTCGATATGTGACGGCAGATGCCATGGGGATGGCTGAAGTGAGGGGAAGACACGAGGGAGGGAATGTCGATGGTGCCGGAATTGGGTTGGGCACAAGCACGGTGAAGACACCACGGTGTACCCAGGTTCGGGGCTCTCCGGAGAGATAACACCCCTACTCCTGCTTGTCTCTTATATATCAATGAAGGAACTACAATAACTGCTCTTCTATCTTCTCAGGGGAAGGAGTAAACCGCCACCGTGGGCAAGGTCTTCTCCTGCTTCCCTGAGGAGTGACTACGGGCAGTAAATGAACTGAAAAGAGAAAGAGTGAATGAGATCTCAGGTGTGGCGTCCCTCGCGCAGGAGGGGTACCCTGGCTCTTATAGTGTGAGTCCAGGGTACTTCGGTAACTTCAGTGCTGAATGGGCCCAGCTGTCAACCTCTAATCGGCTTGGGCCCACCGACTGATCCTATCCGGGTGATCCGGAGCCTACGAGCGGCGGCCCATGCTGCTACCTTGTAGGGTCTAGTGATAAACAGTGGAGCTATGAGGTACGGTCTTGTCGGCCTGTCCGCGGAATCGGCGGAGAGGTCGACATCGTATCTCCCGGAAATCCTCGATGTGACTTGGCCTTCCTGCCACCCAGATATCTCGGGATATGGCATTTATGACCTCGTAATCATACCCCCGACTGGGTGTCAGGTAGCTCCGATTGCGCCTGGACCGACTGGTGGTTCCTGGGTAAGGCCGATTGCTCTGGGCAATCGGTCTTCTAGGAAACGACCTTGGTCCAGCAGCAGGACAATCGGACGATCGTCTTCAATGAACAAAAAGGGGTGGACCGATTGCGCCTGGGCCGACTGCCGGCACTTGGTATGGTCGATTGCCTTAGAGCAATCGGCCGTACCTCTGCCTAGCTCGGCCCAGCTGCAGCCCAATCGGCCCATCCTTGTCTTGAAAGCTTGCTTCCGCTTGGGTTAGCCTACCCGGGTACCAATCCCTCGACAGTAGCCCCTAAAGCTGTAAAGGTCCCAAAGTCACTTGACCGCGGGGCCTTTGCAGTTTTTCAATTTGTCTTGAGGTTTTCCGACTGCTATGGCCTCTTCGAGTGCGTCATTCCGAGTTCGTCGGCCGACTCGGAGATCACACTCGGCTGACCTCGTTCCCATCCGATTGGATTTGGTTCCTTCTCGCTTCGTATGTTCACTTTCTGGAACAGTACCTTCTGTCGATTGCGCTCCAACGGTTACCTCCGACTTGCCCACGACGTGATCAATGAGCTGGGACCTACGACCCACGCGCGACGTGACATAACTGCAGGAGCCGACCCCCACGTCGCACGTCTCGCCTTCTGTGCCAGGATCCTCTGTGCTGATCTGTCGGTTGGCCTTCTTGTGCCCTAGGCCACACCTGGCCACATGGCCACGGGGTGATCCCACTCCCCTCCCCCGCCGCCCATATAAGCCACCGGGGGGGGGAGCCTCATCTCTTCCTTCTCCAACACATCTCCTTCAACCTCCAGCTTTCTCTCTCTCTCTGCGCCATTGCCGCTCCTCGCGCAGATTTCTCTCCCGCGGACCTCTGCTCTCCCGCCTGCTCCGGCAACTGATTCGCGCTCCTCGCCGCCTCCGCCGCTGCCGCAGCAGTTCGCCGGCGTCGTACTCGCGCTCCACCTCGATCTGCTTCCTCTCCTTCCTCTTCTGCGGAATCGATGGCGCCACGACGGGACGTCTCGCAGGCGAGCCGCGGGTGCTGGAAGGGATCCCAAGCCACCGCCGTCGCCGTCGAAGCACTGATTCGCGCCCGAAAGATGCCCGCAGAGATCGAATGGCAGTTCCCGGGCCAGGCCGACGTCGTGCGCAGCGCGCGCACGGGCGAGAGGGTCGTCTTCCTCGCTCACTTTGAGCGTGGATTCGGCCTTCCCGCAAGCGCCTTCTTCCGCGAGTTCCTTGAGTTCCACCGACTTCAGCCTCATCATCTCGCCGCCAACTTCATCATGAACCTTTCCGGGTTCGTGACACTATGCGAGGGCTATCTCGGCTGCCGACCTAGCATCGCGCTCTTCAAGCGCTTCTTCAACCTCCGAGCCCACAATGCTCGAACAGGAGAGATCGTTGCCCCCACCATCGAAGGCGGCAAACCCTCCTATCCGACTGATATGACCGACTGCGGCAGTTGCCTTGCCGCAGCCGGCAAGATAAAATATCCCAGCCCCGACATCGTCCAGTCCTGCAAAAACTGGCAGACGTCGTTCTTCTACGTCAAGTCTCCCGATCAAGGCCCCGACCTCCTCAACCTGCCCGAGTTCTCCCTCGCTAGGCCGGTTGAGAAGCATGAATGGGCTCTGAAGCACGGTGCTGGGGATTGCGACGTCGACGCTCAAGCCACCAGGGTCACCCAGCTGGAGCGAGAGGGACTCCTTCCCACCGACTTGATAGCGGCATGGCTTCACGCGCGAATTCTTCCCCTGCGGCGCCGAGTGCATCGTCTCTGCGACGTGTCGGGGCCTCGGGACCCCACTCGGCTCTGCACGTGGGAAATGAAGACCGAGATCCTCTGCGCCCGAGTGAAAGACATCACCGCCAGTGCGCTGCCTGATCCTTTCCGGTTCGGGCTTGCCTACCTTACCCGACAGCGGAAACCGCCTGTGGTATGCTCCGATTACTTGTGCCTTCTTTTCAGCACTTCATTCAGTCCGACTGCCTGCTCTTCCGATTGCTTTTTCTTCCGACTACATGCTCTTCCGATTGCTCTGATCACTTGTGACTTTTTTAGCACTTCATTCAGTCCAACCTCATGGAGGACGGCCAGGAAGCTGGTGTGTTTGCCCCTGATCGCAACGAAGAGGACCCCATTGACCTTGAGTACAATGGCGAGATCCCTTCCGCCGAGTTCAGTGAAGATGATGAGGATGAAGATGAGTCCTCTGGGGAATACTCCGACCCCATGGACGCCGAAGATGATGATGCTGCGCGCGCCATCCCTCCAAGGACCACCACTCGGCTGCCAGCTCAAGGGGGTACGCCCGACTCTTCCCTTGAGCGACTTTTGGCTGATTGGAGTGACGATGATAGTATCTCAACGGGTGCTGCTCCTGATGCAGCTCCTCGGGATAAGCCTCCCAGGGTGCCAGCCAAACGCATCTCGGCAGCTGGCTCTTCCTGTGGTACCGCTCCCTCCAAGGTCATCCAAACCGCGCCGACTACCCACAAAGGAAAGCAGGCCCAGAAGACGACAGCTCGAAGGCCGACCACTCAGGCGCCGCTGAATGTCGCCCCACTCCGCTGCCGAATGCCTACCGGCGCACCTCGGACGATCGGGTATGCTTCTGACTTTCTACGCAGTACTTTGCTACCTCTGCTTCTACTGACTCTTCTCCCTTTCTCCATTCAGCGAGCCGATTGGGCTTGATGACATCGACACCGAGATTCCAGCTCGTGTCGGCGCCATCATCTCGCCCGCTGCTTCTGCTGCGCCTGTTCGCAAGCGGCCGACCGCCACCAATCACTCCTCCAAAGACGCCGAACGTGCTTCCAAGAGAGCGCGGCTCGCAGCAGCCCAGAAGACGTCTCCTTCCGACCTTGCCCCAAAGATCATCAAGCGTGCGGCCGACCCGGTATCTCCTGGTGTCGGGGGAACGCAATCGGTCGATCCGATTACCCCGTCCCCGCCACGCCGCTCCAGCCCGGCCACCGCTGCTACAACTTCTCCCGCTCCGTCGACCACCGTGCCCGACGCACCAATGGTGACGATCTCGCCGCCGACTGTGATGTCGGCACCGCCAACCATTTCTACCACGCCACCAGCTGTTCTATCAGCGCCGCCGACGACCACAACTCTTCCCCCAGTCATCGTTACTACCGCTGCTCCGACTCGCCCGATTGTGCCACTGCCGCAATCGGGTGCTTCTGATTTTCAAGTGACGACGGTGCCACCAGCTCTTACAACTGCCACTTCCATCGCCATTCCAACCTCAGCGCCGACGCCGACCCCTGCTGCCTCAAAAGTTTTAATGCGCACGGTGGATCAATTCCGGGCCGAGTACTCTCGCGCCCGTCATGCTGGTGCCGAGGCTGACGCTGCGCTTCCTCCTCAAGAGCCCATGGCGTCCGCGCTGAGCCGAGTAAACCGCTTCGCCAATGCCATTGCTCGGGATCTGCAACAGCTCGCCTCGCATCATACGGTAACCTCTTGCTTTCCTTCTTTTCCTTCTTTTACTTTAGACATTTTTCTTCCGGTGGGTGCGCGCAAGCGCACCCAGTGGGTGTAGTCCCCGAGATTCGGGCCGATTGATTACAATCGGTTCGGATCTTCTTAGTACTTTCGCTTTTCTCATTTGCCCTCCTCAATCAGTGGACTTTCCTTCCGATGGGTGCGCGCAAGCGCACCCACTGGGTGTAGTCCCCGAGATTCGGGCCGATTGGTTACAATCGGTTCGGATCTTTTAGCATTTTTGCTTTTCTCATTTGCCTTCCTCAATCGGTGGACTTTCCTTCCGGTGGGTGCGCGCAAGCGCACCCACTGGGTGTAGTCCCCGAGATTCGGGCCGATTGGTTACAATCGGTTCGGATCTTTTAGCATTCTTTGCTCTATCACTGACTTTGTCGTACTGTTCTTCTCAGGCTGTTATGGAGGAGAAACGAAATGTCTTCGAGAAACTTCTTGAAGCTTATACTGCCAGCCTCCGGACCCTCGCCCAGGCCCAGCTGCAGGTCAACAACCTGTCAGCCGAGACCTCCAAACTAAAAGGTATCTTCTAGCCCATCTGCCTTTTCTCCACTAGCCGATTGCTCTAGCGCTCATATCTCTATGCTCTCTTCTAGCTACTGTTCCTCTGGTAGGTGACCTCCAGGGCCGGATTTCTGAATTAACTGCAGAACTTAATCAGCAGAGCCCAGCTCTCGCCAAAGCTTCTGAAGAAGTGACTCGGCTGCAAGGGGTAGAGACTGACTTGAACCGGACTATTCACAATCTTCGCGCCGAGATGGAAGCTCTTGAAAAGAAACATCTTGCGGACGTTGCTGCTGTGACGGCTACCAGCGCTGGGCTTCTTGCCGAGCGGGATGCCGCCGTCTCCGCCCGAGATGCTTTACAAGCCGAGAGGGATGAAGCAGTCGCCACGCGGGATTCCATTCGCAAGGATCGCGACGAGCATATCGCCAAATATGAAGAAATGGAGAAGCAGCATCTTGAAGAGAATGCCCGAGTGCGCCGCCGAGCCAAGGGTTTCTGCGACTCGCTAACTGACATGGATCTTATCCTTAGCGGTGAGTCTTCCTTTATGCCGATCGCATTTTCCGATTGCTTTCTTCTTGTATCTGATTTCTCACATTTTTCCTTCTTGACACAGAGGCCTGGCCCGAATCTGAGGCGGCTGCCTACGCCGCTGTCGCCAAGTCTCGGGAGGATCATATCGCTGCCGGAGGGACTTGTGACCGCGCGGACAGCGTCTGGACCCGACATGAATATCTGATCGGCACTCAAGCTCGCATTCCGGTCATCCAGGGAGTGGCCCTGTCCTTCAAACTCGGAATTCTGAGGATTGCCGAAGCCCTATGGCCGGCGGCTGAGCTCAAGGCCGGACTAAAGAGAATGGAACATGCTGCCGACTCCTCCGCCGAGGTCCGCAAGGACGACCCACAAGAGGAGGAAGATTCTGATCAAGGGGAAACTCCGAATGCGACCACTGAGCAAACTCGGATTCTCCTCAAGGCTATCCAACGTCGGATCGACGTTCTGCTGAATTCCGCGGGTCGTACTGGTGCGGAGACCACCCTTCAGACAATATTGACTTGGTACCCTCAGGTGAAACTCTCCAAGTTATACAGCCTCCGAGATGGTGCCGGGGACCTTCTTGAGAAAACCTACGCTGAAGTCAATCGGCTGGCCAGCACTATGGCGAACTGGTTCTCTCCGTATGACTACACTCCATATCTTGATGACGGAGGGAATCCACTCCCTGCTTCAACTATCTCTACGCTAGCCGAGGAGGCTTCCGACAGCGATTCATCTCAGACCTCTCCGAAGACGAAACGAGCTGATGCTGCCGGTTCTGAAGCTCAATCGGATCCATCTGCTCCATCCTCCATCTCGGTGCCTCCGACTGCTTGAGATGTGCCATCTTGATTTGTATTCGGACTGTCCACCTTCCGATATTAGATCGGTTTTGCTTTTCCTTGTAAAACAATTTTAATTCTGCCGACACCCACTGGGGACCTGGATGTAATGAACTTATTCGGCCTTGGGCCTGTTACTTTTGATGCAAATCGATTGCTTGTTTTTACTGTTTTCATGTGCGATCAACTTTGCGTCTTTGCCGGTTTCTTTCATCGGCTGTGCTTGGGAATGTTTACTGTGTCGATCTTGCTGCCGACATGCGGTCCGCAATCGGATCAACAGTAAACATCCAGCCAAGGTTCGATGAGTTTTTATTTTGACACGACAAGATTTCTAACGCAAAGGATTCTGCAACAGCAGGCGCCGATTGCTCGCTTCTGGATCTAGTGTCCGAGTTTGCGGCGCAATCGGCGACTTTATCTCGTCGGCGCTGCTTGTGGTGGCATGTTTCGAGTTGTTTCCCGGGATTTGTACTACCGACTGCTTCAATCGTCACCCTTTTCAATACCACAAACCCCTTAGTGATTTGCGCTTGAGCTGGGTGTCCGATTGCGAGCCAGCCTGCAGTCCCAGTGCCACGATGGCTTATTTTCTTGACCTCGTGGTCGGCCAGTCCCCGGGTATGCTATGCACGTCTCGGGTCTGACGGAGCGTTGCCGATTAGGGCTAGCTCTTCGAATGGAGTTATACGACAAGTACTCGAATGCTCATTTTCAGAGACATGATAACTTTAACTGATTGTTTTGCCGAATGGCTCACATAAATTTATGCCGTTCAACTATAGAACGGGCATAACAACTCGGCGTTCCACGGCCGCTCTGTTTCTGTTCCCGACGTGTCCTTGTGCTTAGTTCCCTTGGTGCAGTCGATCAGGTAGTAGGAGTTGTTCTTGAGTGCTCTGCTGACGATGAATGGCCCTTCCCAAGGTGAGGATAGCTTGTGCTGCCCATCTGACTTCTGGATTCGGCGTAGCACCATGTCCCCCTCTCGGAAAGAGAGAGGTCGAATCTTCTTGCTGTGGTAGTGCCGCAACTTCTGCTGATAGATTTCTGACCTAGACAAGGCCAACAAACAAGCTTCTTCTTTGAGGTCGACGCCGTCTTCTCTTGCTAACTTGGCTTCTTCTTCAGTGTATAAAGCGTGCCGAGGTGAATCAAACTCAATGTCGGAGGGGATGACTGCTTCTGAACCATATACCAGGAAGAAAGGAGTGAATCCAGTCGACCTATTCGGCGTGGTCCTCAAACTGAAAAGTACTGCGGGGAGCTCATCAATCCATGCCCCAGGTGCCCTCTCAGGTGGCTCTACCAATCTGGGCCTGATACCCGATAGGATTAGTCCATTTGCCCTTTCGACTTGACCATTGGACTGTGGGTGTGCCATAGATGCCGGATCAAGCCGAATGCCTTGCTGAGATGCATATCGAGCCAATGCCCCCTTTGCAAAGTTTGTGCCGTTGTCGGTGATGATGCTGTTAGGAACACCATATCTGCATACGATGTCGGCCACAAACTTGACTGCAGTCGGTCCATCCAACTTCTTGATTGGTCTTGCCTCGATCCACTTGGTAAACTTGTCGATTGCCACCAGAAGATGTGTCATGCCGCTTCTAGCTCTCTTGAATGGTCTGACCATGTCCAAACCCCAAACTGCAAACGGCCAAGCTATTGGGATGGTCTTCAGTGCCGATGCTGGCTGATGACTCTTTGCCTTGAATCGCTGACAACCCTTGTAGTGCTTCACCAGATTTTCAGCTGCTGCGAGTGCAGTTGGCCAGTAGAAACCATGTCGGAAAGCCTTGTTGGCGATTGCCTTTGCTGACGCGTGATGACCACATTCACCCTGATGGATGTCTCTGAGCAGCTCCAAGCCTCTGTCCTCTTCAACACACCTCTGAAGAACACCAGTCGGACTCTTGCGCATTAGCTCGTTGTTGATGATTGTATATGCCCAAGATCGGCGACTGATCTGCCTGGACAATGCCAAATCTGGTGTAAGGATCCCCTCTGCCAAAAAATCTCGAATCGGCTGTGCCCATGATGGCGCACTGACCACTACCATTACTGCTGCCTGCTGGGGTAAGACTTCTTCTTGGATCTCGGTCTCTTGAGCATTGGCCTGCTCGATCTCGGCCTCTTGAACCTCTGCTATCTCTTCTTCTGCTTGCGAACTGCCGACTGCGGCGCCTGGCACGCATTCGGCAGCCTCTGGTGCTGACTTCTCATCTGGGGTTGAAACTTCATTACTGCAATCGGCAATCTCTGATATCACTTGCTCTCCAGAGGTTGTGCTATCTGGCGCAGCCTCTGCTTGCTTCTCTGTGGTATCGCTCTTCTTCTTCTCTTCTGCAGCCCCTGGTTCGCAATCGGCAGCCCCTGGTGCTATTGCCGAGACACCCTGAGCGCTGGATTACTTCTTCATGGTTGCTGGCTTGGACGGTTGAACTTCTTTTGCCTTTCTCAGAGCTTCAAGATCGGTCTCCGAGATAAAAATGGACTCGGAATCTGGTGATGGAGTGATGGACGGCTTCTTGATATGCTCGAGATATACGCCTGGTGGAATTGCTTGCCTTGTGGAGCCAAGCTTGGACAAGGCGTCTGCTGCTTCATTGTTTGCTCTTGGAACATGGTGGAATTCGCAACCTTCAAAATATCCGCTGATTTGCTGCACCAGGAATCGGTAGCTCGCCATGTTAGCATCTTTTGCATCCCACGTGCCCGAGCACTGCTGTACCACCAGATCGGAGTCACCATAGCACTCAATATTCCGAATACCGATTTCCTTGGCCAACTTGACACCATGCACAAGGGCTTCGTACTCGGCTACATTGTTTGATGCTGCGAAGTGAATCTGGAGCACATATTACAATTGATCTCCTCTTGGGGACGTGAGTACCACCCCAGCCCCTAGGCCATTCTTCATCTTGGAGCCATCGAAGTGCATTCGCCAGACATCCGACATGGGGAGCTGTGGCATGTACTGAGTTTCAGCCCAGTCCACCTGGAAATCGGCTAGTGCCTGCGACTTGATTGCAGTCCTTGGCTCATATTGGATGCCATGACTGGCCACCTCAATTGCCCATTTCGCCACTCTTCCGGTTGCATCTTTGCTTCCCATGATGTCGGCTAATGGAGCCGAACTGACAACAGTGATCAAGTGGGCTTGAAAATATGGGTTCAATCTCTTGGCCGCCATGTATACTCCATAGCACATCTTCTGGTAGTGAGGATAGTTCTGCTTGGATGCCGAAAGCACTTCGCTGATGTAGTACACTGGACGCTGGACTTGCTGTGCCTTGTCCTTCTCGGGCCGCTCCACCACCATAACTGCGCTGATCACCCGATTGGTTGCCGCAATGTATAACATCATGGGCTCCTTCTCAATCGGGGCAGCCAGAATCGGTGCCGTGGATAGCATGCGCTTGAGCTCTCGAAATGCTTCATTTTCCTGGGGGGTCCAAGTAAACTTCTCTGTCTTCTTCATCAACTGGTACAAGGGAATTGCCTTCTCGCCCAGCCGACTAAGGAATCGGCTGAGGGATGCGAGGCAACCGGTGAACTTCTGCACTTGCTTCAAGGTCTTGGGCTGCTCCATGCGCTCTATTGCGGCTATCTTCTCGGGGTTGCATTCGATTCCTCTCTCGGAAACGAGAAACCCCAAGAGCTTGCCGGCTTGGACTCCAAACACACACTTCTCCGGGTTGAGCTTGATCTGATAGGTTCTCAGATTTGCAATGGTCTCTCTGAGGTCGTCCAACAATGTGACTCCCCTTGCCGACTTCAACACCAAGTCGTCCACGTAAACGTGAATATTTCTGCCGAGCTGAGAGTGTGTGCATCTTTGCATCATGCGCTGATAAGTGGCACCTCCATTTTTCAGACCAAAAGGCATGGTGATATAGCAGTAGGCCCCGAAAGGGGTTATGAATGCTGTCTTGATCTGATCTTCCACGGCTATCTTTATCTGGTGATATCCAGCAGTAGCATCCAAAAAGGATAACAACTCGCAGCCGGCCGTAGAATCAACCACTTGGTCAATTCGGGGCAAAGCAAACGGATCTTTGGGGCATGCCTTGTTCAAACAAGTGTAATCTATACACATACGCCAAGTCTTGTTCTTCTTCATGACGAGGACTGGATTGGCCAGCCACTCGGGGTAAAACACTTCCATGATGAAACCTGCAGCTTGTAACTTTGCAATCTCTTCGCCGATTGCTCTTCTCTTGTCCTCAGAAAAACGTCTTAGGGGTTGTTTGACCGGCTTCGAGCCTGGCCGAATGTGCAGATTGTGCTCGGCGAGTTCTCTCGGAACACCAGGCATGTCCTGTGGAGACCATGCGAAGATGTCCCGATTCTCATGGAGAAACTCGACGAGCTCGCTTTCCTATTTGTCGCTAAGTCCAGCTCCGACCACAACAAACTTGGTTGAGTCGGAGGGATCTAGAGCGATTTTCTTGCTGTCCTTGGCCGATTGAAAAGCCGATTCCTCATCTGCTCTCTTTGCTGGGCCAACCGGCAGTGGATTCTTGCTCTGCGCTTGCGCCATTGCAATCACCTTGCCGAGCTGACGCTTCTCTGTCTCCACCACTAAGGACTCAGCCAAACTGCTGCCAGCGGATGTGCACTCGAGGGACTTCCTGAAGTCTCCGGTGACTGTGATGACGCCGCTTGGCCCCGGGATCTTCATCTTCAGGTATGTCTGCTGTGCATTGATCATGAACTTGGCAAATGCTGGTAATCCCAACAAAGCATGGTATGGACTACTAAGGTCAGCCACCTCGAACCAAATCGGCTCTCTCCTGAAATTCTCCTCTGTGCCAAAAATGACATCCAACCGAATGCGACCCAAGGGGGTGCAGGACAACCCAGGGACAATCCCGTGGAATGTCGTCCGACTGCGCTCCAAATCCCTCTCTGTAAGTCCTAGCTTGAGCATCGTATCTCGGTACAGGATGTTGATTGTGCTTCCTCCATCAACTAGCACTCTTGAAAACTTGCATGAAAACTTAGGCCCTGCGACCAGAGCATCCACCACCAGCGGATAGTTGCCCGGATTCGGCAAAATGGTGGGGTGATCTGCTCTGTCCCAGGATATCGGACATTCTGACCAGTGCATGAATTGGGGGATCGGTGGCATAGTTGCATTGACCTCCTGAGCTCGGGCTCTCCGACTGCCCTTGTCCGTGGACTCACTGGTGAAAATCATGTATGCTGCATCCTGCTGCGGGTACTGGTTTTGCTGCTGAGGTGGTCCTCTGTTCTGCGGTGGTGGTGGGGGTGGTGGTGGGGGTAAAGCTTCTCCTTTTGCTATCCTTCTCACAAAATCACATTGCCGAGTAGTGTGCGCAGACGGCCTCCCAGGCGTGCTGTGCAACTTACATGGTGCATCCAACGTGTCCTCAAACGTGTACTTGGGCTTCATCTGCCCTGGGGGTCTCACATTGGGTCTCATCTTCCGACTGCCTCCTGCAGCCGCTGGGTCTTCCTCACTCTGAACAGCGGCCACCTGCCGACTGCCATACTGAGTGTCCGGTTGCTCGTCCTTTCGCTTGCCGTTGTTCTGCTGGTTGTTGTTTTTGTTGTTGTTGTTGTTGCGGTTGTTCTCTCTTCTCTCTTTCCGACTGAGGCCTTGGTTTCTTGTGTCCGACTGCGGAGCCCCTGGTGACTGGATCACACCTCCAACTCCGAGTTGGATAGGGCGCATCGAAGAATCGGACATAGCGAAAGCATTTGCCACCTTCATGAGCTCGGCAAGCGATGTGAAATCTTTGCGGAGCAGCTTGTGCTTCAGCATTGAATCGGCCAGGCATCCATCAGTGAAGTACTGAATGGCCTGAATCTCATGGACTCCTTCGCACGAATTCTTCAACTTGATCCACCGAGACAAGTAATCTTGGAGGGGCTCTTCCTTGCCTTGCACGCACAAAGCTAACTGCCGAGGGAGGTTGGGCCTTTCATATGTGCTTGTGAAGTTGTGGATGAACGCAGTTGTGAAGTCCTCCCAACAGTTCACACTGTCCTTGGGAAAACTATTCAGCCATGTCCGAGCTGAACCCTGCAGCATGAGCGGTGCATAGCGAACTGCCACACGCCGATTGCCTCCCGCAATGCGAACTGCTGTCAGGTAATCGGACAGCCAGTCCTCAGGCTTTACCGAGCCATTGTACTTGGGGGTATCTCTCGGCAGTGTAAAGCCTTTGGGGAACTTCTCCGTCCGAATGCGATGACCGAAACATGCTGGGCCAGCTTCTCCTTCTTCATCTTCCTGGGCCTCCTTCTCCAGAAGCTCAATGCGATGCCTTGCATCATTCTGACCGATTTGGCGAGGGCCAAGTCGGGTGCTGATTGATGGTCTCGGTGCCGACTGCTGCGGCATGTCATGGCGCCTGCTGTTAACAGCCGGCTCTTCCATTCTTCTGCTTGCTGCTGGGCGATTGCTTCTGGCCTTGCTGTCATGCCGAGATGGCGCGGGCTGGTGCCGATTCTGGCGCGACGCATTCGGCCGCTGGCTGGCTCCCGCATTCTGCCTCATTGTCCCTCTTGATGCCTCTGGCCCAGCGTTTTGGTTTGCCATTGCCGCGATCTTCTGCTCCTTCGCGGCTGCTATCAGTTCACGCATTCGGCGCGACTGCTCGCGCCGCTCATCTCCTTCCAACTCTTCCAGCTCAAGCGCTATCTGCTCGGCTGCTCTCAGATTCTTGTCGGGTGTGCTATATGTGGGCCTTTGGACAAATGCCGATTGCACCGGTTGCTCCGGTTGTGCTGGCCTTCTCGGACGCTCCGGTTGCTCCGCCCCAGACAACTGCTGGTTGACTGCCCGGCCTCGACTTCTCAGGTCTCCCAGGACTGCGGGCTCAATCGGCCGACGCGGTCCTGCATGCGCTGCATTGTCCTCCCGAGTGATGGCTCCCAGCCGTCGCTCCTCAGCTAGCACTTGCTCGGCCCTGAGAGCCAGGGCAAGCCGTGTTGTTTCCAGCTCGGTATGCACCCGCTCTGGATCACCATTCTTGTTCACGGGCGTGTACAACACATCCCGCAACGCACTGGTGCCGATTCGATCTGCTGCATCAGCCACTTCCTTTGCCTTCCTTGCTGCGCTTGCCGGGTCCCGATTGGTCGAGGACGACGCTCCCGCCATCATGACTGCAGCGTGCAGTCGGCCCTCCCCTTGGCCAGGTGCTGCGGCGCAGCCCCTGGTCAAGAGAGGGTCTGCAGCATATGAGAAAACTCGGATGTCTCTTGGATATGCCTCAGGGAAGGCACCGATGAAGAGACGGTGACTTCCCACCTGCAGCTACACCCCGGGCGGCATGGGAGCTCCTTCCTTGTACCGCGCCGAGTAGTCCACCACATAGTCGATTGCCCCACACCTTAGAATCAGGCCAGAGGCGTGGCTACCGCCCGATGCAGAGGTTGATCCCGTCCGGATCTTGACTCCAGTCGACGCCTCGGTCTGCCCCACGGTGGGCGCCAACTGTCGTCGATATGTGACGGCAGATGCCATGGGGATGGCTGAAGTGAGGGGAAGACACGAGGGAGGGAATGTCGATGGTGCCGGAATCTGGTTGGGCACAAGCACGGTGAAGACACCACGGTGTACCCAGGTTCGGGGCTCTCCGGAGAGATAACACCCCTACTCCTGCTTGTCTCTTATATATCAATGAAGGAACTACAATAACTGCTCTTCTATCTTCTCAGGGGAAGGAGTAAACCGCCGCCGTGGGCAAGGTCTTCTCCTGCTTCCCTGAGGAGTGACTACGGGCAGTAAATGAACTGAAAAGAGAAAGAGTGAATGAGATCTCAGGTGTGGCGTCCCTCCCGCAGGAGGGGTACCCTGGCTCTTATAGTGTGAGTCCAGGGTACTTCGGTAACTTCAGTGCTGAATGGGCCCAGCTGTCAACCTCTAATCGGCTTGGGCCCACCGACTGCTCCTATCCGGGTGATCCGGAGCCTACGAGCGGCGGCCCATGCTGCTACCTTGTAGGGTCTAGTGATAAACAGTGGAGCTATGAGGTACGGTCTTGTCGGCCTGTCCGCGGAATCGGCGGAGAGGTCGACATCGTATCTCCCGGAAATCCTCGATGTGACTTGGCCTTCCTGCCACCCAGATATCTCGGTATATGGCATTTATGACCTCGTAATCATACCCCCGACTGGGTGTTAGGTAGCTCCGATTGCGCCTGGACCGACTGGTGGTTCCTGGGTAAGGCCGATTGCTCTGGGCAATCGGTCTTCTGGGAAACGACCTCGGTCCAGCAGCAGGCCAATCGGACGATCGTCTTCAATGAACAAAAAGGGGTGGACCGATTGCGCCTGGGCCGACTGCCGGCACTTGGTATGGTCGATTGCCTTAGAGCAATCGGCCGTACCTCTGCCTAGCTCGGCCCAGCTGCAGCCCAATCGGCCCATCCTTGTCTTGAAAGCTTGCTTCCGCTTGGGTTAGCCTACCCGAGTACCAATCCCCCGAAAATACTAAAACGATTACATAAGATTTATCTAATACTCGAAGTATACTCCTATGATAGATGTCTTGGTGAAATCTTGCTGGCCATCAACTGTCTTGGTTGCCATCAACCCTCGATCAGAACTTTTCCCGTCCATGCAATGGCAGGTCCTGTTTCCAAAAAACAAACTAATTATCAGATACTCACTAACTGCAAGTGTTGCATAAAGGGAATAAAAACATTTATAACAAGTATATCAAATATATACCTTCTCCATCAACAACTTATCCTTCAATGGGTTCAACCTCCAGATGTTGGAGTTGGTCCATGAACTCAGAGAATTCGAGGCTTTCTCGTCTTCCGACGTAGCCAGGGACACATTCTGTATAAATTGGTAGAAGCGAGTGCAACACCGTGTATATCGCAGAATCGTCTGTGGTCCAGTAGTCAAAGTCATCTACGAGGCTCAGATGCATCTCATTCATCTTGGCGACGTGCATTTTCACACATGAGTTCTCTTCCATATTTGTAGAAAGAAACTTACTTTCTAACTCAAATCTGGCTACTCTGAACCGATGTTTGTACAATCACTTCATCATACCACTGTTGGGGTTCGCAGCAGAAAACACAAATTTTTCTAACTAGCGTTCCCATAACCCAAGATCTGGCTAGCCGTATTACCGTAACGGAAAGTAGTGCGGAAATAACATACCTCGGGGTGTAGTCCGTTGCGCGGGAAACGTTCCCGCAAACCTGGTTGATGTAGCCGATCAAGTTTCACAGCCCCTTGGCTGTGTTGAGCACCCGGATGGGTGTAGTGCCACACGTGTAGCACCTCGTAGTACTCGCACACATACGAGACTCGATGACGACCTCCGTTCTCCGATCCAGCGGAGGTGGCGGAAGCAGACCTCCGGATGGAGCTTCGGCAGCACGACGGCCTCCGATTCTAGCAGAGAAGCCTCAATTCCACTATAGGCTCACACTAGGGAGCCCACCGTGAAAGAGACAAGGGAGGGGAGAAGACCGGAGAAAACCGATCTCAATTCGGAGTAATATTTATTTTCTGACGAATTTCTGTGTATTAAATATGTGCACCCTGCCCATCTATATATAGGCAGAGGGGAGGGAGTCAACCCCTCTCCCTTAGAAATGTGGGACTAAAGTCCCTTTGCTAAGGGGGGTGGCCGGCCAAGGGGGGGGGGAGGGGGCGCACCCCTCATGGGCCCTAGGGCCCATGGCGCCTCCCCCCTCTTTTCTTTTTTCTTTTTCCCTTTTTATTTCTCCTAATGGGCCTTTTTCTCCACTAAGGCCCATTGCACATATTAATTAGAAATAAAATGATTTTAATTATTAATTCAATTAATTAATAACTAAAATATAATATTCCATCTCCCGGTGCTCCGGAACACCTTCCGGTTCACTCCGAACTTGTTTCGGTTCAACACGGTACTTCTCCGATATTGTTTCCTTTATTCTTTGGTTACTCCGATGGTTCCGAAAAGGTCTCCGATTTCATCGAGCCCTTAAGTGTGTTACTCTACGGTCCGAGAACACTCCAGTCATGACCGAGATGAGGCTACGGTCAATGATCATCAGCGGGACCTGGATACCCATAATGACCCCTGTGCATTCCGGATATCAAACACCGATTGGACCTTACACCGTATAGCATTCACTTTGTCAGTGATACTGGATTGTTCCGAGATTCGATCAATGACATCCTATGTCTGGTTCAACCTCGTTCTAAACTAATCCTCATTCACTCGTTCCCGTGATATTCATCCCCGTGACCTAGTCACATGAGTGGGCCCCGAGTATCTATCCATTATATGGATTGACAAATCCCGCTCTTGTAACAATACTCCTCAACATATCTCCACGGAATACCTAAGATACAACCGTTATGACCCGCATATTTCAGTCAGGTGGTGGGATGTAAGTCAAAGCATCCGGGAAGATAGTAATTATGCACGTACTCACGGTCAAAGGAACGGTCTACCACGTTCTGTAATTACAACACTGAACCTTCATAAGATTTGATCATGCTGTAATGCTTACTTTGGGTAATGTTCATCACGTCACTTAATCAGTGAGGTGACCTCATAGTCAAGAGACTTAATTGTCCATGATCGCGAAACCACGACCATCATGTTGACCATGAACTAGTTATCGATGTAGAGGCTAACTAGGAACTCTGGGGGTTTCTATACCACACCTGTATCATTGTTTCACTCATACAGTTCTAGCACGGTATGAAACTGGTTATGAACTTGCTTAGATATATTGGAATAATCATATATTATTTGCCTCTAGAGCATATATCCAACAGTCTCCCACTTGCACTAGAGTGCTAATAATCTAGCCGCATTTTTTTCCGATCATAATCATCTTATCACATAAGTGTTCATTGATCATGCATGCTCATGGAAGAGGGTTCGTCAACGAACTGCACCAATTCAGATTCTTATGTTTCCTTTGCAACTGGTATAGGTCAAAAGCTCTTTTGACATACCACTCATTATCATATAATGGTTGGATATAAGTTTCGCGGGAGAGTGAGACTATTATTTCAAAGTATCCTCCAATGATCTCTTGGTTCAGTCTTTAGAAGACTCATCCTTAGTCATATATACTGGGAAATACACTCAACCAGAAGTCCAATACTTCTAACGCTAAACTTTTATCCATACGTCTACTTTCTTAAGTAGTATTATGTTTGTAGTGCCGTGAATTTTGCTCACATTTCTTTCATGTCTTTGGTGATGTCTCTAATTCCATATAGACCCATAATATGTCTTGCAATTGTAATCTTGCATTAAATTCAAGTCTATTATACCCTCTATATTTTAGAGTATAGTCCTCAGTATTCCTCATATACTGAAATCATGGACTTTATTCAGATTCTGTGTTTTACTCCTAAAGCACATCAGAATCTATTCTTCTTCCAAGAACTTTTGAGTTATTTTGTTGTTGGATTCACAATGCATGTTATATGGTAGAATCATATGTCAAGAACATATAAGATCACATGTCCAGTACATGGTGCATCTCTATTCTTCCATCAAGACATTGCTTGTGATATTTGGTTTTCATCCATTATATAATTTCTAGCCACAAGAACCTGTTTCTTGTCTAGAAGATTATTCCAACCTTCACTTCGTTTCATTATCCGTATCTTAATCTACTCATATAGATTTCAACGTGTAATGTGTTGGTATTTCATATAAAAGAAGATTCTTGCAATCTTGTATTTTATTTGCCTTATGCTCTATATATATCATAATGCACATATGTATATAAGACGATTCTCTATATACACAATCAATGCATATCCATATATATACATATGAGATCATTCTTCTCACATATCAATGCATATATGTTTGAGACAATGATCATGCTCCCACTCAAATATATCCATCATATACTCATATATTTCAGCTTTCATCAAGTCATTTTATTGTTTCACTATGTCTCACATAATGACAAAGCTTCCAAAGCTCCCACTCAGAAAATGCCCTCTGCATTCCAAGTTTCCGGGAAGTCTTCAAAGCTCCCACTCAGTTTCATGAAACTGCGGGCCCACTCAATATTTTGTTCATCACAAAATCATTTGATCAAATCAAGGTTGAGGGTTCCTGTCTTGAGGTACTATAGTCCATACTTTTAACGAAGTAACCTTCGTCATGCCTATTGCAATTCTCTTTCAAATCCCAAATTTGACTGAGATGCAATTTCAGGCTATGGTCCATCGTAGTGTAAATGAAATATTCTATTGATTAAAGCATTCTTACGTTTCCGTAGTCAATCATCATTGAACTTTGGTCATAACCAAATAATGCCTTATGCCCATTACATCATTCTCAATAACTCTTCAGTTTGTCGAGAATATGAAATAACCGATTTATTTCACGGGACGTGAGCCATCCTATATGTAACTCAATATTATTTCATTTCTCCTCGTGTTTTAGGCTACCATCATTCCTTTGTGTTTCAAGCAATGTTATTCCCTATTGTTTTATTAAGAAGACTCATGATTATTGTTCTGTACAGAACGTATTCATGACAACCTTCTAAATTCAACAATGGCTTCAACTCATATACCAAGATCAATCATCTTTGGCATATCCTTCCTTATATAGCGTCATTACAGCGGAACATGCTTCCGTTGCAATACTCTGATATTCTGAAGGCAAGGTCCAATACCCCGGTCAAAGTTTTCATTATCTCCCATTGGATCCTTGTCGAGAGACTTTTCTCGTATTACCAATTAAGCAACACAAATTTTGATATTCGGGGAGAATATGTAATTTCAATTGCTCGTAGTTTTATTACAAATAAATTCTTTCTTTTAAGAAACCTTATAACACCATCAGTTATGGAGCTATCATGTCTCGTTAGATTCAGGATGGTTTCCTATTCATGAAGTGGGTGTTTTAACTTAATGAATTAAACAATCTTATTCGACAATAACTATAGTGCTAGGGGAAAGAACGTTTAGACCATACTACGGTTTAGTATGACTACGAATGGTTTAAGTAGTCTAGTACTTTCAACTTCCATCGTAGTTTGTGGTACAACTTCCACAAGTCTCCCATTATGTCAATATCAATACTTATCACTTTGGATCGTAGCGTAGTGATATGTATCCTTGTATTCTCACTTCTCACTGTGATTCCTGAATCTCAGTTTTATGATCTCAATTGAATACAACTTTCAATTAATCATATGAAGTTTTTAATGATAACTCACATGCCCATTCTACATCATTTATGTATAATGATTGGCACAAGTTCTACTTGCTAGAACCTTGTCATGGTTATATTCATTGCAGAGGTTCATAGATCGTGTATCTAATCCATCTCATGCAATCAAGTTATGATTTTCATTCGATAATGAACTCACAAGTTAATAGATCATGCATTTAATGAATTCATCAGTTATGAAGTCACCTCATGCAATCAAATCTTTGACTTGTTATAATCAAGACAATTTTATCATTAAACATTGAATATTTCTTGACAATAATAGTAGTGTTATAAATGCTTTCTATCATATCATAAATCAAGACGTAATCAAACTATAATCACTCTTTTATTCATAAAGATGGAACAACTGACTTGTCTCATTACATGAATAACTTTGTCTCGCGAGATGCAAGACACACAACTAAGTGTTCATACTATAATGATTACATAAGATTTATCTAATACTCTAAGTATCTCCTATGATAGATGTCTCGGCGGAATCCATGCTGGCCATCAACTGACTTGATATCCATCAATCCTCGATTTCACCTCTTCCCGTCCATGCAATGACAGGTCCTGTTTTCATAAAACAGAATAAGTATCACATACTCATTTACTGCAAATGTTGTATAAGGGAATAAACATTTATAAAGTATATCAAGTATATACCTTCTCCATCCACGACTTCTGCATCCTCGATAGGAGCAATGTCCGCGGCCAAGAGATCAGTCATGAAGTTCTGGAGACTCATATTAGCTCCTCTTCCGACATAGCTATGAACATAATCACCATAACTCGGAGTGAGTGAGTGCAATAACGTATTTATTGCAAACTCTTCCATGGTGCTTTCGTTCATTGTCCAATATTCATAGTTCTCCACCAGGGTCAGGTACATCTCATGCATTCTGCCCAAGTGATCACCAAGGCTTGTGTGTTCTTCCATCTTTGTAGATAGAAACTTGCTTTGTAACTCAAATCTGGCAATTCTAAACTCACGTACGAACATTGTCTTTAGCATGTCCATCATGTCATATGAGCCAGTGTCCTAAAACTGTATGCCCAAAACCTCTGACATGCTGAAGATCATGACATTTCTGACTACGGAGCATTTCTGTCGGCGAGCATAATGATCAAGTATCTCTTGATCACCAACATGATCGTCCAGATGTTCTTCCACATGCACTTCTATTGTAAACAAGATGTCTTCTCTCTTGAGCGACGTCCTAAGGCGTGAGTACCAATCAGAAAAGTTTGACCCATTTTCTCTAAGTCTTTCACCTTCCATGAAGAAAGATAGTTCACGTTGCTCTAGTGCATTCATTTTCTACAAACATAATTGCAAGGAACACAATTAAGACTAGTTCACAACAATGAGTTCATATAATCATATTATAAATGAGCTCGCACTAAAACATTTCATCCCTAGGAAGCTTTAGTGATTACATGATCCAGATTCACTGCCCGACCTCGAATATCACACGGCCGACGGGTCAGTTTAAAGGTAGACAACAACTTGTGCGATCACATTATCTTATATGTACTGTGACTCATGCTCGATCTTTCGATCTCTAGTATTCCGAGGCCATATCTGCATATGCTAGGCTCGCCAAATTAACCTCCATGTTATATGCTGCTCAGCAAGGCCATATCTGCATATGCCAGGCTTGCCAAACCCAACCTCATGCGAACTCCATTTAATATGTAGGACAACTCCGGTATGTACGGAGCATCAAGCCATATGGGAGAACCTTCCAGGCGGTGCACACTTCGGTAGAATACTTGTGTTTGGCTTTTTTAAGGGATCATATTATCACATGCTACCGTCGTGTATCCTATACTAGCAAGTTTTAAGATGTCTGAGCTATGGCGACACTAAGTCTACAGTGTCTCCATTTTAGTTTGTTTTATAATGACGATTACTACTTACTAGTAACACATAGCAAAGCTATCACTACATCACAAACAAACGAACGATAGCCCCCACTTAGCAATACAAGGTTTAGACGGTCTAGTTGTATATTGCAAGTTTTACGTGGCTGCTAGGGATTTCATAGTTAAACAGGTTTTAACCTACGAGTCAACCACAACGTCAACCATACGATTGTCTCTATTACACCCCGCACGGGGCCCTCCGTTGCAAATGCCACATCTGCTAAAATAGAGAGACAGACACCCCAACCACTTTATACGGTACAAGCCATATGTCAAGCGTGGAACCAGTCTCGCGTAAGTGTATGCGTAAAGTCGGTCGGGGGCCGCTTCATCAAACAATGCCGCAGATGTGAACAAGTACACGTGGGAGGGTAACAATCATACAATCAACGCCCACATCCCCAATTTTTTCTATCCGTACAGTAATACTAAGCATAGACCTAGCTCATGATACCACTGTTGGGGTTCGCAGCAGAAAACACAAATTTTTCTAACTAGCGTTCCCATAACCCAAGATCTAGCTAGCCGTATTACCGTAACGGAAAGTAGTGCGGAAATAACATACCTCGGGGTGTAGTCCGTTGCGCGGGAAACGTTCCCGCAAACGTGGTTGATGTAGCCGATCAAGTTTCACATCCCCCTGGTTGTGTTGAGCACCCGGATGGGTGTAGTGCCACACGTGTAGCACCTCGTAGTACTCGCACACATACGAGACTCGATGACGACCTCCATTCTCCGATCCAGCGGAGGTGGCGGAAGCAGACCTCTGGACGGAGCTTCGGCAGCACGACGGCCTCTGATTCTAGCAGAGAAGCCTCAATTCCACTATAGGCTCACACTAGGGAGCCCACCGTGAAAGAGACAAGGGAGGGGAGAAGACCGGAGAAAACCGATCTCAATTCGGAGTAATATTTATTTTCTCACTAATTTCTGTGTATTAAATATGTGCACCCTGCCCATCTATATATAGGCAGAGGGGACGGAGTCAACCCCTTTCCCTTAGCAATGTGGGACTAAAGTCCCTTTGCTAAGGGGGGTGGCCGGCCAAGGGGGGGGAGGGGGCGCACCCCTCATGGGCCCTAGGGCCCATGGCGCCTCCCCCCTCTTTTCTTTTTTCTTTTTCCCTTTTTATTTCCCCTAATGGGCCTTTTTCTCCACGAAGGCCCATTGCACATATTAATTAGAAGTAAAATGATTTTAATTATTAATTCAATTAATTAATAACTAAAACATAATATTCCATCTCCCGGTGCTCCGGAACACCTTTCGGTTCACTCCGAACTTGTTTCGGTTCAACACGGTACTTCTCCGATATTGTTTCCTTTATTCTCTGGTTACTCCGATGGTTCCGAAAAGGTCTCCGATTTCATCGAGCCCTTAAGTGTGTTACCCTACGGTCCGAGAACACTCCAGTCATGACCGAGATGAGGCTACGGTCAATGATCATCAGCGGGACCTGGATACCCATAATGACCCCTGTGCATTCCGGATATCAAACACCGATTGGACCTTACGCCGTATAGCATTCCCTTTGTTAGCGATACTGGATTGTTCCGAGATTCGATCAATGACATCCTATGTTTGGTTCAATCTCGTTCCAAACTAATCCTCATTCACTCGTTCCCGTGATATTCATCCCCGTGACCTAGTCACATGCTGCAGCTTTATGGATGGAATCTCACCGAGTGGGCCCCGAGTATCTATCCATTATATGGATTGACAAATCCCGCTCTTGTAACAATACTCCTCAACATATCTCCACGGAATACCTAAGATACAACCGTTATGACCCGCATATTTCAGTCATGTGGTGGGATGTAAGTCAAAGCATCCGGGAAGATAGTAATTATGCACGTACTCACGGTCAAAGGAACGGTCTACCACGTTCTGTAATTACAACACTGAACCTTCATAAGATTTGATCATGTTGTAATGCTTACTTTGGGTAATGTTCATCACGTCACTTAATCAGTGAGGTGACCTCATAGTCAAGAGACTTAATTGTCCATGATCGCGAAACCACGACCATCATGTTGACCATGAACTAGTTATCGATGTAGAGGCTAACTAGGAACTCTGGGGGTTTCTATACCACACCTGTATCATTGTTTCACTGATACAGTTCTAGCACGGTATGAAACTGGATATGAACTTGATTAGATATATTGGCATAATCATATATTATTTGCCTCTAGAGCATATATCCAACAATCAATTGTGTCAAACGTGTCCATATCCTGATACTGTTCACGTAAGTTTTGCGGAATGCAAACTTCTATGGCACTTTTAGCCATGTCATAAGTCCTTCGACGACATTCGTAATCAATCATTACTTGCTCATCCATGTTGTTTACTGGAGGATTTCCCACTGGCTCTTTTGTTATGAACGAGAGGTTTGCCCTCTTGAGCACAGTCTTAAGGCGCAGGTACCAACTAGCAAAATTTGACCCATCCTCTTTAAGTCTTTCACCACGTAAGAAAGAAACCAATTCATGATACTGTGTCATTTGCATTTTCTACAAACATAATTTCAAGGAAAAATAATTAAGACTAGTTCACAACAATGAGTTCATAATAATCATATTATAAATGATCTCAAACTAAAACAATCATCCCTAATAAGATTTAGTGATTACATGATCCAAATTCACTATACCCCCTCGAATATCACACGGCCGGCGAATTAGTTTCGAAGGTAGACAACTACTTGTGCGATCACATCATGCATGTGACTCATGCTCGATCTTTCGATCTCTAGTATTCCGAGTCCATATCTACATATTCTAGGATCGCCAAATTGACCTTAGTGTTTTTTGCTGCTTAGCAAGGCCATATCTACATATGCTAAGCTTGCCAAACCCAACCTCATGTGAACGCCATTTATTATGTGGGACACCCAATGTATGGTATGTCGGTCATAAGGGAGATCCTTCCAGGTGATGCACACTTCGGTAGAATACTTGTTTTTGGTATTTGTTAAGGGATCATCTTATATCATGCTACCATCGTGTATCCTATACTAGCAAGTTTTAAGATGTTTGATCATGGTGGAACTAAGTCTACAATGTCTCCATTTGAGTTTGTTTTATCATGATGAACGTTTACTACTTTCTAGTAACACATAGCAAAGCTATCACTACATCAAGATCAAACAAGCAATAGCCCCCAATAGCAATATAAAGTTAGACGCCTCTATTTTGTATATTGCATGTTTTACGTGGATGCTAGGGCTTTCATGGATAAACTGATTTTAGCCTACGAGTCAACCACAACGCTGATTAGACGATTGTCTCTATTACACCCCATACGGGGCCCTTCATTGCAAATTCCATATCCGCTAAAGTAAGAGAGACAAACACCCCCAGAGCCACTTTATACGGTACAAGTCGCATGTCAAGCGTGGAACCAGTCTCGCGTAAGCGTACGCGTAAGGTCGGTCGGGGGCTGCTTCATCAAACAATGCCACAGATATGAACAAGTGCACGTGAGAGGGTAACAATAAAAGAATCAACGCCCACATCCCCGATGTGTTCTATCCGTACAGTAATACTAAGCATAGACCTAGCTCATGATACCACTGTTGGGGTTCGCAGCTGAAAACAATAAATTTTCTATCTAGCGTTCCCGTTGCCCAAGATCTATCTAGACGTATTACCGTAACGGAGAGACTTGCGGATAACATACCTCGGGGTGTAGTCCGTTGCGCGGGAAACGTTCCCGCAAACGTGGTTGATGTAGCCGAACGAAGTTCACAGCCCCCTGGCTGTGTTATCACCCTGTCGGGTGGAGTGCCACACGTGTAGCACCTCATAGTACTCGCACACGTACGGAACTCGATGACGACCTCCGATCTCCGATCCAGCGAAGGTGGCGGAAGTAGACCTCCGGAACCGGAGTTTCAATAGCACGACGACGTTTTTTTGGTGGAGAAGTGTCAATCCCACTAAAGGCTCCAAAAAAGGGGAGCCCACCGTGGAAGAGACGAGGGAGGGGAGAAGACCGGAGAAAACCGATCTCGATTCGGGATTATATTTATTTGTCCACGAATTTATGTGTTTTTGGCTTAATTAAATAAGTGCACCCTCCTCATCTATATATGAGGGGGGGGGGAAGGGCACCAACCTCTCTCCCCTAGCAATGTGGGACTAAACTTCCCTTGCTAGGGGGTGGCCGGCCAAGGGGGTGGGGGCGCACACCTCATGGGCCCAAGGCCCATGTCGCCCCCTCTCCTTTTATTTTTCTTTTCCCTTTATTTTTCTAATGGGATTCTTTCAAAAATAAGTCCCATTGCACTTTTTAATTATAAATAAAATATTTTTAATTACTAATTCATTCAATTAATAAATAAAACTTATTATTTCATCTCCCTGTGACCCGGAATACCTTCCGGCTCACTCCGAACATCCTTCGGACCAACACGGAACATTTTCGGTATGTGTTCCCTTATTCTCCGGTAACTCCTATAGTTCCGGAAAGGTCTCCGATAACATCGATCCCTTAAGTGTGTTACCCTACGGTCCGAGAACACTCTAGTCATGACCGAGATGAGGCTACGGTCAATGATCATCAACGGGACCTGGATGCCCTTAATGACCCATGTGCATTCCGGATATAAAACCGATTGAACCGTTACATCGTATACCATTCACTTTGCCATCGATACTAGATTAGTCCGAGATTCGATCAATGACATCCTATGTCTGGTTCTATCTCGTTACCGACAAATCTTATTTCACTCGTTCGGTGATATTCATTCCCGTGACCTAGTCACACGCTGCCAAAGTTGTTAGAATCGAGATTCTGAATCGGATCTTAATTTCGTTCGTAGGATCGTGAATCATAGAATCTTAACTACTAGAATCGTAGAATCTAAGATTCTATGAGCAAAATCGTAGGATCGGAGGGGCTAATTTGGATCGTAAGGTCGTAAGATTCTAAGACTTGAATCGCGATTCTGACAACTTTGCACGCTGCACAACTTTATGGATGTAATCTCACTGAGTGGGCCCTGAGTATCTTTTCATTACATGGATTGACAAATCCCGCTCTTGAATCAAAACTCCTCAACATATCTCAACAGAATGCCCAAGATACACCTTTATGGTCAGCATATTTCAGTCATGCGATGGATGTAGGTCAAAGCATCCGAGAAAATAGCGATTATGCATGATCTCACGGTCTGAGGAACGGTCTACTACGTTCTTTAATTACAACAGTGAACCTTCATGAGTTGATCATGTTGCAATGCTTATGTTGGGTAATGTTCATCACGTCATTCATCTAATGAGTTGACCTCATAGTCAATTGACTTGATATCCATGATCGCGAAACCACGATCATCAGTTGACCATGAACTAGTTAATGAGAAAGAGGCTAACTAGGAATGTTGATTGTTTCTATACCACACTTGTATCATTGTTTCACTAATACATTTCTAGCACAGTATGAAACTGGTTATGAACTTACTTAGATATATTGGAATAATCACATATTATTTATCTCTAGAGCATATATCCAATAAATTTTGCTTCGGCAGATCAGATACTACATCCTCGAATGACATATTATAAATTTGAATAAAGATGATTACATAGAGTTTTGTCGAAACACGTAAACACGGAAAGAAAAACCTAATATTTGGTCACCGGAGGTCGCCATTGGCCACCGGGGTAGTAGAAAGGTCGACGAGGAATAGGCGGAGCTTACGCCTTGGGGACGAAGGCGACACACACTGCTAGGTATTTCACGCAGACGGCGTCGTAATGAGCCCTGGCGGCGGCGTGACGATCCTGTGCACCCTCTTGGCCGATAACTACCGCGAAGTTGGCGGCACGGAGAGCTTCCTCGACGGTGCACAACTTCGTGGTTAATGACACAATCTTTCCATCGAGCTCCGTGATGCTGATCCACATGCACCTGAGTTCTTCGTCTCTACCACCGCGAACGAACTACCAGCTTTACTCCTGGAGCCGCCTCTCCCGCCGTCCGCACTTCCTTCGGTGGATCCTCCATTTGCTCCACGGCTGGGACTTGATTCCTCAGTGAACGCCATGAAATTTCTCATCGAAGTTGGGTAGTATACACGGCGGGGATAAGAAATTGCGGCGGCGAAAAAGAAAATGGATGAGAAAAGGGAACCATAAAGCGCCGAGCGACCGGTAGATATAACGATCGAAGAGATGTTTTGCGGACCGCTCGTACAACTTTTTACGGACCAGGAAAACAATGGTTGTTCTGTTCTGATTTGGAATGAGCATGTGCTAAACTTTCTCTTACGTGCGAACCAAATGGAGGCACCCCCAACACAGAGCCAGAAGCAACAGCTCGTGATGTGGTGGTGACATGTGCGGCATGCACATTTAGCAAGATAATATTGTAATCAAGTATGATCAACCAAAGCCACCACAATGTGATGGTTGTAGCGCGTGACAAATGCGGCTAGCTATCCCCCAATATTTTTGTCTTTTGGTTTTTCAATTTCCAAACCTGAAACGTGCCGTTCCTCCCAATCAGAGCAACAAAAGCATGCACCTTTCGGTTGTAATCAGGCACTATGCTTTTCTAACAGCATAATAACTAAGACTACAGATTGTAAAAATTTCAACGGAAACCCATTCTAATATTAATCTAACGAGCAGCTCACCTGCCTATTCCTTCCTCTTGAAGAAAACCAAGGGGAAGGTGGACACTGATTTCATTTCATTTCATCCTAAAGAGCCAAGCCAAGCCATGTTTTGTTTGTTAGTTAGTCTTTGGCATCTTCATGCCAAGCTCATCCGACACTTGAGTTAAGTTAAGCCCGGACACACTTTGGAATCTTGCGTACGTACAAGCAACATGTGATTTGGTTGCGCTGTAGTTTTTGTTACGCTGTAAACAGAGTGCCTTACAAGCAACATGTTGCTTACTCAAACGGCTTGTCAAGAATCTGGCACCTGACGACATGACTCGCTGGATCGAGCACCTTTGCAGGAGCTCTGACTTCGTTGTAACACTGCATCTCCAATAATTTGACATCATTGGATAGCACTGTTGAGCCCACACGATTCCCTGATGCCATATGACACTTGCACAGTTGTTTGCTGAAAGATTCAGGCAGGGGGACACGTCCATCCATACGATACGTGACGACAAGGAGTGAGTGAGATTTGGAGCTGACTTTTGGGAACCGGTGTCGGCTCCATGGGTAAACTCCGGCCCTTGCACTCCAAGGGAACTTGCACCGTCAAACGAGGAAAACTACCTCTACCTCTACCTTCACTTCACATCGGCCGGGGTAAATAATGCTTTTGCACGCATGTAGTAATAAACCGAGCCCAATGAAGGAGTGTGCACGGTCGACGACGACGCTTCCGTACAAAGTCACCATCTTCCTTCCCAGCGCAGTCAAAACGGTTTGGTAAACGTCGGGTCACCGGACCGATTACTGACTTTTACCAAACTCCAACCACTGGTACTAGAATTTTTCAAATGATGATGGCACGGATTATGCTGATTGCTACCCTGTTTTGTATTTTCCCATGGTGAGTAGTATCACTTACGGTTATGCACGCCACCGTTGCTACGCTATCACCTGAACTACGCTGAGCTATGAAAAAAACAATCGCAGGTGCTTAATCGATCCACCCAAAAGATATAATTTGATTCGATTGACACCAGCACTGATGTCGTTAGCGCTTTTTTTCTCTGCTCGAGGTTTTGACCTGTAGCGTCTGCTATCATATTGTTTTTGCCTTGCTAGTCTTGTGCATATTACTTCATTGCATAGTTAATTTACATGCATGCATCAACCGACGGAAAGGGTCCTGATCCGTACGTGGCAAAAGGAAAAGGTGAAGTTTCTGGTCATGCTTTTGGCCCCGGGCAACCGGCCGCACAGAAAGTTCACCTGCTGCAACGCGAGCTCCCTTTCGTGGCCGGCGCCGCCGTGACTCGCCCAAGGCGAGCTCACCATTTACATGTGACGGCTGCTGTCTCGTTTAGTTATTTTGTTACGAAAACAATGGATATGCGCCACTTCAAAAATGTCAGTTTTGTTTCACTGGCATATTGGCAATAGGCGGTCGGTGCCGCTCTGTTACAGCAACTCGAAGGACGCAATGCAAATGGATTTAAATTTAGATCCTTTTTTATTCGTTCTTCTACGTTCATTCTCATCAGATCGCCGAATCCAACCGGAAGGGAGGGAGGGGGCGCATTTGGTCTCAGGATTAATTTTTTATTTCACCTTATCAAAAAAGGCTTCCCTCGCTTTATAAATAAAGCAACGATCATCATAACAACCGATACAAACGCATGTCAACACGCCATACACACACACTCAAGGCTGGATACAATTAAGCTGAACATCGGCAACACAACCCATAAAATTTCAAGCTAACAACAGATGAACAATGCACATCGTTATAGAGTCAATATAGCTCTCAACCGTGAACAAGCCACCGCAAAGAGATGATGTTCAACGTCAACGAGGCATGTGCTCTAAGGTGATGCCTTCAAGAAGAGAACTACACCAAGGTGTAGCCACCATCCAATCCAATGGATCAAGGTCTTCATCCGGACCAATCTGAGAGATAGAGCACGATCGCGACGGAGGCTTCAAGAAGGGAACGACATCGACGGACGTCGTCACTGCTGGTACGACCAAAGTCCGATAGGGTGAACCCTCGGTCATATGCTCCTCCCTCCCTCATCATGACACACCCACATCCGGCATCGACGCCGCCCACACGGCCATGGAAGCCGGTCATCACCAAAATCATGAGATCTATCCACAACATCGCGACACCCACCTCCAGTGCCGCCGCCCAGAATCCAAACACCGAGAGCACCCAAACATTGCGAATTTCCTCTTTGTTCCGCCGCCGCCGCGCTTCCAAGATCGGGAGCAATAGAAGACCTCTTCCTGGCACCCTGTCAGATGGAGGATTGACCTCCAGGGGCTTCTCCACCATCATGGACGCTTCCCGGATGTGCCGTAGTAGTCCTCCTTGGACCATGGGTCCATGACCAATAGCTATGTGATGTCTTCTCTCCAATCTTGTGCTTCAATTCTTAGCCCTTGTGAGCTGCCCTACATGATCAAGGCATCTATATAATTTTCCTGTCGTTGGTATGCTGTGTTTGCTGGGTCCGATGGATTATGAGATTATGTTCAAATTGTGATGAGTTATATATTTGGTTTACCTTTTATATTTTGTTCTTGAGAAATTCTTGCATGTTCTCCGTTACTTTTTATTGCTTTGCCCAAGCAGTAGATAGTAACTCCAAGAGGGAGTGTTTATGCATGATTGTGGCTTCATGCCCCCCGATGTCTAGCTTGAATGACAAAAACATGAGACTAGGGGATGTTTTGTTGCCACTAGGGAGGAAATAATGGTGCTTGTAACCGCGGTTGCAAGTATTGATTACCTTATGCAAAGTTTGTTAATGCAGTTGTCTGTTGCTTTGAGTTACACTTTGGGTGGGGTTCGCAACTTAATACCAGCGAGATGTTCTGGATAGATATCTCAAGGTGGATGATTAATGAGTAGATGCAGATGGATTTCGGTCTACTTGTCTTGGCGTACTGTCCATACTTTTGAGCCTCTAGCTTTCCAGTAGCATAATTAGCACTGCGGTGCATTTATAATTCTGTCAATTGCCCAGTTGTAATTTGTTTACCAAGCTTAGCTATTTTATCGGCTTTTGGGAGGGAGACATCACTAGTGAACATCACGGGATCCCGCTCCATATTTCCACCACTGTTTACACCTCCACTTTATTTCTAGCTTTTACTCTCCGTTGCAATTATCACTACTATCTACCCTGGTGTTTAATCCTTTGTAAACAACCAGGCCAGAGGGATTGACAACCCCTCTGCACTCATTGGGAGCAAAGTTATCTGTTATGTGTGCAGGTCCAGGTTAAGCAAGTGATTCTATTCATACGGCGCGTCACATGCCGCGCCACCTACCTATAGACCTTGGAGTCCTACTGGACTGACTCGAACCTTGATATCTTTGCTAAGGGAAATTTGATGCTAGGCTAAATCCAACCTTCCACTTGGGGTAATCAACAAGGAGCGCTAACCCGCGCCAGCAAGAAAATTTTTGGCACCGTTGCCGGGAAAGCAAGAAAAACTACACCCGTCAACTCTCGTGCCATCAATAAGATGCGAGCTGCCCCACCTTTCCTACCTCCTAGAATTGCGCGAGGCCGCCACCAGTCACCCGAACACCGACGCGGGGATCTAGATCGGCCTTCACCCACTGTCCAGGTCACTCATTGAGATGTCTCCACCCGCGCCACATTGAAGGATGTTGGGTCCATCGCACTCCGTGACGCACACGTCGAGGACGACTTGGTCACCCCACCAACACAACACGCACCACCCCCGCCACCTGCCACGCCGACCTACATTGTTTTCTACATGTGAGTTTCCCGATCACGCATATCACGATGAAATTGTAGGGACTGTGCATATGAAACCGCTCCTCCTTGAGGAACAACATTGTCACCCTGGTTCTTCCACCCCCGATCAGAGATTTTCTCATCACGCTCATCCTCTTCGATCATGTTGTGCATGATCACACACACATTCATCACATCCTCCAAAGTCTTGATGGTACGAGAGATGTGTCGGGACCCGGAATATGCGTATGTAATTCCAGTCACGATGCAATCACATGGAGAGCCGAGAACCGTACCCACTTGTCTAAGAAGACAAGGCCAAGCACAAAACGTTCTCGGTAAGCATCGAACGTGAGGGGCATCCCAGTCAGGCCGGATGATCAACTGAGATGGGTCCTCAACGTCCGCTCACAAGTCTAAATGCTTATGGGCGGTGAATCCCATATTCATAGACAAGTCGCCTCAACCATGTTATCGATAGAATCCTAACTCTTACATAGACTTACTCCAGCCCGATCACTTAGTCGGGGTCTAGGGCGGGTTCGATCATACCACAAAGTGTGCACGTGACAGAGTCACGAGCAATCGCATCGCGATGCCCCAAGATGCGCACATCTAAGGGCCACTTGGTGTATAAAAGACCGCCAGCCAGATCACAACTAAGGTCTCGAAAACCCATACTAAGACATGCATGTTATAATCATACACGCATCACACATGTCTAGTATGAACAGCAGGTATCATCACATAACTCTACAAAGTACTCTTTATTGATTTACACATAGAGCATACAACGATCACATGTCTGTGATCACATTACATCATACAACGGAAGCAAATTAGGTCTCAGTACAGACAAGTTTAACAAATGACTTAGAGAAGCCTTGTAAACATACATGCCCTTCCACGAGGGACCAGATTGCTGTCTGGGACTATGCTAACTTAGTCAACGTCGAGCTTCAGGTCGGTGACTCCATCGGGGTCTGGGTTTCCATCTAAAACATAGAATAAGCAAACGTGAGTACAAAGTCGTACTCAGCAAGACTTACATCAGATCTATACTACTCATGCTCAAGTATCAAGGTAAAGGGAGGTGGGGTTTCAACATGCAGAAGTGCCAGCTTTGACTTGGCTAGTCATGTACTACGAATACCATACTTGAGGTAAGAAGCGTACACGAGTCCACTATCCAAGTCTCCAAACAATACACCACTATGGTGACTTCCTCGACTTCCCACGAGGAAGCCCACCATAGCACTCACGCTTATCTTGCGAGTTTTATAATTATCCATTCAAGTTGTCTAATAATCAGGTACAGGTTCCAAGTAGTCCTTAACCGCGGACGCGGCTATTCGAATAGTTTTGTTAACCTTGCAAGGGTGTAAACTACACACACATGACCATCAGTTACCGCCATGTCTCGCCACCGTTCAAGAGGTGACAGTGAGGATGTTCACCACGACACTTCGCTCACAACCGGTCTATTCCAGGAGTCGACTATCTGAGTTGCTACCGCTCGAGAGTCCGATCGGTTCAACGATACGGACTCAGACAATGTAGGTGACCGAGACGCCACCTTTAGCAGATGGTTTTCCTGCCTCACAGGTGCACCCACATATCTATATGATGCAACCATTCCTTCATTCTTTTTCTATGCAGATGCCAAATGGAAAGCCCGAACTAATGTGACTCCTGGACGTCGACACGGATCAAGGTACTAGGCCGAGAGGGGTCAGTGAGCCCAATGTGTGGTTGTACTCTTTGTCTTGGATTACCATACAAGAACTCGGTGCTTAAGGCAGTGTTCAATGAGACAACCCACTGTGTACTCCTACACAGCCTCTCATCGTTCACCTTGTATTAGGGTGGATTCACCAACACAGTTTCACTTTCATCAACACCATGTCCACTATCATCCCGACTCACATCAAAAGCAACCTCATTGTACCACTAAGCATGCAATAAGCAGTAACAGTTGCAGGGGCCACATGATATCAATCAACTCCTATGTCAGCTAGGATTGTGGTTTGCTTACTACTGTGACAAGATGATAGGTCATGCATCGGGTATGGGTTCAACTATGCGGTAGAATCGACACAAGGTGATCTCCTAAACATGCATAAGCGAGACTGAGAGGGAATTGGGATTTTATATACATGATCAATGGGGTTTGCTTGCCTTGCTGACGAGGTTCGGTACGGTGTCTTCAACGAAGGGGGTGGCCTCCGGTTCCGGTTCCACTTTTATCAAGCAAACAATGCAATCAAGGGAATAAATATAATTGCGATGCTCAAGCACATGATAAGTTGTAAAAGCATGATGTACATGGTACTGATGTGTTGACAATTCCATTTAATTGAAGTGTATTGCAAAGGAATTGCAAATTCAAACTTCAAATTTGAATTCAAATTAAGCCATATGCAAACTTGCTACTGTTTCCCCATTTTAAAATGGTCAAACATGAAAACAAATTGCATATTCTTAATCCTTGCATTTTTCTGATAATTTTTCATATATTATATGTTTAATTTGGAGTTAAAATGAATTTTCTATGAATTTCCAAAGTTTAACCAATTTTCTGGATTTTTCTGGAATTTCTGTAATTTCTTTTAATCTGTTTTTCTGTTTACTGCGTCAGCATGACGCAGTGCTGATTTCACTGGGGGGGCTGACAACAGGGGCCCACCTGTAAGTGTCTAGGGGGTTAATCCCCTCTCAGTTTAAACTAAACAAAGGGGTTAGGGGCCGGGGGGCCCACCTGTCATTGACCTAGGGTCAATTAACAGGGGGGGTTATCCCTTAACTAAACCGCCCACCGGCGGTTAACCGGCGGCGGCCACTGGGCACGGCGGCGACACGCCGGGGGGGGGGGGGGCTTCCGGCCACGGTTTGGCACGGGGATTGCACTGGAGTGCTCCTCGTGCACGTCTGCATCACCTCGTGCCCACGTGGAGGGCTGGGGGTGGCCGCAGCCTCGCCGACGCTGAGGTGCGGCGGCAGCCGGAGCTTGGCTCGACGGGCACGGTGACTGGGAGCGCGAAAAAGGCAGGGGTTAGGGAGGTTTCGCTCACCGGAGCACGGGGAGCTCGATGGTCCAGTCAATGGTGGCGGGGAGAGCTCAACGGCGGCGAAATCGGAGGCGAGTTCTTCCGGGTCCGGCGAGGTTGCGGTGTCGCTTGCGATGGCTCCAGCTCGAGGATTCTCCCGGTCCGTTGCCTGGAGACGAAGACGACGGTGTTGAGGACGAAGGACACGGTCGTAGGGGCTATGACGCGTAGTGGCCGCGGGTTCCCATGGCGGCGTGCTTCGGCGGGTTTCGGTGTGCGCCAAAATCGGGCAAGGGAGAGAGGAACGGCTACAGAGGAGAGGGGGAAAGGGATGGGGGTGTTCAGGGGAGGCTCCTGGACACGCAGATGGCGGTGAGGAGGCTGCTGCGTGGCGTCGACGGCCACGGAGGCCACGACATGCCGGGCACGCAGCTGTGTGCTCGTGCCCGGGGGAAGACGACAACGGAGGAGGCGGCTGGGCTGGGCCAGGCCGAGGTAAGTGGGCCTGTGGCCTGTAGGGTGGGCTGGGTTTTTCCTTTTCCTTTTCTTCTGTTATTTCTTTCTGTTTTCTTTTTCTGTTATTTGTTTTGCCCCAAATAAAAATAGCAGAGCATTTTTAAAAATACCCAAAACTTTTATGTGGGCTTAGGGTTCAAGCCACTAGCCACTCATAAGTTTTGGTGACTTTTGAAATTCAAACAATTTGAATTTCAAATCAAATAGGGTATTTAATTAATTTCCAAGCCCTATTTGGAATATTTGAAAAATCTTGGTGCATGCAGTGGGACCCACTTCACTTTATATGTGATCATGCATATTTATAAGACTTTTCAAAAATACCAGAGGGATTTTTGGAAGAAACTTTTGTCTGGCCATTTAATTAAATTTCTCAGGGCTTTTCTTTTCCCCATTTTTGAATTTTCTTTTGAAATTTTTGCATGATGCAAAGACACAAGCAACCCTAGCACTTACCCTAGTTGGGGTTCTGACAACTCGCCCCCACTCAAAAGAATCTCGTCCCGATATTCAGAAGTCGTCGGGAGGAAGGTGGGGTACTCGGCACGGAGACGGTCTTCTCTTTCCCACGTTGCTTCTTTCTCGGAGTGATGTGACCATTGCACTTTGAGGAACTTGATCTTCTGACAACGAGTGACACGCTCTGCTGAATTAAGAATACGAACTGGGTACTCTCGATAAGAAAGGTCATCTTGGAGATCAAGCGTTTCATGGTCGACTTCGCGGATGGGGTCCTTGAAGCAACGCCTGAGTTGTGACACATGGAATACATCATGTACTCGGAAAAGGTGCGGGGGTAGTTCAAGTTGGTAGGAAACTTCTCCATGTTTAGCAATAATGCGGAAAGGTCCGATGTAACGTGGGGCGAACTTGCCTTTGATACCGAATCTTTGGGTCCCCTTCAGAGGAGTAACCCGGAGGTAAGCCTTCTCATCAAGATTGTAGCTCTCCTCTCTATGATGACGATCATAGTAGCTCTTTTGACGAGACTGAGCGGCTTTCAATCGGTCACGAACAATGCGAACTTGCTCTTCTGCTTCCTTGATCATATCCGGTCCAAAGAATTGTCTTTCACCGGTTTCTGACCAGTTAAGGGGTGTTCGACATCGTCGTCCATATAGGAGTTCAAAAGGAGCCATGTTCAGACTAGATTGGAAACTATTGTTATAAGCAAATTCGACAAATGGAAGAGATTTCTCCCAATTCTTTCCGAATGAGATAACACAAGCTCTGAGCATGTCTTCCAAGATTTGATTAACCCTTTCGACTTGACCACTAGACTGAGGATGGAAAGCTGTACTAAAGGATAGATGAGTTCCCATAGCATTCTGAAAGCTTCCCCAGAATCTAGAGGTGAAAAGGCTACCACGATCAGAATTGATTACCAAAGGAACACCGTGAAGAGACACAATTCTAGAGACGTACAAGTCCGCTAACTGGCTAGCAGTTATAGACTCGCGAACGGGAAGGAAGTGAGCAACTTTGGAAAGCCTATCTATGACAACGAAGATGGCATCATTTCCTTTCTGGGTTTTTGGAAAGCCGGTGATGAAGTCCATACCGACTTTGTCCCATTTCCACTTTGGAATAGGCAAAGGTTGAAGTGTACCAGCAGGTCTTTGGTGTTCTGCCTTAATGCGACGACAAACATTACATTCAGCAACAAATCGAGCAATGTCTCTCTTCATCCTAGTCCACCAAAATCTCTCGCGTAGTTCTCGGTACATTTTTGTGCTACCGGGATGAATCGAGAGGGGTGTGTCATGGGCTTCTCTGAGGATGAGTTGCCTTACATCCCTATTCTTAGGTACTACCAAACGATTTTCAAAGAGTACCGTTCCTTTACTATCTGTGGAGAAACATTTAGCAACTCCGCTAGCAATGTTCTCCTTGATCCGGCGTACACCTCGTGCACGTCTTTGGGCAACTATGATTTGATCCTCAAGGGTTGGTTTCGCCACCAAGTTGAAAAGAGATCCACGAGGAACAATCTCGAGATTGAGCTTTCGAAATTCCTCATGAAGAAGTGGTTGATACTGTTGTAACATGAGGTTGTTACAATACGACTTACGACTTAGTGCATCAGCCATGACATTGGCTTTGCCTGGGGTGTAAGAAATTCCTAAATCATAGTCTTTTATCAACTCTATCCAGCGTCTTTGCCTGAGATTAAGATCTGGCTGGGAGAAAATATATTTGAGGCTTTGGTGGTCGGAATGAATCTCACAACGATTACCAATGAGGTAATGTCGCCAAGTCTTCAGGGCATGAACTACGGCAGCGAGTTCAAGATCATGGGTAGGATAGTTCTCTTCATGTGGCCGCAACTAGCATGAAGCATAAGCTACCACATGTCTATCTTACATAAGTATGCATCCTAACCCTTGCCGTGAAGCATCACAATAGATCTCGAATTCCCTTTTGGTGTCTGGAGGTGCAAGTACGGGTGCAGAAGTCAATCTTCTTTTTAGCTCTTGAAAGCTTTCCTCGCACTTGGGAGTCCATTGGGGTTTCTTATCTTTCTTGAGGAGTTCAGTAAGAGGCTTTTCAACTTTAGAAAAGTTCTCGACGAAGAGGCGGCAATAGCTTGCTAAGCCAAGAAAACTCCTAACTTGCTTAACCGATTCAGGTGGAGTCCCTTCAAGGACGGCCTGAACTCTCTTGGGATTGACTGCAACACCTTTCGGAGAAATCACGTGGCCTAAGTAGGTCACTTCTGGTAGCCAAAATTCACACTTGGAGAACTTGGCATAAAGGCGGTGCTCTCTAAGTTTCATCAATACCAACCTAAGATGTTCTGCGTGCTCTTCTTCATTCTTCGAGTAGATGAGAATGTCATCAAGATAAACCACAACAAATTTATCTAGGTACTCCATGAAGATCGAATTCATTAAGCGCGAGAATGTGGCGGGGGCATTGGTTAAACCAAAGGACATGATGGTATACTCTTAAAGACCATAACAAGTAGTGAAAGCCGTTTTGGGTATGTCCTCGTTTCGGATTTTGATTTGATGATAGCCTAATCTCAAATCCATCTTGGAGAAGACAGAGGATCCAGCAAGTTGATCATAGAGATCATTGATCCTGGGCAGCGGGTACTTGTTCTTTATCGTCGCTAGATTTAGCGGGATAGTCTACGCACATCCTTTCTGTTCCATCTTTCTTCGTTACGAACAGAACGGGGCAACCCCATGGTGATGAGCTAGGGCGGATGAAGCCTTTTGCCAACGAAGCATCAAGTTGGGTTTTTCGCTCAGCTAACTCATGTGGGTCCATTCTATATGGAAGTCTGGAAATTGGGGTTGTGCCTGGTATAAGATCAACTATGAACTCTACACACCTGTCGGGTGGCATTCCCGGCAGCTCTTCAGGAAAGATATCTGGGAAGTCACGAACCACCGGAATATCTTCAAGATATGGAAGTGAAAGCACATTCAAAGTATGCATCTGGATTCGAGAACTGGGTGAGGTGTAGTCAATGGTCTGGCCTGAAGGATGGGTGAGTTTAACTGACTTGGCTTTACAATCAAGGAAAGCATTCTTCCTTGATAACCAATCCATTCCTAGGATGACATCCATGTCCGAAGACTTGAGGGCTATAAGTGAAGCAAGGAATACTAAACCCTCAATTTCAATTTGATTACCATGGCTTACTCTATTAGTTTGCCACTTTGAACCAGGAGTTTGAATGATCATTGGAGAAAACATTTCTTCAGAAGGGAATTCATGACGAAGTGCATAACTCTCCGACATGAATGAATGAGAAGCTCCTGGATCGAAAAGAACGGAGGCGGGGACATGATTGACTGGGAGTGTGCCAAGAATAACGTCAGAAGCAGTAGTGGTGTCCTCAACTGAGATTTGGTTCACATATCCACTACTTGGGGCTGGAAGCTTTGCTGGGAAGGTCTTGGTGGTTGGTTTCTTTGGAGGCTTAGGTCGAGAATGACGTGGTGCCATCAAGACCTGAGGGCATTGACGATAGTAATGGCCTGGAAGACCACACTTAAAGCATACCCTGTCTGAATTGCTGGGATTGGGATTACTTGGCTGCACACCATCATTCCGGGGTGGAATAATGTGTTGGGGTGGATGGAACATATTGGAGGTTGGTCTCTACAGAAAGTTTTGAGGTATGGCACGAGTTGGAATCCATATTCTGCGTTACTGAGGGGCTGAACTTGAAGAAGGAGCAAGCTCAAGAGCATGCTTGCGAGACTCCTCGAAAATTTCATTGCCATGCTCAGCTCTGAAGGATCTGTTGACTAAATCCTCAAAGTTGGCAAATTCAATGAGGTTGAGATCATGACGAAGGATGGGGCTAAGTCCCTTACGGAACCTTGCCTGCTTTCTGGCATCGGTGGTGAACTCATCTTGGGCATACCGAGCAAGACGGTTGAACTCTCTCACATACTCATGGATGGACATCTCTCCTTGAGTCAGATTGCAAAACTCTTCTTTCTTGCGCTCCATCAGTTCATCCAGAATGTGGTACCCTCGAAAGGCAACACAAAACTCCTGCCAAGTCACTAGGTGACCATCTGGCTGCATAGCAACATAGTTCTCCCACCATTGAAGAGAAGCACCTTCCAGAAAGTATACCGCGAAAATAACTCGGTCATCGGGAGAAACATGTGCAGTGTCAAGCTTACACTCGATAGAATGGAGCCAATCATCAGCTTCAAGGGGCTCAAAAGAACATCGGAATACCGGTGGCTTGAGGAGGATGAAGTCCTGAATGCTCACAACCACACTGCGATGACGTGAGGTATTCTGCTCGATGAGCTCCAGAAGGCGTGTTTGATCACGTCTATTCCGCTTAGCTTCCATCATGATTTCCACCGCAGAAGGCGGTGGTAGAGGTTCATCATCATTTCGATTCCAAACACGGTCTTGATTCCGACGAACAACACTACGAGTTCCACGTGACATCCTGTGTGATAAAAATCAACAATCAGAACAGGTTGAATGATGGATTCAAGGATAACAAGACATGATGAAAGCGGAAAGGATTATAATGTGAAGGCAATGATCCAAAGAAACACGGGATAAATACGGTAGCATAACGGCTACACCGGGATGGAAAACAAGACAACCTCGAGGAATTTGGACAGAACTTCCTCAAGGAACTCAAAACACGAAGACTCTGGACGACCGCAACAATCCTACGGCTACAAGGAAGCACTCAACGAGATGTTCTAGTCAGACATAGATGAGCCTAGTCCTATCATCCCATAGAAAAGATAAGGGTGACCCAGAACTCAGATCGATGAGGGTAAGGAGAAAAAGAAGCCTTACGTTGTTCCCTTATACCCAAAGTAACTATATAACTATAGAATGCTAGACAAGACTTCGACCAAGGGTTGAATAATCCTACAGACAGTCCTGCTCTGATACCAAGTCTGTCGGGACCCGGAATATGCGTATGTAATTCCAGTCACGATGCAATCACATGGAGAGCCGAGAACCGTACCCACTTGTCTACGCAGACAAGGCCAAGCACAGAACGTTCTCGGTAAGCATCGAACGTGAGGGGCATCCCAGTTAGGCCGGATGATCAACTGAGATGGGTCCTCAACGTCCGCTCACAAGTCTAAATGCTTATGGGTGGCGAATCCCATATTCATAGACAAGTCGCCTCAACCATGTTATCGATTGAATCCTAACTCTTACATAGACTTACTCCAGCCCGATCACTTAGTCGGGGTCTAGGGCGGGCTCGATCATACCACAAAGTGTGCACGTGACGGAGTCACGAGCAATCGCATCGCGATGCCCCAAGATGCGCACATCTAAGGGCCACTTGGTGTATAAAAGACCGCCAGCCAGATCACAACTAAGGTCTCGAAAACCCATACTAAGACATGCATGTCATAATCATACACGCATCACACATGTCTAGTATGAACAACAGGTATCATCACATAACTCTATAAAGTACTCTTTATTGATATACACATAGAGCATACAAAGATCACATGTCTGTGATCACATTACATCATACAACGGAAGCAAATTAGGTCTCAGTACAGACAAGTTTAACAAATGGCTTAGAGAAGCCTTGTAAACATACATGCCCTTCCACGAGGGACCAGACTGCTGTCTGGGACTATGCTAACTTAGTCAACGTCGAGCTTCAGGTCGGTGACTCCATCGGGGTCTGGGTTTCCATCTAAAACATAGAATAAGAAAATGTGAGTACAAAGTCGTACTCAGCAAGACTTACATCAGATCTATACTACTCATGCTCAAGTATCAAGGTAAAGGGAGGTGGGGTTTCAACATGCAGAAGTGCCAGCTTTGACTTGGCTAGTCCTGTACTACGAATACCAGACTTGAGGTAAGAAGCGTACACGAGTCCACTATCCAAGTCTCCAAACAATACACCACTATGGTGACTTCCTCGACTTCCCACGAGGAAGCCCACCATAGCACTCACGCTTATCTTGCGAGTTTTATAAGTATCCATTCAAGTTGTCTAATAATCAGGTACAGGTTCCAAGTAGTCCTTAACCGCGGACGCGGCTATTCGAATAGTTTTGTTAACCTTGCAAGGGTGTAAACTACACACACATGACCATCAGTTACCGCCATGTCTCGCCACCGTTCAAGAGGTGACAGCGAGGATGTTCACCACGACACTTCGCTCACAACCGGTCTATTCCAGGAGTCGACTATCTGAGTTGCTACCGCTCGAGAGTCCGGTCGGTTCAACGATACGGACTCAGACAATGTAGGTGACCGAGACGCCACCTTTAGCAGATGGTTTTCCTGCCTCACAGGTGCACCCACATATCTATATGATGCAACCATTCCTTCATTCTTTTTCTATGCAGATGCCAAATGGAAATCCCGAACTAATGTGACTCTTGGACGTCGACACGGATCAAGGTACTAGGCCGAGAGGGGTCAGTGAGCCCAATGTGTGGTTGTACTCTTTGTCTTGGATTACCATACAAGAACTCGGTGCTTAAGGCAGTGTTCAACGAGACAACCCACTGTGTACTCCTACACAGCCTCTCCTCGTTCACCTTGTATTAGGGTGGATTCACCAACACAGTTTCACTTTCATCAACACCATGTCCACTATCATCCCGACTCACATCAAAAGCAACCTCATTGTACCACTAAGCATGCAATAAGCAGTAACAGTTGCAGGGGCCACATGATATCAATCAACTCCTATGTCAGCTAGGATTGTGGTTTGCTTACTACTGTGACAAGATGATAGGTCATGCATCGGGTATGGGTTCAACTATGCGGTAGAATCGACACAAGGTGATCTCCTAAACATGCATAAGCGAGACTGAGAGGGAATTGGGATTTTATAGACATTATCAATGGGGTTTGCTTGCCTTGCTAACGATGTTCGGTACGGTGTCTTCAACGAAGGGGGTGGCCTCCGGTTCCGGTTCCACCTCGTGCCCACGGGGAGGGCTGGGGGTGGCCGTAGCCTCGCCGGTGTTGAGGTGCGGCGGCAGCCGGAGCTCGGCTCGATGGGCACGGTGACTGGGAGGGCGGAAAAGGCAGGGGTTAGGGAGGTTTCGCTCACCGGAGCACGGGGAGCTCGATGGTCCAGTCGATGGTGGCGGGGAGAGCTCAACGGCGACGAAATCGACGGCGAGTTCTTCCGGGTCCGGCGAGGTTGCGGTGTCGCTTGCGATGGCTCCAGCTCGAGGATGCTCCCGGTCCGTTGCCTGGAGACGAAGACGACGGTGTTGAGGACGAAGGACACGGCCGTATGGGCCATGACGCGTAGTGGCCGCGGGTTCCGATGGCGGCGTGCTCCGGCGGGTTTCGGTGTGCGCCAAAATCGGGCAAGGGAAAGAGGAACGGCTACAGAGGAGAGGGGGAAAGGGATGGGGGTGTCCAGGGGAGGCTCCTGGACACGCAGATGGCGGCGAGGAGGCTGCTGCGTGGCGTCGACGGCCATGGCGGCCACGGCATGCCGGGCACGCAGCTGTGTGCTCGTGCCCGGGGGAAGACGACAACGGAGGAGTTGGCTGGGCTGGGCCAGGCCGAGGTAAGTGGGCCTGTGGCCTGTGGGGTGGGCTGGGTTTTTCTTTTTCCTTTTCTTCTGTTATTTCTTTCTGTTTTCTTTTTCTGTTATTTGTTTTGCCCCAAATAAAAATAGTAGAGCATTTTTAAAAATCCCCAAAACTTTTATGTGGGCTTAGGGTTCAAGCCACTAGCCACTCATAAGTTTTGGTGACTTTTGAAATTGAAACAATTGAATTTCAAATCAAATAGGGTATTTAATTAATTTCCAAGCCCTATTTGGAATATTTGAAAAATCTTGGTGCATGCATTGGGACCCACTTCACTTTATATGTGATCATGCATATTTATAAGACTTTTCAAAAATACCAGAGGGATTTTTGGAAGCAACTTTTGTTTGGCCATTTAATTAAATTTCTCAGGGCTTTTCTTTTCCCCATTTTTGAATTTTCTTTTGAAATTTTTGCATGATGCAAAGACACAAGCAACCCTTGCACTTACCCTAGTTGGGGTTCTGACAAGATGATAGTGGCTTCTCGCCCTTCGCTGGTTACCCCAAGTGGAAGGTTTAGATGTAGATAGAAATTTTTTTCCCTCGGTGAAGATACCAAGGTTATCGAACCAGCAGGACTCCGAATGCTACAAGTAGGTGTCAATGGCGCCAGATAAATAAGTTGACGTGGACCTGCACACACAACAAGGAACTTTGCTCCCAACGAAGTTCAGAGAGGTTGTCAATCTCTCCGGTCTTGTTGTTTACAAAGGATCAAACACAAGGGTAGATAGTAGTGATAATTGCAACTGAAAATTAAAAGCGGTAAATAAAGTGGAGATTGATACGTCCCAAACGTATCGATAATTTATGTTTGCTCCATGCATGTTTTGTGTGATATTGCTATGATCTAGATACACTTTCATACACTTTTGATAATATTTGGACTAACCTATTAACTCAGTGCACCCCAGTGCCAGTTTTTGTTTTTTGCTGTTTTTTTTGTTCCAGGTTTCCTCCATATTAAAAGTGCTCCAAAAATTCAGGAAAAATCGGATAAAAAATCAGCGCATCAGAAGCCTCCAGAACCCCGAAGGAGGGCCGGGGGGCCACCACCAGGTGCCCAGACGGCCACCTGGCGCGGCCTAGGGCTTGGCCGCGCCAAGGGGTCGCCTGGACCCCTGGTGGCCCTCTGGCTGCCCCCCTTCTCCTATATATTCCCCGTGGCTTGAAACTTCCGAGAAGAGAACCCCTTTTCACGATCTCGCCCCTGTTCCGCCGCCGCCGCGCTTCCATGATCGGGAGCGCCAGTAGACTTCTTCCCGGCACCCTGTCGGAGGGAGGTTCGACCTCCGGAATCTTCCCCTTCACCATGGACGCTTCCCGGATGTGCCGTGAGAAGTTTCCTTTGGACCATGGGTCCGTGATCAGTAGCTACGTGATGTTCTCCTCCCCTCTTTGTTCTTCATGGTTTAGACCTCGTGAGCTGCCCTATATGATAGAGGCACATATGTAATCTTTATGCTGTTGCTATGCTGAGTTTGATGGCATCTGATGGATTATGAGATTATGTTCAGATTGTGATAGAGTAATATATTTGGTTCTTATCTTTTATATTTTTGTTCCTAAGTAATTCTTGCATGTTCTCCGTTGCTGTTTATTGCTTTGGTCAAGTAGTAGGTAGTAACTCCAAGATGGAACGTTTTGCTCGATTGTGGGTTCATGCCCCTTGATGACACGCTTGAGTGACAGAAACATGAGTCTAGGGGATGTGTTGTTGCCACAAGGGGGAAAACAACGGTGCTTGTAACCGCAGTTGCAAGGATTGTTTACTTTACGCAAAGTGATTTTTAATGAAGTTGTCTGTTGCTTTGGGTTTACACTTTGGGTGGGGCTCGCAACTTAATACCATCGAGATGTTCTGGATAGATATCTCAAGGTGGATGATTAGTAGCAGATGCAGTTGGATTGCGGTCTCCTTATTTTGGCGTACTGCCCATGCTTTTGAGCCTCTTCCTTTCTTCTGTAGCATAGTTAGCATTGTGGTGCGTTTATAATCCTGTCAATTGCCCATCTGTAATTTGTTTACCTCACATAGAAGTTTTATCGTCTTTTGGGAGAGAGACATCACTAGTGAACATCAAGGGACCCCGGTCCATATTCTCATCACTGTTTACACACTCATTTACTTTTCTGCGTTTACTTTTAGTTGGTATCATCATTATCATTATCCCTTGTGTTTTGATCCTTTGTAAACAACAAGACCGGAGAGATTGACAACCTCTCTGAACTTCATTGGGAGCAAAGTTATTTGTGTTGTGTGCATGTCCAAGTCAAGGAAGCAACATTTGTCGTAAACGGTGCCATTGTTTTCTTGCCACCTACTTATCATTGCGGGAGTCCTACTGGTCGACACTCTCAACCTTTTATCTTCACCAAGGGAAACTTGCCGTTACGCTGCATCTCACCTTCCACCTGGGGTAACCGACGAAGGGCGAGAAGCAATTATCATGTCTCGCGTATCACGCAAATTTATGGCGCCGTTGCTGGGGACTCCGAGTGATAAGATAGGGAAGTTGCCCACTACCTTTTACCTTTACTTTTTAGTCTTGTTAGTTTACCTTTTAGCTTTTATCTTTGTGTCTTATATCAAAAATTACAAAAAAATCTGCCACACTTGCTGGTACTATGGGTTCCACTAAAAACACCAAGTTGTGTGACTTCACTAGTCACAACAACAAACACTTTATCTGCACTCCTATTGCCACACCTGCCACTTCCGCTACCTCTTACGAAATTAAACCTTCTTTGCTAAACCTTGTTATGAGAGTTCAATTCTCTGGTGCTGGAGATGATGCTGCTTTACACTTGAATAATTTTGTTGAATTATGTGATATGAAAAAGTATAAAGAAGTAGAAGGTGATGTTGTTAAGCTCAATCTTTTTCCTTTCTCTTTGAGGGAAGGAGCTAAAATCTGGTTTCAATCTTTGCCTAGGTATAGCATAGATTCTTGGGATAAGTGCAAAGATGCTTTTATTGGGAAGTACTATCCACCTGCTAAAATTATCCAATTGAGAAGTAACATTATGAATTTTAAGCAATTGGATAATGAACACGTTGCCCAAGCTTGGGAACGTATGAAATCTCTTGTTAAGAAATGCCCTACACATGGTTTGACTACCTGGATGGTTATCCAGAATTTTTATGCAGCCTTGAACTTTACCTCGCGGAACCTGTTAGATTCGGCCGCGGGAGGAACCTTTAAGTCAACTACACTTGGTGCTGCCACAAAGCTTCTCGATGAGATGATGACCAATTATTCCCAATGGCACACCGAACGCGCTCCAACAGGTAGGAGGGTAAACTCTGTCGAGGAGATTACCTCCCTAAATGAAAAAGTTGACTTAATCATGTCTCTACTTACCAAGAAACCCTCTATTGATCCTCAGCATGTTCCTTTAAATTCTTTGGTTGCCCGGGAACAAGTAGATGTGAACTTTATTTCTAGAAACAACTTCAACAACAATGCTTATAGGGGCAATTTTGCTAGCAATCCTAAACCGTTTCCATCCAACTATGGGAACAACAACACTTATCCTAGCAACAAGAACCCCACTTCTGAACTAGAAAGTATGCTTCGAGACTTTATCACTACCCAAATAGCCTTCAACAAAAATGTAGAAGAGAAATTAGCTAAGTTAGATAATCTCTCTTTGAAGGTAGATAACTTAGCCCTTGATGTTGAGATGCTGAAAATTAGAACCTCTCCCTTGAAGAGAGGAAGGCCACTCGTGTTAATGCTATCCAGTTACAAATTAATGAAAATATTAGGATGATGGCTAAACTTAAAGAAAGATGGGCTAGAGAAAAAGAGGAAAATGATAGAATTAAGAGCCTTCCTACACACAACAAAGTTGACACTATCCAAATTGTTGAGGATACCGAAACTATTAGCACCCACTCCACTCCTAGTCCCATTGGACCTATTAATGGTGATGCTAATACCTCAACCGTAGAAGAAGAAACTCCTATGAACATAGAGGGTTTCAAACAAGTGAGCCTAGATGACACTACTACCACCTTTGATAGTAGTGATATTGATTTTGATAGTTGCACCCTCTCGGAAGTTATTAGCTTGCTACATAAAATGTCTAGAGACCCCCACACTAGCACACTCAATCTTGCCATCACGGAGCATATCACAAATGCTCTCATCAAAGATAGGGAGGATAATCTTAGGATAGAAGCCTCCATACCTAGGAAGCTAGATGATGGTTGGTGTTGGATATATGCTCTAGAGGCAAATAATATATGATTATTCCAATATATCTAAGCAAAGTTCATAACCAGTTTCATACCGTGCTAGAACTGTGTCAGTGAAACAATGATGCAGGTGTGGTATAGAAACCCCCAGAGTTCCTAGTTAGCCTCTACATCGATAACTAGTTCATGGTCAACATGATGATCGTGGTTTCGCGATCATGGACAATTAAGTCTCTTGACTATGAGGTCACTCACTGGTTAAGTGACGTGATGAACATTACCCAAAGTAAGCATTACAGCATGATCAAATCTTATGAAGGTTCAGTGTTGTAATTACAGAACGTGGTAGACCGTTCCTTTGACCGTGAGTACGTGCATAATTACTATCTTCCCGGATGCTTTGACTTACATCCCACCACCTGGCTGAAATATGCGGGTCATAACGGTTGTATCTTAGGTATTCCGTGGAGATATGTTGAGGAGTATTGTTACAAGAGCGGGATTTGTCAATCCATATAATGGATAGATACTCGGGGCCCACTCGGTGAGATTCCATCCATAAAGCTGCAGCGTGTGACCAGGTCAGGGGGATGAATATCACGGGAATGAGTGAATGAGGATTAGTTCGGAACGAGGTTGAACCAGACATAGGATGTCATTGATCGAATCTCGGAACAATCCAGTATCACTGACAAAGGGTATGTTATACGGCGTAAGGTCCAATCAGTGTTTGATATCCGGAATGCACATGGGTCATTATGGGCATCCAGGTCCCGCTGATGATCATTGACCGTAGCCTCATCTCGGTCATGACTGGAGTGTTCTCGGACCGTAGGGTAACACACTTAAGGGGTCGATGAAATCGGAGACCTTTTCGGAACCATCGGAGTAACCAGAGAATAAAGGAAACAATATCGGAGAAGTACCGTGTTGAACCGAAACAAGTTCGGAGTGAACCGGAAGGTGTTCCGAAGCACCGGGAGATGGAATATTATGTTTTAGTTATTAATTAATTGAATTAATAATTAAAATCATTTTATTTCTAATTAATATGTGCAATGGGCCTTAGTGGAGAAAAAGGCCCATTAGGGGAAATAAAAGGGAAAAAGAAAAAGAAAAAAGAGGGGGGAGGCGCAATGGGCCCTAGGGCCCATGAGGGGTGCGCCCCTCCCCCCCTTGGCCGGCCACCTCCCCTTAGCAAAGGGACTTTAGTCCCACATTGCTAAGGGAGAGGGGTTGACTCCCTCCCCTCTGCCTATATATAGATGGGCAGGGTGCATATATTTAATACACAGAAATTCGTGAGAAAATAAATATTACTTCGAATTGAGATCGGTTTTCTCCGGTCTTCTCCCCTCCCTTGTCTCTTTCACGGTGGGCTCCCTAGTGTGAGCCTGTAGTGGAATTGAGGCTTCTCTGCTAGAATCGGAGGCCGTCGTGCTGCCGAAGCTCCATCCGGAGGTCTGCTTCCGCCACCTCCGCTGGATCGGAGAACGGAGGTCGTCATCGAGTCTCGTATGTGTGCGAGTACTACGAGGTGCTACACGTGTGGAACTACACCCATCCGGGTGCTCAACACAGCCAGGGGGCTGTGAAACTTGATCGGCTACATCAACCACGTTTGCGGGAACGTTTCCCGCGCAACGGACTACACCCCGAGGTATGTTATTTCCGCACTACTTTCCGTTACGGTAATACGGCTAGCTAGATCTTGGGTTATGGGAACGCTAGTTAGAAAAATTTGTGTTTTCTGCTGCAAACCCCAACAGTGGTATCATGAGCTAGGTCTATGCTTAGTATTACTGTACGGATAGAACACATCGGGGATGTGGGCGTTGATTGTATGATTATTACCCTCCCACGTGTACTTGTTCACATCTGCGGCATTGTTTGATGAAGAGGCCCCCGACCGACTTTACGCGTACACTTACGCGAGACTGGTTCCACGCTTGACATACGGCTTGTACCGTATAAAGTGGCTGGGGGGTGTCTGTCTCTCTACTTTAGTGGATGTGGCATTTGCAACGGAGGGCTCCGTGCGGGGTGTAATAGAGACAATCGTATGGTTGACGTTGTGGTTGACTCGTAGGTTAAAACCTGTTTAACTATGAAAGCCCTAGCAGCCACGTAAAACTTGCAATATACAACTAGACCATCTAAACCTTGTATTGCTAAGTGGGGGCTATCGTTCGTTTGTTTGTGATGTAGTGATAGCTTTGCTATGTGTTACTAGTAAGTAGTAATCGTCATCATAAAACAAACTAAAATGGAGACACTGTAGACTTAGTGTTGCCATAGCTCAGACATCTTAAAACTTGCTAGTATAGGATACACGACGGTAGCATGTGATAAGATGATCCCTTAACAAAGCCAAACACAAGTATTCTACCGAAGTGTGCACCGCCTGGAAGGTTCTCCCATATGGTTTGATGCTCCGTACATACCGGAGTTGTCCTACATATTAAATGGAGTTCGCATGAGGTTGGGTTTGGCAAGCCTGGCATATGCAGATATGGCCTTGCTGAGCAGCATATAACATGGAGGTTAATTTGGCGAGCCTAGCATATGCAGATATGGCCTCGGAATACTAGAGATCGAAAGATCGAGCATGAGTCACAGTACATATAAGATAATGTGATCGCACAAGTTGTTGTCTACCTTTGAAACTGACCCGTCGGCCGTGTGATATTCGAGGCCGGGCAGTGAATCTGGATCATGTAATCACTAAAACTTCCTAGGGATGAAATCTTTTAGTGCGAGCTCATTTATAATATGATTATATGAACTCATTGTTGTGAACTAGTCTTAATTTTGTTCCTTGCAATTATGTTTGTAGAAAATGGATAATACCCAATACCTTGAAATGGTTTCCTTCTTACATGGTGAAAGACTTAAAGAAAATGGGTCAAACTTCGTTAGTTGGTACTTACGCCTTAGAGCCGTGCTCAAGAGAATCAACCTTTCATTCTTAACTAAAAAGCATGTGGGAAACCCTCCAGCAAACGACATGGATGCACAAGCGGCGATTGATTATCAGTATCGTCGAAGGACATATGCCATAGCTAAGGGTATCATAGAAACCAGCATTCCGCAACCTTTGCGTGAGGATATGCTGATTTGGATACATATGATATGATCGATGAGCTGAAGTCATCAAACTTGCATCAGTTTAGAGTTGCCAGATTTGAGTTAGAAAGTGAGTTTCTCTCTACAAAGATGGAAGAAGGCTCTTTCCTGAAGGCACACTTGGCCAAGATGCATGCGATACATCTGAGCCTCATAGATGATTTTGACTATGAGTCCACACATGAGTCTGCGATATACACGGTGTTACACTCGCTTCCACCGAGCTATACAGACCATGTCCATGGCTATGTCGGCAGAGGTGAAAGCCTCGAGTTCTCTGACTTCATGGATAGACTTCAGTACCTGGAGGTTGAACCCATTGAAGGAGAAGTTGTCGATGGAGAAGGTATATACTTGATATACTTTATAAATGTTTATTCCCTTATACAACATTTGCAGTAAATGAGTATGTGATACTTATTCTGTTTTATGAAAACAGGACCTGCCATTGCATGGATGGGAAGAGGTGAAATCGAGGATTGATGGATATCAAGTCAGTTGATGGCCAGCATGGATTCCGCCGAGACATCTATCATAGGAGATACTTAGAGTATTAGATAAATCTTATGTAATCATTATAGTATGACCACTTAGTTGTGTGTCTTGCATCTCGCGAGACAAAGTTATTCATGTAATGAGACAACTCAGTTGTTCCATCTTTATGAATAAAAGAGTGATTATACTTTGATTACGTCTTGATTTATGATATGATAGAAAGCATTTATAATACTACTATTATTGTCAAGAAATATTCAATGTTTAATGATAAAATTGTCTTGATTATAACAAGTCAAAGATTTGATTGCATGAGGTGACTTCATAACTGATGAATTCATTAAATGCATGATCTATTAACTTGTCAGTTCATTATCCAATGAAAATCATAACTTGATTGCATGAGATGGATTATATACACGATCTATGAACCTCTGCAATGAATATAACCATGACAAGGTTCTAGCAAGTAGAACTTGTGCCAATCATTATACATAAATGATGTAGAATGGGCATGTGAGTTATCATTAAAAACTTCATATGATTATTGAAAGTTGTATTCAATTATAAATGCACCGCAATGCTAATTATGCTACTTCAAAGTAAGAGTCTCGAAAGTATGGGTAGTACGCCAAGACGAGGAGTCCGAAATCCATCTGCATCTACTCACTGATCATACACCTTGATATATCTATCCAGAACATCTCGCTGGTATTAAGTTGCGAGCACCACCCAAAGTGTAAACTCAAAGCAACAGACAATTGCATTAACAATCTATGCGTGAGGTAAACAATCCTTGCAAGCGCGGTTACAAGCACCGTTGTTTTCAACCCGGTGGAAAAATCACATCCCCTAGTGTAACAGCCCGGAAATTCCACCCTAATTAAAAAATTTGTTTGTTGCATTATTAAGTGGATTGCTAGAATTGTTTGTAGTATTTGATTCGCCAATTTATTAATTAGTGATTATATTTCCCCCTCCTTCTCGTATCGGCATGCGTGTCCGGACCCTGACCCCCATGGCACACGACCTTTGCGACACCAGGTTTCACCCGAGCAACGTTGTAACTCGCGGCACAGGACCATGCATCGCCATCGGAACGAAAAACTCCATTTAAAAATTAAATGTATTATTTTATTGGGCTTCAGAAAATATTCTTGGAACGGTATCGAAGTGAGGTAGGACTGACGGGCTCGATGCGTTGTGCGCGTGGTTCGAGATTTCATCCGAATCGGAGGTCGTATGCACTCCCGGCGGTCAGAAACGTGGAGTACCGAGCGCGAGAGAGAAAACCTGAGGGTGTTTGCGTAAACCTGCCATCTAGGCCAGCCTATATAAAGACCACCATCCCTCCTAGCCCTTCTAGGGTTTCCCCCTTGTAAAAATTGCAGCTACCCCCCTGAAATTTTCCAGATCTGCCCATTTTGACCCCAAAATCCGAAACCCTAACCTTCAGGGCGTCCAGGACCGCCAGATCTTAGATCTGAGGGCCCTTGAGAGGCCACGTCATACTGAGCCATCCAACTCCCACCTCCAGCCAGTCGGCCACCGCCGGTCCCCGTCGGGCCGAGACGCCGCCGCCGCGGGCCTGCCAGGCCCGAATCTGGCTCCGCCCGGGCCGAGCCGTCCGTCGCCGGGCGCCTTTAGCGAGGCCACGCCATCGCCGTGCACGCCCCGTTCCGGGGACCTTCTCCTCTCCCCGCACCCTCCTCCTCCTATCCCTCTCCCTCTCTCTCCCCGTGCAGGTTGAGGCCGCCATGGCCATGGCCATGGGCTAGCTCTAGATCGAGCTCTGGAGCTCGCCGATCGTCACCTCGTGTGCCGCCTCGGACACTCCTCCGGCCAGATCTTGCGAGGATCCGCCGGATCCAGGCGTCCCAGGCCTCCCTAGCCCCTTCATGGCCGCCTTGCTGCTGGCTGGCGCATCCACAGCCTCCTCCTAGCCCGTCATGGATGAGCAGCCCCGAGGTCGAAACCCCCTTGTAAGTTTCTAAGTCCTAGATTTTTTTGTCTCAAGTGCCTTCTTGCAAAGCGTTTTCTCGTTAGCTCGTAGAACGTATTGGAATGATTATTTTTTTGGATTGTTGTGCTCTCTGTGCTCTAGATGGTAGTATAATTAGTTATCATGTTTGGATTGATTGGCATGTATGTGACGCCCCCAAAATCAATCCGTGTACAGTAATCATACACGCAGGGTACACGGCTGAGATTAGGGTGCCACGGGGATAATATCACAGCACAACACTAAACAGAAAAGGATAAACAAATATGTTACAATAGAGGGGGTCACGCGGACCCGAATACATAAGTCATACAAGCCATAATATCTGAGTACAGACATAGTTAGTCAAGTTTTGCCTTAAGAAGGCTAGCACAAATCTCATCAGAGATACAGATCGAAAAGGCGAGGCCTCCTGCCTGGGAGCCACCGAACTACTCATGGTCAACGGGGAACTCGACGTCGTAGTAGGCGCCTCCGGGGTACTCCTGCTCCTGGGCTCCAACGTCGTCTGCAGCGGCCGATCAAGCAAAACAGTAAAGGAAATAAAGCAGGTGAGTATCTAGTATACCCGCGAGTCTTACGTCCGCTACTAATCATTATGCATTGTATCAACGGAAAGAAGAGGCTGTATATAGTGGACTGAAAGACAGAAATCCGGAGCAAGGGTAAGAAGCTAGGCCTATCGAAGACTAGCACCTTCCGACGATGTCTTGCAGCATGATGTAAGAATCAGCGAACAGTTTATATAAAGCATAAAGTAACAATGCAGCAGAAGTTGCTGCAGCATTGTATAATAATAAGTTGTAATAATTAACAATGCCTCCGAGTTCCCTCCTCGACTCCCCTGCGAGGAAGCAAACCCGGAACCATACAGTTTAATAATAATAGTTTGTAGTGGTAAGATCCAGCTTCAGCATAAAGCGTCCTGTTACCGTGGACACGGCTATTCGAATAGATTAATCTTCCTTGCAGGGGTGCACTTGGGTTACGCTACACGCACGGATCTCCAGGGTGGCGGGAACCTTGTTAGGGAACGCTCCACCGAGGCTATCCGACACTTCATAGCCCATCTTTCAAACTCAACAGAGAGGCCATCCGCCGGTCTAAACCCTAAGTACGCCGGGTCTTGGACCCCAACCCGAACGTACTCCTGCACGGTGCGTGACTGGCCGGTGAAGTTAAAGCAAATCCAAATAAGACATCACCGCGCGAGCAAATAAGACAACACCACTTCCCGGCAATCAGCCCGCAGTACTGATGACGTCTGAAGAGTCCTCGGACGACACTACGAAGCAGAGGAGCCCATAACTCGTAATTCCCACGGGTAGGTAGTGCGTACATGGCATATAGCCAACTCAAGACATCCGCCGAACCATTTAGCATTTTTATTAACCTGCGTGACAACCGTTATCGTTGCCTCGACTTAACTGACCCGCGGACAACGACAGCAGCCAGGACCACCAGTACATCGGTGCCTGCCCCGTCGTCCCACCAAGTCACTGCGGTTACCAACAAGGTGAACCGTCTCCTTACCTTGTCTCGCATGTGCTCCTGGAGGAACTCGACTTTCGTAGTTTGGTAACTCTCGCGGCCAACGATCAGGGGCCAAGCACACTGGTACACTGGTCGTACCCTCCCTGTCGCCCCGTCGTAATACCTCTCGCGGGCACCGCTGGTCGCCCGACTTCTTACCTGAAGGACAACCGTTGTTCAGGACCCTAAGGCGGTAAGACAACGTCAGCCTCGAGGGGAGTACAAGGATTACTCCTTGATAGCTCACACTTGAGGTGACTAGGCATAACCTAGATAGGGGGCCTTTGGCGGTGTCTGCTTTGTACCGTACTTGTGCAGTTATAATATTTGTGTCCGCGTTCACTCCCCTGAGTGATCACGGCCCTCTATCTAATCCTTGCTAACAATGCACAGGGCTCACTGCTGAATAATGCATAATAATAATAATAGGCAGCATAGGATAAAAGAGGTACATCAAGGGGCGACAAAAACAGGCTATGCAATTGAATAGGATTGTAACGTAGCAGCAGCAGTAACAATGCCTAGTGCAAGAAATGTACGGAAAGATAGGCGATATCTGGGGAAGAGAATGGCTCAGCTTGCCTGGAAGCTCGACGGTAGTAGTAGGGTCGTCGACGAAGTACTCGTACTCAGCAGCGGTGTAGTCAACGACAGCAGCGAGGTCTACCGGAGATTAAGGGGGGAAGAAACAGTAAATACACAGCAAGCATATACAAACAAATGCATGACAAGACGGATGAAATATTAACGGTGTTCTAACGCAGTGCAATGCACGTTTCTCGGAGCGGAAATTCATCTGAGGATGAACTACCTGCTCCGGATGATTACCGGACAGGGTGTCCGGAGGTGGAAGGATCAAGCCGGAGGTGTCGTGGGTACCGGACAAACATAAGGGGGGTGTATCCGTGCTAGTTGATCTATTCCGAGAAACATTCGTGTTCGGAATAAATTCATCCGGGCACTCTAACAGTACCGGACAGTTTATCGGACCGCCGGTCCGGAGGGGGACGGTTCGATGTTCGTTGTGTTAGAGGGGTGTGATAGACATACGGATAGCGTATTCGTATTTGTTATATTTTTCTGATAAATTTTCATGTATAAAGTTTTTGAATCTGAGTTACGGTTTAAAAGTTATTGAATTTCAAAGTTTTAAATCATTTAAATGATTTCCTGAATTTATTTTATTATTATAACAACATTATCCAGAACATTATCCACAAGATTATCCAGAACAGTGCCTGACATGTGGGACCCACATGTCAGCCTCTACCTATTAATAATTCTTTTATTTAAATAAATCTGACCAGTGGGGCCCAACAGTTAGTGTCATAACACCTAATTAAATCATTTAATTAATTAAACCTGGCAGTGGGACCGAGGTGTCATGGACTTATTAAATTTTATCCTAATTTAAATAACTACACTGACAGTAGGGTCCCACATGTCAGCCCAACAGTTTTCTTATTTAATATAAACAAAGTGTTAAGTGGGTGGGGTCCATATGTCAGTCTCAAGATTTGCTAATCTAACAGTTCTTATTTAATTTAACCAGGGGGATTAGAAGGGGGGGTGGCCCAGGTGTCAGTGGCTGTTTAGAAGTTAACAGCCAACCTGACCGGTGGGGCCACCGGTCAGTGGCACAGTGTGCTCGCCAGGGAGCTCGCCGGAGAAGAGCTCCGACGAGGTTGGGCGTTCGCTCGCCACAGGGGGCCATTTGAGGCGCCATCAGATCCATTCGACAGAGGAGGACGTCGCGCGTCGATTGGAGGTGTTAGCGGGGGCTGCGGTGGCCGGAGGCAAGCTCGGGTCCGTCAATGGCGGACGAGGCTCTCGGGCTCCAATGGCATAGGGCCCTTCGCGATGAAAACGAAGGCGATGCGGGGTGGGTTCGACCCTATGGTCCACGGGGAGCACGTGGGTGTCATACGCGTGCGCTGGGAGGGCTTGGGAGCGCCGCTTCGACAGCGAGATGCGGCGGCCGGAGCAATTGAAAAAGGGGGTTTCGGCTGGAGCTTAACGGGAGGCTACGGGGAGTTGGCGATGGTGAGGACGCTCACCGTGATCACGTAGACGGTGGCAGCGTGCTCGGAGAAGGGGCGTGGCGGACGGAATCGGAGCTGCACTCCGGCAGACCCGAGGTTGAAGGAGACCGCGATTCCCAGCACCCAGGGCGTCCTGGCGGCTATTGTTGGCTCGAGACGATGAAGACGACGGAGGGGAAGCCTCCGGACACCTCGGCGTGGTCCGGCGTGGCCTTTGGCCGCGCGAGCTCGTGGGGGTGCGCCCATGGCGGTTTCGGTCCAGAAGAAAAGGAGAGGGAGGAGCTCGAGGAAGAGGGGAAATGGAGGAGGGGCAGGGGGCGCGGGGCTTGGGGTGCTCCTTATCCCCTCCGCGAGGGACTAGGTGGAGGAGGGGGGGGGGCGGCTCGGTGCGCCCAGCCATGGCCATGGCGCCACGGCTGTGGGAGCAGGTGGAGGTGGTTGGGGTGGGGGAGAGAGAAGAGGGGGTTGGGCTTCGGCCTAGTGGGAAGGGATGGGTTGGGCTCGCAGAGTGCGGTAGATAGGTTTCTTTAGTTTAATTTTCTTTTTCTTTTCTGTAATTTCTCTTTTGAATTTCTTTTGATGCCTTTTATATTTTAGAAAAATATGCCACTTGTACCATAATTAATACAACATCATACCAGAGGGCTACAAAAAGTGTTGGGACTTTATAAAGTCACTAGATATTTATTTGGAATTTGCAAAAGGCAAATAGTGTTATTTTAGCACTGTTATTATTTTTTTGGAATTTTCCATAGTACTATAAATACCTATGACCACATTGGCATGGTCCAATGATTATTTGGGACTTTATAAAAGTGGTTCCAAGATTTTTGAAAAATATTTTATTGTCACAATATTTTTAATATTCATCAAAAGACATTTAGGGTTCGTTTGAATTTCAATTCAAATGGCTTGGACTTGTTTTCATAATTCTTAGTTCATTTAAAACTCCCACTTGTTTATTTTATTCCATGGCAATTTAACAATTCCCAACTATTGTTTTTATTTTAAATATTATTCCTTTATATTACTATACCATTTTTAATAAAACAACCATTGCTATATTATCGTGGCCTAAGATTGCTAGGCATTTTATAAATAGATTCCATTATTTTGGTTCAACTAAGATTTCCATTTTTATATTAACTTTCAAAATAATTTTTGATGACACCACAAGATTGGTTTCACAATCAACATAGACTTGTGGTTATTCTAATGACTAAGGGTGACTTGGTTTAACCATGATCATGTTGATTGACTGGCATCCACAATTTTTGGAGCAAGATTTACAATCCACACTTATTTGAAAATTTTATCAGGGTTGAAATTTCAATGAGCTGCGATCAAAGGTGTTCAAGGCTTGATCATCAACATTAATGATCACTAACAGTGGAATCACTGTAGTGATTACTGTACTGGATCTGAGGGTGTTACAATGTATAAATCCTCTGTTGAAGTGTGCACCAGAATGTTTACTGCTGCTACTTTCTGTTAATTGATGCTTCTATTATTTTCTTGCAAGTTTGATTGATGATTGTGTCACACCCATGAGGCCTATGCTATTGACTCTTTCTTGTATGTGTTAAGCATCAGGTGTAATTCATTTAGATGCATTCCTTTGCCAAGTTTACCTGTTGTAGCTATTTTATATCTTGCTCCAAAGTGGTGACCCTGTTAGTATGTGCTACTGTTTATATAAAGTTGCTACTTTGATACCTTATAGTTAGTGATCCATGCCTCATATGCTTTATCTCCAATGTAATTATTTGCTCCTTGTTATGTGTACTTTGATGCCATGCTTTGAGTTGCCATGATTCAGTGAGATGCCATGTTAGTAACCTTTGCTCATGGTATGTAGCTAAACAACTTGAACATTTCTAAATGTGCGGTATCATCGTGTGTGACGAGTACCTCACTTAACCTCTTAGTAACCGCTCTTGACGATAGATGCGATGCCGTAGTGTGTTGTCTCGTGTTGCCTTCTTGATGATGCTTGCTCGTGATTGCTTCTTAGTAATATATTCTGTCAGAACCCTCTGTTAGGTAATGTGCTAGGATCAAAGTCACCTTGCATTCATCAAAAAAAATCAAATGGAATTCAAATTCAAACTCAAATGGGTGAAGGAACACCCCCCAGTTGAATTAATTCAAATGGCTAGAAATAAAGTTGCTCCAAAAATTCCTTTTGCATTTTTGAAAAGTCACATAAATGAGTGTGATCACATATAAAGTGATTTGGATTCAAACCCATGCTCATAGATTTTTCAAATATTCAAACAGGAGCTTGGATTTAAATTTAAACCTCTATTTGAATTAAAGTTCAAATTATTTGAATTTTAAAAATGTCCAAACTTTATAAGTGTCTAGCTATATATATCTTGAGGCCATATAAAAAATTGGAGCATTTAATAAAATGTCTAGCTATTTTTTTAGCAAGACAAAACAAAAGACAGAAAAGAAAAAGAAAAGGAAAAGAAAAGGAAACTTACCTGGCCGAAGAGGCCCAACTTGTCGCCCCGCAGCCCGGCAGCCGGCCCAGCGCGCCAAGTCCCCTGTCGTCTACCCCAAGCAGCTCGCTGTCGAGCATGCCGGGGGCAGCGACTGCCACCGCGACGCCAATGATGTTCCACGCCTCCCCGAGCCTCCAAGACATGCCACGGAGACGCCCAGGACACGCCGCATCCATTCCCCCCCTCTCTTGCTCGTCTCTCCCTTTCCCCGCGTGAGTTCGTCGACGCCCGAGAAGATCAGCAGCGCACCTGCCATGGAAACTCGTGGCCGGAGCCCGAGCTAGGCCTCCAGAGCTTGTCCTTCCTCCTCACCGTCTTCGTCTTCGTCTCTGCGCAAGGAATCGCGAGCTGAGTCGACACCGAGCCAACGGAATCATTGCCAAGTCGTCGCCGGACCCGCGAGATCCCGCCGACGAATTCGTCGCCTTCAAGCCAACGTTCGCCTCACCGCCTGCACCGTTGAGCTCAGGGTGAGCTTCTCCCCATTTTCCCCAAGTTATCACGGCCCCTCGCACCCTCTGTGCCATTCCACCATGGGAGCCGAGCTCCGTCGCCGCCATGGCTGACCCCGAGCTCGCCCCCGTGCCTCTACGCCTTGGTTCGAGCGTGCATCGTGTTCCCCATCGCCGCAGCTTCACAACACTCTAGGCCACGCTCGTTTTCGCGCACTGCAACGTCGCCTTCGTCGTAGCCGTGTTTCTGCCTCCGCCACGAGTGCTCGCCGCCGGCGACTCCGGCCTTCCAGGTGACGCTGAGGTACTCAAGGTGATGCGCGCGACCAAGAGGAGTCGTCTGGTGGTCGCAGCGCTTCAAATGGACGCCGGAGGTGTCGACCCCGTGCAGCGCCGCCGTCTCGGTTGGTCGCCGGCGACTAGCCGCCGGCATGCCAACGTGGCCGGATTAGCTTAAGCTTAACCCCCCCCCCACCAGAGACTGACATGTGGGCCCAAGGCCACACTAATCCCCCTGTTTAATTTAAATCAGTTTAAATCGTTTTAATTAACACAGAAGATACTGACCAGTGGGCCCCCCTTGTCATAGTAATAGCTTTTCTATTTAAAGGAAATCAAAAAATTGCAGAAAATACTTTAAACTTAAATAATTCATAGAAAATTCATATTAACTCCAAATTGGACAAATAATATGTCTAAAATTATCAGAAAAATGCAAGGATTCTGAATTTGCACTTTGTTTTCATGTTTGACCGTTTTAAAATGGGGGAAGAGAAGAAAACATGCATATGGAATTCATTTTAATTCAAATTGGAGTTTGAATTTGCAATTCCTTTGCAATACACTCCATTTAAATGGAATTGCCTCACACATCAGAAGCATGTACATCAAGTTTCAACCTTCAACCATGTTTTTGTGCATTGTACTTATGTTGCCCCCCTTGATTGTTGTTTGTCGATAGACGTGGAACCGGAACAGGAGGCTGCCCCCTTCGTTGAAGACCCCGATACCGAACCTCGTCAGCAAGGCAAGCAAACCCCCATTGATCATGTCGATAAAATCCCAATTCCCTCTCAGTCTCGCTTATGCATTGTTTAGGATGATTACCATGCTACGTTTCTACCGCATAGATGAACCCATTCCTTTGCAGGACCTATCATTTGTCACAGTAGTAAGCAAACCACAATCCTAGCAAATGTAGGAGTTGGTTGATATCATGTGGCCCCTGCAATTGTTACTGCTTATTGCATGCTTAGAGAGATACCATGTTGATACTGTTATGTGAGTCGGGATGGTAGCAATCATGATGATGATGGTGGAAATGTGTTGGTGAAGCTACCCTAATACAAGGTGAACGATGACAGGATGTGTAGGAGTACACGGTGGGTTGTCTCGTTGAACACCGCCCTAAGTCTGAGTTCTTGTGTGGTGATCCAAGATGAAGAGTACAACCACACATTGGGCTCACTGACCCCTCTCAACCTACTAACTCATCCCTTTTGATGTCCAGATGTCGCAGTAGTTCGGAGTTCTGGTAGGTTTGTGGCCTGGCTGCTAAGTGAGAGAACGGCTCAGCCGAGACCGGCTTATGCACCACGCACACATCATCTGGGTCCACTTCGGTAAACCGACCGGGTTCACGATAGTGGTAGCCAACCCAGGTAGGCGGATTTCTTGGACTAGATCGGCTATGAGGTAACAGTTGTGGTGAGCATCCTCGCCGACACTTCTTGAACGGTGTCGAGTACAAAGGCAGTAACTGATGATCATGTGTGTGTAGTGGTACACCCCTGCAGGGTTAACAAAACTATTCGAATAGCCGCGTCCGCGGTAAGGGACTGCTTGGAAAGCTTAGCTTGATTATTAGACAACTTGAACTGGATACTTATAAAACTTGCCAAGATAAGCGTGAGTGTTATGGCGTGCCTTCTCGTGGGGAAGTCGAGGAAGGCACCATAGTGGTGTAATTGGTTGGAGACATGTAGTGGACTCGTGTACGCTTCTTACCTCAAATCTGGTACTCGTAGTTCAGGACTAGCCAAGTCAAAGCTGGCACTTCTTCTTATGAACCCCACATCCCTTTACCTTGATACATGTGCATGAATAGTATAGTTCCTACGTAAGTCTTGCTGAGTACGACTTTGTACTCAAGTTTTCTTATTCTATGTTTTAGATGAACCCATTGACCCTGAAGGTGGATTCTGCCTCAAGATCGACGACTGAAGACCAAGCTATTGTAGTCCCAGTCAGCAGACTGGTTCCCTCGTGGAGGGCTTTGTGTTTAAATAAGGCTTCTTAAGCCATTCGTTAAGTTTGTCTGTACTCAGACCTACTCTACTTCCGTTGAATGTTGTAATGTTGGATCACATGCTTGTGATCTCTATGTGCACTGTGTGAGAGTTACCAATAAAATGTATACTTTGTAGAGAATTGCAATGATACCTTCTGTTCATACAAGGCATGTGTGCTGCGTGTATGTTGATAACATGCATGTCTTTGTATGAGTTTTCGAGACCTTAGTTGTGATCTGGCTGGCAGTCTTTTATACACCAAGTGGCCCTTAGATGTGCACAGCTTGGGGCATCGCGATGCGATTGCTCGAGACTCTGTCTCGTGCACACTTTGTTGTATGATCGAGCCCTCCCTAGACCCCGACTAAGTGATCGGGCTGGAGTAAGTCTATGTAAGAGCTATGAGATAGTAGATAGTATGGTTGTGGCGACTTGTCTGTGAATATGGGAGTTCATCACCCATATCATTTAGACTTGTGTGCGGACAATGAGGACCCATCTCAGTTGATCATCTGGCCTGGATGGGATGCCCCTCATGTACGATGCTTTCCGAGAACGTTCTATGCTTGGCCTTGTCTGCTTAGACAAGTGGGTACGGTTCTCGGCTCTCCATATGACTATGTCGTAGCGGGACTTGCATACGCTAACCCCGGGTCCCGAAAGACTTGGTATCAGAGCAGGACTGACTGTAGGATTATCAGCCTTGGCCGAAGTCGAGTCTAGCCTTCTATAGTTATATAGTTACTCTGGGTATATAAGGGAACAACGTAAGGCTTCTTTTTTCTCCTTCCCTTCATCGTTCTGAGTTCTGAGTCACCCTCATCTTATTCTACGGGAAGATAGGACTAGGCTCATCTATGTCTTACTAGAACATCTCGTTGTTTGCTTCCTTGTAGCCATAGGAAAGTAGTGTTCGGTTTGCTAGAGTTGTTGTGCTTCCTGATTTCTTACATCGTGTGTAAGTGTTGTTTCTATATTGAAAGAAAAGACATTTCTTACAATTACAGCCATTATGCTCTCCGAGTCATTACAAGTTTCTTCATAATCTGATGCATTTGCAAACTCCTTCTTTCTGTTTCAGATGGCAGATCTTCCCCCTCGGAAGATTGTTCGTTTGACTAGGTGCCTCGGTGTGCGTGGTCACCCCGCCATGCTGATCGAGATGATGTCCTTCATTGGATACCGATGGTACCCTGAGTACACAGTTGAGGAGCAGTTCCTTGACTTCAACCAGACCCAGTTCCACTGCATTGTCCGGATCTACCCGCACCAAACTGGAGTCACTCAGCCTATCCACTTTGGACATGGCATTGGTATGACTGAGAACATGGCTGTGCAGGATGTTGCATACTCATGTATTACCCTTCTGAGAGAGGAGCACGCCTTGCTTGGAGGCACATCTTTCCACTATATCCCTGCTGCACTTCCAGTAGAAGAGGGGTATTACACCGGATTGTACACAGATCACTCTTTGGAGGATCCTTTGCTTCAGATCACTGCTCGACACGCTTGTGATAGAGATCGTGATGCACATGCCCTTCGTTTTGAGCTTCACGCCACCCGTGTCCGTCTGTATCGACCACTTACACTTCTGGCTCCATTTGTGAGTGTTGGATCAGTGGAGTATGATGCTATCTACCCAGTCAGGACACAGATGCCTTCTTGAGTTGCTTGGCCCAAGATTGGAGGCATTTTTCCACCCTGAGGTCCTCTGCTTCCACCCTACGCTGGACCTAGGCCCCATCCTTTCCCAAATGGATGTCAGGGTCCACAGGCCTCCGTGTTTTCCGATGGTCACCTTCAGCTACCGGGTTACGCGGGTAACTTTTACGAGGATTACTATGGAGATGGAGATGAGTGAGACCGCCTGTGGTCTTACTTTAGTGAGGATGTAGTAGTATCTTAGTATATTGTACGCAAGGTGTTCTAAGTTCCAGAGGCTTAGATAAATAATGTATAGGAAGTCAGAGTGCCTCTGAAGGATGTATCATCTTCATCACATTTGTATTAGCTTGGCGCTTGTAATAAAATGATGTATGGTTTGTATGATAGCTTGTGAATATATGGCTTGTATGCTTTTATCACCATGTTGTCAAGATGATTACTTCCTTTGCTCTGTAATTATTCCAGTACCTTCAATAACTTGTTTAGACTCTTCCAATCAACTCTGTTTGACTTTGGTTTTCACCTTCAGGATGTCTCAAGGAACCCGTGGCCAGCTTGGTCGTGCCCATGGTCGTGGGAATGATCCGGAGGAAGGCAATCTTCCACCCCCACCCACGATGGCTCAGGTTCTGATGGAGGTTGAGAGGAACCGCCGAGACTCTCACTAGTTGCTGGAGGTCATTGCCCGCAACACCACTCAGCAGCGCAACGAGTTGGTGTCTTTGAATGACTTCATCCGGCTTCATCCCCCGGTCTTCAGCTACTCCACCGAGCCCCTTGACGCCAATGACTGGCTTCGCAGCATCGAGAGGAAGCTCCAGGCAGGCCATGTTGCAGATGGTGACAGGGTCAGCTATGCCACTTACCACCTCGAGGGTGCAGCTAGCTCTTTGTGGGAGAATTTCCTGAACATGCGTCCCGTTGGACCACCTACAACTTGGGATGAGTTCTGCACTTCATTCCATGAGCACCACATTCCAAAGGGTCTTATGGACCGCAAGCGTGAGGAGTTCTGCAACCTCACCCAAGGCAGGAGGACTTTTGACGAGTTTAGTCGTGAGTTCAACCGACTGGCTCGTTATGCTACTGAAGAGGTATCCACCGACGCCAAGAAGCAAGAGAGGTTCCGTCGTGGACTCAATTCTGGACTCCGTCGTGAGCTCAACCTGCATGACTTTGCCACCTTCCAGGTCCTTGTCAAAAAGGCCATCAAGGCGGAGGACATGAACACCCCCAATGACTTCCGCAAACACCCTAGAGATGATGGTTCATCCAGTTCAGGCTCTCAGAAGCGCGAGATCTGGATCCCCAACAGCATGTTTCGTCAGAACAACCCACCGAGGCCATCCTATGTGGCGCCTCGTCCACCAGCTTCGTTCCACCCAGCTCCACCGAACAACCCAGCTCCACGCACTGTCTTTGGAGCCTGCTACAAGTGTGGTCAGGCAGGCCACTACTCCCGCGAGTGTCCCCAGAACCAGCTTCAGAATCAGAATGCTCCACCCCATGCCGGAGGTAACAACAATGGTCGTGGCAAGCCACCCCCGAAGGTCTACACCACCAAACCCGCTCCTTCCGCCACTCGTGGACGTGTGAATCAGATTGCCGCCGAAGCGACTAACGACACCACTGACGTCATTCTTGGTACGCTCCCAGTCAATTATGTTCCTACTTCCGTTCTTTTCGACCCAGGAGCATCTCATTCATTCATGTCGGAAAGTTATGCACTTCGTCATGAGTTGTCATTTGTAGAAGTGTCCACCCCAATGATTATTCAAACTCTAGGGTCAAGATGGCAAACTAATAGAGTAAGCCATGGTAATCAAATTGCAATTGAGGGTTTAGTATTCCTTGATTCACTCATAGCCCTCAAGTCTTCAGATATCGATGTAATCCTTGGTATAGATTGGCTATCAAGGCAGAATGCCTACCTTGATTGCAAAGGCAAATCAGTGAAACTAACCCTCCCTTCAGGCAAGACAGACAACTACACCTCACCCAGAACGAGAACCCAGGTGCATTCTTTGAATGTGCTTCCCCTTCCCGACCTTGAAGATATTCTGGTGGTTCGTGACTTCCCGGATGTCTTTCCTGAAGAGCTGCCGGGAATGCCACTCGATAGATGTGTAGAATTCATTGTAGATCTTGCCCCAGGAACCGCACCAATTTCCTGATGCCCATACAAAATGGTCCCACGTGAGTTAGCTGAGCTTAAAATACAACTTGAAGCTTTGTTGGCAAAAGGATTCATCCGCCCTAGCTCATCGCCATGGGGTTGCCCCGTTCTGTTCGTAACGAAGAAAGATGGAACAGAAAGGATGTGCGTAGACTATCGCCCGCTAAATCTAGCGACAATAAAGAACAAGTACCCACTGCCCAGGATCAATGATCTTTATGATCAACTTGCTGGATCCTCTGCCTTCTCCAAGATGGATTTGAGATTAGGTTATCATCAAATCAAAATCCGAAACGAGGACATTCCAAAAACGGCTTTTACTACTCGTTATGGTCTTTACGAGTACACCGTCATGTCCTTCGGATTAACCAATGCCCCCGCCACTTTCTCGCGCATGATGAATTCGATCTTCATGGAGTACTTAGATAAATTTGTTGTGGTTTATCTCGATGACATTCTCATCTACTCGAAGAACGAAGAAGAACATGCCGAACATCTAAGGCTGGTATTGATGAAACTTAGAGAGCATCGCCTGTATGCTAAATTCTCCAAGTGTGAATTTTGGCTACCAGAAGTGACCTACTTAGGCCACGTGATTTCTGCAAAAGTCATTGCTGTGAATCCCGAGAGAGTTCAGGCCGTCCTTGACTGGAATCCACCTGAATCGGTTAAGCAAGTTAGGAGTTTTCTTGGCCTAGCCAGCTATTGTCGTCGCTTCGTCGAGAACTTTTCTAAAGTTGCAAAGCCTCTAACTGAACTCCTCAAGAAAGATAATAAATTCCTATTGACTCCCAAGTGCAAGGAAAGCTTTCAAGAGCTAAAAAGAAGATTGACTTCTGCATCCGTACTTGCGCCTCCAGACACCAAAAAGGATTTCGAGATCTTTTGTGAAGCATCACGGCAAGGGTTAGGATGCATAATTATGCAAGATAGACATGTGGTAGCTTCTGCTTCACGCCATTTGCGTCCACATGAAGAGAACTATCCTACCCATGATCTTGACCTCGCTGCCGTAGTTCATGCCCTGACAACTTGGCGACATTACCTCCTTGGTAATCGTTGTGAGATCTATTCCGACCACCAAAGCCTCAAATACATTTTCACCCAGCCAGATCTTAATCTCAGGAAAAGACGCTGGATTGAGTTGATAAAATATTACGACGTAGGAATTTCTTACACCCCAGGCAAAGCCAATGTCATGGCTGATGCACTAAGTCGTAAGTCGTATTGTAACAACCTCATGTTACAACAGTATCAACCACTTCTTCACGAGGAATTTCGCAAGCTCAATCTTGAGATTGTTCCTCATGGATATATTTCTACCTTGGTGGCGAAACCAACTCTTGAGGATCAAGTCATAGTTTCCCAAAGGCGTGCACGAGGGGTTCGCCGGATCAAGGAGAACATTGCTAGCGGAGTTGCTAGATGTTTCTCCACAGATAGTAAAGGAACGGTATTCTTTGGAAATCGTTTGGTAGTACCTAAGAATAGGGAACTAAGGCAACTCATCCTCAAGGAAGCCCATGACACACCCTCTCGATTCATCCCGGTAGCACAAAAATGTACCGAGATCTACGCCAGAGATTTTGGTGGACTAGGATGAAGAGAGACATTGCTCGATTTGTTGCCGAATGTGATGTTTGTCATCGCATTAAGGCAGAACATCAAAGACCTGCTGGTACACTTCAACCTTTTCCTATTCCAGAGTGGAAATGGGACAAAGTCAGTATGGATTTCATCACTGGCTTTCCAAAAACCCAGAAAGGAAATGATGCCATCTTCGTTGTGGTGGATAGACTTTCCAAAGTTGCTCACTTAGTTCCCGTTCGCGAGTCTATAACTGATAGCCAGTTAGCGGACTTGTATGTCTCTAGAATTGTGTCTCTTCACGGAGTTCCTTTGGAAATCAATTCTGATCGTGGTAGCCTTTTCACCTCTAGATTTTGGGGAAGCTTCTAGAATGCTATGGGAACTCGTCTCTCCTTTAGTACAGCTTTCCATCCTCAGTCTAGCGGTCAAGTTGAAAGGGTTAACCAAATTCTTGAAGACATGCTCAGAGCTTGTGTTATCTCATTCGGAAAGAATTGGGAGAAGTCTCTTCCATTCGCCGAATTTTCTTATAACAATAGTTTCCAATCTAGTCTGAACATGGCTCCTTTTGAACTCCTATATGGACGAAGATGTCGAACACCCCTTAAATGGTCAGAAACCGGTGAAAGTCAATTCTTTGGACCGGATATGATCAAGGAAGCAGAAGAGCAAGTTCGCATTGTTGGTGATCAATTGAAAGCAGCTCAGTCTCGTCAGAAAAGCTACTATGATCGTCATCGTAGGCAAGAGAGCTACAATATGGATGAGAAGGCTTACCTTCGGGTTACTCCTCTGAAGGGAACCCAACGTGTCAGTATCAAAGGCAAGTTGGCCCCACGTTACAGCGGACCTTTCCGCATTCTTGCTAAACGTGGAGAAGTTGCCTACCAACTTGAACTACCCCCGCACCTTTCCCGAGTACACGATGTATTCCATGTGTCACAACTCAGGCGTTGCTTCAAGGACCCCATCTGCGAAGTCGACCATGAAACTCTTGATCTCCAAGATGGCCTTTCTTATCGAGAATACCCCGTTCGTATTCTTGATCCCGTAGAGCGTGTCACTCGTCGTGAGAAGATTAAGTTTCTGAAAGTGCAATGGTCACACCACTTTGAGAGAGAAGCCACGTGGGAAAGAGAAGACCGTCTCCGTGCCGAGTACCCCACCTTCCTCCCGCAGACTTCTGAATCTCAGTACGAGATTCTTTTGGGTGGGGGCGAGTTGTCAGAACCCTCTGTTAGGTAATGTGCTAGGATCAAAGTCACCTTGCATTCATAAAAAAAATCAAATGGAATTCAAATTCAAACTCAAATGGGAGAAGGAACACCCCCCAGATGAATTAATTCAAATGGCCAGAAATAAAGTTGCTCCAAAAATTCCTTTTGCATTTTCGAAAAGTCACATAAATGAGTGTGATCACATATAAAGTGATTTGGATTAAAACCCATGCTCATAGATTTTCAAATATTTAAATAGGAGCTTGGATTTAAATTTAAACCTCTATTTGAATTAAAGTTCAAATCATTTGAATTTTAAAAATGTCCAAACTTTATAAGTGGCTAGCTATATATATCTTGAGGCCATATAAAAAATTGGGGCATTTAATAAAATGTCTAGCTCTTTTTTTAGCAAAACAAAACAAAAGACAGAAAAGAAAAAGAAAAGGAAACTTACCTGGCCGAAGAGGCCCAACTTGTCGCCCCGCAGCCCAGCAGCCGGCCCAGCCCGCCAAGTCCCCTGTCGTCTACCCCAAGCAGCTCGCCGTCGAGCATGCCGGGGGCAGCGACTGCCACCGTGACGCCGATGAACTTCCACGCCTCCCCGAGCCTCCAAGACGTGCCACGGAGATGCCCAGGACACGCTGCATCAATTCCCCTCCCTCTCCTGCTCGTCTCTCCCTCTCCCCGCATGAGTTCGTCGACGCCCGAGAAGATCAGCAGCGTACCCTCCATGGAAACTCGTGGCCGGAGCCCGAGCTAGGCCTCCAGAGCTTGTCCTTCCTCCTCACCGTCTTCCTCTTCGTCTCTGCCCAAGGAATCGCGAGCTGAATCGACCCCGAGCCAACGGAATCATCGCCAAGTCGTCGCCGGACCCGCGAGATCCCGCCGACGAATTCGTCGCCTTCACGCCACCGTTCGCCTTGCCGCCTGCACCGTCGAGCTCAGGGTGAGCTTCTCCCCGTTTTCCCCAAGTTATCGCGGCCCCTCGCGCCCTCTGTGCCATTCCACCATGGGAGCCGAGCTCCGTCGCCGCCATGGCTGACCCCGAGCTCCCCCCGTGCCTCTACGCCTTGGTTCGAGCGTGCATCGTGTTCCCCATCGCCGCAGCTTCACAACGCGCTAGGCCACGCTCGTTTTCGTGCACTGCAACGTCGTCTTCGTCGTAGCCGTGTTTCTGCCGCCGCCACGAGTGCTCGGCGCCGACGACTCCGGCCTCCCCGATGACGCTGAGGTACTCAAGGTGATGCGCGCGACCAAGAGGAGTCGTCTGGTGGTCGCATCGCTTCAAATGGGCGCCGGAGGCGTCGACCCCATGCAGCGCCGCCGTCTCGGTTGGTCGCCGTCGACTAGCCACCGGCATGCCAACGTGGCCGGATTAGCTTAAGCTTAATCCCCCCCCCACCGGAGACTGACATGTGGGCCCAAGGCCACACTAATCCCACTATTTAATTTAAATCAGTTTAAATCGTTTTAATTAACACAGGAGACACTGACCAGTGGGTCCCCCTTGTTAGAGGCCTGCTGACGTCATGATGACGCATGCATGACGCAGTAATAGCTTTTCTATTTAAAAGAATTCAAGAAATTGCAGAAAATACTTTAAACTTCAATAATTCATAGAAGATTCATATTAACTCCAAATTGGACAAATAATATGTCTAAAATTATCAGAAAAATGCAAGGATTCTGAATATGCACTTTGTTTACATGTTTGCCCATTTTAAAATGGGGGAACAGAAGCAAACATGCATATGGAATTCATTTAAATTCAAATTGGAGTTTGAATTTGCAATTCCTTTGCAATACACTCCATTTAAGTGGAATTGCCTCACACATCAGAAGCATGTACATCAAGTTTCAACCTTCAACCATGTGTTTGTGCATTTTACTTATGTTGCCCCCTTGATTGTTGTTTGTCGATAGAAGTGGAACCGGAACAGGAGGATGCCCCCTTCGTTGAAGACCCCGATACCGAACCTCGTCAGCAAGGCAAGCAAACCCCCATTGATCATGTCGATAAAATCCCAATTCCCTCTCAGTATCGCTTATGCATTGATTAGGATGATTACCATGCTACGTTTCTACCGCATAGATGAACCCATTCCTTTGCATGACCTATCATTTGTCACAGTAGTAAGCAAACCACAATCCTAGCAAATGTAGGAGTTGGTTGATATCATGTGGCCCCTGCAATTGTTACTGCTTATTGCATGCTTAGAGTGATACCATGTTGATACTGTTATGTGAGTCGGGATGGTAGCAATCATGATGATGATGGTGGAAATGTGTTGGTGAATCTACCCTAATACAAGGTGAAGGATGACAGGATGTGTAGGAGTACACGGTGGGTTGTCTCGTTGAACACCGCCCTAAGTCTGAGTTCTTGTGTGGTGATCCAAGATGAAGAGTACAACCACACATTGGGCTCACTGACCCCTCTCAACCTACTAACTCATCCCTTTCGATGTCGAGATGTCGCAGTAGTTCGGAGTTCTGGTAGGTTTGTGGCTTGGCTGCTAAGTGAGAGAACGGCTCAGCCGAGACCGGCTTATGCACCATGCACACATCATCTGGGTCCACTTCGGTAAACCGACCGGGTTCACGATAGTGGTAGCCAACCCAGGTAGGCGGATTTCTTGGACTAGATTGGCTATGAGGTAACAGTTGTGGTGAGCATCCTCACCGACACTTCTTGAACGGTGTCGAGTACAAAGGCGGTAACTGATGATCATGTGTGTCTAGCGGTACACCCCTGTAGGGTTAACAAAACTATTTGAATAGCCGCGTCCTCGGTAAGGGACTGCTTAGAAAGCTTAGCTTGATTATTAGACAACTTGAACTGGATACTTATAAAACTTGCCAAGATAAGCGTGAGTGCTATGGCGTGCCTTCTCGTGGGGAAGTCGAGGAAGGCACCATAGTGGTGTAATTGGTTGGAGACATGTAGTGGACTCGTGTACGCTTCTTACCTCAAATCTGGTACTCATAGTTCAGGACTAGCCAAGTCAAAGCTGGCACTTCTGCTTATGAACCCCACATCCCTTTACCTTGATACATGTGCATGAATAGTATAGTTCCTACGTAAGTCTTGCTGAGTACGACTTTGTACTCACGTTTGCTTATTCTATGTTTTAGATGAACCCACTGACCCCGAAGGTGGATTCTTCCTCGGGCTCGACGACTGAAGACCAAGCTAGTGTAGTCCCAGTCAGCAGACTGGTTCCCTCGTGGAGGGCTTTGTGTTTAAATAAGGCTTCTTAAGCCATTCGTTAAGTTTGTCTGTACTCAGACCTACTCTGCTTCCGTTGAATGTTGTAATGTTGGATCACATGCTTGTGATCTCTGTGTGCACTCTGTGAGAGTTATCAATAAAATGTATACTTTGTAGAGAATTACAATGATACCTGCTGTTCATACAAGGCATGTGTGCTGCATGTATGTTGATAACATGCATGTCTTTGTATGGGTTTTTGAGACCTTAGTTGTGATCTGGCTGGCGGTCTTTTATACACCAAGTGGTCCTTAGATATGCGCAGCTTGGGGCATCGCGATGCGATTGCTCGAGACTCTGTCTTGTGCACACTTTGTTGTATGATCGAGCCCGCCCTAGACCCCGACTAAGTGATCGGGCTGGAGTAAGTCTATGTAAGAGCTATGAGATAGTCGATAGTATGGTTGAGGCGACTTGTCTGTGAATATGGGAGTTCATCACCCATATCATTTAGACTTGTGTGCGGACGATGAGGATCCATCTCAGTTGATCATCCGGCCTGGATGGGTTGCCCCTCACGTACAATGCTTTCCGAGAACGTTATGTGCTTGGCCTTGTCTGCTTAGACAAGTGGGTACGGTTCTCGGCTCTCCATATGACTATGTCGTAGCGGGACTTGCATACGCTAACCCCGGGTCCCGACAGACTCTTTCTCGTCGATTGCATTTCCAGTGTTTCCTTCTTGTGTGCTTCCATGGGTACTTCGGAGACGATGCGAGTTTGCGATCGACTACACCTTCGACTTCGTCTTCTCATCAGGTAAGCGGGAGAATATATCATGCTTATAACTTTCAGCTCACTCGCGCCTAGTTGTAGGATAGAACGATTGCTTGATCCTACCACTTCATATTCATGCCTCTCAAATAAACCCAAACAGCCATGTCCTCCACGTCCCAGCAAAACTTGTTCGGCTATGTTACTATTGCTCGCTGCTCAGCCACTGCTTAGTATGCATGCTAGGATGCTATCAACTGTTCTCCTATTACTCCTTGGATTTGGGCTATCACACTATTATATTTTTTTGATGATATGATTATTATAAAATTTGACAATACTCGACGAAGGATGGAAGGTCTAGGCTATCCCGCCCGACGCTTTGTTCCATTCGAGTCACCTAGGACCCGAGTTCCGGGTATTTTGCCTCTTGACGAGCGTGCCTAACCGCGTGTGGGATACTATGGGGTCCCCTTTTCTTACCTACCTAGCTTCAAACATTTCTAGTGGTGGCCCGAGCTGATTTACCATTTGAAACCCCGTGTGTGTGCTTGGTTGGATCCCCTCGCAGTTTATAAACAACCCAGGCCAGCGGAGACATGGTTTCTTTGTTGGTCCACACTGGTGAGCTAGGGAAGTCCCCTGTTGTTGAGGTCAGACTAACCCCGACCTTGGCCATATGTAAGAGTCTGATCCGAGGGCGCGGCCGGCTCTTGGGTTGGGTGTCGACTCCCCGGGGGCCACCCGGATTTGTGCGTTGTTAGTTAGAGGGACCTGTCGTTTCGGATCTCTCGGGACTAAATCATAAAATGGCTGCCTGTGATGGGTAGAAACTGAGAGACATGGACATGCATGCGGAGCCTTGTAATGGGCAGTTGGTACACCCCTACAGGGTTAAATCTTTTCGAAAAGCCGTGTTCGCGGTTATGGAAGACTTGAGACCTACTCCTTGTTCATAGAATAACATCAACTTGATAATGCTTTTAAAATTGCGAACGTGTGAGTTTCCTTGATTGCTCTTCTTCGTCCGGAGTGACAAAGAGGGACAAGGTTGTGTTATGTTTGACGTAAGTAGGTGAAGTAGAGCCTTATTGATGCGATCATCAACGGATTCTTGGATCCTTCCTTACTCTAAATTAGATCGTTAGCAGTCATATATGCTAGTGCGGCTGCAACCTCAACCACTACCCCTTTCCTTACTGTGAGAGGTTACTTATACTGCATTGTTATATACTCACCCCTTGCATTTTCTTTCACGTTATGTACAGACGTTTGGGCCCTCAGACTACTACTTCGACACGAGCACCGGCAAGTACTTCATGGTGGTTCCGCCGGAGGAGGAGGACGACGACTTCGTTCAGTAGACCTACAGTTGGGTTTCGACGATCCGCGGGTGGACGACATGTTTTGCGTGCAGCCCTCTCTAGGGCCATTTGGATCTTGACCGTACCCGGTCGTGTATGTCTTCTTCATGATGTTATGATGTACTGTTGGATCTTAGGATCTCTGAGATGATGTAATAAATACCAGTAGCGATTGTATGCCCTGGACATATGTATTCTATGTCTTAGTTATTGTTCATGCTTCATTTACCTATTGTCCAGAATCGGATAGCGATACGAGTGCGAGTATCGTGCATCGGTGGCCACTTATGCGTTAAGCATCATGTGTACTTCATTTAGATGCATTCCTTTGCCATTTTTACCTGTTGTAGCTATTTTATATCTTTCTCCAAAGTGGAGACCCTATTAATATGTGCTACTGTTTATATAAAGTTGCTACTTTGATGCCTTATAGTTAGTGATCCATGCCTCATATGCTTTATCTCCAATGTAATTATTTGCTCCTTGTTATGTGTACTTTGATGCCATACTTTGAGTTGCCATGATTGAGTGAGATGCCATGTTAATAATCTTTGCTCATGTTGTTTAGCTAAACAACTTGAACCTTTCTAAATGTGCGGTATCGTCGTGTGTGACGAGTACCTCACTTAACCTATTAGTAACCGCTCTCGACAATAGATGCGATGTCGTAGTGCCTTGTCTCGTGTTGCCTTCTTGATGATGATTGCTCGTGATTTCTTCATAGTAATAGGTTCTTGCTCGTCGATTGCATTTCCAGTGTTTCCTTTGTGTGTGCTTCCGCGGGTGCTTCGGAGACGATGCTAGCTTCCGATCGACTACAACCTCGACTTCGTCTTCTCATTAGGTTAGGGGGGGCATATATCATGCTTATAACTTTCAACTCACTCGTGCCTAGGTGTAGGATAGAACGGTTGCTTGATCCTACCACTTCATATTCATGCCTCACAAATAAACCCAAACAGCCATGTCCTCCACGTCCCAGCAGACCTTGTTCGGCTATGTTACTATTGCTCGCTGCTCATCCACTGTTTAGTATGCGTGCTAGGATGCTATCAACTATTCTCCTGTTACTCCTTGGATTTGGGCTATCACATTATTATATTGTTGTGGATGATATGATTATTATAAATGTTGACTATACTCGACGAAGGATGGAAGGTCTAGGCTATCCCGCCCCGACGCTTTGTTCCATTCGAGTCACGTAGGACCCGAGTTCCGGGTATTGTGTCTCTTGACGAGCGTTCCTAACGGCGCGTGGGATACTATGGGGTCCCCTTTTCTTACCTACCTAGCTTCAAACGTTTCTAGTGGTGGCCCGAGCTGATTTACAATTTGAAACCCAGTGTGTGTGCTTGGTTGGATCCCCTCGCAGTTTATAAACAACCCTGGCCAGCGGAGACATGGTTTCTCTGTTGGTCCACACTGGTGAGCTAGGGAAGTCCCCTTTTGTTCAGGTGAGACTAACCCCAACCTTGGCCATACGGAAGAGTCCGATCCGAGGGCGCGTCCGGCTCTTGGGTTGGGTGTCGAATCCCCGGGGGCCACCCAGATTTGTGCGTTGTTAGTTACAGGGACCTGTCGTTTCGGATCTCTCGGGACTAAATCATAAAATGGCTTCCTGTGATGGGTAGAAACTGAGAGAGATTGGTGTGCGTGCAGAGCCTTGTAATGGGCAGTTGGTACACACCTGCAGGGTTAAATCTTTTCGAAAAGCCGTGTCCGCGGTTATGGACGACTTGAGACCTACTCCTTGTTCATAGAATAATGTCAACTTAATCATGCTTTTAAAATTTCCAACGTGTGAGTTGCCTTGTTTGTTCTTCTTCGTCCGGAGCGACAAACAGGGGACAAGGTTTTGTTATGTTTGACGTAAGTACGTGAAGTAGAGCCTTATTGATGCGATCATCAATGGATTCTTGGATCTTTCCTTATTCTAAATTAGATCGTTAGCCACTCATATATGCTAGTGCGGCTGCAACCTTAACCTCTACCCCTTTCCTTACCGTGAGAAGTTAGTTATACAGCATTGATATATACTCACCCCTTGCATTTTCTTTCACCTTATGTCCAAACGTTTGGGCCCTCAGACTACTACTTCGACACGAGCACCGGCAAGTACTTCGTGGAGGTTCCACCAGAGGAGGACGACGCCGACTTCGTTCAGTAGACCTATAGTTGGGTTTCAACGATCCGCGGGTGCACGACATGTTTTGTGTGCAGCCCTCTCTAGGGTATTGACCGTACCCAATCGTGTATGTCTTCTTCATGATGTTATGATCTACTATTGGATCTTATGATCTCTGAGATGATGTAATAAATACCAGTGGTGAGTGTATGCCCTGGACATATGTATTCTATGTCTTAGTTATTGTTCATGCTTCATTTAGTTGTTGACGAGGATCCGATAGCGATACGACTGCAAGTATCGTGCATCGGTGGCCACTTATGCGCTTGTCACAACCCTAGTTTTGGTATGTGCTTTTTGTTTCTAGAAATAAGGCATCATGTTTTATTTCCCTTTTTAATAATTGAGGAATTTGGAAAAGCCTCAAAAATAATTTAAATAAAAGGCCAGACAAAAATCTTTTTTCCAAAAATGCTTTGACCTTTTTGAAAAGTCTCTTAAATGGGCATGATCACATTTAAAGTGAAGTGGGTCCCACTCCATGCCGATGGAATTTTCAAAGAGTCCAAAATGCCCTTGGAAATTAAATCAATATGGTATTTGAAATTTCAATTAAATAATTATAATTCCAATAATTCTAAAACTTTGTGAGATGACTTATATATGTCTCATTAGCTCACATAAAAGTTTTTACATTTTTATAAAATGAATTGGTGTTTTAATCAATTCAAAACAAATAAAACAGAAAGAATAAAAAGAAAAATAAAAGAAAGAGAGGAACCCACCTTACTTACCTCCTGGCCCACCTGGCCCAGAGGACAGGCCCAGCCCACCAGGGGCATAGCCGTCTTCCTCCATGGCCAGGCAGGCAGGCACCTCGCCGGCGGCCACGGCATGGCTGCCAGGCAGCTGCCTGGCTGCTGCCCTACCCTTTAGCAGCGCCGTGGAGGCCCTGGGTATCTCCCCTTCCATTTCCCCCTCGCCTGGAACCCTCCTCTCCTCTCTCTCCGGCGAACCCGCAACGATCCCGAGCGCCCCGAGCTCGCCGGCTCGCGCCACCGCGGCCACTAGCCTTCACCCGCCGCACCAAGCTGTCCAACACGAGCGTCGCCTTCTTCCTCGTCGCCGTGCGCGCTCAATTCGATCCCAGGAGCAACTCCGGCGACACCCGCACCAACTTCCTCCGCTGCGGCCTACGAACTCCGGCGAGCGATTGCTCCCTCCCCGCTGCTCCTTCGGCTCCCTCGTCCTCTCCGTTGCAACCCTGGTGAGCTCGCACAGCAAAGCCCCTACTCCTCGCTCCTCCCCGCGCCCCCATCGCCGATTCCCGCCGAAGCAGAGCACGGCCGCCGCGTCCTTGTGCTCGCCGTCGCGCTCCCGGCCACCTTTTGGCCACCCCATCCCCTCCACTTGACGCACGCGTGCGAGAGGGCCCGGTTAGTGCCCTCCCCGTGCCATCCCGTGGCCGGGAGGCCAACTCCGGCGGCCCTCCGCCGTGCCCAGTAGCCGCCGCCGATCGGCTGGGTTCATTAGGGGCTAATCCCCCTCTAATTGACCCGATGGGTCAATGACAGGTGGGGTCAGCCCCCCCTTAACCACTATTTAACTTAATTTAAACAGAAATTTAAAATGGGCCACTGACATGCTGGCCCCACATGTCAGCCCCCACCTGACATCAGCATTGCATCATGTTGATGCAATAAATCAGTTTTATCTGTTTAAAATTTAATAGAAAAATTCCAAAAAATGTTTAAATCTTTGAAATTCAATAACTTTTAAACCATAACTCCAAATCAAACAAGTAATATATGAAAAATTATCAAAAAAATGCAAGGAAATTCAAATATGCAACTTTCAAGCATGACAAAATAGTTTACAAAGTTCAAACAGTAGCAAATACAATTTGAAAAAATTTGAATAATCATTTGGAGTTTGAATTTGGAATTCTTTTCCAATATACTTCAATTAACATGTTGAAACATGAACATAGAGCACATCAGTACCATGCCATGCTATATTATGCATCTTGATTCTGCATTGCAATGTGATGTTTACATTGTTATTGTCTCGGTATTTGCCTCTTCTCGATAGATTCATCGCCGGACGTAGTTTCCGACTGCCCTGAAGAGTGACACCTCGTGATCGTCAACAAGGCAAGCAAACCCCATTGATCATGTCTATATAAACCCATTTCCCTCTTGTTCTCTTATGCATGATTAGGTGATTCACATGTTACCGTTCTACCGCTAGTTGAACCCATCCTTTGCATGACCTATCATTGCTGCCACAGTATTAAGCAAACCTCAACCCAGCAGCTCCAGGATTCTTTGTGTTCATCATGTGGCCCTTCATCCATGTTATGCTATGCTATTCTTAGAGTGATGGCAATGAAGATGATCCATCTGGGTGATGTATCGGGATGGTAGAGACCAATGCAACATGATGGTAATGTGTTGGTGAAGTCACCCTAACAAAGGTGAACAATGAGAGGCTGTGTAGGAGTACACAGTGGTTTGTCTCATTTACACTGCCCTAGGCCCCAAGTTCTCGTGTTGTGATCACAGACAAGAGTACTTCCACATGCAGGGCTATGGGACCCTGTTTGTCCTACTAACTCACCCCGACTATGGTCCAGGAAACCCCGGCCGGATTTCTGATTGGGGTACGTACTCAAATAGGCGATCCCCTGGACTAGAGTTGGAGCCGTGAGGTAAGTGCCTTGGTGTTTATCCTCGTCCGACATCCGCTTGAAGGATGACGAGTCACGAGCGGTAAGTGATGACACGTGTGTGAAGCGTACACCCCTGCAGGGTAATGATCTATTCGAATAGCCGTGTCCGCGTTTATGGACTACTTGGAGACCTTTACTTGATTATTAGACAACTTGAACGGATACTCTGAAACTGCCAAGATAAGTGTGAGTGCTTTGGGTTTCTTCCTCGTGGGGAAGTCGAGGAAGAATCCATGGTGGTGTATTGATGTGGTGATCAAGATTAGATGGACTCTTGTGCGCCTCTCATCTCAACTCTATGTAGTCGTAGTACAGGATAGCCAAGTCAAAGCTTTCTGCATTACAACCCCACTTGCCTTTACCTTGATACCTGAGCATGAGTAGTGTCGATCTGATGTCAGTCTTGCTGAGTACGACCTTGTACTCACGTTTGCTTATTTTATGTTTTAGACAGGAGACCACTGACCCTGATGGTGGCCTCTACCTCGAGCTCGACGCCGACAAAGTCGTATAGTTCCAGACAGCATCCTGGTTCCTTTGGAGGGTCGTTGTATTTTCTTTCAGGCTTCTTAAGCCATTTGTTAACCTTGTCTTTACTAAGACATAATTTTCTTCCATTGTTGCTTGATGTAATGTTGGATTACAGTTATGTGATCTCTGCTTGTAATACAACTACTATGTCTGCTCAGTTCAGCAGATGCAATAAAGTCTATGAGTTTGTAGAGTTCATGTTGTGTTACCTGTTGTTATACACTTGGCATGCATGTTGCGCGTATGTTTATATCGTGCATGTCATGTGTGGGGTTCGATAGCTTAGTTGTGTTCTTGCTGGCGGTCTTTCATACACCAAGTGGACCTTAGATGTGCGCAGCTTGGGGCATCGCGATGCGATTGCTCGTGACTCCGTCACGTGGCACACTTAGTTGTACGATCGAGCCCACCCGAGACCACGACTAAGTGATCAGACTGGAGTCTGTTTATGTAAGTGTTATAATTAATTCGATAATATGGTTGAGGCGACTTGTCTATGAGTATGGGATTTCACCACCCATAATCATTTAGACTTGTGAGCGGGCGATGAGGACCCATCTCAGATGATCATCTGGTCCTGGATGGGATGCCCCTCACGTTCGATGCTTTCCGATAGTGTTCGGTGCTTGTCCTTGTCTGCTTAGACAAGTGGGTACAACTCTCGGCTCTCCATATGATTGAGTTGTGACTAGAATTACATATGCGTATTCTGGGTCCCGACAGACTTGGTATCAGAGCAGGACTGTCTGTAGGACTATCAAACCTTGGTCGATGTCGATTCTAGCATTCTATAGTTATATAGTTACTTGGGTATATGGGAACAATGTAAGACTTCATTTTTCTCCTTACCTCTTCAATTTGGATTCTGAGTCACCCTCATCTTTTCTACGGGAAGATAGGACTAGGCTCTTTTTTCTCTCTACTAGGACATCTCGTTGATTGATTCTCTGTAGCCGTATAAGTGTTGTTTTCCCCAGTTCTCTCATTCTATCGAGTTTCTTGAGTAAGTTCTGTCCAAATTCTTGTAGGTTGTCTCATTTTCATCCCGGTACAGCCGTTATGCTGTCCGATTCATTCTAGGAATTCTTGTTGAGGAGCATTAGATTTCTAGAATCCGATGTTGATGCATTTGCAAATCTTTCTTCCCACTTCAGATGTCTTTTAGCTAGAGTAGCCATGCTAACCATTGTGTCGCGGTACTTTGTTACTCGACATATCTGTTGTAGTACCTAGGGAGCCATGATCAGCAATAGGAATACCACCTAGTAATCCAGCTTCGTATGTATACAGTTTTACCTGTGTGATGAACCTAGCCACCATTCTCGAAGGTATCCCCAAATGTCATTCATTAGTAGCCACTCCTACATGAGGATATTGTATGACTTATTCTAGAAGTTGTTCCTTATGGATCCTTTGTGTTCCGAAGTCCGACCTTTACTTGAGGACCATATCGATGCTACTTTGAGGCATGATTGTTGGTATCTAGAACACCAAGGAGAACATTACAAGCAGAGTGCTAAATGTCTCTCGGTCGATCATCCAGACAAGTTATGTTGTCAAGCATCTTGCTATACCAAGTAAACAAATCTGAGAAGGTGTTATCTTTCTTTGCAACCGCATGCCCCACATATATTCATCATGGTTGTATGAAGTGTTACCAAGATCTTTGGCACAGATTTGGTTAAGCCATATGAATGTGGAATGCTCAAGCTATAGAAATCATGCTCAACCACTAGATTATATCCTTCGGTATGAAATGGGATTGTGCCTCTCGTTTTCCGAATTATATCTATAACCATAGTTTCCATCCAAATCTGAGTATGCCATTCTTTCGAATTCCTTCAACGATCCTTTTTGCATGCCTGAATTTGGTGAAAGAAACTTCTATGATCACTGTATCAAAAGTTATTATTTTTCCCCGACTTAGGGAATATTTCTTCGAGTCACCTCTCCTGAGATGTCTCGTTATGGTATCAAGGGCAAAAAAACTCCTCGCTACTTTAAAAACTTGTTCACTATCTACTTTAGCGTGGAAATGTTCTCTACCAAATTGAAACTCCCCTACCTCCTTCCATCATTTTGATGTTTGTCGTTTGTCTCAGCTCAAGAGATGTTTTCATATCTCATTCCATGAGTTCATCATAATGTTCTCGGTCTTCTTGAAGATGCATCCTTGTAGACTTTCCCTCTTATCTTTTGTCTCGAATCTCGGGACGAGATTCTTTTGAGTGGGGGCGAGTTGTCACAACCCTAGTTTTGGTATGTGCTTTTTATTTCTAGAAATAAGGCATCATGTTTTATTTCCCTTTTTAATAATTGAGGAATTTGGAAAAGCCTAAAAAATAATTTAAATAAAATGCCAAACAAAAATCTTTTTCCAAAAATGCTTTGACCTTTTTGAAAAGTCTCTTAAATGGGCATGATCACATTTAAAGTGAAGTGGGTCCCACTCCATGCCGATGGAATTTTCAAAGAGTCCAAAATTCCCTTGGAAATTAAATCAATATGGTATTTGCAATTGGAATTAAATAATTATAATTCCAATAATTCTAAAACTTTGTGAGATGACTTATATATGTCTCATTAGCTCACATAAAAGTTTTAAGATTTTTATAAAATGAATTGGTGTTTTAATCAATTCAAAACAAATAAAACAGAAAGAATAAAAAGAAAAATAAAAGAAAGAGAGGAACCCACCTCACTTACCTCCTGGCCCACCTAGCCCAGAGGAAAGGCCCAGCCCACCAGGGGCATAACCGTCTTCCTCCATGGCAGGCACCTCGCCGGCGGCCACGGCATGGCTGCCAGGCAGCTGCCTGGCTGCTGCCCTGCCCTTTAGCGGCGCCGTGAAGGCCCTGGGCACCTCCCCTTCCATTTCCCCCTCGCCTGGAACCCTCCTCTCCTCTCTCTTCGGTGAACCCGCAAGGATCCCGAGTGCCCCGAGCTCGCCGGCTCGGGCCACCGCGGCCACTAGCCTTCACCCACCGCACCAAGCTGTCCAAGACGTGCGCCGCCTTCGTCCTCCTCATCGTGCGCGCTCAATTCGATCCCAGGAGCAACTCCGGCGACAACCGCACCAACTTCCTCCGCTGCGGCCTACGAACTCCGGCGAGCGATTGCTCCCTCCCCGCTGCTCCTCCGGCTCCCTCGTCCTCTCCGTTGCAACCCCGGTGAGCTCGCACAGCTAACCCCCTACTCCCCGCACCTCCCCGCGCCCCTGTTGCCGATTCCCGTCGAAGCAGAGCACGGCCGCCGCGCCCTTGTGCTCGCCGTCACGCTCCCGGCCACCTTTTGGCCACCCCATCCCCTCCACTTGACGCACGCGTGCGAGAGGGCCCGGTTAGTGCCCTCCCCGTGCCATCCCGTGGCCGGGAGGCCAACTCCGGCGGCCCTCCGCCGTGCCCAGTAGCCTCCGCCGATCGGCTGGGTTCATTAGGGGCTAATCCCCCTCTAATTGACCTGATGGGTCAATGACAGGTGGGGTCAGCCCCCCCTTAACCACTATTTTACTTAATTTAAACAGAAATTAAAAATGGGCCACTGACATGCTGGCCCCACATGTCAGCCCCCACCTGACATCAGCATTGCATCATGTTGATGCAATAAATCAGTTTTCTCTGTTTAAAATTTAATAGAAAAATTCCAAAAAATGTTTAAATCTTTGAAATTCAATAACTTTTAAACCATAACTCCAAATCAAACAAGTAATATATGAAAAATTATCAGAAAAATGCAAGGAAATTCAAATATGCAACTTTCAAGCATGACAAAATAGTTTACAAAGTTCAAAAAGTAGCAAATACAATTTGAAAAAAATTGAATAATCATTTGGAGTTTGAATTTGGAATTATTTTCCAATATACTTCAATTAACATGTTGAAACATGAACATAGAGCACATCAGTACCATCCCATGCTATATTATGCATCTTGATTCTGCATTGCAATGTGATGTTTACATTGTTATTGTCTCGGTATTTGCCTCTTCTCGATAGATTCATCGCCGGACGTAGTTTCCGACTGCCCTAAAGAGTGACACCTCGTGATCGTCAACAAGGCAAGCAAACCCCATTGATCATGTCTATATAAACCCATTTCCCTCTTATTCTCTTATGCGGATTAGGTGATTCACATGTTACCATTCTACCGCTAGTTGAACCCATCCTTTGCATGACCTATCATTGCTGCCACAGTATTAAGCAAACCTCAACCTAGCAGATCCAGGATTCTTTGTGTTCCTCATGTGGCCCTTCATCCATGTTATGCTATGCTATGCTTAGAGTGATTGCAATGAAGATGATCCATCTTGGTGATGTATCGGGATGGTAGAGACCAATGCAACATGATGGTAATGTGTTGGTGAAGTCACCCTAACAAAGGTGAACAATGAGAGGCTGTGTAGGAGTACACAGTGGTCTGTCTCATTTACACTGCCCTAGGCCCCAAGTTCTCGTGTTGTGATCCAAGACAAGAGTACTGTAGGGGAACGCAACAGAAAACAAAAATTTCCGCACTACGAACACGCCCAGGACCACTATGGAGACTGCATACAAGGTTTTGATCTGATCGTTACCGACTCGTAGCGCAGCGGAAGTAGAGTCGATGTAGATCGTCGGTGCAGATCCCCGCAGCTAGGATTTACAACCTCCCAACCGCGAGGATGTTCTCCCTCGTCTGCTCCTCGAACAGCGCTCCGGGAGGCGGTCGGACAGTCCCTCGGACGGTGTCACGGACAGCCCTTCGGGAGGCCCCTCGAAACTCGATCGGTAACTCGGACAGCCCTTCGGGAGGACCCTTGAAACTCGAACGATAATTTGGACAGCCCTTCGGGAGGACCCTCGAACAGCCCCTCGGGCAAAAGATCGAAACTACGACCTCTCTACGGGGTTGCACACATACGGTGTCAGCTATCCGACAGGGCTTCGCCGTCCAGAACTAGTTCCTGCCGGAACCTAGACAGCCTTTCGGCTCTACGAAACTATTTCGCTGGGAGGGAGAGAGAAAGCCAGATCATGCATGGCATTTGTATAGAACTCAAGGGAGAGCTTGGATCAAGGATATGGGGCTGCCCTCACACCTCTATTTATAGGAAACCCAAGGGGGCTTTCTTGGCTCCCAAGTCCTTCTAGAAGGCTTTCCAAAAATATCTCAAGTAGTACTTTTTACTATTCATGACACCACTTTTTCGCGTCCGAAAAATCCGAAAATATTTCTGTGGGTCTTAGAATAATTCCAACACCCACTAAAATGATTTTGGGCGCGTTCCGAAACAATTCCGGATTAGTGATTTTCATCTGCGAAAAGCAACCTAAGCATTTTCGGCAGCTCCGGAACATTTCCGGCAGCTCCGAAATATTTCTGAAAAAATATATTTTATTCTTTTCTCCAGAAAAATTCCAGAAGTTACCAGAACAATTCTGGCACCCTCCAAAAGTACCAGGTGCTTACCGAAACCTTTTCGGCTTAGTGGTTCACTCCGAAACAACTTTTCGGTTTTACCGAAACTATTCCGGTGTTCTCTCTCCAGAACTTTTCCGTTTTCTCCGAAACCTTTTCGGTGACTTTCTCTCAGACTCCCTGTCTAGTATTCAGCAGATAGATGACCCTTAAGCGTGTGACCCTATAGGTTCGGTGAAGTATAGACATGACCCAGAACGCTTTCCGATCAATGATCAACATCGGAGCCGTGGACACCCATATTGACCCCTATACCCACACGAATAAATATTCGAGTGAACCTCCAGTTGCCGTGTGCTATTCCTGTTGCTTCGCGATATGTTACAAACACCCGAGGTGAGACTTATCGGCATCCCCGTGAATCAACAACTTGTCCACTATGCCAGTTACCTCGTTTCCGGTATTGTTCTCTTTTCTCGTTCCCGTGTTCCGGCATCCCTGTGATCAAATCACACTGTGTCTGGCCAGACGATGGTGGATACTGCAACACCGAGAGGGCCCGAAGAATATCTCTCCATCGACGGAGGAGCAAATCCCAATCTTGAGCTACCTAGTTCCTGGTCATACTTTTCCGTGAACCCGTAAGCCGCCGTAATAGCCACCCTTTTACAGATGACGTTTAACAAACCCCAAAGTTCACGAAGCAAGTACGAAGGAACTCGATACTCTCATGGTCTAAGGAATTATGCAAACGCTCAACTTTCTCTGTGTTATAATCCATTAACTGGTGAAGAATGTATCTCATAGCATAACATCAATCTGGGTCGATTCAACACAAATGTTCTTCTAACATTGTGCCCTCAAAGTTGCCGGCATAGTAATGCCCATGATCAGGAAAACAGAACCATCATGCAACACTTGAGCTAGTCTTAGAGGCGAGACTAGGAATATATATTTTATCCGTTTATTATTCCACACGTGCATATGAGTCTTCCTCCGAGCCTCGTGGTTATTGCAGACTCGAGAACCATTGCAGTTATAGCATGGAATATAAACATAATTACAAACATGGAGATAAATAATAACATTTATTATTGCCTCTAGGGCATATCTCCTACAGACTCCCACTTGCACTAGAGTCAATAATCTAGTCAATGCTAATGCACTTTACACCTATGGCATACTGGTGTAAAATATGCTCCGCTTGTGGTATAGCCTGATGTCCAACGGTTCTGACAACTTCAGCTCCGTTTGTATCTTTGCATATCCTCGCGTTTTCACGCTTTCACAAAATTCATATTTTGTGTGGACTCGGCTTTGTATATATGTGAATCACTGGTCGAACCTTGATTCCTCAGACTGAGCTATGGAGCAACTATCTTCAATAGTGTTCCATTGACCAAAGCCATCTTGGAACCATACTAAGTTCATGAATGAACTATATGATTCAACATCTTCTTTGTCGCTTTCTAAAGCGTCATCATACTCATCCTTTGTTATAGAATTTGCCACAGTAACCTGTTTGGAACAATTCCAACTTACTGTGCCACCATATCGTGTATCACACAAAAACCCTTAACTTAGATCGAAAATCGCATGGAGCATTGATGAAGACTATATTGATGTAATTACTTACAACAAGCACTTCATAATCTCTTCTTGCGAGAAAACATGTCATCAGTGCTACTTTAGTACTCAATGACATTTTTCACTTTTGTCCCATGATCAGTACTTTGACCACTTTGGTATCTATACTCGCAACAACTTTGGAGTATTGGACATATCTGGTTGTTTTACATACCATGGAATACATGATTAATCCCAACACGAAGGTGTGTGGAATCTCCATCATGTAATTTGCTCATCAGTGTTTTGGGACACTGAGTCTTGCAAAAACTCTTTCCATGTGACTTTGGCAAGAATCACTCCTTGTCGTTTTTAACGCTAAACTGTTTTAGCATCTTGTCAATATGTATTTTGGCTTAGCCCTATTAGGCAATTATATCTCGTAGATAATTATGCCTAATATCAAGACTACTTAGCCCAAGCACTTCGTCGAAAAACTATTTTCAATGAAGTCTTAATTTGTGTCAAGAAATTTATATTATTTCCAATTAACAATGTGTTAGGCACACAAGGTTTTTAGAAATATTATTATGCTCCCACTTACTTTCTTGTAGCCACAAGCATCTTCGTTATCCATCGATGAAATCAAACTCTTTTGACTATTTCATCAAAAACGAAGATTCCAACTCCATTATGCTCTCTTTTGTCCATCGCAGGAACTCTGAAGTTTGCATACTTACTAGCATCCTCTGGACTGACAAAATACCTTGGACTGTATCTCCAAGGCAGTATTTCCATCTCATGGAAATCCTTTTGGCATCCATGTTTCATATCTCATGAATGAAATACGTATTAATTGCTAGTTTAACCCGAACCGACTTTAAGCATCGCTACGGAGAGACAATCTCGCCGTAGTTAGCAACAAGTCGAGCTTTATGGATAAAACATTTTTATCCGTATCAGTTTACAGTTCCATTAATATTCGTTAGACTCAAAGTCTTCCGAATGGTCCATCAAGATACAATCTTGATTTATTTATATGGAAACTATCTCGGATTGTATTGGCATTTAGCCAATTCCGGAGTCAGGGCCCATCATCGCTTCCTTGATTATCGTAGGTATGTTGTTGTCTAACAACAATATCTCGTTTGCGCACCTGAGAGGTTTGCACGAGTTTTGCCTACGTGGCTCAGTTGCAAGTTTGACCGAAGTCCATACATCTCATGTAGAGGCTTCCGTATCAGTTGCAGTAGGAAACTCTGGAATCACTTCCAAGGTTCCTTTCCTTTGATCTGATGACGAAGATACTGTTATCTCGTCGAGTTGCACTGTCCTCCCACTCACCTTTTTGCAAGAACCATTCTCTTTAAAAGCATACCGTTCTTTGTGGCAAAACCTTTTGCCTCGGTATAGTGGTGGAGGAATTCCCAATAATTTGGGATAACCTACAAAGTAGCACTTGTCTGATTTGGAATAGGTTTTTAAACAGTTTACACAAGCCCCATATTCCAAATGTTAAGAAAAGATAAAACATGGTTGGGCGAACCATACCATGGCGTCATTTCAACAGACCTGATGGCGCTCCTTTCAGTGTAAAAGCCGCAGTCTCTAAAGCATTACATTAAAAGGGATAATGGCAAATTGATTTATGTCATCTTTGATCTTACCATGTCATAAATGGTTTGATTACATCTTCAAGGACATTCCACTTGCAGTGGTGTTCCGGGAGGTGCAAGTTATGAAAACTCTTTTCACAACTCATCAGACATTGGCTAAACTTGTAACTCAAAAATTCCTTTCTGCAATCGAATTGTAGAAACATAATTTTCTTGTCACAATAACTTTCACTTCATTTTTGAAAACCTTTCGAATGATTTCAAAAGATCCAGACTTACGTCTCATCAAGTAAATATCCATATATCTACTTGAGTCTTTTCTGAAGATAGATAAATCCACTACTAACAACATTTATCGGACTACACACATCAAATGTATGATCACCAATAAGTTTGTTGTTCGTTCCTCATGGCCTGTGAACGGTATTTCAGTCACTTAACTTTTCGGACGAAAGTTGCAAGTGTGAGATGATTCATAATCAAATGACTTCAAAATCCATCATTATGGAATTTCTCCATGCGGGTTTCTCCAATGTGACCAAATGCAGTGCCACACATATGTGGTATTCTTTTAGTCTTTCGACATTTAGCGTCATTGTTATGGATGTATCATATTACCATCAATATTCGTAACATACAACCCATCCCCGATGGAAGCATGGCCCTTTATGTTATTCATAATACTGAACAACAATTGTTCTTTTATGAACAACCTTCTTGCAACATACTTTATGCAATGGGCTAGAGTGTATAAAACTCTAAAACGAATTATGAAAATAAATACAGATGGTGATACACCGATGGAAGGTATAGTAACTTTTACTATGTTCCCAGCGCGTATCTAAACCTCATTACTGGCAAGTCTTTTAGGCCGTAGTGGTTCTTGCATCGAGATGCAACAGAATGCAAACGAGCGGGTATTCCTGTGATCAACTTTTAATCATAATACCCAAGAATTATGGACTAACTGTTTAATCAAAATTCCCAAGAACTATTTATTTTTGACCAGCCTTCTATACATCAAAAACTTGTATGACATTCATACATGAGCTGGATATTCCAGTCTTCTTTCCTTTTTGCCTTTATACTTCTAACAGTTTAACTTTCAATATTTCTCCTACTCTCAGAAGAAGCACCCAACTTTAAGAGCGGCGTTAGCCCCGGACTTCCTAGGCGTGTGAGTCACACTAACACCCTTTGGACATTTCCTTTCTCTTTAAGTTGTTTGCTTTATTCACCTTCATCATATGACAGGCGTTCTTCTGGATCCCTCTCCTATCAGTCAAATGCCCAGTAAACACTTTACTAATACTTTGCAAACAAATATTGCTTTGGATATCTCATATCTTTTAGCCTTTGTCTGTATCTGAAAACAATTTTCAGTTCCATGAATATTACATAACTATCCCAAACTTGTGAAGTTCGGGTCTTATGGAAGCAAACGTATTGCACTTGACCACAATGGAATTCTAGCTTTTGGATCGAAGGACGAGAGTCACATCATCCATAGCATTAGCGGGAGGACACCGAAAGCATGCGATAGGACAAAATCCTTCTCGGCACTCTTGAGGACAATCCTCGCATTACGTTACCAACCGTAAAGTTTTAACCAGATATTTAACAGCTTATTCAATTTTAATAGGGAAGGTGGAAACGCGAGCCATTATTATACAACTATTAGCAAATTATACTTAGACAGTGTTCATAATTAATTGCACTCAGAATTAAACAAGTTAATTCTAAAATGCGCTCCCACTCAAATCAATATCTCTCAAAATTGATTATGAGTGATTCAAGATCCAAATATCAATACAACGCCATAGAATCATCATCTCATGACGAGGATTTTGATTTGGTAGGCCAACTTGCCGATCACATCTCTATGTGACTCTTGTTCATCTTTCGATGCGTGTGTTCCGAGCTCAGGACGATCCTGCCATGAACGTCAAGACAACCAAGTGATCTTGCTGCGAGGTCTGACCTCACCCGCCTTACATTTCTCCAATCGTTCGTACCCATGCATCCATGGCGCACCCCGAAAGGATAGATGCTGTGACGGTGCTACATTTGGGAGAACACTAACTACTTGATATTTTAAGTGAGAGATCACCCTAATAAAAAGCGACTACCGCGCAAACAAGAAGGGTGCAACTTAAGGGATAAACATCTCAGGTAATTCATAATTGCATGATATGGTATAGCCCCTTCTGACGGAGAAGTCAAGTATTTCTTCGTCTTTGGCATTTGCGTCGGAGTTCACCTTCGCGAAGTTTGCCACCACCTTGTCGATGCACCAAATAATATTGCTATCTTTATAGCTAATAAAATAAGTGCATTACATAAGGTTGACTCGCAGGTCATTAAAGTGACAATCATATGGCTCCAGCCATCATGCCGAATCATGACACGCAGGTCATGTTAATAAATTTACATTATATAGTCATCTCATACATAATCAAATTAATATGAGCTTTGCTATACCACATCACATGCACATCCTGCAAAACCAAGTTAGACGCCTCTAATCGGTTTAGGCAAAAATTTATTTTACGTGGCTTCTAAGGTTTCAACCAAACCACAGCTACCAACGTTTTATCATCAAGTATGATTATTCAAGTCGCTAGATTAACATCGCGGGGTGTATGAAGCACGAGATAATAAAATCTCGAACCCCATACTGAACTTCGTCATACGCGTGATCCCCGTGCAGATCATATCTGCATTGCCCTTTAGTCTGCGAAATTTCTTCTTTCTCTAACTACGGTGGAATTCAACGAACTGTTAGCACTTCTTTGATCAATCAGGATCGCAGATTGCCAGAACTTTGAAACTCCACCATACTGTTATCGACATCAGAAATATGCAAATTCTAGGGAAGCAACAAGAACATCGAGTAACAGATTTCATCTGCCCCCCGCATAAATAATTTTCTGCAATAGATCTAATCTACTCAAAAATTATATTATGCAATACCCATACATCTCTATGTATTCTAGATCGCAACATGCATCTACGCATAGCACGGCTCTGATGCCACTGTAGGGGAACGCAACAGAAAACAAAAATTTCCGCACTACGAACACGCCCAGGACCACTATGGAGACTGCATACAAGGTTTTGATCTGATCGTTACCGACTCGTAGCGCAGCGGAAGTAGAGTCGATGTAGATCGTCGGTGCAGATCCCCGCAGCTAGGATTTACAACCTCCCAACCGCGAGGATGTTCTCCCTCGTCTGCTCCTCGAACAGCGCTCCGGGAGGCGGTCGGACAGTCCCTCGGACGGTGTCACGGACAGCCCTTCGGGAGGCCCCTCGAAACTCGATCGGTAACTCGGACAGCCCTTCGGGAGGACCCTTGAAACTCGAACGATAATTTGGACAGCCCTTCGGGAGGACCCTCGAACAGCCCCTCGGGCAAAAGATCGAAACTACGACCTCTCTACGGGGTTGCACACATACGGTGTCAGCTATCCGACAGGGCTTCGCCGTCCAGAACTAGTTCCTGCCGGAACCTAGACAGCCTTTCGGCTCTACGAAACTATTTCGCTGGGAGGGAGAGAGAAAGCCAGATCATGCATGGCATTTGTATAGAACTCAAGGGAGAGCTTGGATCAAGGATATGGGGCTGCCCTCACACCTCTATTTATAGGAAACCCAAGGGGGCTTTCTTGGCTCCCAAGTCCTTCTAGAAGGCTTTCCAAAAATATCTCAAGTAGTACTTTTTACTATTCATGACACCACTTTTTCGCGTCCGAAAAATCCGAAAATATTTCTGTGGGTCTTAGAATAATTCCAACACCCACTAAAATGATTTTGGGCGCGTTCCGAAACAATTCCGGATTAGTGATTTTCATCTGCGAAAAGCAACCTAAGCATTTTCGGCAGCTCCGGAACATTTCCGGCAGCTCCGAAATATTTCTGAAAAAATATATTTTATTCTTTTCTCCAGAAAAATTCCAGAAGTTACCAGAACAATTCTGGCACCCTCCAAAAGTACCAGGTGCTTACCGAAACCTTTTCGGCTTAGTGGTTCACTCCGAAACAACTTTTCGGTTTTACCGAAACTATTCCGGTGTTCTCTCTCCAGAACTTTTCCGTTTTCTCCGAAACCTTTTCGGTGACTTTCTCTCAGACTCCCTGTCTAGTATTCAGCAGATAGATGACCCTTAAGCGTGTGACCCTATAGGTTCGGTGAAGTATAGACATGACCCAGAACGCTTTCCGATCAATGATCAACATCGGAGCCGTGGACACCCATATTGACCCCTATACCCACACGAATAAATATTCGAGTGAACCTCCAGTTGCCGTGTGCTATTCCTGTTGCTTCGCGATATGTTACAAACACCCGAGGTGAGACTTATCGGCATCCCCGTGAATCAACAACTTGTCCACTATGCCAGTTACCTCGTTTCCGGTATTGTTCTCTTTTCTCGTTCCCGTGTTCCGGCATCCCTGTGATCAAATCACACTGTGTCTGGCCAGACGATGGTGGATACTGCAACACCGAGAGGGCCCGAAGAATATCTCTCCATCGACGGAGGAGCAAATCCCAATCTTGAGCTACCTAGTTCCTGGTCATACTTTTCCGTGAACCCGTAAGCCGCCGTAATAGCCACCCTTTTACAGATGACGTTTAACAAACCCCAAAGTTCACGAAGCAAGTACGAAGGAACTCGATACTCTCATGGTCTAAGGAATTATGCAAACGCTCAACTTTCTCTGTGTTATAATCCATTAACTGGTGAAGAATGTATCTCATAGCATAACATCAATCTGGGTCGATTCAACACAAATGTTCTTCTAACATTGTGCCCTCAAAGTTGCCGGCATAGTAATGCCCATGATCAGGAAAACAGAACCATCATGCAACACTTGAGCTAGTCTTAGAGGCGAGACTAGGAATATATATTTTATCCGTTTATTATTCCACACGTGCATATGAGTCTTCCTCCGAGCCTCGTGGTTATTGCAGACTCGAGAACCATTGCAGTTATAGCATGGAATATAAACATAATTACAAACATGGAGATAAATAATAACATTTATTATTGCCTCTAGGGCATATCTCCTACAAGTACTTCCACATGCAGGGCTATGGGACCCCGTTTGTCCTACTAACTCACCCCGACTATGGTCCAGGATTCGCATGGGTTATTGCTTCTTCGATTTGATTTTGTGCCGGAGTGGGAGGAGATGCACGGTTACTTTGTAGCACGGTTTTAGGCAAGCGCAGTTCCATCTGTCGAGGTGGGCTTGTCGAACCGTCCATACATCGTTTCAGTCCTGAATGGAAACCCCGGTCGGATTTCTGATTGGGGTACATACTCAAATAGGCGATCCCCTGGACTAGAGTTGGAGCCGTGAGTCTAATAGCCCAAAACTGACAAATTCCATATAAATTTGCATTTTTATTTTTCCTATTGGGGATGAAAATTTGCAAATTTATTCTTTTCCACTTTCTCCATTGATCATCTTTGATCCTCAAAGCAAGCTCTTTGGGGTTTAATCATGTTTTGCCATGATTTAGCTCCTTGCCAATTCCCATGATTTTATCATGTCCAGAAAATGGGGTTGTAATTCAAATGGCATTTGAATTTACTGTAAAGCCATTTAAATTACTTAAACATTTTGACCCAATTCATTTTCTAAAAACCCTATAATTGCTAAGGATTTATAACCATATTGTTATATGATTTTATAATGTCCTTTGCTATTTCCTTTTAGCCTTTTTTCTCTGCTATCATTTTGTAAATGAGTAAAATGCAGAGATTCTCTCCTAGCCATTTGGGACGAATCCCTCTACTCCTCCCAGCCCATCTTTTGCAGCCTAGCCCAGCCGAAGGGGTACGTCCCCACCTGTCATCCCCTCCACCGCTCTTTCTCCCTCACCTTTTCCTCCCTCTCACGGCAGAGTAAAGCAGAGGTGGCCGGCGTGGCCACCACCTACAGCCTCTCTCTCCCCCTCACCTTTATCTAGTTGCGCCCCCTCTCCTCTCCCGAACCCTATCCTTTCTCCCTCTCCCCGCCGCCGCCATCTCCCTCTCCTTCCTCCTCTTTTCTTTCTCCTGCAGCCACCATGGACAGGAGGTCCATGGCCTCGATTTCGTCTTCGACCGCGGCCTCCGATCGTCTCCGTCGACGACATGGCCATCTTCCCCATTCCTCGCAGCGACTCCAGAAGCAAGGAGACGAGGCCGGTGTGCATTGGTTCAACTTCCTCGTGCACGGAGCCATGGCCATCGTCCCCGTGGACCTCCGCGTCGGCTTCTTCCTCGCCAGCGTCCGCGAGCCCTTGATCGACGACCTCGTCCTGCGCAACCCGAGTGCCCCCGTGTGTGCCCCGTGCACCGCCGAGATGCTGCAGTTTTCCCCTATTCGCCGGTGGACAGCAGGTTTAGCTTCGTCAGAGATTTGTTTGTTCAGTTTCAGTCTCGCTTCCCTGTTAGTAGATGTAGGTCAGCAGTCTGGTTTGTATCAAAACCGACTGGCTAGCCTAGTGGTAGCACGCCTGTGCTTTCAATTGAGAGGTCGTGGGATCAAATTCCCAGCCACGCGAGGCGCCCCCATTTTTTATTCTGTTTTTCGCGCGCTGCCTTTGTTCTTCAGTTTCTGTTGCAGAGAGCGTTGTGCTTGTGTTTTGTAATTTTAGTGTTGCGTCCTGTTGGTTAACTGCAGCTAGCCCATTGGTTGGTGCCGTGGGTTGGACCTGGGAGGTCCATGGTTTGATCCCCTGCAGGAGCGAATTAAACCCCCCTTTTTATGTATTTTTTTTGCTCTATGCGCCTTAGCTGGGCTCGGCCCGTTTGATTTTTTCTCGCCATGGGAGCTGGTTAGCCGGCCACCCCGCACTTGCTGGGCCTCTTTGGCCGAGATGAGCCCAAGGGAGGCTTCCCTCCTTTTCTTTTTATGCATTTTGATTTAAATCTTTTTGAATTGATTTATTTCTGCCATCTTTGTGCTTGCTTGTGCTATGTGCATTCTTACCCCAACTATATCATGTCATATATTGTTTTGGGGTAGAAAAATGTGAGGAAGATGATGGCGCTGTTCATTTTGTTAAATGGGCATGCATTATTTAGGTGATGGTGCATTTTGCACGTAAACCCCTCACATGTTGCACTTGGCTTCGCTTGTTTCGATCACCGTAGTTCCGCGATGACCGTAGCTTGCCGGTAGCGTTGTCTCGCTCTTTATTTCATTGCTTGTAATAGATTGCATTAATTAGGTGCATCATACCATGCCATGTCATTTGCATATATTTAATTTAAGGAACCCCACTTTGAGGTCTATCTTCGTGAGTGGGAAATTCTATGTTCATGCCATGTTTTATATTCCTTGCTCTTGCCATGATCATGCATTTTAACAATTATAACATAAGGATCCTTCGGATCCGTAATTCACCTACATAATGCATATGAAGGTTGTCGATGGCATTGCACCCTTGCTTCCCGATGCTTCATTTAAACTTGCATATTCTTATGTTCATGCCATGATATTAAAATGATATGCATCATACTTGATCGTGCTTGTTTGTTCATTGCTTGCTCGTGCTTGTCTCGTAGTAATAGAAGCATCTCCGTTGATTTCCTTTCCAGTGTTTACTTCTTGTGTGCTCCCGCGGGTACTCTCGGAGCCGATGTGTGTTTGCGATCGACTACACCTTCGGAACCCGACTTATCAACAGGCAAGGACTATGCATTACTTATGATCCATTCTATTTCAACCAGCGGTTTGCATGCTAGTCTAGGTTAGGTTCGATGTTTGATCATACCACATGTTTACAACCTCTTTCAAACCGATACAGCCATGTCCCCTCCCAGCAAACCTTGTACTGCTATGTTACTATTGCTCGTTGCTCAGCCCTGCATATTTAGAGGGACCTGTCGTTCCGGATCTCTTGGGACTAAATCATAAAATGGTTGCCTATCATGGGTAGCAACTGAGAGCGATGGGCGTGCGTGCGGAGCCTTGTAATGGGCAGTTGGTACACCCCTGCAGGGTTAAATCTTTTCGAGAAGCCGTGTCCACGGTTATGGACGACTTGAGACGTACTCCTTGTTCATAGATAACAACAACTGAGATAATCTTAATATAACTTGATCAACGTGTGTGTGTGCCTTGACTGCATCTTCTTCGTCGGGATGCGAAGAGGAGGACAAGGATAGGATAGGTGTTATGTTTGCGTAAGTAGCTGATAGCAAGACTTGTTGGAGGCGATTCCTCATCGAATGCTTGGCTTCTTATCTTACTCTCTAGATCGTTAGCCACTTCATAAATGCTAGTGCGGCAGCAACCTCACCACTTACCCCTTCCTTACCGTAAACTACTAGTTGTCCTAGAATGACGAGTGATGAATTCCTTGCTGGGTCAGATGACCACTACAGTTGGATGCTGAGTACTCATGTACTCATGATACTACGCCCAAACTCTTTTTTGGGTACTTGATCGACAACAGGTATGGTGATCGACGTTTCACGTGGAGACTCGACGACGACTAGTTAGGCGGATCCCGGCGGAGGGCCTGGACCCGTGTGGTTATGAGATCGATGTTTTTCTCTTTGCCAGTAGGCATTTGATTGTGGTATGTACCCAAACATGTACCTTCCGCTGATGTATTGTATTTAAGGCAGTTGTATGTCGATTGTATGAGATGTTGTATCCTTTTATCTGTAATGTTGTGATATCATGTTGGAAATCCGGGGCATATGGCTATGTCATATGTCGCGGTAGGACCGATATGTGCTTCGTCCCCGGATCAGGATGGAAACATCCAGATTTGGAACAGTACCGCATATCGGGCCTTACAGTGAGGTAAGTGCCTTGGTGTTTATCCTCGTCCGACATCCGCTTGAAGGATGACGAGTCACGGGCGGTAAGTGGTGACACGTGTGTGAAGCGTACACCCCTGCAGGGTAATGATCTATTCGAATAGACGTGTCCACGGTTATGGACTACTTGGAGACCTTTACTTGATTATTAGACAACTTGAACGGATACTCTAAAATTGCCAAGATAAGTGTGAGTGCTTTGGGTTTCTTCCTCGTGGGGAAGTCGAGGAAGAATCCATGGTGGTGTATTGATGTGGTGATCAAGATTAGATGGACTCGTGTGCGCCTCTCATCTCAACTCTATGTAGTCATAGTACAGGATAGCCAAGTCAAAGCTTTTTTCATTACAACCCTACTTGCCTTTACCTTGATACCTGAGCATGAGTAGTGTAGATCTGATGTAAGTCTTGCTGAGTACGACTTTGTACTCACGTTTTCTTATTCTATGTTTTAGAGAGGTGACCACTGACCCTGATGGTGGCCTCTACCTCGAGCTCGACGCCGACTAAGTCGTATAGTTCCAGACAGTAGCCTGGTTCCTTTGGAGGGTCGTTGTATTTTCTTTCAGGCTTCTTAAGCCATTTTTTAACCTTGTCTTTACTAAGACATAATTTGCTTCCGTTGTTGCTTGATGTAATTTTGGATCACAGTTATGTGATCTCTGCTTGTAATACAACTACTATGTCTGCTCAGTTCAGCAGATGCAATAAGGTCTATGAGTTTGTAGAGTTCATGTTGTGTTACCTGCTGTTATACACTTGGCATGCATGCTGCGTGTATTTTTATATCGTGCATTTCATGTGTGGGGTTCGATAGCTTAGTTGTGTTCTTGCCGGCGGTCTTTCATACACCAAGTGGCCCTTAGATGTGTGTAGCTTGGGGCATCGCGATGCGAGTGCTCGTGACTCCGTCACGTGGCACACTTCGTTGTACGATCGAGCCCTCCCGAGACCACGACTAAGTGATCGGGCTGGAGTCTGTTTGTAAGTGTTATAATTCAATCGATAATATGGTTGAGGGGACTTGTCTATGAGTATGGGATTTCACCACCCATAATCATTTAGACTTGTGAGCGGGCGATGAGGACCCATCTCAGATGATCATCCGGTCCTGGATGGGATGCCCCTCACGTTCGACGCTTTCCAAGAGTGTTCTGTGCTTGGCATTGTCTGCTTAGACAAGTGGGTACGACTCTGGACTCTCCATATGATTGAGTTATGACTGGAATTACATATGCATATTCCGGGTCCCGACAGCGCTTCTATCTCAGGTCGGACGCGAAAGCGACTAACTCGAGATAGCACCGCATCGGGGGCCTTACACCTAGTCTCATGTTTCTGTCACTCAAGTTAGACATCAGGGGGCTTGAACCCACAATCATGCATAATGCTCCCTCTTGGAGTTACTATCTACTACTTGGCCGAAGCAATAAAAAGCAACGGAGAACATGCAAGAATTACTCAAGAACAAAATATAAAAGGTAAACCAAATATATAACTCATCACGATCTCAACATAATCTCATAATCCATCAGATCCCAGCAAACACAGCATAGCAATAGCAGGAAAATTACATAGGTGCCTTGATCATGTAGGGAAGCTCACAAGGACTAAAACAGTGAAGAACAAGATTTGAGAGAAGACATCACATAGATACTGGTCATGGACCCATGGTCCAAGGAGTACTACTCACGGCACAACCGGGAAGCGTCCATGGTGGTGGAGAGCTCCTGGAGGTTAATCCTCCCTCCGGTAGGGTGCCGGGAAGAGGTCTTCTGGTGTTCCCGATCTTCGAAGCACGGCGGCGGAGGAACATAGAGGTATTTCGCGATGCAGGATTCTCCTCAGGGTTTCTGGGACGAAGAGGTATATAGGCCAAAGGGGGCAGCCAGGGCTGGACCCGGGCTCCCAGGCGCCCTGGTGGCGCGACCAGGGGTGGGACCGCGGCACCTCGCCACCTGGGTGCCAGGTGGGCCCCCTGGCCCTCCTTCGGGGTTCCGGAAGCTTCTGTTCAGCTGATTTTTTATATGACTTTTTTGGAATTTTTTGGAGCACTCAAAATTTCGGTAAAATCACTGCAACTAAAATACATCAGCAGAAAGAAACTAGCACTGGGTGCAATGAGTTAGTAGGTTAGTCCAAATATGTGTAAAATGATATGAAACTGTAGCAAAACATGTAGCAATGTCGCATAAAAGTGCATGGAACAAGCATAAATTTTATATACATTTGAGATGTATCGACATCTCCAAGCTTAATTCTTGCTCATCCTCGAGTAGGTAAATGATAACACAGATAATTTCTGTGGTGACATGCTAACACACATATAAGAGCTTTAAAGTAAAGCAAGTAAGATGTGCAATTCAAGTCAAGATAATAACAAGCAAGAGTCTTAGTATTGATACTAGTAAAGCATGAACATAAAGGTGGAAGATCTCTCACTGTCCGTGACTCGAATGTCTCCAAATGGTGTTTGTGTGCAACAATGGGAGATGGGTTTAGAGAATAAAAATAATATATATAGTTTAATTGAGAACTAAATCTACTAAAGTTTCACACTTGGTCTCCTTGGGGATCTTATTTTGACTCATCCCCACACCACTAGTCAGGTACAAGTCAAACTGATCCTCTCCCTTTCGACTTTGAGCACTCATGCAATGGATGAGCGCGAGCAAGATACGTTGGCACTTAGGATGGTATAGAGAGAAATGATGGGAAAGGAAGACAAAGAGGTGTAAAAGGCTCACATCAATGAGGACAATCATAGGCGAGAGAAAGCCAAATGATAGATATGATGTGAGGAGTACAGATGCACATATGAGCTAAGGTAAGCTCTCCAATGGAACGAGTGGGTGCATCCAACTTGCTTGCTCATGAAGACCTAGAGCTCATTTGAGGAGGCTCATCCTTGGAATATGCAAGCCAAATTCTATAGTGTAAGGATCCCCACATAGTTATTCATGAATGATAATCTCTATGGAGTACAAGTATAACAATGGAGTACGAGTGTGGATCTTTCAAAAGGAATAGTAGTGTTTCCCCTTTCTCTCTTTTTATTTATTTTTTCTCTTTTTTCTATTTTTTGTATTTTGTGGCCTCTTTGGCTCTTTCTATTTATCTCTCATTTGTCCTCTTTGGGATCTTTTAATTTGTCCTCTTTGGGATCTTTTAATTTGTCCTCTTTGGGATCTTTTCCTCACTTAAGGGCAACACTCTATACTTTAGAAGAATATAGAAGATCTTCACACTTTACAAGAAGTACTCAACATAAAGAAAGAATGAAAACTATCATGATGTATGCAAATGTATGCCTCTGCCAGTGTAGCAGGATATGCAACTATATTAGCGCGTCATGTAGCAATAATAAGGACAAAGCCCAACTATCATGCGGCTCCTCGATCAAGCAAAAGCATGTATGACATGAAGATCAAGTAGTGAGATGATGGATGTTGCATGGCAATGTCGGAAAGGCTATGGAAATGCCTTGATAGATAGGTATGATGGCTGTTTTGAGGAAGATATAAGGAGGTTTATGATGACAGAGTGTATCCTGCAAAGGGTTTGGATGCAACAGAGAAGTATGTGCCAACTCTCAAGGTGAGAAATGGAAATGCACAGTACCGAAGAGGCTAGCAAAATATGGGAAGGTGGAAGTGCCAACAATCGAAAACTCGCATTAGTCCGAAGAACTCATGGACTTATTATCGGTAACTCTCTATCTCATCGGGAGGTTCACAAAGAGACGAGTACCCAGAGGAGGAGTGTATGGGGGGTTTGGTTATCCCTACGCATCCTCTACCCATGGTACGTGAGGGTACTCTATATATTCTAGCCCCTCCATAGGTTAGTGATCCATCTAGTAGCTAGAGTTCTCAACTAATTTTGTAGTTTTTGAAAATAAGCACGGATTGCCTAGAATACGACGCCTACCACTAATAGGCTCAATCTCTTGGCACCTTAATGTCCAAACATTACTCCAACCTATACCTCAAAACTATTGCATGTTACTGCTACACTTGTAATAGCAACCTTAATTACCTACTCATGCAAGACACACAACTCAGTGCAACAAGCCAACTCTCTAAACAAGATAAGAATGAAAAACTAAAGAGATTTCCTAGAACAACCTAAATAAAATCTCTTAAAAATATAAGCATGAAAACTAAGAGCTAAGCATGACAACAGCTATGAAAAGATAATGAACACACACAAAAAGAAAGATAAGCATGCAAGCCTATGTTGTGTTCTACGGTGGAGTGGAGAGTGTTTATCTCCCAATCAATGAAGGATATGATCCAAATTGTTATGAACAACAATAAAAACTATTCAAACTAAAAATTAAAGAGCGAGACGCTCCAAGTTTAGCACATAACATATGAAGCGATAAAACTATAGCATGGAGAAGGACGAACTGATGATTGTTGATGAAGAAGGGGATGCATGGGGGCATCCCCAAGCTTAGACGCTTGAGTATCCTTGGATATTTCTTGGGGTGCATGGGGGCATCCCCAAGCTTGAGAGCTTGACACTCTCGAATCTTCTTTCATCATCTCTCTTCGCATACTTGAAAACTCCCTTCATACGAAACTCATCATAAGCTGATTAGAGTGGTTAGTACACATGATAAAATAAAAAAATTCTCCACTGGAAATAACGATATTTTTGAAGAGATACTGTTTCTCATGATTGCCAAAAATTTTTTGCAAAGAGAAAGCAAGCTTAAGGTTTGAAAAACAATGAAAATGAAAAACGTGGCAGAATCTGTGAAAAACAGACCAGCAGGTAGTAAATAATTTTTTCGGGGTACTTCTTCAACTCAAATAAAAAAAATCAGAACATATCATGAAAGATAATTGTATAGTGCATATTTTCAAAAATATTCAGATAAAAAAGATGATCTGGTGATTTATGGCCAATTTTTTCGTCAAGGTGACAGAATCTGTTTCTGGACAACATGTCACAACTTTTGAACTTTGTTGCAATCGGAGGCTAAAACTTGGCACAAAGCTTGAAAATAAAGATACAATGATGTTGCTACAGTAGTAAAAAACATCAAGACCACTAAAACTGAAAGTAAAAACATCTTGGGTTTCCTCCCAACAAACGCTTTCTTTTATGCCTTTTAGCTAGGCATGATGATTATAAAAGATGCTCACAAGAAAATAAGAGTTGGAGCAAAAGAGAGCATCAAGAAGCAAATATGAAACACATTTAATTCTAAACCACTTCATATGCCTAGGAATTTTGAAAAGAAATAAATAATGAAAGAACAAAGTAACAAGCATAGGAAGGTAAAACAAGAACAACTTCAAAAGTTTTAACTTAGAGAGAGGTGTTTTTTGTAACATGAAAGTTCCTATAACCAAACTTTCCTCTCTCAAAGTAATTTTCAGTAGTAATATGAACAACATCAAGAATATAACTATCACATAAACCATGTTGTTCATGACCTACAAGAGCATGTGCATTGTTTTCAACAGGGTTTTTTGGATCATAAGATAAATGCAACCCATCACTATGAGCTTTAATAAGAGCACAAAACTCTGGAATATGAGTTGGAGATTTCAAAAGGATAATAGGACAATCAAGTGTGGGTGCAATAGAAACAATTGCATCCTTAACATAAGGAACTACATCAAGTTCATCTTCGCAAGCATAATCCATATTGGCATCATGGCCATCAACAAAGCCAGTATCAAATTCTTCAAAAGGGATATTTCAAGTGAGTCCTCAGAATCATAGGACGCCTCATCATAGCAACCATTGGCCTCTTCTTGGGAAGCAAACATTTTGTTTTGTTTTTAAAATCCTCAATATAATAATTGCAAATATAATTCTCAAAGCAATAAGCAAGAACTGCAAGGTTTTGGGACTTGTGAATAGTATCGTAATACTTTTCAATCAAAGAAGCAATCTCATAAGCACCCTTACAAGCAACAAACTCTTCAATCCTTTCAACAACAAAGTAATCATAAACACCTTTAGCATAAGAAGATAGGATCTCATTCTCATTAAACTCAAATTGGAAAGGAAGGTGTTTACGATCTATATTAGAACAACAAGTAAAATCATAAATGTGGCATAAATACTCAACATAGCAATAAGAAACTTGTATTTGATCCCATAAGTGTTTCCCTTTCTGAGATAACCGGTGTCGCGTATAATGAGCGTGCTCATCCAATAATTGTCCCTCAAACAAAGTCGGTTGGGTTTTTAGCGCGAGCAAAAATTGATCGAAGATAATCCAAGTGAAACATGTCCATCCTACCATATTTGGGTGGTTCCACACCCATGATAAATATAGCATCAGTAGGCAGAGAAAGAAAAAGACAAAGACAAAAGGTAGAAACTATTTTTTTTGTTTTCATATAAGACTCAAAAGCAAAAGCAAAAAACTGAAAGGTAAAGTAACAAGACTAAAAAGCAAAGGTAAAAGATAGTGTGCAACTACCCTATCTTGAAGATTGGAGTCCCCGGAAACGGCGCAAGAAATTTGCTGGATGGTACGAGAGATGATAATGGCTTCTCGCACTTCGTTGGTTACCCCAAGTGGAAGGTTGAGATGTAGATAGCAGCAAATTTCCCTCGGTGAAGATACCAAGGTTATCGAACCGGTAGGACTCCGAATGCTACAAGTAGGTGTCAAACGTCGCCAGATAAATAAGTTGACGTGGACGTGCACACACAACAAGTAACTTTTCTCCCAACGTAGTTTAGAAAGGTTGTCAATCTCTCCGCCCTTGTTGTTTACAAAGGATAAAACGCATGGGTAGATAGTAGTGATAATTGAAACAGAAACGTAAAAGCGGTAAACAAAGTGGAGGTGTAAACAATGGTGGAAATATGGACCGGGATCCCATGATGTTCACTAGTGATGTCTCTCTCCCAAAAAAATGATAAAACAACTAAGTTGGGTGAACAAATTACAGCTGGGCAACTGACAGGATTATAAACGCACCGCAATGCTAATTATGCTACTTGAAAGTAAGAGGCTCAAAAGTATGGGAAGTACGCCAAGACAAGTAGACCGAAATCCACCTGCATCTACTCACTAATCATCCACCTTGAGATATCTATCCAGAAGATCTCGCTGGTATTAAGTTGCGAGCCCCACCCAAAGTGTAAACTCAAAGCAACAGACAATTGCATTAACAATCTATGCATACGGTAAACAATCCTTGCAACTGTTGTTACAAGCACCGTTGTTTTCTCCCTGGTGGCAATAGCACATCCCCTGGTCTCATGTTTCTGTCACTCAAGCTAGACATCGGGGGGCATGAACCCACAATCATGCATAACGCTTGTGATACCCCCAAAATCAAGCCGTGTACAGTAATCATACACGCAAGGTACACGATCAAGATTAGGGACTCACGGTGAGATATCACAACACAACTCTACAAATAAAATAATACAAGTTGTTTAATACAAGCCAGGGGCCACGAGGGCTCGAATATAACAACTCGAGAGCACAAAGTCAGCGGAAGCAAAAGTATCTGAGTACAGACACAAGGATCTTCCGACGATGTCTTGTAGCATGAGGTAAGAATCAGCCAACAGTTTATATAAAGCATAAAGTAACAATGCAGCAGAAGTTGCTGCAGCATTGTATAATAATAAGTTGTAATAATTAGCAATGCCTCCGAGTTCACCTCCTCGACATCCCCGCAAGGAAGAAAACCCGGAACCATACAGTTTAATAATAATAGTCTGTAGTGGTAAGATCCAGCTTCAGCATAAAGCGTCCTGTTACCGTGGACACGGCTATTCGAATAGATTAATCTTCCCTGCAGGGGTGCACTTGTGTTACACTACACGCACGGATCTCCAGGGTGGCGGGAACCTTGTCAGGGAACGCTCCACCGAGGCTATCCGACACTTCATAGCCCATCTTTCAAACTCAACAGAGAGGCCATCCGCCGGTCTAAATCCTAAGTACGCCGGGCCTTGGACCCCAACCCGAACGTACTCCTGCACGGTGCGTGGCTGGCCGATGAAGTTAAAGAAAATCCAAATAAGACACCACCGCACGAGCAAATAAGACAACACCACTTCCCGGCGTAGGCCGCGGTACTACTGACGTCTGAAGAGTCCTCGGACGACACTACGAAGCAGAGGAGCCCATAACTCGTAATTCCCACGGGTAGGTAATGCGTACATGGCATATAGCCAACTCAAGACATTCACTGAATCATTAGTCATTTTATTAACTTGCGTGACAACCGTTATCGTTGCCTCGACTTAACTGACCTGCGGACAACGACAGCAGCCAGGACCACCAGTACATCGGTGCCTGCCCTGTCGTCCCACCAAGCCTCTGCGGTTACCAACAAGGTGAACCGTCTCCTTACCTTGTCTCGCGTGTGCTCCCGGAGGAGCTCGACTTTCGTGGTTTGGTAACTCTCGTGGCCAACGATCAGGGGCCAAGCACACTGGTATACTGGTCGTACCCTCCCTGTCGTCTCGTCGCAATACCTCTCGCGGGCACCGTTGGGTCGCCCGACTTCTTACCTGAAGGACAACCGTTGCTCAGGTACCTAGAGCGGCTATACAGAGTCAGCAACGAGTGGAGTACGAGGATTACTCCTCGATAGCTCCACTTGATGTGGCTCGACAGAGCCGAGGTAGGGGCCTGAGACGGTGTCTGCATTGTACCGTACCTGTGCAGTTATAATCATCGTATCCGCGTTCACTCCCCAGAGTGATCACGACCCTCTATCTAATCCTAGTTGACTAACAAGGCGCAGGGCTCACTGCTGAATATCATATATATATTTATAGGCAGCATAGGATAAAGGAAGGCACATCAAGGGGCGACAATGATAGGCTATGCAATTGAATAGGTAAGCAACATAGCAGCAGCAGTAACAATGCCTAGTGCAGGAAATGTATGGAAAGATAGACGATATCTGGGGAAGAGAATGGCTCAGCTTGCCTGGAAGCTCGACGGTAGGAGTAGGGTCGTCGACGAAGTAGTCATACTCAGCAGCGGTGTAGTCAACGACAGCAGCGGGGTCTACCGGAGATTAAGGGGGGGAGAAACATTAAATACACAGCAAGCATATACAAACAGATGCATGACATGACAGATGCAATGCTAACGGTGTTCTAACGCAGTGCAATGCACGTTGTTCGGAACGGAAATTCATCTGGGGATGAACTGTCAGCTCCGGGTGATTACCGGACAGGGTGTCTGGAGGGGGAGATATCATGCCGGAGGTGTCGTGGACATCCGACACATGTGTGGGTGGTGTATCCTGGTTAGTTGATCTATTCCGAACAACTTTCGTGTTCGAAATAAATTCATCCGGGTACTTTAGCAGTACCAGACAATTTATCGGACTGTCGGTCCGGAGGGGGACAGTTCGATGTTCATTGTGTTAGAGGGGTGTGGTAAACATATGGATAGCGTGTTCGTATTCGTTATATTTTTATGATCAATTTTTATGTATAAAGTTTTTTATCTGAGTTACGGTTTAAAAGATATTGAATTTCAAAGTTTTAAACATTTTTAAACAATTTCTGGAATTTCTTTTATTAATAAATCCAACCTTATCCAGAACCTTATCCACAACAGTGCTGACATGTGGGCCCCACATGTCAGCCTCACATTTTAATAATTCCTTTTATTAAATCCAAATAATCAGTGGGACCTACAAGTCATTGACACACATGCTAATAAACCTTTTTTACTGCCAGGAAAATGTTAAATGGCCTGGGGCCCACTGTCATAGACTGTAAGTCAATATTAACTAACAGATGAATTAATCTAACTTAATTAGTGGTGGGGGCCCCACATGTAAGTCTCAGGAGGGATTAAAATTAGCAGTTAACTTAACTAACATGGGGGGTTATATTCTAATTGGGGATTAAGGGCTAACTTAATTTGGAGGGGCCCATAGGTCAGTGGGTTAGCCCACGACTCACACGGCCATGCTCGCCGGCGAGCCGAGCACGGCAGCGAGGACACGATGGCGGCCGGAGTAGGGGGTCACGGCGAGGCGCGGTTACGGTGGCCAAGCAAAAGAGGAGGGGTCTTCCTACGAAGAAAAGAGGAATACCATAGTCAAAATAAAAACCTCCTATCAAAAGACTCCGAATAACTTCACAAAGTTACTCGGAGCCTTGGGGGGTACACCCAGTGGGTGCACTAAGAAGTGCTCCCACTGGAAGTTCATCAAAATAAAAACCTCCTATCAAAAGACTCCGAATAACTTCACAAAGTTACTCGGAGCCTTGGGGGCTACACCTAGTGGGTGCACTAAGAAGTGCTCCCACTGGAAGTTCATAAAAAAAAACCTCCTATCAAAAGACTCCGAATAACTTCACAAAGTTACTCGAAGCCTTGGGGGCTACACCCACTGGGTGCACTAAGAAGTGCTCCCACTGGAAGTTCACTAAAATACAAAACTCCTATCAACGGACTCCGAATAACTTCGCAAAGTTACTCGGAGCCTTGGGGGCTACACCCAGTGGGTAGGAAAACTTACGTAAGTACTTACGTGCATGTTGGACTTCACCAACTCAGCCTCAGACGCCAGCTCCCGCAGCCGCAGCTCAAACTAGGTCGCCTTGACCAAAGACTCCTTCAATCCGCCAATGATAGCACTCTCCACTGGGGCCCCTACGGGGATGGCCCCCGAACTAGTAGGCTCACTCCCCCGAACAGCCGCCAAGGCGACAGGGGTCCCCTCGACAGCCTCCCCAGCTGGAGCATCGGGTGCGGCAGCTCGGGAACCAGACCCAGAGGCTACCGTTCCCTCAGGAACAGTCACCTCAGGAGGATCAACAGCAGGGTCAACATCCATGTCTGCAGCAGAAACAACAAACGATTAAAAGAGAAAGACGACAGCAATAGACGCCTGAAAAAAGAAAACAACGAAGAATTCTCACAAACAGTCGCAGTATCTTCTGGAATAGCGCCCATCCCAGGAAAATCAGTCACCTCAAAAGTGCTAGCGTCCTCCATAGCTTCAGCCTCGGGATCCTCCTCGATCCCGGGCAACGTCTCAGAACCACTCGGACGAACACTGAAAAAAGGACAGCTAAGGATGAGTCTGAGAAACTAACAGAGCCTTAAAAGCACGCGTTAAGCAACAACATTACGGATGAGCGGTCTTCAAGCTACGCCTTTGGGGAGAAACCCTGGCCGAACTAGATCCAACCCCCTTGGCCCTTTCAGCAGCAGCACCTCCTGTGGGATTAGCCTCTCGGCCCCAAGGGTGACAAGTTTTTTCTTCTTCATGGGCGCTACCTTCCAAGAGCTGAGGCCCAAGGGAGGAAGCTTCCCGCCGTCTTCCTCACCAGTCGGAGTGTGAGCCCTTTTACGGGTCCGAGTAAGCCCCTCCCGCGCCGACTCGCGATCCTGGTTGTTCTTCGAGCGTTGCTCGGACGCTGCTTGAACCCGAGCCACCTCGGGCTCCAGCTCCTCCCCCACCTCAAATCCGACCCCCGCGCCAGCAGTACTATCTTCGTCTTCCTCGGCAGGATGCTGCGGAGCCAGAGGAATAGGGCAGCGGAACTGGGTAAAATCCTAAGCAATAAACTAAGAGGTCCGAGTTAAAGCCAACAAATGAAACACATTCAAGAAACATACAACTCGGCATAACAAGGTGGGAGGATTGTCGATGCCGAGGGGTCTGACTCGGCCAGTTGCCTGAAGCCCCTGAGTCACGCTTGTTATTATCTTCATCTGAAGTTCAAACTCATCCAAGGGCATCTCAGTGTTACTGTAACGGGTGTCATCCTGCAACCCGGAGTACGTCCACATCCCCCGAGCTCGGGCCTAGAGCGGCTGGATCTTCCGAATCACGAAAGCAGCTATCAGATCTATGGCGTCCAAACCATTCTTATTCAACCTGATGACTTCACGCATCAGGGGGAGCACTTTCTCCTTATCGGCATTGGTGAGCCGGGGGTTCCAGCCCTTAGAGTTAGTCAGCCTAACGTCCGAGTAAGGAGGCAAGGTACGCACGCCCAATTCCTCGGCCACTTTGCAGTAAAACCAGCTATTCTGCCAGTTCTTGACAGAATCAGGAACACAAGAAGCAAAATACTGCACTCCTTGCTTTTTGGCCGAAAACTGACCGCCACAAAGATGATTAAACTCAACGCCGCCGCCCTCCCCAGACTTTTTCGCCTTCTGAGGCTTGATGGCGTATATACTACGGAAGAGATGCCAGTGGGGCTCTATGCCTAAAAAGCCCTCGCAAAGGGTGAAAAAGATGGAGAGAAGGGTAACCGCGTTGGGAACGACATGGTGAAGCTGAGCGCCCGTGAAAGCCAAGAAATCCAAGAAGAAAGGATGTGGGGGAAGAGAAAATCCGCGATCCACATGCGAAAGTAAAATTACCCTCTCACCATCCCGCGGTGCAGGCTCGTCTTCCCCCACCGCGGGAAGACGGCAACCCTCCCGGGGAACCAGGCCGGTGTCCTGGTACCCCGGCAGCATGTACAATCGAGGGCAGCCACTCCCCCGCAGACATGGTCACGGCGGCGGAAGAGGGGCAGTACGAATGACGACCTCCCAGGATGGACCTCGAGCGGCCGGCGGAGAGGTCTCGACGGCGAGATTCAGCAGGCAGAGGAAGAGGCGGAGCAGGAGAGGGAAGCGGGAACGACTGCGTGGGGGAAAATGAGTGGAGACGTTCCAAACCGCAAGGCAAGGGGGCCTTTTTTATAGCTCGGGATGGCAACCGCCTCGAGTCAGATCCGCACCCCACTAATGGGTTTGCCGGTTGCGCTTCCCCATAAAACCGCCCCACTTCCCCATAATCCCTCCCACTTCCCCCGCGGGCAGTTAATTATTATTATCCGTTGAAACCGCCGCGGGAATCGAGGAGACAAACCCAAACAGTGCGCCCACTCACCTGGGAAAGAAGATGCTCTGACAAGATAAGATCCTTTGGGGAAAAACCAAATCTGTTTCCGACCCGAAATTCAAAATCGCCCTAACCACTCGGAAGAGGCGGGGCATAGCAACAACCAAACTCTCCGAATATGCCATCACTTGGAAGAAAACGCAAGGCTCCTACATCATCCGAGTAAGTTGTCACTCGGAAGCGCCGCGAAAGGAACCACTCGAAGATTCCTCGCAAGACGAAGAATCCCGCACCCGGTTACTCGGGCGAAAATCCAAATAACAAACTCGGTGGCGGCCCATCTCTGACGTAGAATGCCAAGCCTCCGGTAAGACTCGGCGCAGGGGGTAAGGAATCAATGTCCCACATGGCATGGCCTACGACTCGGCACGATGTCCTAGGACATTGAGCTTTACAAATTTGGTTCATATGGAGTTTAAGGCCTTTTACCCCGAGACACGCCTTCCGAGGCCTCAGTCCACCTCTTCCGAGAGACGTTTTGAGTGTCGCCAAATTTTTCCGTTAACCTGCCCAACTCCCACTAAAGGGAAAAGTTCGAACATCAATAAAGCCCTTCCGGGCCTCTTACTGAGTTCAATCTTCGCATACCTCAGAAAGACTAGATGTCAGTCAACCCACTTACGAGCACCCGAAAGCGCTTGGGGGCTACTGTCGTGGTAATACTAAAGGTATACCCCTAGGCGAGGGAAACCCAGGGGTATCCCTAAGCCTTGGGTTTCCCCCAGAAAACACACATCAAGCAAAATAAGATCAACCAAAAAACACGAAGCATTGGCGGCTTCCGTGTAACACGTTACTCGGAAGACCAGGAGCCGTTTCCGAGTAAACAACTACTCGGAAGCTCAGCAAGATCCGAGTAGAGCGATACTCGGAAGTGACCGGCGAGCCCCCACTACTCGGAAGATGGGAAACGCAACGGACAGGAGGAATTTAATATTGCAGGCGTTCTCCCCCCTTTATTAGTAGAAATGGGCTGACCGTTTTGTAATCAAGTATGTATTTAATCTTGTAATTAAGACCCATTTATGCCAGGGAATTAAGGAGGCAGGGGCGCTCTCTATATAAGCCACCCCCTCCCCTCTGGCATGGGCACGCGCACACTTTTTCCCCTCTCAGTATTCTGAAGAAAGAACACCCCAGTAAGCCTGGGACATGACTAAGGTTTTTATCTCCACGGAGAGGCCTAACTTGTATAATCCTCTTGCGTCAACCCACTCTACGTACAGATTCATTTAGCTCCTTTCATACCCCTATACTCATTGTCAGATTTACATCCACGACAGGGAGTACTAGTGTGGATCTCTCAAAAGGATAGTAGTGTTGCCCCTTTCTCTCTTTTTATTTCTCTTTCTCTTTTTTCTATTTTTTTGTATTTTTTTTGGTGGCCTCAATGGCTCTTTCTATTTAACTCTCATTTGCCCTCTTTGGGATCTTTTAATGTGTCCACTTTGGGATCTTTTCCTCACTTAAGGGCAACACTCTATTTTACAAGAAGGTAAAGGAGATCTTTCACACTTTACAAGGTACTCAAAATCATAAAGAAGATGTAACTATCATGATATATGCAATGTATGTCGCCGCCAGTGTAGCAGGAACATGTATGACATGAAAATCAAGTCATGAAGAGGTGGAAGTTGCATGGCAATGTAACTCGGAAAGGCTATGGAAATACCTTGATAGGTAGGTATGGTGGCTGTTTTGAGGAAGGATAAAGGGAGGCTTATGATGACAGAGCGTATCATGCCAAGGGTTTGGATGTACCGGCGAAGGTGGACACCAACTCTCGGAGTGAGAAGAAGGCAATGCACGGCACGGGAAAGGCTAGCAAAATATGGGAAGGTGGAAGTGTCAACTCTCAATACTTACATTAATCTAAAGAACTCATGCACTTATTATCGGTAACTCTCAATACTTACATTAATCCAAAGAACTCATGCACTTATTATCGGTAACTCTCAATCTAATGAGGAGGTTCGCAAAGAGACAAGTACCCCGAGGAGGAGTGTATGGGAGTTTGGTTATCCTTGCGCATCCTCGACTCATGGTACGTGAGTGTACTCTAATATTCGACCCATCAGAAGAGTAGTGATCCATCTAGTAGCTAGAGTTCTCAACTAGTTTTGTAGGTTTTGAAAATAAACACGGATTGCCCAAAATACGACACATATCACTAATAGGCAAGAGCTCTTGACACCAAAAGTCCAAACATTACTCACAACAATGCCTCAAAACTATTGCAAGCTACTACTAAAATTAAATAGCAACCTCAATTACCTACTTTCAAGACAAGACACAACTCAGTGCAACAACCAACTCTCTTAACAAGATAAACATGAAAACTAAAGAGAGTTGCAGCAACAAACTAAACAAAATCCAAGGCTCTTGTTAAAGACAAACTAAGACTAAAACTAAACAAGGCAGTAGCTATGAAAAGATAAAGAACACATAACAGCAAAAAGATAGGCAGGAAAAATCCTATGATGTGTTCTAGATTTTGAAAGTGGAGCGTGTTTCTCTCCCACACAAAGTAAGAAAGGATCTAACTTGTTATGAACAGCAAGCAAAGCTAAAGAAAACAAAAAACAAAACCTAAGAGCGAGACGCTCCAAGCATAGCACATAACACATGAAGTGATAAAAATATAGTGAGACGAAGGACGAACTGATGATTGTTGATGGAGAAGGGGATGCACGGGGGCATCCCCAAGCTTAGACGCTTGAGTCTCCTTGAATATTTATTGGATGCATGGGGGTATCCCCAAGCTTGAGCGCTTGACACTCCTGGATCTTCTTTCATCATCTTCCAACGCACACTTGAAAACTCCCTTCATACATAACTCATCATAAGCTGATTAGAGAGGTTAGTACCCTTAATAAATCATTTTTTTTCCACTGGATATAAAGATAAACTTGAAGAGATACTGTTTCTCAAGAGTTCCAAAAAGTTTTTGCAAATAAAAAGCAAGCTTAAGGTTTGCAAAAGTAAGGAGAGACAAAAACGTGGCAGAATCTGTGAAAAACAGAACAGCAGATAGTAAAGATTTTTTTAGGGGCACTTATGCAACTCAAATCAAAAAACTCAGAACATACGGAAGTTTCGTAATTGTATATATCATACTGTGTAAAAAATTCAGCTCAAAAAGATGAACTGGGATTTTTCTGGAATTTTTCTGGTCACGAGGACAGAATCTGTTTTCTGGACAGCATGTCACAACTTTTACTTCACTTGCCGTAAGAGGCTATAACTTGGCACAAAGTTGAAAAATAAAGATACAATGATGTTGCTACAGAATTAACAACCATCAAGACACAACAAAAGAAAAAAGAAAAACCTAAATTCATTGCGGGCTGCCTCCCGAAAGCGCTTCTTTAAAGCCATTAGCTAGGCATGATGCAAAAAGAAGAATCAAGGGTATCCAAAATCAGAATCATAAAAGCCCTCAAATTGATTTTCAATAAGTTCCTTCTTCATTTTACTAGGGAAGATATACTTACGTTTTGTATGTGCCTATTACCAATATCAATGAAGCCTTTCATAGCACGGAGGAAGTATCTTCCGAGCACAATGTTACTTTGGTTTGGCTCCATGATGAAGAAATCCATTGGTGCAGTCCTATGAAGGAATGCAACTTGGACTTATTTTATCTTTCCTTTAACCTCTGAAATATCTCCATTAGAATTTTCATGATAAGATGATAATATATCCATATCCAGTTTCAAAGAATCATAAACTATTTTTGGCATAGTAGAAACTGTGGATCCAATATCACAAAAAGCAAGGAAGCTTTGGTTAGAGATGCTAATCCTAACAAAGGGCTCCCAGTCATCATCTATCTCCAACATTTCTTTCTTGTTGGACTTAAGTTCCTCTACTTTCCCCAAATCTAGAGCATCCAGTCTTTTTTCAATAGTGGCAAGTCTATCTATGACAGTATCAATACTACGATCATAAACAAAATAACTAGATAGACTATGCAAAATCTCAAGAGCCCTATCTTCATCACACTCTAGATAATCTCCTTCAGCTATAATGTCAAGAGAGTGCTTACACCACTTAAAAAGACCATGGTAAAAATTTCTAAGCACAATTTTTATAGATATCCAAGGTATAACTCTTTTATGTGCTTTAGAAATTCTGTCCCATGCCCTCTTCATATTTTCTCCATCCCTTTGACGAAAATCGAGAACTTCTGATTCCCGCAAAGCACCTAGTCCTAACATGTTCATCTAAACAAGGAGGACTACTAACAGCAAGATAGATAAATTTTTTGTAATTTTTGATAAAATACACAAAGATAAAAACTGAAAGGTAAACTAACAAGACTGAAAAGCAAAGGTAAAGGGTAGTGTGCAACTCCCTTATCTTAGCACTCGGAGTCCCCGGCAACGGCGCCAGAAATTACCCTTGATGACAGCTTCTCACCCTTCGTTGGTAGGCCCCAAGTGGAAGGCGTGATGCGGTACAGCAGCGAGTTTTCCCTCAGTAAAGATACCAAGGTTTGTCTCCAGTAGGACTCCAGAGATGATAAGTAGGTGTCAGAGGCACCCCTGACGCGGACCTGCACACAGACACAGATAACTTTGCTCCCAACGAAGTTCAGAGAGGTTGTCAATCTCTCCGGTCTTGTTGTTCACAAATGATAAAACGCAAGGGGATAATGATAGCAACTTGAAAGTAAATGCGGAAAAGTAAATAAAGCTTGGAAACAATAATGAGGATATGGACCGGGATACGTGATGTTCTCTAGTGATGTCTCTCTCCCAAAAGACGATAAAAAATGCTATGCGAGGTAAACATATTACAGAAAGGCAATTGACTGGATTATGAACGCACCGCAATGCTAACTATGCTACAAAAGAAAGGAAGAGGTTCAAAAGCACGGGCAGTATGCCAAAGTAAGTAGACCGAAATCCATCTGCATCTACTACTAATCATCCACCATGAGATATCTATCCAGAACATCTCGCTGGTATTAAGTTGCGAGCCCCACCCAAAGTGTAAACCCAAAGCAACAGACAACTGCATTAAAAAGTACTTTGCGTAAAGTAAACAATCCTTGTAACCGCGGTTATAAGCACCGTTGTTTTCCCCCTTGTGGCAACAGCACATCCCCTAGACTCATGTTTCTGTCACTCAAGCATGTCATCGGGGAGGCATGAACCCACAATCTAGCACAACGCTCCCTCTTGGAGTCACTACCTACTACTTGGCCAAAGCAATAAACAGCAACGGAGAGCATGCAAGAATTACTTAGGAACAAAAATACAAGAGATAAAAACCAAATATATTACTCTATCACAATATGAACATAATCTCATAATCCATCAGATCCGATCAAACTCAACATAGCAATAGCATAAATATTACAAAGGTGCCTCGATCATGTAGGGCAGCTCACGAGTTCTAAACAATGAAGATCAAAGAGGGGAGGAGAACATCACATAGCTATGGATCACGGACCCATGGTCCAAGAAAAACTACTCACGAGACATCCGGGGAGCATCCATGGTGGATAGGAGGCTCCCGGAGGTCAATCCTCCCTCCGGCAGGGTGCCGGGAAGAGGTCTTCTGGTGCTCCCGATCTTGGAAGCGCGGCGGCGGCGGAACAGAGGCGAGTTCGCGGAATAGGGTTCTCGTTCTGGAGTTTCCTGTGACGGGGGATAAATAGGCGAAGGGGGCCAGCCAGAGGTGGACCAGGGGCCCCAGGCGCCCCCCTGGCGCGGACAGGGGTGGGGTCGCGCCGGGTGGCCGCCTGGGCCCCCCTGGCCCCTCTCTGGCCCCTCCCGGGATTTTCTCGAAGCTTCCGTCACGCTGATTTTTTATCTGAATTTTCCTGAATTTTTCTGGCACTTTTTATATGGGGGAAAACTGAAATAGAAAAACAGCAGAAAACAGGAACTGGCACTGGGGTGCACTGAGTTAATAGGTTAGTCCAAATATGATCAAAAATGTATGAAAGTGTATCTAGATCATAGCAATATCACACAAAACATGCATGGAGCAAGCAGAAATTATAGATACGTTTTGGACGTATCAGCCATAACCTCGAGGATCAACGTGCAGCCTTCGGCATGTCCCTTGTACTACCCCTGCTAAGAAAATGGGTATTTCTTCCGCTCTCAATGCACACAACCAATGCTACCAAGCATTCCCGAAAAGCCTCTCACACCATTGATCTCCAACAATGGATTGTATACTCAACATTTGGTTACCTCAAGTACTCTGCAAGAAACACCTAAACAACAACCCTGCATAATCTATACAATGAATCTAGACAAGTGGACTCGATCATGCGCATGTACTCACCAATGAGATAACCAGGAACTCCATATGCAAACAACCAAACAATTGCTGTGAATTTATGATAAGAGGAAAACCCAACCTTGCTAGTAGCATCATAATTACATATGAAATAATCACCATAAGCAATCACTTCCTCCTAGATAATTTTGAAGTACGACCTAGCCATCCGGAAGCATCGCCGGAAGTAATCATAGATTCCTCATGTTTCATGTATGCTCCGGTCCTTTGACTTATCTTCCTCTTTTGGTTGAGTGTAAAGGCTCGGCCACCGGTTCCCGGCCATTATGCTTGGTGCGAGATCTAGAATAGCCTCACAGACCAACACTAGTCTTTCCTGCGCATTTTGTCCTCACTCGTGCGTGCCTGGGAAGAATTTCTTAGCCGGTCACCCATCCTCAAATCGCTCCAAGCCAAGCACGATTAACTTTGGAGTACTTTGGAGATGAGCTTCCGGAATAGAAGGCGAACCTTGTCGATATGAGTAGTCTATCATTCCTATTTAGCCAGGATGTCACATACACACCCACAAAAAGGAACCGGAGTCCTTGTCGTCCCACAGGAACGTTCCCTCTTGGCACACGTGTGTTGGTCGTTGGCCCCTTCGTTGCATGTTGGTGATAACCAACAAGTGTGGGGGAGCGCGATAGTCTTTGAGGGTAGTGTAACCCAATTAATTCATTCGACACAAGGGGAGCCAAAGAATACTTATAAGCCTTAGCAGTTGAGTTGTCAATTCAACCACACCTACAAAAACACTAGACAAGATATAAGTAGAAACGGTGTGTTGACATGTGTAACCTTTAAGACTTCCCCAATCACCAACACCATAAATTAGTAACAAAGTAGTAGCAACAATAATGAGAGCAATAGTAACAACGGAGGCAATGAAGATGAAAGATGGACCGGGGTTCAAGGTTTCACTAGTGGAATCTCTCCAAGAAAAAGAACAAGGCGTTGGGTGAACAAATTACAGTTGGGCAATTGACAAAATTGCACTAACTCTACCCAAAGAACAAACTAGAGCATCCTAGTCTAAGAACCATACGTAGGCATGTATTCCGTATATAGTTGTACGTGTTTGCCATAATAACTTGCACAACATATTTTGTCCTACCATCTCGTTGTCAGCGGGGCCAAATAAGGAACTTGTGGAGATTAAGGTGCTCTTGTCATAGAGCACCAGAAGAAAGCATTAACACTATAATTTCTGGAGATTAAGTCTATGTTTTCCTGCAACCAATTTCTGGTGTCGTTGTTGTTGAACACTTCTTTGAAGATATTGAACTCCTACTGGATTGATAATCTTGGTATCTTCATTGAGGAAAATTTACTGCTTGTTACAACACACCTTCCACTTGGGGTTCCTCAACGGGTGTGTGATAATCACCCCTAGTATCAACATGTTACCTGTTGTACTGCGTAATGGAGCCAAATGAGGTGGAGGGAACGTGTCATGTGGCTCTATTACACGAAGCAACAAACACATTTGGTGCAATATAAGGATCACATGATAAGTCTCGATGAAACCAGTATGCTTAGATGAGGACGCGATTCATCATACATGCATGTTCGTGTGTGTATCATTCACCATCAAGGCGGTGACGAGCACACAACAACTAGTGGAGTCACCTCTTGTCGCTGATGCAGAATAAGGAGTGTAGTCACCTCTTCGAGTGGGTGAACAACCGCTCGACGTACTTTCCAATAGTGTTCACGAATGTATTTAGCAAGGAATGTACATTTTTTCAGAAAATGCTCAAAATATACATACATTAAGCTGAAACACACAAACACATGTTTACATAAAAATGTTGTTTCTTGAGTTATATACATTTCACACAATATTATTTTTACACGCACACAAATAGGTTTACACACAGTTTGCACAATATTTTGCTCGACCGTGTGGCTAATGGTCGACGCTGTTAAAGTTGCGGTCGACATATCTGTGATAAGATATACAAGAAATATCAATTTATCTATAACTCTTATAAAGCAAAATCCCACTATAGAATCATTTAAATTGTCTATCTCAAGATGCAAGCTATCTATATCACTCACTATTGTAGCCAATCAATTTTCCATGTCATCCACTAACATTTATAAATAATAACATATTTTTACATGCAACTTATCCATATCATCAATTTTCCATACATGCTTACAAATACAAAACAATTTTAAACCAATTAAATTGAAATTTTCTACTATTGTGATCAGGAAAATCTTGCATATTTCTATAAAAAACTTCATATTTTTACTTCATATAATTTTTTTAAACAACAATTTTAATAGATATGTCCCCCGCGCGGGATGTATCCACATCATTCCAAAAATCATGAGCACTATAAAAATTAGTTTTTACATTTTTTGTAGATAACTTTCAATTCTATCCCTTTTATTCCCTTTAATTTACATATTACTCCCTCTGTAAAACAATATAACAGCATTCAGATTACAACAGTAGTGATCTAAACACTCTTATATTACTTTACAGAGGAAGTAGAGTTCATAGTGATTTCCTCTGCAACGCACGGGGATTCTTCTAGTATGTAGAAAATCAGTTGACAACATATATATGTAGCAAATTTAAAAATTAAAAGACTTACAAACAAGCTGCGTATGCTCTACTATCGTCATCTTTTTTCCGAGTGATTCAAAATATAACTAGAGAGAAAATTGTGGTATGTAGAATATAATAGTGAAGCATATAATGGAAAGGCCGAGTGTAACACCCTTAGTGCCAGGCATCAATAAAACTTTTGTTAATAATAAACCTCTATGATTAGCAAGTCTCTAATGACCTTGATCATCTTTGAATTCTCACATGAAACAAATTAAAAAAATTGTCTGATAATTAAAAACAATGTGGCAAATGAAACTTTGTCCAAGAATTGTGTAACCACTTTTGTTAAATCACAAATAATCAGTGGGCCATGCCAATATGGTTTTGGTATTTTATGAAGCAATAAAATAAATCCAAAAAATAAAAACAGTAGCCTAAAGTCCCCTTTTATCAACGGCATAATGAAAACAAATACTAAATGAATTTATAAAAGGACAAAATTGATCAAAAAAATATAACGAATAAGAATACGCTATCCGTATACCCACCACACCCCTCCAACACAACGAACATCGGCATCCCCCCCTCCGGACTGTCTGTCGATAATGACCCGGAGACGACTTTTCATCCCCGGATGAGATCCCGCTCCGAGCAACGTGCATTGCACTGCGTTAGAACACCGTTAACATTGCATTTGTCATATCATGCATCTGTTTGTATATGTTTGTTTTGTATTTACTGTTTCTTCCCCCCTTTATTCTCCGATAGACCCCGCTGCTACCGCCGACTACACCGCTGCCGGGTACGACTACTTCGTCGAGGACCCTACCCCTACCATCGAGCTTGCAGGCAAGCAGAGCCATTCTCTTCCCCAGATATCGCCTATCTTTCCATACATTTTCTGGCACTAGGCATTGTTACTGCTGCTGCTATGTTACAATCCTATTCAATTGCACAGCCTGTTATTGTCGCCCCTTGATGTACCTTCCTTTATCCTATGCTGCCTATTATAATTATGTTTTATTCAGCAGTGAGCCCTGCTCATTGTTAGCAAGGATTAGATAGAGGGTCTTGATCACTCAGGGGAGTGAACGGTGGTATTACAAAATATTATAACTGCAACAGGTACGGATCAATGCAAACACCCTAGGGAATCTTCAACGGCGAGAATCTGCCGAGTCGCTTCGACTTTGACTTACGAGTGGAATGGACTCGTATTTCACTCTCGTCGGCCCAGTAGTGTAGCATCACCGGGATGATACGAGGTTTACCTCTTTAGTTCATTCCGCTGATGTCTTTGTCAAACCTCTTTAAGTGTACCATCGAGGGTGGTACCTCCTAGTTCCACTTAATGGTAGGCACTCAAATCAACTGGTGTCCTTAAAGGTAAGAGTCGGGCGACGCAACGGTGCTCGCGAGCGGTATTGCGTCGGGAACGACAGGGAGGGTACGACCGACGTTACTGGCGTGCTTGGCCCCAGCTCGTATCTCGCGAGAGTTACCAAACCACAAAAAAGTCGATCTCTACCAAGAGCACACGTGAGACAAGGTAAGGAGACGGTTCACCTTGTTGGTAACCGCGCACTTTGACGGGACAACCGGGTAGGCCCCGACGTTACTGGTGGACCTTGTTGTTGTTCGTTGTACATTGTGTTGTTAGTCAGCCTACGATAACGGTTTTCTGCGAGATAATATTAAAATGCTAAATGGTTCGGCGGATGACTTGAGAGGCCCGTTGGGATGTACGCACTACCTTCACGTGGGATAAGGAGTTATGGGCTCCCCTGCGTCGTAGTTTGTTCGAAAGCTCTTCAGACGTCAGCAGTACTACGGCCTGATTGCCGGGAAGTGGTGTGTCTTCTTTGTCCGGATGGTGTATTTGGATTTCCTTTTTGCTTCATCGGCCAGACTCGCACCGTGCAGGAGCGTGGAAGGGTGAGGGTCCTAGACCCCTGAGCGCATAGGATATAGTCCGACGGATGGCTTCTCTCTTGAGCCTAGGAAGGGTTGCGCCGTGTCAGATAGCTTTGGTGGAGCATTACCTAGCAAGGTGCCCGCCACCCTGGAGATCCGAGCGTGCAGGCTGAACAGTAGTGCACCCCTGCAGGGAGTTTAATCTATTTGAATAGTCGTGTCCACGGTAACAGGACGCTTTATGCTGAAGCTAGATCTTATCACTACAAACTATTACTATTAATTTGTATGGTTCCGGGTCTTCTTCCTCGCAGGGAAGTCGAGGAAGGGAACTCGGAGGCATTATTATTATTAATCATTACAACTTATATTATACAATGTTGCGGCACCTTCTGCTTCATTGTTACTTTACGCTTTATATAAACTGTTGTCTGTTCTCTTCTTGTGCTGCAAGACTCGTCAGAAGATGCTAGTCTTCGATAGGCCTAGATTCTTACCCTTATTATGATTTCTACCTTGCAGTCCACTATATACAGCGTCCCCTTTCCATTTGATACAAATGCATAATTTCTTAGTAGCAGACGTAAGACTCGCGGGTATACTTGATACTCACCCTTGCTTTATATCCCCCTTTATGTTTTGTCTGATCGTCCGCTGCAGTTGACGTTGGAGCCCAGGAGCAGGAGTACCTCGGAGGCGGATACTACTACGTTGAGACCCTCGCTGACCACGACCAGGAGTAGTTTCGGAGGCTCCCAGGCAGGAGGCCTTGCCTTTTCGATATGTATCTCTGATGTTATTTGTGCTAGCCTTCTAAGCCAAACTTGACTAACTATGTCTGTACTTAGATATTATGGCTTGTATAACTTATGTATTTGGATCCTCGTGATCCTTGGTATTGTAGCATATTGGTTTATTATAACAGCCCAGATTTCACAAAAATTTAAAATTTTGTTTTCGGTGTGAAGTGTTTGATTTGTTTTCTGCTGTTAACCAACTTAAAATATGGTTTATGTCAGAACAGTACCAAATGCTTTAATTTTTGTGGGGTACTTAGTGTTATGCCGTGTTTAGGTTGTGCCCCACTTAAATTGACTAGCATAGATAGTTTACCTTATGCTTCACCTCTTGCCATGTTTGTGTGCTATGCCATGCTTGAGTGAGATGCCATGTTAACAACCTTTGTTGATCACCTGTAGCTAAACAACTTGAACCATTCTAAATGTGTGGTATCGTCGTGTGTGACGAGTACTCCACTTAACCTGTTAGTAACAGCTTTCGATGGTAGGTGCGATGTCTCGTGTTGCCTTCTTGTTGATGATTGCTCATGTTTTCTTCGTAGTAATAGATTCTCGCTCGTTGATTGCCTTTTCTAGTGTTTACCTCTTGTGTGCTCCCGCGGATACTCTCGGAGACGATGCGAGCTTGCGATCAACTACACCTTCGGAACCCGACTTATCAACAGGCAAGGACAATACATTTCTTATGATCCATTCTATTTCAACCGGCGATTTGCATGCTAGTCTAGGATAGGTTCGATGTTTGATCCTACCACATGTTTACAACCTCTTTCAAACCGATACAGCCATGTCCCCTGCCAGCAAACCATGTACTGCTATGTTACTATTGCTCGTTGCTCAGCCCCTGCTTAGTATGCATTCTTAGGATGCTATGATGTTACCCTGTTACTCCTTGGTTTGGGCTATCACATTGTTATATTGTTGTTGATGATATTGATTATTATAAATGTTGACTATATTCGACGAAGGATGGAAGGTCTAGGCTATCCCGCCCCGACGCTTTGTTCCATTCGAGAAACCTAGGATCCGAGTTCCGGGTATTGGTTTTAAGACTGAGCATGCCTAACCGCGTGTGGGATTTTATGGGGTCCCCTTTTCTTACCTACCTAGCTTCAAACATTTCTAGTGGTGTCCTAAGCTGATTTACCATTTGAAACCGTGTGTGTGCTGGTCGGCCGCCAGTAGTTTTCAAACCAACCCGGACCAGTGAGGACATAGTTCCCTTGCTGGCCCACTTTCTTCGGCTGAGGACCCGGTTTCCCATGTGTGATTAACCGGCTATCCAAACCTGCGACAGACGGTAGAGACCGATTCGAGAGCGCGGCCGTCTTTTGAGTTGGGTGTCGACTCACCGGGGGCCACCCGGATTTGTTCGTTGTTAGTTAGAGGGACCTGTCGTTTCGGATATCTCAGAACTAAATCATAAAATGGTTTCCTATAATGGGTAGCAATTGAGAGTGATGGGCGTGCGTGCGGAGCCTTGTAATGGACAGTTGGTACACCCCTGCAGGGTTAAATCTTTTCGAGAAGCCTTGTCCACGGTTATGGACGACTTGAGGCCTACTCCTTGTTCATAGACAGTAACAACTGAGATAATCTTAATATAACTTGATCAACGTGTGTGTGTGCCTTGACTGCTTCTTCTTCGTCGGGATGCGAAGAGGAGGACAAGGATAGGATAGGTGTTATGTTTGCGTAATTAGTTGATAGCAAGACTTGTTGGAGGCGATTCCTCATCGAATGCTTGGCTTCTTATCTTACTCTCTAGTTCGTTAGCCACTTCATAAATGCTAGTGCGGCAGCAACCTCACCACTTACCCCATCCTTACCGTAAACTACTAGTTGTCCTAGAATGACGAGTGATGAAGTCCTTGCTGGGTCAGTTGACCACTAAAGTTGGATGCTGAGTACTTCTGTACTCATGATACTACCCCCAAACTCTTTTCAGGGTTCTTGATCAACAACAGGTATGGTGATCGACGTTTCACGTGGAGACTCGACGACGACTAGTTAGGCGGATCCCGGCGGAGGGCCTGGACCCGTGTGGTTATGGGGATCGATGTTTTTCTCTTTGCCACTAGGAATTTGATTGTAGTCTGTACTCAGACATGTATCTTCCGTTGTTGTATTGTATTAAGGCAGTTGTATGCCGATTGTATGAGATGTTGTATCCTTGTATCTGTAATGTTGTGATATCATGTTGGAAATCCGGGCATATGGCTATGCCATATGTTGCGGTGGGACCGATATGTGCTTCGTCCCCGGATCTGGATGGAAACATTTAGATCTGGAACAGTAACGCATATCGGGCCTTACATTTATCCTTTTGTGTTTAGTGTTGTGCTGTGATGTTCTCACCGTGGCACCTTAATCTCAGCCGTGTACCCTGCGTGTATGATTACTGTACACAGATTGATTTTGGGGGCGTCACACCGAGTTATTTTCACATATTAAATCCTCTACTACTTCTAGATGTACAATTCAAAAAAATACCAACAATGATAACTTCACTCTTAGTAATCAACTTATTAGATTTACCTATCTCAAGACAATCTACTGTCTTATGTGGATCCCCAACCTATGGAAATCTACTTGTTCTCCTCCAATATCAGTGAATAAGTACATCGTATTAACACCACTTAGAAACTTGGAATGAGTTACAAAGAGATATTTATCTGTCTGTGATCCCCAAAATGCTTACGTAATAACCAAGTTTTTATCTGTGTATAATGGCACCCTTCTCTAGTGAGGACCCCTCTACGCCACACCTAAGAAATGTTACATAGGCTTCACTTGATCCTTATACTTATATGATGGAGCCTTACTACTCCTGTAAATGTGACACCGGCCACCATGATGCTAGAGAACGGTCAAAAGCGCATGAAAGGTCATCAAAAGAGAAGAATACCATTATGCACAGATCGAACCTGTTTTTTGGGTAACCATTTTGGGTATCAAAGATAGAAACAAATCTCTCTTTAAGTCATTCAAAGTTGATAAAATTTGCTTACACCTTATCATTTTGAGGGGCATGTTTCTCAGTGGTGTGAATCTGATGTATTTATTCACTAGTATTGAAGGAGGACACATATATTTGAAGAAGAACACCGTCTTTGTCTTGTGATGGAAAACTCAGCGCACGAAGAGAATTCCCTTGAAAGCTCATGGGGATAGGTTTTAGAAATCACTTCAACCTAAATCTTAACTCTTCGAACCCCTCTTAATAGTACGTTTTCCCTATGACTCAATAGAAAGAAAAAAAGAACTATGAAAAAAACCTTTAACTTCTTCCCAGTCTTCATTCTTCTCGGTGACATCAATTGTTTTTCTAGCAGTAAACCTAACCATTACATTCATAATATTTTTAGGGGTGGTCTTCAACACATTTTTTTGTAGGTAAGCTTCTTTCTCAACAACTTAGCATTCTTCTCATCAACACAACTAACTTTCGCATAAGTTTGACAAAATTTTTAATAGCTTAACATAAACTATTTCTTTCTATGTACACTATTAAAAATGTTAGTTCATCACTGGTTTGATAAACAATCTCCAAAAATCATAATGGGCACTAAATTTCACCAACACGATAAACTTTGCTAGTGCGGTAGTGCCTCGCCCCGAAGGAAACTTTAAGTAGAGCGGGGTGGATTTCATCCTCTGTACACTACTAGGGAAATAGCTATACATAAAAAGCTTATTAGTGGCGCATATAACAAGCCATGCGCCACCAACTGTTAGGGGTGGCGCACTGGAAAATAATGGGCCACCCATAAGACCTTAGGGGTGGCGCATTATTTTCCAGTGCGCCACCCCTAAGAGTGGGCCAGCCTGAATAAGCTTATACGTGGCACATTTGGTATAATGCGCCACCCCTAAGAACCTTATAGGTGGCGCATTTCCAAAATGCGCCACCCCTAAGAGCTTAGGGGTGGCGCATTTTGGAAATGCGCCACCCATAAGAGCTTAGGAGTGGCGCATTTCAACAATGCCGAAATGTTGATTAACTTCCGTTTCGTTGAGAATGGGGCACTCTCATGTTAAGAAAAATAGCAAAGGTCATGCCGAATTTTTCCGTGAATTCGTGCATGACCTTTGCTATTTTTCTTAACATGAGAGTAGTTATATTTATTTATCGTGCTAATTAATTAAGTAGTTGCATTTCTTAATATTGTACTAGTGCAAACATGTCGACCGGAGCCGACGACGGTCCTTCTTCTCAGCCGGGAAAAAAAGGAAGCAATTTTGGGAATACTCCCAGGAGGAGGTCGAGGAGCAGAGAGAAGAGGAAGTACCTCCGGGCGAGGAGGAGTATGAGGAGGAGATAGAGTCGGAGTCCGACTCATCGGATGATGACATGGAGGAGGAGGCCGGTACGACAGACGACGAGAGGAACACCGGCGAGGATGATGGGACCGGTGGCTCCAGCACAGATGGTACCCAGTCGCAGAAGAGGAATCGGAAACCGACCAAGGTCGGCACCATCAGGCAAGAGTTTACTGTTGTGACCGCCGTCAGGATTCCTAAACAGCCCGAACGTTTTTCAGAAGGGTACGACCGTCAAGTCGCGGCGATCCTCCGCAACACCGTGCCAATCACCACGATTAACCTCAGGAGTCGTGAGAATATTCATTATTGTCAGCTTCTTATCAACAAGCTGCACGGACCATACAAGTTTCCGGAGCCGTACGATAACACCAAACTCAAAGGGAACAAAGTAAACACATGGGCCCTCAGGAAGATGAGCAAGGCCTTGTCCAGTTGGAAAATCGGGGTGAAGAGGGAAATTATTGAAAAGAACAAAACCTGGGAGGAGCTCAAGGAGAAAGAGCCGTCGATCGACGAAGCTACCTACAACCTTTTCAAGGCTAGGTGTGAGTCCAAGCCAGCCAAGGCCGCGAGTGCAAAGCGCAAGGCCATGCGGTCGCAGGTCATAGGTAACCACCGTCTTGGAGCCGGTGATTACAGAAGTTCCAAGCCTAAATGGGACAAGGAGGATGCCGATTATGCCGCTGCGGGCATACCTAACCCCTTCCAGCCATAGAAAGATGATCCGCGGACCGAATTCTTTGTGAGGGCCCGGAGCTATAAGGACAAAGCAACCTCGAAAATAGTTATCGATCCTAAGATTCAGGAGTTTACGACTGCCGTGGTAAGTAGTTTACCACGCGACCTTGTCGATTGAATTCTACAGTGAAGTTCACAATTTCTTAATGTTTCACATTATTTCTGCAGTAAGCGGAAATGAAAATCGCCTCATCACAGGAGTCGTCGGTTAAGCCGGCCGGCTCGCGGGACAACGCCTTTAACAGGGCGTTGAACAAGGTCAAGAAGGTTGACGACGTGACGGCGAAGCCATCGTCAGCCGGCTGTGTGGTCGGCTTTGGTGCGGACCTAAATTGGTCTGAATATTATGGAAAACCGGCAGAGCAGTCCGGTTCGAGGGGGCGCAAGGCGAGAAGTACAGAAGAAGACGCCGCTTATGTTCGTGGACTGGAGGAGAAGGTGAACATGCTTCCGCAGCTTTTCCAAAACGAAGTGGCGAAGACGATGGACGCTCTCCTTCCAGATATGATGCAGTCACTCGCGAATTGGGAAGCGCGTGGTGGACAAGGGCCCATACCGGTACCCAGCATGGTCGGCAGCAACTCGGGCACCGCGACGCCTGCAGTCCCGACTCCCGCCGTAGTGGTGTCTCCCGCACCGACTCCTGGCATATTTGTGACTCCGGCCGCCAACACCGCGGCGGCGGCGCCGGACGTGATGGTAACTCCTCCAGCCACGATCGAGCAACCGGGTCATAACAATAATGCACCCGGCGGCAGCACAGATAGGGCGACCGACGACACGGGAGGCAGCGCAAATAGGGCGACCGACGCCACGGGAGGCAGCGCGCCCTCCGTCTCTTGCATGCCCGCCGTCATCGGCGGGGTCTCTTCATTGGCCGACCTCGACGCCCTCAAGGTAACTATAAGCGTCTGCAACTCAAACGAGGACTTCATCTCCTTGCCTTTTTAGTGGAATCTCTCTGATGCCCTACATGCATATATCTCTTTCGTAGGAGGACACTCCATGCATTCTATTACAAGTCGTGGACGGCGAGTTGAATGATGTTGCCAAAGGTAAAATCATTCAACCACAAAATCGAATCATGCACAATATGCCGATGGCACCGGAGATGCATAGGGTTCAAATCTCTCTCGTGATTTCGGGCTACGAGAGAGTTGAACCTCCCATTCAACCCCCCGGATACGATGAGGATGAGACGGCAGTCTTCAGTGACTGTTTCGGCCAAATATGCCTATGGCCGAAGACCCAAATGCGTTTAATGACGGGGGAAAGGGGAACCACACCTAGGACAACACCGGTAGTCATCGTGCCGGCGCCAGATGATCCCATCGGCGCACAACAAGAAGACGATGATCTTGATGATGATATCAACGCCGACCAGTTCATCAATACTTTGTATGATGCTGATGACTTATTCATGCCTCCTGCTGAAGGAGCCTATCAGCATGACGAGGAAGCTCGCGGTCCAGCTGATCCTGCGGCGAAGCCTGCTTGCTCCACGCGTCCCTTCGCTGCTTCTCAGGAGATGTCTCCAGCAGCTTGCGCCTTCACCGAGCCTCAAGCAGATGCCACAAGGAGATCTATTCTCAGCCCGTCCACACTCCATAAGGCGGCCACTGAGCAGATAAAGGCCGGTGACTGCTTGAAATCAGAAAAGAAGAAGGGACGTAAAAGAAAGAAGAGCATCACTTCGAGCAGCCAACCTTCAATGCCGATCCGGGCTCAGGACGGGCCACCAAGACCCAAGGATCTCTCGTTTGAAATCCATGTGGTGGGTAGGGCGATGCTACCTAAGGACATGATCGACCTTGGAACTTCGGATATGCAGAGTGTGCATCACAGTATTATGGCATTAGAGAAGATTCTTCTTCGAGAAGAGAATCCCTCGTACCCGGTTTTCATCGCCAAGGTGCCACTCAACATGGGCGTCATCAACAATATCCCCGCGGATATGATAATCCTGCGGTTTTCGGAGATCTTCAATTTGTACCATCTCAAGCGGCTGGACCATAGCCTTATCTGTTTGTTCTCGCTCATCCTTTCTATGAGTATCAAGAGAGATAAGACCCCGAGCGCCGCGCTATTGGACCCCTTCTACATGCGTGAAAGCATCTTGATGGACGACGGGGACGCGGATCTCACGGCGGGGTACATCACAGACTTCATGCTACAGAACGCCGACAAGGATTCATTTCTTATGACCTACTCTCCCAAGTAAGTCATTCGCTCGCCGCCGTAGCATATATGCTTTCTTAGCTTTCCATTGTCCTCTTCCAACATGCAGTGAGGATCAAGACTGCGTGCTCATCTTCTTTTCACCGCAACACTCGCATGCCGTGTATTTAGACTCGGGGAGTGTGAAGAAGAAATATTACAAGTATATCATGAGAGTTTTGGATGATGCTCTCGCCGACTACATAAAAGCCGGAGGCAAGATGGTGAAGCACAAGTTCAGGAAGAATCATCCTGACGTGAACGTGTTCAGCCACGTAACGCAGTTCCCGTGCGTCAAGAAGTCGGCTGGCAGTGTGAGCGATGCGTACTACGCCCATCATCACATGAGGGCGATTGTACAGGAACAATGCAACTTTACGCTGCCAAGTCATCTCAGAGCGTGGGCCGGCGGAAATCGCCGATGCAAATATTAAGGAGGAGTTCTTTCACATCCAAGCGCAGATGGCGACTATCATCCGTCATGATGTACAAATGAGGGGGTCGATCTTCCACTCCAACATTGCACCATCCAATGGGGAGATAGAAGTCCGCCTAAAGGCCTTGCGTGACACAAGGCCTATCATGACGAAAGAAGGATGCCTCCCATTCCCCGAGCCGAGTCAGAAGATGTGACCAATTTATGTTATATATGACAGTCGTTTGATGAATGTGTGCCCTACATGTAATTTGGATGTACTCTTTGTGTAGTAGACGATGGTAGTGTCAAATACTCTTGGTGCTCTTTATGTATAAAGGTCACTGCATATGCATTTTTATGCATATGTGCATGCTCCTGGCCATTGATCGACTTGCTTTGTGTTGTTGATAAGAATAGATGCTATATTGCGTTGTTGTCCTTTGCTATGAATTCATATGGATGCGACCTCTAAAATAGTTGTTTTGTGCAGGTTGAAGAGCAAACAAGAGATGATGAAGAAAGTAGCTTTCTGTTTTCAATAATTGTTGGGCTCATTGTAATATTGTGATGGATGTAATCTTGTGAATCTTGTTGGCCTCTAAACCTTAGACGATGATGGATGTAATCTCTTGTAAATCTTTGTAATAAGAATTATAATGCAATTCTTTTGTATCAATAATTGTTGGGCTCATTGTAATATTGTCTTTTGAATTTCTGTAATATGGTAAAAATATCTGTAATGTTTGTAATTCTGTACTGTTTTATTCTTTTCTGTAATTCTTTTTGTTTGTTTTCTGTAACCAATTTAGTGGCGCATTACGTCTGGATTTAGTGGCGCATTAGGAATGCGCCACCCCTAAGGACCCTTAGGCGTGGCGCATCTCAGAATGCGCCACCTATAAGCTTTTAATGCGCCACCTATAAGATTTTAGGGGTGGCGCATCCAGAATGCACCACCTCTAAGCCCTTATTAGTGCCTTGTAGTTAGTGGCGCATTCATAATGCGCCACTAAACAGAAAAAAGGACGCCACTATAAGGGTATTCCCTAGTAGATTTCTTAAACCAAATTTTGATACTCTTTCGATCATGACATGCTTAGTTACTCACGGTGCAGTTTTGAGAGATTCTAGCGGAAAATTCATTGCTGGAGAAACTGAAAAATGAATCGAAGTGTTGAAGTTTTGACTGCTAAAATTTTGGTGTTGCGATTTGTTTTGCACCTTGCGCAATCAATGAGTTGCATCAGTATTGTCATTAATGAAGATAATCTGATGGTCATCAATATCATAAAGAATGATGCTCGATCAGCAGGAGCAACAATGCCAATTTTTATATAGTTTTTATTCGATAGTAATAACATATAATTTGAAATGAAACATGCTTACACACGAGCTTGCTAGAATGGTTTGTTTTTTATGATAGTATGTACTTTGGTGGAGTGTTACTATCCCTTTGATTAATACTTCCCTCGTTCCAAAATAAATGTATAGACTTAGTACAGTTTTGTATTAGGACTAGTACAAAGTTGAGACAGTTATTTTTAAAACGAAATGAGTAACGATGTAACCGTTGTACTATAACTTAATACAGTAACATGTGTTACAATCTAATAACGTGCGAGCATAGCTCGAGTGGCCTGGAATGCCTCGCATGCCAGGGCTTGAATCCTGATGAAGCTGGCACAAATTCCTTCTTAAAGCTCGACTCATGATGCTACTGCCTTCATTCTGAATTATAAGATAATTTGAACATTTTAATATAAACTTCGTATGAATTCAAACAAACGTACCCAAACACATCTATATAAATTTGCTTCAGACAAAAGTTAAAACATATTATAATTTGAAACGAAAGAAGTAGTAGCATCTTTAGAATTTCAATTAATAACATGCATTTCTTTTGTGAAAAAAGTGAGAATGGCGTTCTCGTTGCACATTTCCTCAAAAAAGGGAAACTGCAGGAGACATGCATTATGAATCACCCACATGCATGTGATAATGTCGAGCGTAAAACTAGTACTAGTAACATTATTGAATCATTTTAATCAACAATAAAAAATGATTTAATCGGCAACAGGCCTGCTAATCAATCAATGGTGCGGAATTATCCATTAATTATTGTTGGAGCAAGCGAGCACATGCATATGCCGACACACGAAAAGACACCCTTAATTACAGCGTCATGTCACCAAATTCGCGAGCACATTCCTAAATAATCCATCGGTACGATCGGGCACCAACGAACGTATACGTACGTATGCACTCACTCAACACAACCCAAGAAGAAAAAAGATGAAGGAAAAGGACAAGCAAATACGTGCACACGCACACCAACTCTCTCTACGTACTCGTCGGCTGGCCGGCCGTGCCTAGGCCGGAGAGCACCGGCGCGGTTGCGGCGGCGGGCCTGCAGAGGCGGCGAGGGAGTCGCGCGACCTCGTGCACGACCGGTAGAGGCTCAGCACGGCCAGCCACTCGGTGAGCGCGTCGGTCACCGCCGGCCACCGCCGCTGCTGCTTGCGCCTCCTCGCCTTGTTGTCGGGGACGACGGAGTAGGCCTCCAAGGGGTACTCGGCGACCACCCTGTTGGAGAAGAGCGACGGCGGGAGGGGCAGAGGCGCCGGCTTGTTGCCGCCGGACTTGCCGCGGGCGCCGAAGCCGCGCGCGGGGGTCTTGGGGATGCCGGGCCGGTGCTCCCAGGAGAAGGGCACCGCGGAGGCCCGGAGCGGGGAGAGGAAGCGGTGGTGGAACGGCGAGGGCGCCGGGGAGTAGGGCGCGAAGGGAAAGGAGGCGGACGACGACGACGCCGAGGACGCCGACGAGGCGGACGACGAGGAGGTGGGTGCGGACGAGGGCTTCGGCGACGCCAGGAGGCGCTGGCGGCGGCGGCTGGACGCGGATTTGCGCGCCGGCGCCGGGAGCGGTGACGGGGTGGAGGAGGGGGTGGGTGGGTTGGGCATTGCAAATCTGTGGCCTGTGCTCTGTGGTGTGTGGAGTCTCGGAGCTCAAGTGTGGGGCTTGTGGTCTTTTTATGGTTCGGTCATGGCGTCGGCGCGCGCGGGAATAGGGGCGCGTTCCGGCTAGCTCTGCCACGTGGCATGTCTGACGTGGATGCCTGCCTTGCTTGCTCTGTACACGTCGGCACAGGACACGGGTTCAGTGGCAATAATAACCATTTTTTCTGGGTGTTCGTGATGATTTGGGAAGATTAGAGCATGGTTAATTGTATAGCCGGCCGTTGGCTATAAGGAGATGTCATGTCATCTATAGCCAGCCTTAGGGCTCTCCCAATGCATTGTATCTTAGCACAATATCATAGGAACAATAAAAACTTAAGATACAACCACCACAATGCATTGTTTCTTAGGGGTTGTATCTTATTTAATGATTTTGGTCTCATGCATACATGTGATTGGTTTAACAATGCTTTTTGCATATGGCCACGTGCAAGGGTTGTATCTTAGCTAAGATACAACCTCCTTCTCTTTCTTCATTAAGTGCTATGCCACATAAGCAAAATGCCTATGATATCGTGCTAAGATACTAGCATTGGGAGTGCCCTTATAGCCAACTAGTACAATGGTTAGAGATAAATATGTACTACTTTATTGATACATAGCCCACATGTCTATCTCATGCCTAGGAGCACGTGCTGCAGCTGACTACTAATCTGTAGCCCGCTTCTCTTCTCTCTCCTCTCCTCTCTCCTCCACCTCACCTCAAATATAATATTTTAATGCTTATAGCCTGCTGACTGTACCTTATTGTACTTGCTCTTAGCCAGGAAGCAGTTTACAGAAGACGTGCCAAATACTCCTACTCCCTCCGTTACGGTTTACAAGGCACAGTTAAAATTGCGTGCGTTTTCATAATAGACATGGTTTAGGCGCGAAGGCAATTACTTCTATTAATTAGTACTACTACTCCATTCATATATACATGCACCCTCTCAATTTTTTGATGCATGCATGGTGTGAACGTAATTAATACTACTACTTCACTCATTTATTGATGCTACTTTTCCTACATCTTACAACCAATCGGTGACTACCTTGGTTCCAGAGAATTTCCAAGCATGCCTTCTAGCACAATATCATAGGAGCAATAAAAACTTAATATACAACCATCACAATGCATTGTTTCTTAGGGGTTGTATCTTATTTAATGATTTTGGTCTCATGCATACATGTGATTGGTTTAACAATGCTTTTTGCATATGGCCATGTGCAAGGGTTGTATCTTAGCTAAGATACAAACTCCCTCTCTTTCTTCATTAAGTGTTATGCCACATAAGCAAAATGCCTATGATATCGTGCTAAGATACTAGCATTGGGAGTGCCCTAAGGGCTCTTCCAATGCATTGTTTCTTAGCACAATATCATAGGAGCAATAAAAACTTAAGATACAACCCCACAATGCATTGTTTCTTAGATGTTGTATCTTATTTAATGATTTTAGTTCCATGCATAAATGTGATTGGACTAATCATGTTTTTTGCATATGGCCACGTGCAAGGGTTGTATCTTAGCTAAGATACAACCTCCCTCTCTTTCTTCATTAAACACTATGCCACATAAGCAAATTACCTATGATTTCGTGCTAAGATACTAGCATTGGGAGTGCCCTAAACCGTGACGGAGGGAGTACACACCAAATAGTTTTTTTTCGTAGTTAAAAAAATAATTTTTTTCATACCCTTAAAAAAATATTTTTTTGCGTGAAAACACACATCATTTTTCTAAGAACATACGAAATAAACATGAGAAACAAGACCTTTCAAAAGAAGAAGAAATATGAGAAACTAGGCATTTGAGTTTGGAAAAGTAAACCTAAACACGCCGTACATGATGTTGCTTTCATGATTGCTTACTTTGATTTATGATTTATATTCCCTCTAGTTACCCAAGCAGCCATACTATTAGTTTTGGATATCGACACATGCATACTACAAATACAACTTCCACACAAAATTAAGAGTTGGTACTCGATGAGGAGGGTTGGGGGTACCAATCAAATACTCCATCGGTTCACAATTATAAGACGTTCTAGCTTTTATTAAAATATCTAATACATCTTATATTTGTGAATTGAGAGTAGAATGATCAATTTAACATGGTATTGACATTTTTCCTTGCCAGTGTAAGTTGGATAAGATGCAAGGAGATATGACAATATAATATTTTTTATATACATGTGGGCGGTATGTAGTTTCAAATATATTTTTTGTGTGTAAAAAAGCTGAGATCTATTGATCAAAACCGCAATACAACAAGGTCCATGTAGGTTGTCATCTTCTTCATCCCGAATGGGCCTATAACACGTCGTCGTTGTTGCCTATCCATCGCCGAAGCCAACCAGACGTTGATCAGGACAAGATGCAATGCTCTTTTCGGATCAACATCATGGTAATAAAAAACCTTGAAATCATTATCGTCGGGTATATTCATAGACCCAAGAACTCAACATTCAAAACAAAAGCTCTCATGTCTTACGCCGACACGGGTGCATCAAACGTTGTGGAAAGGAGTTTCAGCCCAAACTACAAAGGAAAGTTGCCGCATCTTCACCATCACACCAATAAAACCTACAAACCGCAACCTCTCTAACTAGAAGTCTTAAGAATGGAGACCAACAAGTCATCAACGCCATCGCAGAGGGTAGAGATGAGAGACTCCATGCCACTTTATTCGCTAGATCTACGTTGCCGCTACCATGAACAAAGCAACACTGTAACCCTACTAAAAGCTTCCAAGCGAGAAAAACTACAGCACCAGCCGATAAATCAGGGCTTCCTCGCATAGGAAGGAGGGCGACGATCTATCCACAGAGCGGCCAAAGAATTGTGCGTCTAGAGAATATCCTCTCTATGAGTTTCAAACGGGGGCGTACCCGAGCCACCTGGGTGTAGAGGACACCGGGTGCTAAACTATTTCTTTATAAGTTTCATACAAAATATAGTGTGTGACACCCCATATTTAAATAGAAATTACGAATGTTTATATGCTAGGACACCGGATAATTTTGTGTGTAGGTCGGCCCCTGGTTTCAAACTCCAATCTAGACATTGTAAAGGCATTGGTAGTTGAAGTTTGAAAAGTCAAATCAGCTTTATGTAAATAGAAGTATACTTTAGCTAGATGAAGTTTATTTCAGGAAGATTACAAAACCTAATGAAAGTCAGAGCCGAAGGTGACTATATCATTCTCCTTTTGTAAAGAAAAGACCGTAGCATTGTCATTTTGAAAAGACAAAGCGAGCTGATGCCTTTAACTCTTTTGTGAATCTTTAACTCATCATCCTGTAATGGCAGAAACACGGTGGAGCCGAACCCAGTGATTGCAACTTTGACCGTCTTCCCCACGGATCTGGACATGCTAACCCGCCAAATTGACCCCTGACCTGTTTTGCCGCTGTCGCATGCATGGCTGCGAAGCGAACCAAACAAAGGTTCCCCTGATTTTATTCATCAGTCGTCGGATTATATGCTTGCTGTTGGTTGGATATCTAGTAGTATTTCAGCCGGTCAAATGTGGCGTGGTACCTCCTGGAGATATGTTCCCATGCACCCGGACGGAGAGAGAGACGAGAATCCCACGGAAATTTTGCTGGATTTCACGAAATTTCGCATGAATCCGTTGCATGAAACACTACGATTCCCACGAAAACGCTGGATCTCTCCCAGCCGTACCGTGCTGCGTCGCATTTGCAAGCGAGAGGAGGGGGACTACACTAGTACTAGTGCTTCATATCGGTTGCGTATTCTACATCGAAATGCCAAATATCAATCTCAAAGCGAAGTACATGTCGAGTGGGGTTGCGTATTCTACACCGAGATGGAGATCGACATGGCTGAACCAGCAAATGCATGCCGCGCGCACTATCTACCTGCAGTCTACCACCACTACACTCTACTCCACTAGCTAGCAATCAAGAGCTAGTATAATGAAAAGGAGCATCTCATTCTCATGCGTATGCAGTTAGTTGCCATGTCGTCGATCGACTCCGCCAACATCATACAAACTGTGCTCGCACTAACTCCGAGTATGTATCCCTTGTTTGCACAAGCTAAAAGCTCAGCAGTTTGCTAGGTATCCCTACATATCTGCAAATAGTCATATGGATGGATAGATAGATGATAGCCTACGCGATCCCTAACTTTTCTCGCGATTCCAGTGGACTTTCCTTTAGTTGGTGTGAATGGCCGGAGAAGTGGCCACCGGTGGCGATGGTTGGTTTGTCTGTTAACCTCGATCGATCGATCATGCGTGCGGGCCGGGGACAGAGTTACCCGGACGGCAAAGCGCCGTGTTGTTGTTGCTGCATGCTTGCACACATGCCACAACAGCCCGACGGGGAAACAGGAGAAAGCGAGAGCCTAGACAGTGGCAATGGCGAGTACATGGTTTCTTTCTTCCTTTTATCCGACGTCTCGTTTCTTCTCCGGAATCATGGCTCGCTTGCGCACTGGAGCGATCGATGGTCCAAGTTTGTTCTGAGAGAAGAAGGGAGAGTTTTGCGTGCGGCAGCTTGCTGGATTCTTGGGGAATAATTATGTTTCAACAACTTGGCATCATAACTTATCATGAACTTGTATACAATGTATACTTAGATGCTCTGGTTGTAAGTGTGTGTCCCGTGTTTCTAGGACAGCAAGAGATGACCGGCAAGCCGAGGAAACATCATTCAGCTCTTGTCCCAGAAAGAAATATAGTGGTACTACTATGATTTCTCAACGAAAATGTAGTACTACTAGTAGTTTTCTTTTACCGCTTTACACCATTCTAGTTCGTACTACAGCCGCCGTGCACTCATGGACAATGTATATTTTTCCTTCTATTCAGTCATGGACAATGCCGTGACACCAAAAAAGGGGGAAAAGAGGTATACATACATACAATTCTTAAACAAAAGAGGTAGACATACATACGAAGTCACCTTTTCGAAGATGGCAGAAGTTCAATTTTTTTAGGTGAAAAAAACTTTCATTGTTTTAAAAGAAAGTAGTATGATCACATACTAGCTGCACAGAAAGCAATATAAAAAATTATACAAAAGAAGTGCTTTTTTTTATCATTGAGCACTCACTCACATAAAATTCTTAGCAATTCATGCCACATGCTAAATACCGTCTCATCACTTAATTAGGATAACTTCTTTCTGCTCATCCCACGCGGCATCGAGCTCCTTCTCATCCTCACCCGCCTGATTCGGAGGAGGTGGGGGGGGGGGGGGGGGGGGGGGGGGAGGGCCCGTAAACAGTCCCGTAACATTGTCGTAGGTTTAGCATTTTTTGCATCACAGGGTTTCTAGGTTTTTAAGGATGGTGTCTTTTTAACATGCCAAAGTAAACCCTATCAAATAAGGTTTGTAATTTTACTTTCTTCACAAGCGTGTAATAATGTTGGATTTCACTATGAAATGTTCTAAAACAAGTCACAAAAAATGTGAAATTCCTGGAATGAAAATATTTTCTATTTATTATTTTTAGGGTTTAATCACTACCAATTTAATTGTGACACTTCCCTAACAAGTGGGAACCCCCAAACTTTGCACATGGTTTTGACACAATATTTGTGGCGTACACCAATTGTCTCATGATTTTATCTCACACCTGGCTCATATATATAGTTCAAACCACCAAAATGCCATTTCTGCCCTTTTAAAATTTAAATTCAAATCAACCCTTGGCCAAACACATTGAAACATTTTATGTAGATTGGAATAATTGCAGTAAGTCTCCACACAAGAATTAGAAAATAATAAGATGGCTCGCACCTTTTACTTTTCCCAAAATCCTCTTATTATTATTTTTAAACAATAAATGAATAAAATGAATAGTAGGTTAGTGTGGTTAATCATGCATGAAAGTAATGTAGTTAGTTTAAATCGAATTTTCTGAATTTTAGACATTTCCTTTGTATTTTTCTAATCTCAAATGAATTAGTCAGGATTATTACAAATTTTAAACTAATCCCAACATTTCTCCCGTCAGTGTTCATAAATCATAAATCAAATTTGGACTTAGTTTGAATTAGATATAAATCACACTCATTTGCGTCAAAAAGACGAACAACAGGCATGGCCGATGCACCGAACGGCGCTGCGCCAATTTGTGGATGTCCGCGGATCTGTTAGGATGGCCCCAGGCGGGTCAGTGAGAAGGCGCCGGACGCGGGCCAGGGAGGCAGCGTTGGGGGAGCACCACGAGGAGGCGGAACCAAGGAGCACGTATCCCTGACGGTGGCGGGAGCTCACCGCGAAGGTTGATGCGACGACGGGGGTGGGCGCAGCCGTGACCACACGGTCGAGCTGGACGGCTAGCAGCCGATTAGGGATTGCGCGCAGGCGCTGCACAACGGTTGCGATCATCTTGGTGAAGTCCCTCCCGGGCGAGGTGTGGATACGACGCCGGCATGTCGGGCGCGATGGGACTATGTAAGGCGTGGGAGAGAGAAAAGGGGAGAGGTGTAATGGTGGGTGGATGCCACGTGGGTTACACGAAATACATAGCGCATAGAGGGACAAGGAGGGAGCGCGGGACGTTCATTTTTTATCCGGTTTTGAAATGATTTTGGTCAACTAATTATTTGCATGAATAAATAGTTTTCAAACATGAAATCCAATGTCAATTTTGAAATCCCAATATTTCTCGCGTGAGTGTTCATAAATGATACATCAAATTTGGACTTAGTATGAACTCGATACAAATCACACTCATTTGCGTCATAAAAACGGACATGCCGTCTGCCGATGCACCGATCGGCGATGCCCCCTATTTGAGGATGTCCGCGGATCTGTGTGGATGGCCCCAGGCGGGTCAGTGAGACGGTGACCTATGCGGGATAGGGAGGCGGCATTGGGAGAGCACCACAAGGAGGCGGATCCGAGGGGCACGTCCCCTGCGCCTCAACTCGCCGACGGTGGCGGAGCTCGCCGCGAAGGTTGATGTGACGATGGGGGTGGCCGCAGCCGCGACCAAAGGCTCGAGCTAGACGGCTAGCAGACGATCAAGGATTGCGCGCAGGCGCTGCGCGGCGGTTGCGATCATCTTGGTGAAGTCCCTCCCGGGCGAGGTGCGGATACGGCGCCGGCATCTCGGGCGCAGTGGGACTGTGGGAGGCATGGGAGAGAGAAAAAGGAAGGTGGGATGGGTGGGTGGATGGCACGTGGGTCACACGAAATATGCTTCAGAATGCGGCCAAACGAACACTGAACGACACAAAATGAATACGATTCCACGCGTTGGGCCATTGTTTTTGTTCATTTGGAATCAAAGACAAAACTAGACGCAAAATGCGCCACACGTTGGAGTTGCCCTAACACCAACTGTAGGTTGGGTCGCATTCAGTCAAGTTTCTCCCAACAGCGCCTCCTGCTTAGGCGTGGGCGAGAAGAGGCCCCCCCTTGATACGTCTCAAGCGTATCTATAATTTTTGCTTTTTCCATGGTTGTTTGGGTGACTTTGTTATATGTTTTGATGCATTTTAATATGCTTTCATAACATATTTGGTGCTAACTTATTAATCTAGTGCACAGTGTCAGTTTCTGTCTGTTTTTTTCATGCGTTGAAGAAAAAAGTGAAAAAATCAATATTGCCGAAAAAATTCCAGAAAATCTTTTGATGAAGGAATACTCCAGAAGGCCGAAGGGTGGCTAGGGGAGCCATCCCCTGGCCAGGAGGCCACCTAATACGTCACAAACTTATCTATATATTCTGCTTGTTCCATGCTTCTATGGGTGGCTTTGCTACATGTTTTGCTACACTTTCATACATTTTTCAACATATTTGGACTAACCTACTAACTCAGTGCCCCATTCCAGTTTATGTCTGCTATTGTCCGTGCATTGCAGGATTTACCAATATTTAAAGTGCTCGAAAAAATCCTGAAAAAATGTATAAAAAATCAGACCAGAAGAAGACTCCAAAAGCCCAAAGGGCGGCCAGAGGGGGCCACCCCCTCCCAGGCGGCCAGGTGGCACAGCCAGGGGGGAGGCCGCGCCAGGGACCTGCCTGGTGGGGTGGGACCTCCCTTGGTGCCTCCTTCAGCCTATATTTACCTCATGTTCCGTAAACCCTCAGGAGGTCCTCTGTTATGCGATTTCCCTCACTGTTCCTCCGCCGCCGCTGTTACGCGATTTTCCCCACTGTATTAGTTTTTGTGTTGCTATGCTGTGTTTGCTGGGATCCGATGGATTATGAGATTATGTTCAGATTGTGATGAGTAATATATTTGTTTTAACTTTTATGTTTTAGTTCTTGAGTATTCTTTCATGTTCTCTGTTGCTTTTTATTGATTTGGCCAAGTAGTAGATACTAACTCCAGAAGGGAGCGTTATGCTTGATTGTGGGTTCATGCCCCCCGATGTCTAGCTTGAGTGACAGAAACATGAGACTAGCGGATGTGTTGTTGCCACCAGGGAGAAAATAACGGTGCTTGTAACTGCGGTTGCAAGGATTGTTTACCTTATGCAAAGTGTATTAATGCAGTTGTCTGTGGCTTTGATCCTACAGTTTGACAGCAGTTCGCAACTTAATACCAGCGAGATTTTCTGGATAGATATCTCAAGGTGGATGATTAGTAAGTAGATGCTGATGAATAAGCGGTCTGCTTGTCTTGGCGTACTGCCTATACGATTGAGCCTCTAGTTTTCTTGTAGCATAATTAACATTGCGGCGCGTTTATAATTTTGTCAATTGCCCAACTATAATTTGTTCACCCAACATAGTCATTTATCGTCTCCTGGGAGAGAGACGTCACTAGTGAAAATCATGGGACTCCAGTCCATATTTCCGTTTACACCGTTAATCTTTACTTCTTTTATTTCCTTTCAGTTGCAATCACCATTATTATTCCCCTTGCGTTTTGATCCTTTGTAAACAACAAGGCCGGATAGATTGACAACCTCTCTTAACTCGTTGGGAGCAAAGTTATTTGCTTTTGTGTGCAGGTCCAGGTCAAGTAAGCAACCTCTAGGTTTGTAAACGGTGCCATTGTTTCTTTCCACCTTCTTGTATCTTTTGGATTCCTACTGGTCGATTAAACCTTGTTATCTTCAATGAGGGAGATTTGCTGCTATCTACATCATAACCTTGCACTTGGGGTAGCCTACGAGGAGGTGTTATCTACACCCATCAAGCGAATTTTTGGCGCCGTTGCCGGGGATTCCGAGGTGCAACAAAAGACTGGCCCCGACAACTCCCTAGCCAGAAACGAATTTGTAGCGCCGTTGCCGGGGACTCCAGTCTAAAAGATAGGGGAGTTGCACACTATCTTTTACCTTTACTTTTTAATCTTGTTAGTTTACTTTCTAGTTTTTACTTTCGAGTCTTATATAAAAAACCACAAAAAATTAGTTATCTTGCTTCTGATGGCTTCTCGCCCCTCGTTGGTTACCCAAAGTGGAAGGTTGAGATGTGGACAGCAGCAAATTTCCCTCGGTGAAGATACCAAGGTTTGTCTCCAGTAGGACCCCGACAACGACAGGAAGGTGACAACGGCGCCAACAATTAGACGGTTGACGTGGACCTTCACACACAACAGATAACTTTGCTCCCAACAAGTTCAGAGAGGTTGTCAATCCCTCCGGCCTTGTTGTTTACAAATGATCAAACGCACGGGATAATAATGATAGTGATAGCAACAGAAAAGTAAATAAAGCAGAAAATAAATAGTGGGTGTAAACAGTATTGGAAATATGGACCGGGGTCCCATGATGTTCACTAGTGATGTCTCTCTCCCAAAAGACGATAAAATAGCCATGCGAGGTAAACAAATTACATCTGGGCAATTGACAGGATTATGTGCGCAAACCAATGCTAACTATGCTATAAAGAAAGGAAGAGGCTCAAAAGCTTGGGTGCTACGCAGAGACAAGTAGACCAAAATCCATCTGCATCTACCTACAAATCATCCACTTTGAGATATCTATCCAGAACATCTCGCTGGTATTAAGTTGCGAATCCCACCCAAAGTGTAAACTCAAAGCAACAAACAACTGCATTAAAGAACTTTGCGTAAAGTAAACAATCCTTGCACCCGCAAATACAAGCACCGTTGTTTTCTCCCTTGTGGCAACAACACATCCCCTAGACTCATGTTTCTATCACTCAAGCTAGTCATCAGGGGGCATGAACCCACAATCATGCATAACGCTCCCTCTTGGAGTCACTACCTACTACTTGGCCAAAGCAATAAACAGCAACGGAGAACATGCAGTAATTACTCAAGAACAAAAATATAAAAGAGGAGAATCAAATATATTACTCAAACACAATCTGAACATAATCTCATAATCCATCAGATCCCAGCAAACTCAGCATAGCAACAACAGAAAAATTATACATATCTGCCTCGATCATGTAGGGCAGCTCACGAGGTCTAAACCATGAAGAACAAAGAGGGGAGGAGAACATCACATAGCTAGTGATCATAGACCCATGGTTCAAGGCGGACTACTCACGGTTTATCCGGGAAGCATCCATGGTGGTGGAGAAGCTACCGGAGGTGGTTCCTCCCTCCGGCAGGGTGCCGGGAAGAGGTCTCCTGGTGCTCCTGATATTGGAAGCGCGGCGGCGGAGGAACAGCGGAGAGATCGCGAAAAAGGGTTCTGTCCCCGAGGGTTTATCGTCACGGGGAATAAATAGGCGAAGGGGGGCACCAGAGGTGGACCAGGGGCCCCAGGCGCCCCCCTGGCGCGACCTTGGGGGTGGCCGCACCAGGTGGCCGCCTGGGCCACCCCTGGCTCCCCTCTGTCCCCACCTGGGCTCTTCTAGAAGGTTCCCGTACTCTGATTTTTTCTATATTTTTCCCAGAATTTTTCTGGCACTTTAAATAATGGGAAAACGTGAAATACAAAACAGCAGAAAAACGGAACTGGCACTGGGGTGCACTGAGTTAATAGGTTAGTCCAAATATGATCAAAAGTGTATGGAAGTGCATCAATATCATAGCAATATCACACAAAAGAAGCATGGAGCAAGAAGAAATTATAGATATGTTTTGGACGTATCAACATCCCAAGCTTAATTCCTGCTCGTCCTCGAGTAGGTAAATGATAACAAGCATAATTTCTGTGGTGACATGCTACCAACCATATAAGAACTTTTAAGTAAAGCAATCAAGGCATGTAATCCAATTCAAGTCATAACAGGCAAGAGTCTATATTAGCATTGAAACAAGCAACATAAGAACATAAAGGTGCAAGAGCTCTCGCTGTTCGTGACTCGAATGTCTCCAAATGGTGTTTGCGTGAAAGAAAGGGGATAGGGATATACGAGAAAAAAATATTTTTGTGTTGAGAACTCAATCTACTAAAGTTTCACACTTGGTCCTCTTTGGAATCTTATCTTGACTCATCCCCAGACCACTAGCCAGGTACAAGTCAAAATGATCCACTCCTTTTCGACATTTTGAGCACTCCTGCAATGGATGAGCGTAAGAAAGAAAGTTGACACTTAGGATGGTAAAGAGAGAAAAATGATGGGGGAGGAAGACAAAAAAAGGTGTAAAAGGCTCACATCAATGAGGACAATCATAGGCGAGAGAAAGACAAATGATAGATATGATGTGAGGAGTAGGGATTGCCATGCAACGGATGCACATATGAGCTAAGGTAAGCTCTCCAATGGAACTAGTGGGGGTGCATCCAACTTGCTTGCTCAAGAAGACCTAGAGCGCATTTGAGGAGGCTCATCATTGGAATATACAAGTCAAGTTCTATAGTGTGAAGGTCCCCACATAGCTATATGCATGAATGATAATCTCTATGGAGTACAAGATATAAGATGGAGTACGAGTGTGGATCTCAAAAGGAATAGTAGTGTGCCCCCTTCTCTCTTTTTATTTCTTTTTTCTATTTTTTTGTATTTTTTTGGTGGCCTCAATGGCTCTTTCTATTTCTCTCATTTGTCCTCTTTTGGGATCTTTTGATTTTTTCCTCTTTGGGATCTTTTCCTCACTTTAGGGGCAACACTCTATATATTACAAGAAGTATAGAAGATCTTTCACACTTTACAAGGTACTCAAATCATAAAGAAAATGTAACTATCATGAAGTATGCAAATGTATGCCTCTGCCAGTGTAGCAGGATATGCAATGATACTAGCGCGTCATGTAGCAATGATTAGGGCAAGGCCCAACTATCATGCGGCTCATCGATCAAGCAGAAGCATGTATGACATGAAGATCAAGTCATGAGAAGGTGGATGTTGCATGGCAATGTATCTCGAAAAGGCTATGGAAATGCCTTGATAGGTAGGTATGGTGGCTGTTTTGAGGAAGGATATAATGAGGCTTATGATGACAGAGCATATCGTGCCAAGGATTTGGATGCACCGGCGAAGGTGGACGCCAACTCTCGGAGTGAGAAGAAAGCAATGCACGACACATGAGAGGCTAGAAAAATATGGGTAGGTGAAAGTGTCAACTTTCGAATACTCACATTAGTCCGAAGAACTCATGCACTTATTATCGGTAACTCTCAATCTAATTAGAAGGTTCTCAAAGAGACAAGTACCCCGAGGAGGAGTGTATGGGGGTTTGGTTATCCTTGCGCATCATCGACTCATGGTACGTGAGTGTACTCTAATATTCAATCCCTCCAAAGAGTAGTGATCCATCTAGTAGCTAAAGTTCTCAACTAATTTCGTAGGTTTTGAAAATAAACACGGATTTCCCAAAATACGACATCTATCACTAATAGGCTAAGGCTCTTGACACCAAAAGTCCAAACATTACTCATAGCAATACCTCAAAACTATTGCAAACTACTACTACAATTGAATAGCAACCTCAATTACCTACTTCAAGTCAAGACACACAATTCAGTGCAACAGGCAAACTCTCTAAACAAGATAAACATGAAAACTCAAGAGAGTTCTAGCAACAAACTAAACAAAAGCTCTTTTAAAAAAATAAGCATGAAAACTAAGAGCTAAACATGACAGCATCTATGAAAAAGATAAAGAACACACACAACAAAGATAAGCATGACAATCCTATGTTGTGTTCTAGGGTGAAGTGGAGTGTGTTTCCCTCCCACACAAAGAAAGCTGGGTTCTAACTTGTTATGAACAGAAAGCAAAGCTAAATAAAACTAAAAAGGAAATAAAGAGCAAGACGCTCCAAGCATAGCACATAATGCATGAAGTGATAAAAATATAGTGGAACGAAAAGGCGAACTGATAATTGTTGATGGAGAAGGGAATGCATGGGGGCATAACCAAGGTTAGATGCTTGAGTCTCCTTGAATATTTATTGGGGATGCATGGGGGCATCCCCAAGCTTGAGCGTTTGACCCTCCTGAATCTTCTTTTATCATCTTCCCTCGCACACTTGAAAACTCCCTTCATACATAACTCATCATAATCTGATTAGCGAGGTTAGTACCCACAATAAAATAATTTTTTCTCTACTGGAAATAAGGATATTCTTGAAGATCTACTGTTTCTCAAGATTGCCAAAAAGTTTTTGCAAAGAAAAAGAAAGCTTAAGGTTTGCAAAACGAAGAAAAGGCAAAACAGGACAAAATCTGTGAAAAACAGACCAGCAGGTAGTAAAGAATTTTTTAGGGATACTTCTGCAACTCAAATAAAAAAACTCAGAACATACGAAAGTTCCGTGATTGTATAGAGCACGCTGTGTAAAAAATTCACCACAAAAAGATGAACTGGGATTTTTCTATGATATTTCCCGTCACAAGGACAGAATCTATTTTCTGGACAACACGTAACAACTTTCACTTCCCTTGTCATATGAGGCTATAAATGGCACAAAGATTGAAAAGTAAAGATACAATGATGTTGCTACAGTAGTAAGAATTATCAAGACCACTAAGAACAGAAGAAAATAAAACAAAAACCTAAATTCGTTGCGGGCTGCCTCCCGAAAGCGCTTTCTTTTATGCCTTTAAGCTAGGCATGAAGATTTTAAAAGATGGTCTCATAGGAATAAGGATTTGAAGCAAAAGAGAGCATCAAGAAGAGAATAATAAACACATTTAAGCCTAACCCACTTCCTATGCATAGGCATTTTGTAAGAAAATAAATCAAAGAAGCAAAAAGAAACCAGCATAGGAAGGTGGAACAAGAACATCTTCAAAACTTTCAACATAAAGAGAGGAGTTTTAGTAATATGGAAGTTTCTACAACCAAACTTCCCTCTCTCAAAATAATTTTCAGTAATATCATGAACAACATCAAGAATATAACTATCACATAAATCATGTTGTTCATGACCTAAAAGCACACGTGTATAGTTTTCAACATGGTCTTTAGGATTATAAAATAAATGCAACCCATCACATTGAGCCTTGATAATAGCACAATTCTCCGGAATATAAGTTGGAGATTTCAAAAGGATAATAGGACAATCAAGTGTGGGTGCAATAGCAACAATTTCATGCTTGACATAAGGAACTATAGAGAGTTCATTCAGCATCATCCATAGTGGCATCTTGGCCATCAACAAAGCAAGTATCAAAATTTTAAGAAAGGGATATTTCAAGTGAGTCCTCGGAATCATGAGATTCCTCCTCAAAGCAATCATTGGCCTCTTCTTGGGAAGCAAACATTTTATTTTTTAAATCCTCAATATAAGAATTGGAAGTATAATTCTCGAAGCAATAAGCAAGAATTGCAAAGTTTTCAGACTCGAAAATAGTATCGTGATACTTTTCAATCAAAGAAGCAATCTCATAGGAACCTTTAAAAGCAACAAACTCTTCAATCTTTTCAATATCAAAGTAATCATAAGCACCTTTAGCATAAGAAGATAAGATCTCATTTTCATTAAACTCACATTGGAAAGGAAGGTGTTTATGATCTATATTAGAACAACAAGTAAGATCATAAATGTGGCAAAAAAGTTTAGCATGGCAATAAGAAACATGTATTTGATCCCATAAGTTTTTCCCTTTCTGAGATAGGCGGTGCAGCGTATAATGAGCATGCTCATCTAATGATTTTCCCTCAACCAAGTCGGTTGGGTTTTTAGCGCGAGCACAAATTGATCGAAGACGATCCAAGTGAAGCAAGTCCATCCTACCATATTTGGGTGGTTCAACACCCATGGTAGAGATAGCATCAGTAGGCAGACAAAGGCAAAGATAAAAGGTAGCAACTATTTTTTTTGTTTTTTCATAAAGACACAAAAGCAAAAATTGAAAGGTAAACTAACAAGACTAAAAAGAAAAGATAAAAGATAGGGTGCAACTCCCCTATCTTGAAGAGTGGAGTCCCCGGCAACGGCGCCAGAAATTAGCTTTGATGGCTTCTCGCCCCTCGTTGGTTACCCAAAGTGGAAGGTTGAGATGTAGACAACAACAAATTTCCCTCTGTGAAGATACCAAGGTTTGTCTCCAGTAGGACTCCGACAACGACAGGAATGTGACAACGGCGCCAGCAATTAGGCGGTTGACGTGGACCTGCACACACAACATATAACTTTTCTCCTAACGAGTTCAGAGAGGCTGTCAATCCCTCCGGCCTTGTTGTTTACAAAGGATCAAACACACAGGATAATAATGATAGTGATAGAAACGGAAAAGTAAATAAAGCAGAAAATAAATAGTGGGTGTAAACAGTATTGGAAATATGGACCGGGGTCCCATGATGTTCACTAGAGATGTCTCTCTCCCAAAAGACGATAAAATAGCCATGCGAGGTAAACAAATTACAGCTGGGCAATTGACAGGATTATGTGCGCAAACCAATGCTAACTATGCTATAAAGAAAGGAAGAGGCTCAACAACTTGGGTGGTACGCCGAGACAAGTAGACCGAAATCCATCTGCATCTACCTACTAAGCATCCACCTTGAGATATCTATCTAGAACATCTCGCTGGTATTAAGTTGCGAATCCCACCCAAAGTGTAAACTCAAAGCAACAAACAACTGCATTAAAGAACTTTGCATAAAGTAAACAATCCTTGCACCTGCAAGTACAAGCAGCGTTGTTTTATCCCTTGTGGAAACATCACATCCCCTAGACTCATGTTTCTGTCACTCAAGCTAGTCATCAGGGGGCATGAACCCACAATCATGCATAACGTTCCCTCTTGGAGTCACTACCTACTACTTGTCCAAAGCAATAAACAGCAATGGAGAACATGCAAGAATTACTCAAGAACATAAATATAAAAGAGGATAATCAAATATATTACTCAAACACAATCTGAACATAGTCTCATAATCCATCAGATCCCAGCAAACTCAGCATAGCAACAGCAGAAAGATTACATATGTGCCTCGATCATGTAGGGCAGCTCACGAGGTCTAAACCATGAAGAACAAAGAGGGGAGGAGAACATCACATAGCTACTGATCATAGACCCATGGTCCAAGGTGGACTACTCAAGGTTCATCCGGGAAGCATCCATGGTGGTGGAGAAGCTCCCGGAGGTGGTTCCTCCCTTCGGCAGGGTGCCGGGAAGAGGTCTCTTGGTGCTCCCGATCTTGGAAGCGCGGTGGCGGCGGAACAGAGGAGAGATCGCAAAAAAGGGTTCTTTCCCCGGGGGTTTCTCGTCACGGGGAATAAATAGGCGAAGGAGGCAGCCAGAGGTGGACCAGGGGCCCGAGGCGCCCCCCTGGCGCGGCCTAGGGGGTGGACGCGCCAGGTGGCCGCCTGGGCCACCCCTGTCTCCCCTCTGGCCCCACCTGGACTCTTCTGGAAGGTTCCTGTACGCTGATTTTTCCTATATTTTTCCCGGAATTTTTCTGGCACTTTAAATAATGGGAAAACCTGAAATACAAAAACAGCAGAAAACAGGAACTGGCACTGGGGTTCACTGAGTTAATAGGTTAGTCCAAATATGATCAAAAGTGTATGGAAGAGCATCAATATCATAGCAATATCACACAAAATAAGCATGGAGCAAGCAGAAATTAATACGTTTTGGACGTCTCAACTTCTAGTTGTTTCTTCCGTTTAGCCAGTATGTCTTTAGGTTTTAGAACTTTGTCGGATTCTGAGATCTTAAATTTCCAGCAAAGAGAAGGAGAGAATATGAAAAAGGCTTGGGATAGACTTTCTGAAGCACATAAAATAATCATGCCTTGGATACCTACAAAAATTGTGCTTGGAAATTTTTACCATCGTCTCTTTAGATGGTGAAAACACGATCTCGATATTATAGCTGAAGGTGAATTTTTAGAGTGTAATGAAGAAAAAGCTAGTGATATTATAGAAGGATTATCTAGCTTGTTTGTGTTTGATCATGGAGTTGAGGCTATCATGGATAGACTCGACTCTATTGAGGAAAGACTTATTTCTTTGAATATAAGTGGACTGAAAGAATCTACTTCAATTAGAGAAGGGCTTTTAGACATAGAGGGTGAATGGGATCCCTTTATTAGAGTTATCATGTTTAGTCGAGACTTCCTTGATTTTTGTGATATTGGATCCATGATTTCTACCACGCCCAAAGATGTTTACGATTGTTTAAAGCTTACAAGTATGGTCAATTTTTCTGCTTATCATGAACATGCTAATGGAGGTGTCTCTAAGATCTAGGGGAAGGTCAACGATGTACCAGTATTTTTTGCCAAAAGAGATGTTGCGGTTAACTTCTTCATGATGGAGTCAACCAACCAAGGAAACATTGTGCTTGGAAGAGATTTCCTCCGAGCCATGAAGGGCTTCATTGACATATGTAAAGGACAAATACGCTTTCGTGGGAAAGCTAAAGGTACGTATCTTCTCCCTAGATAGGAATGAGAATGGGCTCTTCAAAGAGCAAGTTGCGGGTTTTTATTATCCTATTGATAATGACTTCTTTGAACCTTGATTCTTCTTCTTGCATCATGCCTAGCTCAAAGGCATAAAAAAAGCGTTTATTGGGAGGCAACCCAAAATGTTTTTACCTTCAGTTTTAGTGGTCTTGATGTGTGTTACCACTGTAGCAACATCATTGTATCTTTATTTTCAAGCTTTGTGTCAAGTTTAGCCTCCGATTGCAAGAAAATCAAAAGGTGCGACATGATGTCCACAAATCAGAATATGTTTCCTCTAGTGCAAAAATTCTTTAAAATCACCATATCATATTTTTTTATCTGAATCGTTTTGACAGTATGATCTATACAATTTACTTTCTTCCATCTGTTCTGAGTTTTTTGATTTGAGTTGCAGAAGTGCCCCTAAAAAATTATTTACTACCTGCTGGTCTGTTATTCCCAGATTCTGCCCTGTTTTGCGTTTTCACCGTTTTGCAAATCTTAAGCTTGCCTTTTCTTTGCAAAAACTTTTTGGCAATCTTGAGAAATAGTAGCTCTTCCTAAAAATCATTATTTATAGTAGAGGATAATTATTTTATTACGGGTACTAGACACTCTAATCAGCTTATGATGAGTTCCGTATGAAGGGAGTTTTCAAGTGTGTGAAGGAAGATGATGAAAGAAGATCCGGGAGTGTCAAAATATCAAGCTTGGGGATGCCCCCATTCTCCCCAAGAAATATTCAAGGAGACTCAAGCATCTAAGCTTGGGGATGCCCTCGTGCATCCCCTTCTCCATCAAGAATCATTAGTTCGTTCTTCTCCACACTATATTTTTATCAATTCATATGTTATGTGCTATGCTTGGAGCATCTTGCATTTAATTTTTAGTTTGTTTAGTTTTTTTTGGTGTCATAACAAGTTGGACCCTAACCTTCATTGTTTGAGAGAGAAAACACGCTCCACTTCACCCTTGAGCACAACATAGTTTTCATGCTTATCCTTGTTGAGTGTTCTTTATGTTTTTCTAGCTGCTATCATGTTTAGCTCTTGTTTTCCATGCTTATCTTTTAAGATCTTTTATTTAGGTTGTTGCTTTTGGAACTCTCTTGAGTTTTCATTCTTATCTTGTTTAGAGAGTTGGCCTGTTACACTGAGTTTTGTGTCTTGACTTGAGTAGGTAATTGAGGTTGCTATTTAAGTATAGTAACTTGCAATAGTTTTGAGGTATTGATTTGAGTAATGTTTGGACTTCTGTGTGTCAAGCGCTCAAGCCTATTAGTGATAGGTGTCGTATTTTGGGAAATTCGTGTTTATTTTCGAAAACTAAAAAAAATTAGTTGAGAACTCTAGCTACTAGATGGATCTCTAACCTCTGGAGGGGTTGTAATATATAGAGTACCCTCACGTACCATGGGTCGAGGATGCACAAGGATAACCAACCCCCCATACACTCCTCCTCGGGGTACTTGTCTCTTTGTGATCCTCCTGATTAGATAGAGAGTTACCGATAATAAGTGGATGAGTTCCTTTGACTAATGTGAGTATTTGATTGTTGGCATTTCCGCCATCCATATTTTGCTAGCCTCTTCGGTACCGTGCATTTACCTTTCTCATATTGAGAGTTGGTGCAAAATTCGCCGGTGCATCGAAACCCTTGGCATGATATGCTTTTTCATCATAAACCTCATTATATCCTTCCTAAAAACAACCACCATAACTACCTATCAAGGAATTTCCATAGCTTTTCTGAGATACATTGCCATGCAACATCCATCATCGATCTCATGACTTGATCTTCATGTCATACATGCAGTTGCTTGATCGGGGAACCGCATGTTAGTTGGGCCTTGCCCTTATAATTGCTACATGACGCGTTAGTATCATTGAATATCCTGCTACACTGGGAGAGGCATACATTTGCATACATCATGATAGTTTTTCAGTTTTCTCTATGTTAAGTACTTCTTATAAAGTGTGTGATCTCCTATATCCTTGTAAAATATAGAGTGTCGCCCTTAAAGCGATAAAACACCCCAAAAGAGGACAAATTAAAAGATCCCAAGGAGGACAAATGAGAGATAAATAGAAAGAGCCAAAGAGGCCACAGAAAAAAAAAGAAAAAAGAGAGAGAAGGGGGCAACACTACTATTCTTTTTGAAAGATCCGCACTCGTACTCCAAAGTAATATTTGTACTACATAGAGAGTTTCATATCATTCATGCATAACTATGTGGGGATCCTTACACTATAGAACTTGGCTTGTATATTCCAATGATGAGCCTCCTCAAATGAGCTCTAGATCTTCTTGAGAAAGCGAGTTGGATGCACACCCACTAGTTCCATTGGAGAGCTTCCCATAGCTCACATGTGCATCTGTTGCATGGCAATCCCTACTCCTCACATCATATCTATCATTTGGCTTTGGGACAATTACATTTCTACCCATAGTTATGTCCCACTCGTCTGATTTGCCCCTAGTTTCAAAAAAACAACCTCTCTCCTATGATTGTCCTCATTGATGTGAGCCTTTCACACCTTTTTTGTCTTCCTTCCCCATCATTATTATATTTTCCATCCTAAGTGCTAACTATCTTGCTTACGCTTATTCAGTGCATGAGTGCTCAAAGTTGAAAGGGAGAGGATCAGTTTGACTTGTGACTAACTAGTGGTCTTGGGACGAGTCATAATAAGATTCTAAAGGAGAACAAGTGTGAATTTTTAGTAGTTTGATTTCTCAATTAAACTATATAGTATTTTTATGCTCTAAAACCATCTCCCACTTCTTGCATGCAAACACCATTTGGAGATATTCGAGTCACAGACAGCGAGAGCTCTTGCACCTTTATCTTCTTACTTTGCTAGTTTCAATACCAGATATAGACTCTTGCTTGTTATTGACTTGACTTGAATTACATACCTTTCTTGTTGTACTTTAAAGTTAACATATTTGTTTGTAGCCTGTCACCACAAAAATCATCTTTGTTATCATTTACCTGTCCCAAACGTATCTATAATTTCTGCTTGTTCCATGCTTATATGGGTGACTTTGCTATATGTTTTGCTACACTCATACCTTTTTCATCATATTTTGACTAACCTAATAACTCAGTGCCCCAATGCCAGTTTATGTCTGTTGTTGTCTGTGCATTTCAGGAAAATACCAATATTTAAAGTGCTCGGAAAAATCAGGAAAATCATATTAAAAAATAGCACAATAGAAGACTCCAGAAGCCCGAAGGACAGTCGGAGGGGCCACCCCCTACACAAGGTGGGTGCCTGGCGCTGCCATGAGGTGGCCACGCCGCCTGGACGCCTGGTCAGGTGGGCGCCCCTGGTGCCCCCCTTTGGCCTATATTTACCTCCTGTTCCGAAATCCCTTGGGAGGTCCTCCGTTACGCGATTTTCACCAGTGTTCCGCCGCCGTCGCGATCCCGAGATCGGGATCGCTAGAAGACCCTGTCTCGGCACCGTGTCAGAGGGAGGATTGATTTCCAAGAGCTTCTCCACCACCATGAGCGCTTCACGAAAGTGCCATGAGTAGTCCCCCTTGGACCATGGGTCCATCACCAGTAGCTATGTGATGTTTTCTCTCCAATATTGTGCCTCAATTCTTAGCCCTTGTGAGTTGCCCTACATGATCAAGGCACCTATGTATTAGTTTCTGTGTTGCTATGCTGTGTTTGTTGGGATCCGATGGATTATGAGATTATGTTCACATTGTAATGAGTAATATATTTGGTTACCTTTTATGTTTTAGTTCTTGAGTAATTCTTGCATGTTCTCCGTTGTTTTTTATTGCTTTGGCCAAGTAGTAGATAGTAACTGCAATAGGGAGTGTTATGCTTGATTGTGGGTTCATGCCCCCCGATGTCTAGCTTGAGTGGCAGAAACATGAGACTAAGGGATGTGTTGTTCCGACTTGGGAGAAAACAACGGTGCTTGTAACTACAGTTGCAAGGATTGTTTACCTTATGCAAAGTGTGTAAATGCAGTTGTCTGTCTCTTTGATCCTACAGTTTGGCTGGGGTTCGCAACTTAATACCAGCGAGATGTTCTGGATAGATATCTCAAGGTGGATTATTAGTGAGTAGATGCTTATGAATAAACGGTCTGCTCGTCTCGGCGTACTGCCCATAAGATTGAGCTTCTAGCTTTCTTGTAGCATAATTATCATTGTGGTGCGTTTATAATTCTGTCAATTGCCCAGCTGTAATTTGTTCACCAACCATAGTTATTTATCCTCTTTTGGGAGAGAGACATCACTAATAAAAATCATGGGACCCAGTCCATATTTCCACCATAGTTTACACTGGTAATCTTTATTGATTTTATTTCCTTTCCATGGCAATCACCATTATTATTACCCTTGCATTTTGATCCTTTGTAAACAACAAGACCAGAGAGATTGACAACCTCTCTATACTCGCCGGGATAGAATTTATTTGCTTTTGTGTGCAGGTCCATGTCAAGTGAGTAACTTATCTCAAATGGAGCCTTGCTCGTTTGACCACCTACTCATAGCTCTTAGAGTCCTATTTGATTGATTACCTTGGTATGTTCATCGAGGGAAATTTTCTTCTATCTACATCATAACCGTCCACTTGGGGTAACCAACGAGGAGGTGTTATCTACACCCATCAAACACGTCCAGCATTTCGGGGTGTGAGAGTGTTCGAGTCGTCTGGTTACTTCCGTCTTCGCTTTGCGGGCTAGTTGTTCATGACATGATGTTCATGCGAGGGACTGCCTGAGCGACGTTTGTTACGAGAACGGCCAGTCGAGTTCATCTCTACTCCTTCGTTGATGCAGAACTCTCGGATTTGTTTAGAGATATCATGATGATTGCAGTGATGGTCGTTACAATCGATGGAGATTGCTTCGCGGCGAGTGACACGACTGACTTTTGGAGTCGTCGTGTGGCCGAGTGATTGAACTAGAGAAATTTTGATGTCGATTACCGGCACCTCAGTTGATGCCGGTTTTGGCTTCACAGGTTCCGATTGGGCTTGGTTCGCCGATCGGGGAGTGCTCGTCGCTTGATGTAATTCTTGAATCCTGCGAAATCCAGGATCGGACTTGCACGCTGATCGGGTGCGGCTAGTCGTGAGATAGGAAAGTGCGCGGTGACATTGAGAGTCCCGAGTAGATCGATCCCCGCTTGAGTTGTCGATAAAGTCGCCGAGTTGTCGGTTGCTGATGATGGAACCACCGAGAATGTGAATCCAACCTGCATCTTCCCCACGACTGGTTCCAATTGACGTGGTGTGATCATGGTAAATCCCATGGCTAGATACACTGGGTTGATTGAAGGGGGTGGAGTGCAAGGTTGGTTATCTCGTCGGCTAACAGGAGACAGGGATTTACCCAGGTTCAGGTCCCTCGAACGGTAAAACCCCTACTTCATGCTCGATGTATTATGTGATGGAGGCGATTACAGTGGAGGTTCCAGTGAGATTGCTCAGGCCGGAGGTATTGCGATGAGTATTGGATTGACCTAGACGTGCCCTCTCCCAGCCTTTATATACTAGGATAGGTCTCGAGGAGTCCGTCTAGGCTTACATGGAGACTTTCCTATTCTATCTAATCTTGCCCGCCAAGTCTTGGACCAATGTAGGAGCATTCGTCGGTGCCTCAGGTGGGCTTATATTGGGCCTTCCGAGGCTTCTACTGGGCCACCAGTCTTCACACGCACCAGGAACCCTCACGGTAAGGAGTCGTGGGGGTATCTCCTCGTCAATCGGGATCAACAGAAGTTCCTTTCCTGGCACCCTGCCGGAGGGAGGATTGATGTCCGGAGGCCCCTCCCTAACATTGATTGCCTCTGAGATGCTTCGTGAGTAGTTCCTCCTTGGACCTAGGGTTCATGGCAGCAAGCTAGTTGATGTATTCTCTCCAATCTTTTGATTCAATGTCTATTCCTTGTGAGCTTCCTATCATGATCAAGGCATATATGTTATAGTTTCCATGTTGTTATGTTGTGTTTGTTGGGATCCGATGGATTATGAGATTATGTTCATATCGTAGAAATACTATATTTTGATATCTTTTATATTGTGTTCTTGAGTGTTCTTGCATGTTCTCCATTGTAGTTTATTACATTGCCCAATTAGTAGATTGTAACTCCAAGAGGGAGCGTTGTGCTAGATAGTTGGTTCATGCCTCCTGATGACCAACTTGAGTGAAAGAAATGTGTTGTTGCCATTAGGGGTAAAACAACGTTGCTTTTGACTACATTTTATAAGTGTTGCTAACATTATGCATAGAGTGTTAAAGCAATTGTTCATTGCTTTGGGTTTGAAACATATAGTTGTGGCTCGCAACTTAATAATAGTGAGATGTGATGGATAGATATCTCAAGGTGGATGATTAGTAAGTAGATGGTTATGTATAAACTGTCTACTTCTCTTGGTGTAATGCCCACACAATTGAACCTTGCCCTCTGTGCTAGCATAATTAGCATTGTGGTGCGTTTATAATTCTGCCAATTGCCCAGTTGTAATTCATTCACCCAGCATAATTTGTATTGTTTTTGGGAGAGAGACATCACTAGTCGCCATGATGTCCCGGTCCATATCACCACCATATATTTACACTATTGTTATTTCTTGTTTTCCTTTATTTTCAGTTGCATATTTTTATTAGCTGTTGTGTTTTAACCTTTGTAAACAGCAAGGCCGGAGGGATTGACAACCTCTCTAACTGGTTGGGAGCAAAGTTACTTGTGTCTTGTGTGCAGGTCCAAGTCAAGAATAATTTTTCGCACCATTTTTCTTTGCCATCTTCTTGTCTTATCTGTAATGCTACGGGAGACATAAACCCTGGTCTCTTCACCATGGGAAATTTTCTACTATCTACAACATTACCTTCCACTTGGGGTACCCGACGAGGAGGTGTTATCTACACCCATCAAGCTAATTTCTGGCGTCGTTTCCAGGGAAGCAAGCAAAATACTATACCCATCAACTTGCGTGTCAGAATAATTTATGTCATTGTTACCGGGGATTCCAAGCTTCAAGATAGGGGAGTTGCACGCTACCTTTTACCTTTTCTTTTTAGTCTTATGAGTTTACCTTTCTGTCTTTACTTTTGCTTGCGTTTCCCTTACGAAAAAGTCAAAACAAATTAGTTGCCTAGTTTCTACTTTGCTTTCTTGTCTTCGTTTGTTTTTAGTAGTAGTTAGTACGTCTAGCTCTTTTCCCTTTGATGCTTTACATGAATCCGAAGTCATTGCTTTTAGACAAAAGAATGGAGAGAGGATGAAAAATACTTGGGATAGACTTTCTGAAGCACACAAAAGAATTATGCCTTTAATACCTATGTGTGTTTTGCTTAGAACTTTTTATTATGGTGTCTTTAGGTGGTGTAAGCACTCTTTGGATTTATTGGCTGGAGGAGATTTTGTAGAGTGTGAAGAATTAAAGGCTCTTGCTATTATAGATGGTTTATCTAGTTTCTATGTTTATGATCATGGAGTTGATGCTATCATAGATAAACTTGGTAATATTGAGAGAAAGGTTGATGCTTTAAGTTTGAAGGAAATGGAGATACACACAAAGGGTGGGAAAGATCTTCTGGAGGTGGCGATGTAGATAGCAGCAAATTCCCCTCGGTGAAGATACCAAGCTTATCGAATCCAGTAGGACTCTAAATTCTTTCAAGTAGATAGACACCAACAACGGTGCTAGAAATTGCTTGGCATGGACCTGCACACAAGCACATATGTACTGTCACACCCAGCTAGGCAGAGGGGTTGTAAATCCCCGTGTCTTAACGTTTAAATAAGGTAGACGTATAGGGTAGATAAAATTTTAAAAGTAAAACAAGAAAAAGTAAATATACTAAATAAATTACAGAGGGTACAAACTAATGATGATGATATGGACCAGGGTGTCACGACATTCACTAGTGATGTCTCTCTCCCAATAGACAGTACAAATTATGTTGTATGAACAAATTACAGCTGGGCAACTGACATAATTATATCACAATGCTAATTATGCTATTGAGAGTGCAAGGTTCCGTCATTTAGGCATTACACCAAAGCAAGTAGACCAGAATCCAAAGCAGCTACTACTAAATATCCACCTTGATAATTCCAATTCAGAACGTCTCGTAGGTATTAAATAGTGAGAAACATCTATAAGCTGAAAACTCAAAGCAACGAACAAATTTTTTAACACTCAATGCGTAATGTAAGCAACACTTGCAACACGCAGTCACTGATGGCACTGAAGTAGTGCTCCTCGTTGGCTACCCAAAGTGGAAGGTTGATATGTAGCTAGCAGTAATTTACCTTACGCGGTGCCTGTAAGGTTTGTCTCCGGCGGACTCCGAATTCTGCAAGTAGGTGTCAACGGCGCCAGATATTAAGTTGCCGGATGGAAACGAGTTCAGAGAGGTTGTCAATCTCTCCGGCCTTGTTGTTTACAAAGTATAAAATGCAAGGGTAGATGGTAGTGATAATTGCAACAAAAGCAAAGGCAGTAAAATAAAGTGGAGGTGTAAACAATGGTTGAAATACGGACCGGGGTCCCATGATGTTCATAGTGATGTCTCTCTCCCAAAAGACGATAAAACAACTAAGCTGGGTGAATAAATTAAAGCTGGGCAATTTACATAATTATAAACGCATCGCAATGCTAATTATGCTACTTGAAAGTAAGAGGCTCAAAAGTATGGGCAGTACGCCAAGACAAGTACTGAAATAAGTCTGCATCTATTCACTAATCATCCACCTTGAGATATCTATCCAGAAAATCTCGCTGGTATTAAGTTGCGAGCCCCACCCAAAGTGTAAATTGAAACCAACAGACAATTGCATTAACAATCTATGCGTAAGGTAAACAATCCTTGCAACCGCGGTTACAAGCACCGTTGTTTTCTCCCTGATGGCAACAACACATCCTCTAGTCTCATGTTTCTTTCACTCAAGCTAGACATCGGAGGGCATGAACCCAAAATCATGCATAACACTCCCTCTTGGAGTTACTATCTACTACTTGGCCAATGCAATAAAAATCAATGGAGAACATGCAAGAATTACTCAAGAACAAAATATAAAAGGAGAACCAAATATATAACTCATCACGATCTTAACATAATCTCATAATCCATCAGATCCCAGCAAACACAACATAGGAACAGAAGGAAAATTACATAGGTGCCTTGATCATGTAGGGAAGCTCACAAGGACTAAACATTGAAGAACAAGATTGGAGAGAAGACATCACATAGCTACTGATCATGGACCCATGGTCCAAGGGGACTACTCACGGCACATCCGGGAAGTATCCATGGTGGTGGAGAAGCTCCCGGAGGTCAATCCTCCCTCCGGTAGGGTGCCGGGAAGAGTTCTTCTGGTTGTCCTGATCTTGGTAGCGCGGCGGCGGAGGAACAGAGAGGTATTTCGCGATGCGGGATTCTCCTCGAGGGTTTCCTGGACGAGGGGAAAAAATAGGCCGAAGGGGGCACCAGAGGTGGGACCCACCTCCCAGGCGCCCTGATGGCACTTGGCTGCCTGGGAGGGGGTGGCCCCCTACGTCACTTCTTCGGTGGTTCCGGAAGATTTCGTGACGCTGATTTTTATTCTGATTTTTCTAGAATTTTTGGAGCATTTTAAATTGGGGAAAATCACTGCAACTAAAGACATCAGCAAGCAGAAACTGGAACTGGGTGCACTGAGTTATTAGGTTACTCCAAATATGTGTAAAATGATATGAAAGTGTAGCAAAACAACTAGCAATTTCACATAAAAGTGCATGGAACAACCAGAAATTATAGATATGTTTGGGATGTATCAACATCCCCAAGCGTAATTCTTGCTCATCCTCGAGTAGGTAAATGATAACACAGATAATTTCTGTGGTGACATGCTAACACACATATAAGAACTTCAAAGTAAAGAAAAGTGAGATGTGCAATTCAAGTCAAGATAATGACAAGCAAGAGTCTTAGTATTAATTCTAGCAAAGCATAAACATAAAGGTGCAAGAGCTCTCGCTGTCCATGACTCGAATATCTCCAAATGGTGTTTGCGTGCAAGCAATGGGATATATATATAGTTTAATTGAGAACACAATCTAGTAAAGTTTCACACCTGGTCTCCTTCGGGATCTTATTTTGACTAGTCCCCAGACCACTAGTCAGGTACAAATCAAACTGATCCTCTCCATTTCGACTTTGAGAACTCATGCAATGGATGAGCGCGAGCAAAATACGTTGCCATTTAGGATGGCAAAGAGAGAAATCATGGGGAAGGAAGATAAAAAGGGTGTGAAAGGCTCACATCAATGAGGAAAATCATAGGCGAGAGAAAGCCAAATGATAGATATGATGTGAGGGGTAGGGATTGCCATGCAACGGATGCACATATGAGCTAAGGTAAGCTCTCCAATGGAACTAGTGGAGGTGCATCCAACTTGCTGCTCATGAAGACCTAGAGCTCATTTTAGTAGGCTCATCCTTGGAATATGCAAGCCAAGTTCTATAATGTAAGTGTCCCCACATAGTTATGCATGAATGATAATATCTATGGAGTACAAATATAGCAATGGAGTACGATATTTCAAAAGGAATAGTAGTGTCGCCCCCTTCTCTCTTTTTATTTCCTTTTCTCATTTTTCTATTTTTTGTATTTTTGTGGCCTCTTTGGCTCTTTATATTTATCTCTCATTTGTCCTCTTTGGGATCTTTTCCTCACTTAAGGGCAACACTCTATATTTTACAAGAATATAGAAGATCTTCGCACTTTATAAGAAGTACTCAAACATAAAGAAAGAATGAAAACTATCATGATGTATGCAAATGTATGCCTCTGCCAGTGTAGTAGGATATGCAATGATACTAGCGCGTCATGTAGAAATAATAAGGACAAAGCCCAACTATCATGCGACTCCTCGATCAAGCAAAAGCATGTATGACATGAAGATCAATTCATGAGATGGTGGATGTTGCATGGCAATGTATCTCAGAATGGCTATGGAAATGCCTTGATAGGTAGGTATGGTGGCGGTTTTGAGGAAGATATAAGGAGGTTTACGATGACAGAGCATATCATTCCAAGGGTTTAGATGGACCGGCGAAGTATGCGCCAACTCTCAAGGTGAGAAAGGGAAATGCGCGGCACCGAAGAGGCTAGCAAAATATGGGAAGGTGGAAGTGACAACAATCAAATACTCGCATTAGTCCGAAGAAATCATGCACTTATTATCGGTAACTCTCTATCTAATCGGAAGGTTCACAAAGAGAAAAGTACCCCGAGGAGGAGTATATGGGGGTTTGGTTATCCTTGCGCATCCTCGACCCATGGTACATGAGGGTACTCTATATATTCCAACCCTTCCAGAGGTTAGCGATCCATCAAGTAGCTAGAATTGTCCACTAATTTTGTAGTTTTTGAAAATAAGCACGGATTGCCCAAAATACGACACCTATCACTAATAGGCTCAAGCTCTTGGCACCTTGATGCCCAAACGTTAATCTAATCAGTACCTCAAAACAATTGCGTGTTACTACTACACTTGTAATAGCAACCTTAATTACCTACTCATGCAAGACACACAACTCAGTGCAACAAGCCAACTCTGTAAACAAGATAAACATGAAGACTCAAGAGAATTACTAGAACAACCTAAACAAAATATCTTAAAAAGATAAACATGGAAACTAAGAGCTAAGCATGACAACAGCTATGAAAAGATATAACGAACACACACAAAAAGAGATAAGCATGCAAGCCTATGTTGTGTTCTACGGTGTAGTGGAGCATGTTTCTCTCCCAAAAAATGAAGGCTAGGATCCAACTTGTTATGATCAACAAGAAAAACTAAAACAAACTTAAAATTAAAGAGCGAGACGCTCCAAGTCTAGCACATAACATATGAAGCGATAAAAGTATAGCATGGAGAAGGACGAACTAATGATTTTTGATGGAGAAGGGGATGCACGGTGGCATCCCCAAGCCTAGATGCTTGAGTCTCCTTGGATATTTATTCGGGGTGTATGGGGGCATCCCCAAGCTTGAGCGCTTGACACTGCTGAATCTTCTTTTATCATCTCCCTTCGCATACTTGAAAATTCCCTTCATACGGAAGTCATCATAAGCTGATTAGAGTGGTTAGTACCCATGATAAAATATTTTTTCTCCACTGGAAATAAAGATATTCTTGAAGAGCTACTATTTCTCAAGATTGCCAAAAAGTTTTTGCAAAGAAAAAGAAAGCTTAAGGTTTGCAAAACGAAGAAAAGACAAAACATGGAAGAATCTGTGAAAAACAGACCAGCATGTATTAAAAAACAATTTCGGGGTACTTCTGCAACTCAAATAAAAAACTCAGAATTGATGCACGAAATCCAATTGTATGGAGAATGCTGTCAAAAAATGCAAATCAAAAAGATGATCTGGTGATTTATAGCCAATTTTTTCGTCAAGGGGACAAAATCTGTTTCTGGACAGCATGTCACAACTTTTCAACTTTCTTGCAATCGGAGGCTAAAACTTGGCACAAAGCTTGAAAATAAATATAAAATTATGTTGCTACAGTACTAACAAGCATCAAGACCACTAAAACTGAAAGTAAAAACATCTTGGGTTGCCTCCCAACAAGCGCTTTCTTTTATGCCTTTTAGCTAGACATGATACAAGAAAATCAAGTTTTATCAATATCAAAAGAATAGCTTGCCTGTGTAACGGACTCATAAGGTAACTTGATTTTCTTTCGAGGGAAGTGTTCCATTCCCTTTTTGAGGGGGAAATTAAATCTAATGGTCCCATCTTTCATGTCAATGATAGCACCAACGGTGCGAAGAAAAGAACGTCCCAAAATAATTGGACATGAGGGGTTACACTCAATGTCCATATCAAGAAAATAAACGGGAATGTAATTATCATTGACAATAATAAGAGCATCATCAATCCTTCCTAAAGGTTTCTTCATGGAAGAATCAACAAGATGAACACCAAAAAAACAAGTATCAAAAGGTTTCAAATTAAGCATATGACACAATCTGTTGGGCATAACGGAGGCACTAGCTCCAACATCACATAAAGCATAGCAGGAGAAGTTATTCCATTTAATATTGACTATGGGATCCCAACCATTTTCTAGCTTCCTAGGGATGGAAGTCTCAAGCTTGAAGTTCTCCTCCCTAGCTTTGATAAGAGCATTGGTAATATGCTCGGTAAAGGCAATATTGATACGTCTCAAACGTATCTACTTTTACAAAAACTTTTGCTATTGTTTTGGCTTCATTCTTGCATGATTTGAACGAAACTAACCCGGACTGACGCTGTTATCAGCAGAGCTACCAGTGCTGTTTTCTTTTGTGCAGGTTTCTGGATATTTAGGTACGCTGGAAAAATGCCAAAAATATATATAAAAAATCAGCATTCCGGAAGCTTTCGTAAGTCCAAAGGGGGCCCACAGGGCAGCGAGGGGGCAGCCAGGAGGGTGCCTGGCGCGGCCCAACCCCTGGCCGCGCCACCTGCCCTCCTGGCTTGGTCCCACGTCCCCCGGTGCCCTACTTTGGCCCTATTTGTTCTCCCGACGTAGAAACCCCAGAATAGAAGTCGCTTTTCCAATCTACGTCGCGGAACCGCCGCAACCTTCTGTTCTTCTCCGGGAGAGCTAATCTGGAGGCTCCTTTGGCCTCCGGTGAGGGGAGATCATCGCCATCGTCATCGCCATCACCACTCCATCCTCCCTCCATGACTTCTCCATCCATGTGTGAGTAATTCCCTACTGTAGGCAAAGGGGATGGTAGGGATTGGATGAGTTAGATCATGTAATAGTTCAATCAGATTGTTGGGGGCATGTTGCCTATCATCTACTTGGTGTTTATCATCTCTGTTACAACTTGTTGCTCTTAATGCTTGTCACTTTGGGCCCGAGTGCCATGATTTCAGATCTGATCACCCTTTTGTTTCTTGAGTTTGTGGTGTTCTTGATCCTATCTATGAGTTGTATGCACCTATTATAGTCCGGAACCGGCGATCCCAATGGTGACAGCTTGGGACACCAAAGGGGATGGACTATAATTTGAGGATTCCGTGTATCCATGAAGTGTTAATGCTTTGTTCCGGTCCTCTTTGACAGGAGTACCTTAATCCCCCTAAGTTATTTTTGGCCCCGTTTGTAGCGGGAGGGTAGGACAAAAGATGTTGTGCAAAGTTCTTATTGCAAGCACGTACAACTACCCTGGGATGCACGCCTGATGTTTGATATTTGCCTAGATGATCCTTTCTTTTCTGTGAGCCTTGCTCGTGTTAGAATCTATTACATGTTAGTTCTCATCCAAGCAGCGCCCAACCATCCATCTCCCTAGCCTACAGTGTTTTGTTTCCTGCTGGTTACTAGTTGTTTACTTTTGCTGTTTCACCACCAACATCACCACAATTATCACCACCAATACTACCACTGTATCACAGTTGCTACTAATACCTTTGTGCAAGCAAATGTTTATTTTAGGTGCGGTTGAATTGACAACTCAATTGTCAAAGCCTATACGTATTCTTTGTGTCCCCAAGTGTCGAATCAATAAATTGGGTTATCTTGCCCGCGAAGACTATCTCGATCCCCTACAGTTGAGGGTTATCAAGTACAATTTTTTGCGCCGTTGTCGGGGACCATAGCTTTATTTACAGGTCTACTTGAAGTATCCTACCTTCTGCACGCTATCCACTATGGGTAAGAAAGGAGACCCCAAGGTTCCGATCTTACCATCCCGTACGAGAAGAGGTACTGCTCTTAGCTCTAGTGCTAAACTTGATTCACCTTCAGTTATGAGTCAGTTTGATTCACCTCAATTACATGCTACTTCTACTGAGTCTGGCAATATGTCAGATACTTTTGATGGTGCTTCTACTACCTTTGAGACTATAGGTTCACTTGGTTCTTTTATTGAAGAACAGATTGCTGCTGCTGCCCGATTCTTGGGTGTTGAAATTCCTGTTACCCAAACACCTATTGGAAAAACTCATAACTTTGCTGGCCTTAAGGAGAAACTCCTTGAGGATGATTATATTATGCTTGATCATGATTTTTGCAGGGAGCTTAATGAATGTGCTGATTCCGACCCTACTACTATAAAGAAGTTGCTAGCAAAGCATTCCCTGAAGAACAAGTTTACTCCTGATCCTACTTTTGCTACGTCTCCTATATGCATCACTGATCCTGATTATGATTTCTCTGTTGACCTTTCACTTATATCTACGTCTAGAGGATGTGCTGTGGCCACAAGGGGGAAAACAACGGTGCTTGTAACTGCGATTGCAAGGATTGTTTACTTTACGCAAAGTTCTTTTTAATGCAGTTGTTTGTTGCTTTGGGTTTACACTTTGGGTGGGGCTCGCAACTTAATACCAGCAAGATGTTCTGGATAGATATCTCTAGGTGGATGATTAGTAGTAGATGCAGATGGATTTCGCTCTACTTATTTTGGCGTACTGCCCATGCTTATGAGCCTCTTCCTTTCTTTTATAGCATAGTTAGCATTGCGGTGCGTTTATAATCCTGTCAATTGCCTATTTGTAATTTGTTGACCTCGCATAGCAGTTCTATCGTCTTTTGGGAGAGAGACATCACTAGTGAACATCACGGGACCCCGGTCCATAATCTCATCACTGTTTACAAGCTTATTTCCTTTTCAGTATTCACTTTCAGTTGCTATCATTATCATTATCTCTTGTGTTTGATCCTTTGTAAAAAACAAGACCGGAGAGGTTGACAACCTCTCTGAACTTCGTTGTGAGCAAAGTTAATTGTGTTGTGTGCAGGTCTGCGTCAGGTGCGCCGCTTGGGGTAACCCACTACTAGGGAAATAGCTATACATGGAAAGCTTATTAGTGGCGCATATAGAAAGCCATGCGCCACCATCTGTTATGGGTGGCGCACTGGAAAATAATGCGCCACCCATAAGACCTTATGGGTGGCGCATTATTTTCCAGTGCGCCACCCCTAAGAGTGGGCTAGCCTGGATGACCTTATACGTGGCGCATCTACCAATATGCGCCACCCCTAAGGACCTTATAGGTGGCGCATTCTGTAAATGCGCCACCCCTAAGAGCTTAGGGGTGGCACATTCTGTAAATGCGCCACCCATAAGGTCCTTAGGGGTGGCGCATTGCCCTAATGCGCCACCCATAAGAGCTTAGGGGTGGCTCATTTCACCAATGCGCCACCACTGACTTCCTATATGCGCCACTAAATGCCTAGAGCTGCCCTTATCTACTCCACCCCACCGACCACCTCTCATTCACTCCACACAATTCTCAAACTAGATCCACTCTTCTCACCCTAGATCTATTCGGTTTTCTCCTCCTCCCCACCTCATTTCTTCCATTTATCCATCGATACTTGGCATTACATCTATTTTGTTTCATATTGAAGTAAGTGGACCTCCTCCCAAACTCTTTTGTTCCATTTATGACCCATATACTTGCCTTTATTATCTTGGGGTTTGTTGTATATGTGAAGCTTGGGTTTGATGTATATGTGAATCTTGTGGTGGTTTGATGTATACGTGAAGCTTATGGTGGTTTGATGTATATGTGTATCTTGAGTGGCAAATGTTTTGCCGAAATGTCGATTCATTTCCGCTTCGGCAAATTTCTGGCGCACTCTCCGCATGCTCCCATGCATTATTAGGGAAGGTCATGCCGAATTTTTCCGGCGACGACTGTGATATATAATTGTGTTGCTCTCTCCGTGCACGCAGGTGATCGACCATGGTCCGCGAGATGCTGATCGATATCACCGTGGCTAGGTGGATGCAATGTGCGACAAACGACATGCTAAGGAATAATAGGTCGGATATAAGATGTCCGTGTCGGAGATGCAAACTGCAGTGCGTGACCGAGCCTGATTCCGGAATATTGCAAAGACACCTGAAGCGTAATGGTCTGATGGATGGCTACACACGATGGATAAGTGATGAAGCTGGTGAGGAGGACGATGTCAATGGTGGGGCGCCAGTAAATGAGGAAGGGAAACCAAAAAACAGCGGCGGGCGAGATGACGAAGAGCATCCCGTACATGATCATGAAGAAGATGCCGAAGCGGATCATGTAGATCAAGATGCCGGACATGAAGATCAAGATGTCGGACATGATGAGGATTCAAGCTGGGTGCGGGACCCTCATGTTCAAGAGTTGCATGTCAAAGAGGCGTTGAACGCAAGAGGTGCAGCTAGAGAGAAAGCCAAGATGGCGCAACTCGAGAAAGACGCGATTACGAATTTGTACGAAGGATGCAACGACGGGGATACCCGCTTGAATGTAACACTTGGGGCTATGGAGATGAAGTCAAAACACAAATGGACCGACGAAAGCTTCGATGATAACATGGCATTCTGGCATGATCGTCTTCCGAAGGGCAACACATGCCCAACTAGTATCGCTGAGGCCAAGAAAGTCCTTTGCCCTCTCGATCTTCCGCACGTTAAATACCACGTCTGCATAAATGATTGCATGATCTATCGGGGTGAGGACGAAGATAAAACCACATGTTCGGTGTGCGGTGTTAGTCGATACAAGAGAGGGAAGAAAGTTCCTAGAAAAGTGGTATGGTACTTTCCGATCACTCCTCGTCTGCAGAGGTATTTCGTAGATCCCGAGGAAGCAAAGCTCATGACCTGGCACGCGGATAGAAAGAAGATAAAAGAGGATGACCCGAACCCGGATCCGGAAAAGGAGGACATGCTGAGGCACCCTTCAGATGGTAGCCAATGGACTGCGTTGGACCTCGAATACCCAGATTTTGGGAAAGAACCAAGGAACCTCAGGATTGGTGTGAGCGCCGATGGAGTCAATCCGTTTGGCGGCCAGAGCAGCACACACAGTACCTGGCCCGTGTTTGTATGCATATACAACCTTCCCCCCTAGAAGTGCATGAAGAAAAAGTACATAACAATGTGTATGCTAGTTCAAGGGCCGAAACAACCAGGTACGGACCTCAATCTATATCTGCAGCTGTTGAAAGAGGAGCTAGAAACGTTATGGAAAGACGGAGTCAATACGTGGGACGCCGCGGCAAAAGAATATTTCCCAATGAAAGCCGCGGTGATCACGACGGTGCACGACTATCTCGGATACGGATATTTCTCAGGGCAGGTGGTCCAAGGATTCTGTGCATGCGTTAGGTGCATGGATAATACAACGTACCGCCAGCTACCAAAAGATCCCGGATCTTCAAAAACCGTGTTCCAGGGGTCTCGGAGGTGGCTTCCTAAGAAACACGCGTGGAGAAAACGGGGACATCTGTTCGATGGAAGCGAGGAGCTCCGAGCACCCCCAGCTAGAAGGAGCGACAAAGAAATCGACAACTTGCTGAAAACTTGGAAAGAGTGCCCCGCGCCGGGAAAGAAAAAAAAGAAGACTCAGGCGTTGATGAGGGTATGGAAAGCGAGGTCTGTATTCAGGGATTTGAAATACTGGAGTCTACTCCGCAGTCCTCATAGCCTTGATCTAATGCATATCACAAAGAACGTGTGCGAGAGCTTGTTTGGCACGCTCCTCAACATGCCGGAGAAGACCAAGGACGGGCCAAAAGCAAGGAATGACTTGAAATTTATGGGCATCAGGAGGGAACTTCACCCCCCTAGTGACGACGATGATGAGCCGGAGGAGGAAGAGGATACGGAAACGCAAAACTCTCGCAAACGAAAAAGGACGACCAAGAAGAAGACCGGTATTGATCACTGCCCCCCGGCATGCTTCACTCTGTGCGAGGAGGAGATCAAGCGGTTTATCCACTGCCTCATAGGAGTAAAATTTCCGAACGGCTACGCGGGGAAGATAAGCAGATACCTAGACGAGGCGAAGCAGCGTTTCAGCGGGATGAAATCTCATGACTGTTTCGTGCTGATGATGCAGATTCTCCCGGTTGCGATGCGAGGGATAATGGACGAGCACGTCCGTAAAACGTTGTTTGGCCTTTGCAACTTTTTTGACGTCATCTCCCGGAAGTCGATTTGCGCTACGCGACTCAAAAGGCTACAGGAGGAGATCGTGCTCATACTATGCGAGCTTGAGATCTATTTCCCGCCCGCGTTCTTCGACATTATGGTGCATCTGCTGATCCACGTCGTGGAGGATATCGTCCAACTCGGGCCTGCGTTTCTGCGCAGCATGATGCCGTTCGAAAGGATGAATGGGCACATCAAAAAATACGTTCGTAACAGGTCTTGTCCAGATGCAAGCATAGCGAAGGGCTTTCTAACCGAAGAGTGCATCTCTTTTTGCACGAATTATCTCAACACCGAGAACCCTGTTGGTCTGGCCGTCAACAAGCACTTTGGCAGGACCGATGGGTGTGGTCACCACGAGGGAAGCCGCGCAATGCATGTCAACTTTGACGGTCGAGACATCGACTTTGAAAGAGCAAGCCTAGTCGCGCTACAACACATCCAGCTGGTCGATCCTTGGATAGCAAAGCACAAGGATTTAATCAGGAAGAAGTACAGTGACCAGGGCCTGCAGATAACGGACCGAGATCCACGGCTAATCAAAGAGCACAACTCCGGTTTCATGACTTGGTTCAGGGACGAGCTTCGTGCTAATCCCCCGCGAAGGAACGCTTCCGAGGACGAAAAGATGATATTCACCTTGTCACAGGGTGCCGCACGCAACCTGATGACCTATCAAGCGTATGATATCAACGGCTACACATTTTACACGGAGGAAAAGGACAATAACTGCGATTACCAGAACTCAGGGGTAACGGGGATATTCTACACCGATGACGTCAAGGAAAGATTCTATGGAAGGATCGAGGACATATGGGAGCTCGACTACTGTGGAGAGAAGGTGCCGATGTTCCGTGTGAGATGGGCCAAGACCGTCGTAAAAGAAGACCGGTACTTCACCACCATGGTTATACCCGAAGCCAAATCCAAGTCTGCGGGCGCAAACGTCACCGCGAAAAATGAGCCATGGGTATTGGCTAGCCAAGTGGACCAATGCTTCTTCATTACCGACCCATCAAAGCCGAGCCGCGTTGTAGTGAGGAGAGGCAAAAGAAACATCATCGGAATGGATGGAGTCGCCAACGAGCAAGACTTTGACAAGTACGGCGACCCGAAGATGGAGGATGACTACGCCGCTCAGGATACATACACCACAACCCTACCGAAGAAAGGTCTCCTCCCGTTCAAGAGGAAAAGTGAAGGCGTCCCGGGCCTAAATTATTCAACCACGACAAAGAAGGGCAAGAAGAAGATCGTGAGAAAACGATAGCTAGATAGCTAGCTCCAAATTTAAGAAAAATATTTTGTAATTCATGATCACTTTGTGTATGCATGGATTTAATATGCACTTTGTAATTGATGATCACAATCTTATGTTTCCAAATGCCGCCACACCTTGTGTTTGTGGATCTTGGTTCGGCGACGACACGGTTAAGGCATGGTATGTGGATCGATATGATCACATTATTATGTTTGAAGTGTATGAACATCGACGATACACAATCGAAGCACGTACCATTCTCAAAAGGTCGGTTAGATCAAGTACTCCCTCCGTTTATTTTTACTCCGCATATAAGATTTGGTCAAAGTCAATCTTAATAAAGTTTGACCACTTTTATAGAAAAATGTACTCCATAATTATTATTTTTAAATGGTTTCACTTTAATTAAAAAATAAATAATTGTTTAAACTCTAATTAAAAAATAAAAAAAGCTGAGGGGTGGCGCATATTGTTGAAATGCGCCACTAAGTGTTCTTAGGGGTGGCGCATTTTGCCAGAATGCGCCACCAACAGGTTTCTTATGCGTGGCGCATTTTGCCGAGATGCGCCACGCATAAGAAACCTGTTGGTGGCGCATTCTGGCAAGATGCGCCACCCGTATGCCTTAACCTCCAACTAACCCGCACAGTAACCACCATTCGCCCCCACCTCTCACTCTCCTCTAGCCACCGCCGCCGGAGCCCTAGCCCACCGCCGGAGCCCTAGCCCTCCACCGGAGCCCTAGCCGCCACCGGAGCCCCTCCTCTCCGGCCGCCGCCCTCGACGACGGAGCCGCCTGCAGCCTCGACGACGGAGCCCTAGCCGCCGCCCTGACGCAGCCGCCTGCCGAAGCCGCCCCAACCCCTCCACGGCGACGCCCCTCCACCGCCAGGTACCCCTTCCTCCCCTTGCTGGATTCCGACGACGGCCGTGGTGGCCATGGCGCCGCCCCCAATCCCCACTCCCCCTGTGTATGCCCCTGTTCAAATTTTAGATGCCTAGGGTCCAATTTTTCAGTAATTTGTGCTCTAAAAACAATAGTTAACAAGGAGAGCAATTTAGGATGATGATATCCAGATCAATCTTTGTTGGCAGGCCTTGAGTATCTAAACTTACTTCATCATATATGGAAATGCATCTTTGCTTCTTGGTAGGATGAATAACCAACAACCTTGAGCAAAGATGCAATTCTATAAAAGATACAATATTGCCTCTTCATCATTTCAATTACAGGAGACATGATTCTAACATTCTAGAGGCATGAATTTCCTTTTCATATCTTATGTTGATTCTATCATGAAGAAGCCAGAAAGAACATTTGTGTCTAGGTCTACCTCAACTTTTCCATGGACATTTGAAGATAATGTGTGATTCATGTATACCCATCATCCATTTGTACATTTTCCTAGATGATCAACCTTGTTACCATATGCCCTGGTTCTCAATAGTGCTTCTTCTATCTAACTCTATTTGAATTTCATTAACCAATGAAAAAGGTTGCGTTGACTCAAAACTATATGAAAATCATCTTCAAGATCTTTAAAGTTCTTCATGGCAGATAAATACACTTAATCATTGGTAGCAAAGGAATGCATCTGTTGCTGTTGTTGTTGTTGTAAACTGCTGCTGCTGTTGTTTTTATAAAAAGTAATTTGATAAATGCCATTTTCTACTGCTGCTGTTGTAAACTGTTGTTGAACCCTCTTTTGTATGCAACAAAACAGCAGCAGACAACTAGCTAGACAAGTTCTTGATGTTGTTGGATCATATCATGCATCATGGAGGGTTGGCATGATAGTACACTTGATGTACAGAAAAACACATGTAGGGTCCATCTCCATTTGAGTTATAGATCAATGTCAATGATCAAGCAAAGTTGGTGTCTTTTAACAGTTTGCAAAATGCACATACAAGCATAGCATATGTTCTTATTAATGGAAAACAAATTTTTTGTTTTGTGTGGTAGCAATGGAATAGAATTTTAGGATTCTAGCATAGCATATGTTGTAAATGATCAAGCAAAGTGACAAGTAGTTGCTACTGCTGCTGTTGTTGTTTTTAAATGATGTTTTTTAGTGCATTGACAAGATGCTTTTCTTATCAATATTTTTATGCACTGTTTAGTGCATTGCTAGAATATGTACTGTTCTACAATATATATATGTTGCTTGTGCCTATATGTAGGCATTTTTTTTCTGCAGGTACAAATCATTATCCCCTTTCTCCCGAAATGTTGATTAACTTCCGCTTCGGTTGAGAATGGGGCACTCTCATGTTAAGAAAAAGAGCAAAGGTCATGCCGAATTTTTCCGTGAATTCGTGCATGACCTTTGCTATTTTTCTGAACATGAGAGTATTTGCATTTATTTATTGTGCTAATTAATTAAGTAGTTGCATTTTTTAATATTGTACTAGTGCAAACATGTCGACCGGAGCCGACGCCGGTCCTTCTTCTCAGCCGGGAGAAAAAAGGAAGCAATTTTGGGAATACTCCTAGGAGGAGGTCGAGGAGCAGAGAGAAGAGGAAGTACCTCCGGGCGAGGAGGAGTATGAGGAGGAGATAGAGTCGGAGTCCGACTCATCGGATGATGACTTGGAGGAGGAGGCCGGTACGACAGACGTCGAGAGGAACATCGGCGAGGATGATGGGACCGGTGGCTCAGCCACAGATGGTACCCATTCGAAGAAGAGGAATCGTAAACCGACCAAGGTCGGCGTCATCAGGCAAGAGTTTACTGTTGTGACCGCCGTCGGGATTCCTAAAGAGCCCGAACGTTTTTCGGAAGGGTACGGCCGTCAAGTCGCGGCGATCCTCCGCAACACCGTGCCGATCACCACGATTAACCTCAGGAGTCGTGAGAATATTCATTATTGTCAGCTTCTTATCAACAAGCTGCACGGACGATACAAGTTTCCGGAGCCGTACGATAACACCAAACTCAGAGGGAACAAAGTAAACACATGGGCTCTCAGGAAGATGAGCAAGGCCTTGTCCAGTTGGAAAAGCCGGGTGAAGAGGGCAATTTTTTAAAAGAACAAAACCTGGGAGGAGCTCAAGGAGAAAGAGCCGTTGATCGACGAAGCTACCTACAACCTTTTCAAGGCTAGGTGTGAGTCCGAGCAAGCCAAGGCCGCGAGTGCAAAGGGCAAGGCCATGCGGTCGCAGATCATAGGTAACCATCGTCTCGGAGCCGGTGGTTACAAAAGTTCCAAGCCTAAATGGGACAAGGAGGATGCCGAGTACGCCGCTGCGGGCATACCTAACCCCTTCCAGCAATACAAAGATGATCCGCAGACCGAATTCTTTGTGAGGGCCCGGAGCTATAAGGACAAAGAAACCTCGAAAATAATTATCGATCCTAAGATTCAGGAGTTTACGACTGCCGTGGTAAGTAGTTTACCACGCGACCTTGTCGATTGAATTCTCGAGTGAAGTTCACAATTTCTTAACGTTTCACATTCTTTTTGCAGCAAGCGGAAATGAAAATCGCCTCATCGTAGGAGTCGTCAGTTAAGCCGGCTGGCCCGTGGGACAACGCCTTCAACAGGGCGTTGAACAAGGTCAAGAAGGTTGACGACGTGACGGCGAAGCCATCGTCAGCCGGCCGTGTGGTCGGCTTTGGTGCGGACCTAAATTGGTCCGAATATTATGGAAAATCGGCGGAGCAGTCCGGTTCGAGGGGGCGCAAGGCGAGAAGGACCGAAGAAGATGCCGCTTATGTTCGTGGACTGGAGGAGAAGGTGAACATGCTTCCGCAGCTTGTCCAGGACGAAGTGGCGAAGACGATGAACGCTCTCCTTCCAGATATGATGCAGTCGCTCGTGAATTGGCAAGCGCGTGGTGGACAAGGGCCCATACCAGTCCCCAGCATGGTCGGCAGCAACTCGGCCCCCGCGGCGCCTGCAGTCCCGACTCCGGCCGTAGTGGTGGCTCCCGCACCGACTCCCGGCGTATTGGTGACTCCGGCCGCCAACACCGCGGCGGCGACGCCGGACGTGATGGTAACTCCTCCGGCCACGATCGTGCAACCGGGGCATAACAATAAGGCACCCGGCGGCAGCACAAATAGGGCGATCGACGCCACGGGAGGCAGCGCGCCCTCCGTCTCTTGCATGCCCGCCGTCATCGGCGGGGTCTCTTCACTAGCCGACCTCGACGCCCTCAAGGTAACTATAAGCGTCTGCAACTCAAACAAGGATTTCATCTCCTTGCCTTTTTAGTGGAATCTCTCTGATCCCGTACATGCATATATATATATATCTCTTTCGCAGGAGGACACTCCATGCATTCTATTACAAGTCGTGGACGGCGAGTGGAAGGATGTTGCGAAAGGTAAAATCATTCAACTAGAAAATCGAATCATGCACAATATGCCGATGGCACCGGAGATGCATAGGGTTCAAATCTCTCTCGTGATTTCGGGCTACGAGAGAGTTGAACCTCCAATTCAACCACCCGGATACGATGAGGACGAGCCGGCAGTCCTCAGTGAATGTTTCAACCAAATATGCCTATGGCCGAAGAGCCAAATGCGTTTAATGACGGGGGAAAGGGGCACCACACCTAGGACAACACCGCTAGTCATCGTGTCGGCGCCACATGATCCCATCGGAGCACAACAAGAAGACGATGATCTTGATGATGATATCAGCGCCGACCAGTTCATCAATACTTTGTATGATGCTGATGAATTATTCATGCCTCCTGCTGAAGGAGCCTATCAGCATGACGAGGAAGCTCGCGGTCCAGCTGATCCTGCGGCGAAGCCTGCTTGCTCCACGCGTCTCTTCGCTGCTTCTCAGGACATGTCTCCAGCAGCTTGCGCCTTCACCGAGCCTCAAGCAGATGCCACAAAGATCTATTCTCAGCCCGTCCACACTCCATAAGGCGGCCACTGAGCAGATAAAGGCCGGTGACTGCTCAAAATCAGAAAAGAAGAAGGGACGGAAAAGAAAGAAGAGCATCACTTCTAGTAGCCAACCTTCGATGCCGATCCGGGCTCAGGACGGGCCACCAAGACCCAAGGATCTCTCGTTTGAAATTCATGTGGCTGGTAGGGCGATGCTACCTAAGGACATGCTGGACCTTGCAACTTCGGATATGCAGAGTGTGCATCATAGTATTATGGCATTAGAGAAGATTCTTCTTCGAGAAGACAATCCCTCGTACCCGGTTTTCATGGCCAAGATGCCACTCAACATGGGCTTCATCAACACTATCCCCGCGGATATGATAATCCTGTGGTTTTCGGAGATCTTCAATTTGTACCATCTCAAGCGGCTGGACCATAGCCTTATCCGTCTGTTCTCGCTCAGCCTTTCTATGAGTATCAGGAGATATAAGACCCCGAGCGTCGCGATATTGGACCCCTGGTACATGCGTGAAAGCATCTTGATGGACGACGGGGAAGCGGCTCTCGCGGCGGGGTACATCACAGACTTCATGCTACGGAACGCCGACAAAGATTCATTTCTTATGACCTACTCTCCCAAGTAAGTCATTCGCTCGCCTCCGTAGCATATATGCTTTCTTAGCTTTCCATTGTCCTCTTCCAACATTCCTTTTGGATTGTTTTAATTATGCAGTGAGGATCAAGACTGCGTGCTCATCTGCTTTTCACCGCAACACTCGCATGTCGTGTATTTAGACTCGGGGAGTGTGAACAAGAAAGATTACAAGTATATCATGAGAGTTTTGGATGATGCCCTCGTCGGCTACATAAAAGCCGGAGGCAAGATAATGAAGCACAAGTTCAGGAAAAATCAGCCTGGCGTGAACGTGTTCAACCACGTAACGCAGTTCCCGTGCGTCAAGCAGCCGGCTGGCAGTGTGAGGGATGCGTACTACGCCCTTCATCACATGAGGGCGATTGTACAGGAACAACGCAACCTTACGCTTCCAAGTCATCTCAGAGCGTGGGCCGAAAGGAAGGCGGAAATCGCGATGCAAATCTGAAGGAGGAGTTCTTTCACATCCAAGCGCAGATGGCGACTATCATCCGTCATGAAGTACAAATGAGGGGGTCGATCTTCCACTCCAACATTGCACCATCCAATGGGGAGATAGAAGTCCGCCTAAAGGCCCTGCGTGACACAAGGCCTTTCATGACAAAAGAAGGATGCCGCCCATTCCCCGAGCCGAGTCAGAACAATTGAATGTACTCTTTGTGTAATTTGGATGTAATTTGGATGTACTCTTTGTGGAGTAGATGGTAGTGTCAAATACTCTTGGTGCTCTTTGTGTATAAAGGTCACGGCATATGAATTTTTATGCATATCTGCATGCTTTTCACCATTCATCGACTTGCTTTAAGTTGTTGATAAGAATAGATGCTACATTGCTTTGTTCTCCTTTGGTATGATTCATATGGATGTGACCTCTAAAGCTTTGTTTTGTGCAGGTTGAAGAGCAAACAAGATATGATGACGAAAGTAGCTTTCGGTTTTCAATAATTGTTGGACTCATTGTAATTTTGTGATGGATGCATGTAATCTTGTGAATCTTGTTGGCCTGTAATCTTGTGAACCTTTGTAATAAAAATTATATTGCAATTCTTTTATATCAATAATTGTTGGCCTCATTGTTATATTGTATCTTGCATTTCTGTAATATAATAAAAATATCTGTAATCCTTTTATTCTTTTATGTAATTCTTTTTTTTTGTTTTCTGTAATTATTTAGTGGCGCATATTTTCAGGATTTAGTGGCGCATTGTGGATGCGCCACCCCTAAGGCCCTTAGGTGTGGCGCATCCCAGAATGCGCCACCCCTAAGAGCTTAGAGGTGGCGCATTCTGAGATGCGCCACGCCTAAGGGCCTTAGGGGTGGCGCATCCAGAATGCGCCACCTCTAAGCCCTTATTAGTGGCTTGTAGTTAGTGGCGCATCCATAATGCGCCACTAAACTCAAAAACAGTGTGCCACTAAAAGGGCATTCCCTAGTAGTGACCAACGAAGGGCGAGAAGCCATTATCCTCTCTCGCGTATCACTATCTACTACTTGGTCAAAGAAATAAAAGCAACGAAGAACATGCAAGAATTACTCAAGAACAAAATATAAAAGGTAAACCAAATATATAACTCATCACGATCAGAACATAATCTCATAATCCATCGGATCCCAGCAAACACAGCATAGCAACAGCAGGAAAATTACATAGGTGCCTTGATCATGTAGGGCAGCTCACAAGGACTAAATATTGAAGAATAAGATTGGAGAGAAGACATCACATAGCTATTGATCATGGACCCATGGTCCAAGGGGGAATACTCAGGACACATCCGGGAAGCTTCCATGGTGGTGGAGAAGCTCCCGGAGGTCAATTGACGAGGGGGTGACCCCACGACTCCTATGGATGAGCATACCCGGTGTACCAGAAGATAGAAGGCCCACACAGATGTCGCCTGGGCCCAACCTTGGCCCACTAGTGGCACCGACGTAGGAGTCCGCGAGTCGTAAGGAAGGTGCAGACTTGTCGTACGGAACAAGATCATGGTTAGGAAACCTCGTCTGTAATCAGGACGGACTCCCCGAGACCTAGCCTAGTATATAAGGGCTAGAAGGGGAGACGTCGAGATCAAGCAGTACACAATTTGTAACCTAGCCTTGTGCGCACTATCCTTGGCTTCCCTGTAATCGCCATCTCCAATCAATAATATCGAGCAGGAACGTATCCTCCTGTTAGCCGACGAGATTATCGTCCAACCTGTGCCTCTCATTACTAACCCAGGGTCCCTGACCATGGGATTTGCCGGGGCACATCCCCATCAATTGGCGCCGTCTGTGGGAACTACACAGGTTGGAATTACGATCTCGGCGGTTTCGTCTCCAGCAAGCCGCAACTCAAGGGAAAGAACCAGATGCAATCTACCCGAGGAATTCAAGACCACGGCGAATATCTCCGCCACCCCAGCAAGATCGCTCAGCCCGCAGCCGTGTCAAGATTAATACTATGGCGGCAACCGAGCCCGTCGCACCAGCGAAGGATAACTCGACGACCTGAAAGAAAGGCACGAGGGTTCGACACGGAGACCCCGATCGACGAACTACAACATGAAGCAGAGGACCTGTCGGCCACTCGATGACCCACCACCACCCAGGCACCCGCCGCACAACAAGACACTGACTCCGAGCTCGAGATCAGCGACCGCCAAGATCATCGCCAACAAGGAAGAAATCGACGACCCAGAAGACAGGCGCGTGGATCTTACAAAGCGACTCCACCCGACGAGTCGAACTATACAGCCGCAGGATCGCCGACCACTCGATGACCCGCCGCCGTGCGGACAGCCACCACCCGCCAGGATAGCGACTCTGAGACTCGGACCGACGAATATTACGACCCAGATCTAAGGACAGACGAATTCTCATTTCTCATAAGGAACCAGAATCTAAGTGAAGGGACCGAAGTCGACCTACGAGCTCACGAGCACCCAGCGGACCACGCGTTGTTCTTCCGAATCTCAAGAAGGAAACGGCACGCCGGATCCAGCAAGCTCACGGTCAGGGAACAACTAGAAGGACCCTGCACGATCCACTTCTTCCAAGACAACTGGGGAAACATCAGATCGAGCCACACTCTGGGAGACTACCGCCTGTTCAATGAACTCGCCGACAGCCTCAAGGAGGAAAAACAGCAAGAAGCCAAGCGCGCCCGACGAACCGAGCAGTCGCCCACTCAAGGACAGGTGTACACGATCCAAGAAGGCAAGGTATTGCAAGCCCAATAGGACACCTACACCCTGCAGGCTAGATCAACCGAGAATCTTAACGTAGTCGAAGTCTACAAGCTACACGACGCAGAAACCAGCATCACGTTCTCCCAGAGTGACCACCCGCCGGCAGTCCCAAGGCCGGGGCACGCGCCCCTGGTCCTCGACGCTCAAATCGGAGGGTACGACATGGACAAAATCATCATGGACGGAGGCAGCAGCATGAACATAATCTTCGTCAGCACCCTGCGCAAGATGCTGATCCCTCGACCAGTATGGAAGAAATCAAGCACCGTGTTATACGGAGTAGTCCCAGGAGAAGCAGCTACTTCCCTTGGACTAATCGAGCTCGAAGTCGTCTTCGGCAACAGACGCAATTTCGCAAGACGCACCCTCGAGTTCGAAGTACTCGATTAGCAATCACAGTACCACGCCATATTGGGGCGTCCAACATTCGCACAAATCATGGCGACTCCGCACTACGCCTACCTTAAACTCAAGATGCCAGGATCCACGGGCGTCATCACAGTCAACGGGAGCTTCATCAAGTCAGAAAAATGCGACCGCGACTTCCACAAAGTCTCTGACACCTTCCGAGACGAGCAAGGACTCACATAAATAGCTACATCGATAGACAAGAGCACCTTCCCACTAGCAGGCAGAAGCGAGTCAAAAGAGCATGGATGGGAACCCAGGATCGACAGCGATGCGGTCAAGCACCAAGTACACCCGACGGACTCAGGAAAAGTAGGCCAACCCAAAATGCCCTTCGGCCTACGCAACGCAGGAGAAATATACCAGCGAATGGCGCAATCACACATGAGAAACCAGATCGGTGGAAGCATTCAGACCTATATAGACAAGACCATCACAGCAAACAAAGGACTCGGACCAGAAGCAGACACGGAGGATGACAACACAGTTGAACCAGCACAAGTAGCAGCTGAAGACCCAATAGTTAATGAAGAAGCCCACAACGCAGGCGAGGAGCCAGAGCCACCCGCACCAGAGGACCAATCTTGGAGAGAGCCACTCCACAGGTTCCTAATCGACGGCATCCTACCGCAGGACGCCGCAGAAGCCAAACGCATTAATCGGCGCTCCAAAAAATTCACAGTAATCAACGGAAAACTCTACAAGCGCGGGGTTTCCCAGGTCCTACACAAATGCATAGACAAGGAAGACGGCAAGACCATACTACTGGAGATCCACGAAGGCACCTGCGGGCACCATGCCTGCATTCGAGCACTCGTGGCAAAAGCCTTTAGAACAGGACTTTATTGGCCAACAGCAATAAGGAACGCAGAGGACATCATGCGGCGTTGCATGGCCTGCCACAAATTTGCCAGCAGACTGCACACCCCAGCCTCGGAACTCAAGACCATACCACTTTCATGGCCCTTCGCCACCTAGGGACTCGACATGGTGGGCCCACTGAAGAAAATCATCAAAGGGAGGAAGAACCCACCTGCTAGTAGCAGTCGACAAGTTCACCAAATGGATCGAAGCAGTGACCATCACCAGCTCCACAGCCCTCACGACGGTGAATTTCATCAAATCAATCATCTTCAGGTTCGGGGTGCCACACAACATCATCACGGACAATGGCACAAACTTCACAGCAGCAGAATTCCAGAACTTCTGCGAAGAACTGGGCATCAAAATCAACTATGCATCAGTCGCACACACGCAATCCAACGACCAGGTGGAAAAAGAAAATGGCCTAGTATGCGGAGGACTCAAAAAGCGGCTGCTCGCACCACTCGAGCAGGCCGCGAGCAACTGGGTAGAATAACTCCCTGCTGTACTATGGAGCCTACGCACCACCCCGAATACTGCAACCCAGTACACACCTTTCTTTATGGTATAGGATCGGAGGAGGTGCTACCACATGACCTCAAATTTGGGGCACCCCGGATCTCAGGGTACGAAGAAGAGGAAGCAGAAAAAGCACTGCAAGATGACAAGGAAACAGCAGACGAAGCAAGGGATGCAACCCTAGAAAAATTAGAAGGATACCAAGAAAAACTGCGCACTTACCAGAGCAGTCGCCTGCGCACCAGAACCTTCAATAAAGGCGACCTTATCCTACGGCTCATACAAGAGAAAGTTCACAAGCTCGCCCCCAATGGGAAGGAACGTTCACAATCACAGAAGTCATAGGAGGAGGCGCCTATCGATTGAAGAACCCGAAGACTGACGAGGACGTGGGAAATCCATGGAAAGTAGCGAACCTACGCCTATTATACCCATAGTCTCCACCAGTCATGCTCATCTGGCAGCTCATGTAAACCTTCGATGCAATAAAATGATGTTGCCCAAATACTACCACAACAAAGCACTCGGGGGCTTGAGCACAAAAACTCCCCCCGAGAGACGCTATCGTCGCAATCGCGATCTCTTACCAAAGCACTCGGGGGCTTGAGCACAAAAACTCCCCCCGAGAGACGCTATCGTCGCAATCACGATCTCTTACCAAAGCACTCGGGGGCTTGAGCACAAAAACTCCCCCGAGAGACGCTATCGTCGCAATCGCGATCTATTACCAAAGCACTCAGGGGCTTGAGCACAAAAACTCCCCCCGACAAACGCTATCGTCGCAATCGCGATCTCCTACCAAAGCACTCGGGGGCTTGAGCATGAAAACTCCCCCCGAGAGACGCTATCGTCGCAATCGCGGTCTCTCACAAAAGCACTCGGGGGCTCGAGCACAAAAAACTCCCCCCAAGAGACGCTATCGTCGCAATCGCGATCTTTCACAAAAGCACTCGGGGGCTCGAGCACAAAAACCCCCCGAGAGACGCTATCGTCGCAATCGTGATCTTTCTCAAAATCACCCGGGGGTCGGTTGCAACAACTCCTCCCGAGAGACATCGTCATAGCTCACACTGCCCAAAGCTCAAAAGGGAACAAGCAAAAACCCATCGACAAGCATCACCGTTGAACTCTGTCCGGAATCAAAGGGAAAGACACGGCTACAACTAGATGGAACACCCTGTACTATGAAGAAATACGGACGGAGCACAGGACGCAGACAAGCATTAAGTCTTCACTCAATCGCCAACGATCACCTAAAGACTCGGGGGAGCGCTGTCGCGCACCCGATAAAAGACAGGAAATACTGGAAGAACGACAAAGGAAACATATCTCAGCCTACGTTCGACTCTTCGACTCAAACATAGCCTCGGGGGCTACTCCCATCGGGAGCGCTGTCGCGCACCCGATAGAACCCACAATACGAAGTTTTAATGGACTCGAAGACAGCTCCCGGTTGCAAAGGACTCGAAGACAACTTTTTGATCGCCAAGGACTTAAACACAACTATCGGTTGCAAAGGACTCAAAGACATATTCCATTACAAAAACTCAAGCACAGTTCGCATTACAAGGACCCGAAGATCATTCTTAGTACAAAAGATTTGATGGTACTTTGGATAGAAGGCATCTCTGATTGCTCAAAGGCAATCCTCATTACATGGACAACTAACCTAGTTACAGAAGGCACAAGCAGCTGATAAGCCTACAGCAAGGGATTATGACTTCTACATGAGTGCCCATGCTGGGATGATTTACACCAAGACAGCGAGCATCATCACAGAAAAATGAGGAGTCGAAGCAACATGCTCACAATGTCAATGACTTAACAAAAGGTGAAGCTTGACTTATTTGCAGAGCAGTTGAAGACGCTGCTCCACCAGCTTCTTCTCCTGCTCCACTAGCTTCTTCTCCAGCTCCACCCGAGCTGCCAGCGAAGATGACGCTGCCGCCTCCAGTCCTACAAGGTCTCCTGGCGCGCCCGCTTGACAGGTGGTTTGACGTCGAGATCAATGCGGTTGCCGCTCGGGTCAAAAGCGCAGATGACAAGAGTTTCTTTGCCATCAAAACGGCAACAAATAGTGTCACCATCACGCAAGTTCAACCGACGAGCAAAGGATTTCTAGCCGAAGCCAAGAAAAATCAAGCGACAACTATCAATCTCCAACTTAACATAAGAAGGAGATCGAGCGCACCCCTGAATACGAAGCAGCAAGCCATCAAGGCCACGCTCAGAAACAATGGCAGCAGATGCAGAAGGAAGAAGAATACGAGCAGTGCCCCGGCCACGGACGTGCAGGAGAAAATCATAACACCAAACACCCTCCTCCGAGGAAGAAGAGGAAGACACCAACGTTGCACCATGACGACCACTGCGAGAAGAGCGCGGAGTACGACCGCCACGGCCACGGCGAGCACGACCACGGCCAGTCATACCAGCTCCACGCTTGGGCGCCATGAGAAGAGGAAGAGAAAGAGGAGTAAAACGAGCAGAGGACGAATACCGCTGCTAGAGGAAGAAGAGGGGCCTATTTATAGCACAAACCCTAGAGCAAGTAGAAGCCAAGACGACGGGAGCCATTAATTCAAATACCAAGCACGCCGGGCGATTCGAAGTCCGAGACAAAAGATGCCTTCACATGGGAGGAACAGTGCGCTGGACGTGTCGAATCTCGCGCGTTTTCAATGCGCGCATCGATAACTCAACAGGCGGCTGCAGCACGCCACCAAAAGCCATCATTATGACCGGTCATGAAGACATGAAGGTTAGCAGCCAGAGCATCTTTTGACGGTCCTTCAGCAAGGAGATAGTTATCTTCACCAAACAAGAGGTAAATCAAAGGGGTAGTGAGCAGAGGAGGCAGCTTGCAAGCACCGTTTTCTTCATAGCTTAAATACATTTTTCAAATATATCTAACTCCCATCGGGAGTGTATCCACCTGCGAGAGTTTCGGGTGCTCCCTCACCCAGAAGAAAAAATGTGCTCGAGTGATCACTCGCACCTACGAGAGTCTCAGGTGCTCCCTCACCTAGAAGAAAAGACATGCTCGAGTGATTTCTCGCACCCATGAGAGTTTCGGGTGCTCCCTCACCATGACGCAAGATGAGCAGACCTGCACTCGCCAGCTCGAGCGGTCCTAGAGTATCGGGTGCTCCATCACCCCGAGAGCAAAAGCAATATTTGAGTGATTACTCGCAAAACTCTATATATACTCAAGCACTCGACGACCTCCCGAGCAAATATCCCTCTACACCCGAGCACTCAGAGAAGCTCCACGAGTGACTGCTAAAACCGCCCACTTGATTGTTTATTCCAAGTGGGTGCATTATCTACTAGGATCCGCGCCTCAATAAAAATACATATTCCAGGAACACGATACACTGTGCCCAGATGCCATGCAAGCTTAGCGTGTAGGTAAGACCCCGCTGCAAAGATCGGCCGGGCTGGGACTTGCCGAAGAGCGATTTCATTCCCAACCTTTTCCATGCGCATGCATGATAGAAAAATCCGGGCAGACGCGCCTAGGCTACGAACTTTACTGGCGGCAATTGATCACTGTAAGACCTGTAGGGGCATGACTTTTGCTAGACACCAGTGTTCCAAGCTCATGTCGAGGGACATGGGTTTGATTGGGATACTGCGGTTTTTGCCACTAGTGCAATTCACCAAGGCTCGACCAGTCGACACCTTGGGCCCTTTCAGCTTAGCATCCCTCGAAACAAGTTTTGTCATGGCCCCAGACTCCCAGCGACCCGCGATTGAAACCGTGCATACATCAAAACGACGCTAGAATGGATTCGAGTCCCCCAGGCACTCGGGGGCTACTGAAGAGGGGGTGACCCCACGACTCCTATGGATAAGCCTACCCGGTGTATCAGAAGACAGAAGGCCCACACAGATGCCGCATGGGCCCAGCCTTGGCCCACTAGTGGCACCGACGTAGGAGTCCGCGAGTCGTAAGGAAGGTCCAGACTTGCCGTACGGAACAAGATCATGGTTAGGAAACCTCGTCTGTAATCAGGACGGACTCCCCGAGACCTAGCCTAGTATATAAGGGCTAGGAGGGGAGACGTCGAGATCAAGAAATACACAATCTGTAACCTAGCCTTGTGCGCACTAGCCTTGGCTTCCCTGTAATCGCCATCTCCAATCAATAATATCGAGCAGGAACGTATCCTCCTGTTAGCCGACGAGCTTATCGTCCAACCTATGCCTCTCATGACTAACCTAGGGTCCCTGACCATAGGATTTGCCGGGGCACATCCCCGTCATCAATCCTCCCTCCGACAGGGTGCCGGGAAGAGGTATTCTGGTGCTACCGATCTTGGAAGCGTGGCGGCGGCGGGACAAAGAGGTATTTCGCGATGCGGGATTCTCCTCGAGGGTTTCCTGGACGAGGGGTAAAAATACGCCGATGGGGGGCACCAGAGGTGGGACCCACCTCCCAGGCGCCCTGGTGGCGCGGCCAGGAGGTGGGCCGTGCCACCTGGCTGCCTGGGAGGGGGTGCCCCTCCTCCGGCACTACTTCGGTGGTTCCGGAAGCTTCTGTGACGCTGATTTTTATTCTGATTTTTTTGGAATTTTTGGAGCATTTCAAATTGGGGAAAATCACTGCAACTAAGGACATCCGCAGACAGAAACTGGCACTGGGTGTACTGAGTTAGTAGGCGATGACCCTCAACTGTAGGGGATCGTTTGTAGCGTTTTCGATAAATAAGAGGGTCGATCCTAACGAGGAGCAGAAGGTATTGGTAAGTGACTTTGGTAAAGAAATAGCTGCAGGAACTGAAGGATAACTTTTTAGGGGTTTTCGATATAAGCAACAAAAAGGTAAAAGCGAGCAAAGTAAAAAGGAACTGAGGAGTAACAAGTGGCCCAATCCTTTCGAGAAAAGGAGAGGCATAGCAACTGAACTTATAAAGGCTAAAGCGTTCTTGAGGACACACAGAAGAAATAGTCACGTGCTTTCTCCATATTCCGCATCTGTACTATCTGCTGTGTTGATAAGTGTTGAGTGGGTGGATCTATGATAGTACACCCTCTAGACTAATATAAGTGCACTCTTATGATTAAACACCTTGCAAGAATGCGCAAATACAAGATAGTAATTAAGGAAAAAGCCTAACCATAGCAATACGATCGTTGACCCATTGTTCTGTTGTGCAAAAGCGTGCGAACTGGGGTTCATGTTTCTTTCACTCCGGCAACCCACCGTAAGCATTCTTTATACACAATGCATTCTCCTAGGTCCTTGATAAGGCGAAGTGTTGAGTGTTCGACTCACAAAACACCACTAGGAAAATAACAACACAACATAAATATCAAACAACACATATTACTTCAATATCACTACTAACAACTAGACTTCTCCCATGTCCTCAAGAACTAAAGTAACTACTCACAAGACATAAAAGAGATCATGATCATTGGGGATAAATAGATGATAAACAATCTGGACACAATGATATTTCTCCAACAAAACTCAATAGCATTCATCACACGGTAGTAATCAACACCGGTAGAGTAGAGAGGATAGATAGTACGGATTACAACACAAGTTGGACTTGTGAGGTGAGATTGGATGAAGATGGAGATGGTGCTGATGTTGGGGATGATGTAGATGATGATCTCGATGATGCCTGTGACGATGGTGATGACGATGACGACGATCTCCCCTTCCGGGAGATGTTCTCCCCGGCAGAATCTTCCCTCCGGAGATGTATTTTCTTCTCTGTTGGTTTCCGCCACGGAGTGGTGGTGGAACTCGCGAAACTCTCCTCTTTTTAGGGTTTTTAGACGACGAGGGATATATAGGCCAGAGGGGGGAGCCGGGAGTGGCCCTAGGGGTCCTGGCGCCCTCCCGGCGCGGCCAAGGTGGGGGCCGCGCCAGGTGGCCGCCTGGGCACCCTGTGGCCCCCTCTGGTCCCTCTTTTGCGTGCCTTCATCATTCTTCTGGAAAATACCCTCCGTCGATTTTCAGGTAATTTGGAGGTATTCTCCTTCAGCAACTCAGCGTCCAATTTTTACCGCTGAATCCTGCGTCTGCTGCTTCGGCATTGGAAAGTTGCAAACTGTGTAAATTAGCCCAAAAAAACAAAAAATAGCATCATATCATGAAATATATCAATGAATAAGAATGAATTACTATATAAAATAGTGATGCATTTTGGACGTATCAGTAGGTTAGTCCAAATACGTGTAAAATGATATGAAAGTGTAGCAAAACATGTAGCAATGTCACATAAAAGTGCATGGAACAACCATAAATTATAGATACGTTTGGGACGTATCAGTCACAAGTACCAGTATTGTTTTACCCTTAGTAGAAACAAGACATTTCCCTGTCAGCATGTTTCTTTCACTCAAGCGCGAAATAGGGAGGCATGAACCTACTATCTAGCAGAAGGATCCCTAGAGTTATAAAACACTACTTGGCCAAAGCAATAAATTATGACGGAGAGCATTCAAGAACAATCAAGAACATAATATAAAAGAAGATCAAATATATAACTTCCACAATCTAAACATAATCTCATAATCCATCGGATCCCAGCAAACTCAACATGGCAACATGGTAACTATAACATATATGCCTTGATGCTCGAAGATGAAGATCAAGAACTAATTATTGAAGCGCAAGATTGGAGAGAGGACATCTTGTAGCCACTGCCATGAATCCTAGGTCCAAGCTAGGTGTAACTACTCATGGCTCATCCGGCATGCAAGCATGGTTGATGAAGAGGCCTCTGGGGATGAATCCCTCCTCTGGAATAGTACTGTTGGAATCCCGATCTAAGAATCATGATGGCGGTAGAATGAAGTTGGCTTCTGCAAAAATAACTGTGCCCCGAGTGTTTCGGTGGACATGGAATATATAAGCGAAAAAGGGGCACCAGGGGAGGTCCTACCTGGCCAGACGACCAAGAGGCGAGACCCATCCCTTCTAGTCGCTCCCTCAGGTCGCCTGAAAGGGGGAGGACCCTCCTAGACCTCATTCGGGCATCGATCTGGAGTCTTTCGACGAAATAAAATTTTAGGAATTTACTGGAATTATTTTAGCATAATGATTTTTCGGTTTTTTCTGCAATGCACAAAAATAATAGACATAAACTGACTCTAGGCACTAGGTTAATAGGTTAGTACGGATTATGTTGTAAATGGATATGAAAGTGTATCAAAAGTTTAAAACATATAACAATGTCACACAAATGAGGATGAAACAAGAAAAAGTTATAGATACGTTTGAAACGTATTAGTATCCCCAAGCTTAATTACTGCTCGTCCTCATGAAGGTAAATGATAACACATATATTTTTGTGGTGACATGCTACCAACATAAATTGAGATCATCAAGTAAAGTAATCAAGATGTATAAATGGAGACAAAGTAATATAAAGCATGAGTCTATATCTTGTATTGAAACAAGTAAAGTAAGAACATCTAGGGAATTGATCTCTTGCTGTCTGTGACTCGAACGTCTCCAATCGGTGATCCCGTGATGAGTGAGGAAGGTTAAGTGTTTAAAAATATTAAATAGTGTTGAGAACTCTATCTACTAAATATCTCACATGGTCTCTTTGAAATCTTATCATGACTCATCCCCAGACCATCGGCCAGGTACAAGACTATCCGATTATATCCCTTTTCACTTTGAGCAACTCATGCAATGGATGAGCACAAGCAAGATAAATTGCACTTAGGATGACGAAGAGAATAATTACGGGGATAAGAAGTAAAAAAGTGTGAAAGGCTCACACCAATGAGGACAACCATTAGGCGAGAGAAAGCCTTATGATATATATGGCGTGAGGAGTAGGGTTTTTCATGCAACTGATGCACATAGAGCTACAAGTGTATGAAAAATCTCCAATGAAACTAGTGGGGGTGCATCTGACTTTCTTGCCAACGTAGACCTAAAGCTCTTTTGAGGAGGCTCATCATTGAAATATATAAAGCAAGTTCTGTAATGTCAGGTCCCCACATAGTTATGCAATAATGATATGAAAACTCTATACAGACTAAAGTACAAGTGCTACTTTGAAGCACAAGTGTGGATTTAAAGGATAGTAGTGTGACCCCCTCTCTTTTTTGTGGCCTCCATGACTCTATTTTTATTTTCTCTCATTCGTCCTTTTTGGGATATTTACTTTCTTTTCTTACTTCGTCCACTTTGGGGTATTTTCCTCAACAGTAAGGGAAACACTCTATAAGAAATTCATCAACAATTTTAGGTACTCATAACACAAAATGAAACAAAATCATGATGTATGCAATGTATGTCTCTGCCAGTGTAGCGGATGTGCAATGATACTAGCGTGTCATGTAGAAAAAATATGACCAAGGGCAAAGCCCAACTATGATGCAGCTATATGATCATGCAAAGCAATATGACGACGAAGAATAGCATTGAGTCATGTAATGTAAGATGGATGTTGCATGACAATGTATTTCAAAATGGCTATGGAAATGTCATAATGGGTAGGTATGGTGGTTGTTTTGAGGAAGATGTAATAACGCTTATATATGAGAGAGTGTATCATCCCACGGGTTCAGATGCACAGGCAAATTTTGCACCGACTCTGCAGATGAGAAAGGTTATTGCACGGTACCGAAGAGGCTAGCAATATATAAGGATAGATGGAAGTGCCAAAAATTGAATATTTGCATTAGTAAAAAAAGACTCATCCACTTATTATCTCTATGCAGAGTTCTCATCTTCATTGCATAGTTTTGGCACCAAAGATAAAAAATTCTTTTCCTAGTCATCTTTGACCTAACGTGGCGATGACAACACGAGTGTGTCATCCATTTTTGAAGAAGTTGTCGCGGATAAAAACGACTTTGTCATATGTTTTTGTTCATATTTTGTACTCCGTCTATTCCGGTGTGTAGGACTTAATAGAAAATTATCTTTCACCTAGGCTCAATTCTATTGGGCAATTAAATTTAGTTAGACGAAATATTCACCAATGAGAAAGGTTTTCTCTAACACTTTGATTAATTATCCAAATTGAATGCTAATTAAAAGTAGCTTGGATGTCCAATGAAAATCGGCGCATGCATGCCCACACATGGTCCCACCTGCTTGCACATCTTCCATTGGCCAAAAGATAAGAAGAAAAGAAATGGTGAGGAGTAAATAAGGGCACTTCCAATGCTTGTATCTTAGCACGTAATCATAGGCATTTTGCTTATGTGGCATGATACTTAATGAAGAAAGAGAGGGAGGTTGTATCTTAACTAAGATACAACCCTTGCACGTGACCATATGTAAAAAGAATGACTAGACAAATTACATGTATGCATGAAGCTAAAATCATTAAATAAGATACAACCTCTAGGATACAATGCATTGTGATAGTTGTATACTAAGTTTTAATTACTCCTATGATATTGTGCTAAGAAACAATGCATTGGGAGAGCCCTCAAGGGAAGAGTTAATGTCAAACAGGCCTCAGAGGGAGGATAAATTGGAACAAATAATTTTTCTACTAAGCCCTATACACCTGAGGGAGTATTTTGGTTAGGCTGATCATAATGGGGAGTATTATATGTTAGTATAATGCATATGATAATAATATATGATACTACCTCCATAATGCATAGTATTATAGATTAGTATATAGATGGATCTTTTATCGAAAGAGACCATCCTAGCCAATTCATTGTCAAAAGAGACCACCTCTCAAAATCATTGTCAAAAGAGACCACCTACAGTACACTTGCCGCCATCGCCAGCAACGGCACCTTGCCACGTCGGCGCATGCCGCCACTGCCAGGGGCGGCACACCCTGTGCTGCACCTACCACCAGGTGCGCTGGCGGCACCTCCCAGTGCTGATACGTGCAGCTACTAGTTAATTATGCATGCATGCGGTGCCCCGTGCTGGTACTAGTTAATCAGAGTAAAACCTCCGAGCCAGTGGCGACACCCAGTGCTGGTACGTGCTTGCATGCATGCATGCGGTGCCCCGCTGCACACCCAGCCGGTGGCGGCAGTACCCAGTCTCCCACTCCTGCTCCTCACAGTGCACCCAGCCGGTAGCGGCAGCATGCACCGGCCAGAGCGAGGTGCCGCCGGGCGGCAGGTGGGGTGCCGCCCCTTCCCATGGCGGCATGTGCCCTGTGGCAGGGTGTCGCCGTTGGTCGTGGCGGCAACTGCCATATGTCAGGGTGCCGCCGTTGTTAGGTGGTCTTTTTTGACAATTAGTTTCAGAGGTGGTCTTTTTTAGCAATGAATTGGATAGGGTGGTCTTTTTTGACAAAAAATCTTATAGATGATTTTATTTATTGTCATGCAAGACACATACTAGAAAAACATTAATTATGATATGGTATCATAATATGATACTCAACTTTTTCTTTGTTTATTTAGTTCCATGGCCATGCCACGTCATTAAAATTGCTTAGTTGGCATGCTATATTTGTCTATCTTGTACTCCGTGATTTTAGCTTCATTGCCCAGAGATCGAAAGATTCATCATTGCTTTATGAAAAAGCAAATTAGCCAACATCAAATTAAAAAAAACTGGACACCCATAAAGACACAATCAAACTGGGTATAGCAGGAATGCATATATTTGAAAACGCAATGCTAAAAAGCATATGAAAATCCTCACCTAAACTGTTTCCCGCTGGAGACCATGCATGTGCCCTCCGTTCAATGCCTCGCAAGGCCATTATTAGCAGCGTTGATATTTTTGTTGCTTTCTGTAAAACTGTTTTCGCCATTACTTTCTTGGTTAGTTAATTAATCACGCTTCACCAGCTGACAGATTTCGTCTTTTGTGACTGTCTCCATTTGAGTGATCGTTCCACTTGATACCATGAGTAATGATCGAGTTTCATGACATGCTTGAGGACGACTTGCATCCTACCACCACCGGCAAAAATATGCATGGAAGGTTAGTTGGTCAGACGGCAGTTTTCAACCGGCGTCACAATGAGGAAATGAACTCTTATGACTATTCTGTGATCGAAAGAATCTACTAGAACACATACTAATGAGCAGACTAAGATTTCCTCCTGACCTCTAGATCAAGATAACGTTCTCAGTTTTTTCGAAATTTTGAGTAACTCTAACAACAGTCGACCTATTCGTAGACTTTATAATGCATCATACAAAATTTGGCATGGATTTTGCGCACATGAGCATCTTGCATCATACAAAAATTCTAAATTTTTATACTATTTTAAACGATTTTACTGTTTTTGTAGGCAGTAACCGTAAAATAATTTTACTATGGTATATTTTCCATTTTCTATAACCAACAAAGTACTCGTACAATGCTTGAAAGTAATTAGCCAATTCTTGTTTTTATAAAACATGATCAATTTAGGGCATTCCCAATGCTAGTATCTTATCACGTAATCATATGTATTTTGCTTATGTGGCATGATATTTAAGTAAGAAAGAGAGGGAGGTTGTATCTTAGCTAAGATACAACCCTTGCACGTGGCCATATGAAAAAAGCATGGTTAAGCCAATCACATTTATGCATGAAGTCAAAATCATTAAATAAGATACAACCTCTAAGAAACAATGCATTGGCCCTGTTTGGATACTCTAACTCGGTTAGAGGTTAGAGTTCGATTTTAACTCTAGTCTAACCCAAAACTAACTCTAACCAAAGAGGTGTTTGGATGGTGGAGTTAGATTGGCAATAAATGCACCATTCCAATCATTTGACTACTTCATTCAGAATTTTGTATGGTGAAGATAGTGGAAAAAGTAACTTTTTGTGGGCCCCATTCAACTCTAACCCAAATAAGCACCTCTTGGGTGGGTTAGATTTTTTGGATGGGTTAGATCCATCTAACCAACTCTAACCCTCCTGTTTGGATGTTTTGGGGTTAGTTTGGTACAATCTAACCAACTCTAACTCTAACCCATGAATCCAAACAGAGCCATTGTGGGGGTTGTATCTTAAGTTTTTATTGCTCCTATGATATTGTGCTAAGATACAATGCATTGGGAGAGCCCTTAATCTTGATTAACGGAAATTTATTGCTGAAGCCTATCTCTGAATTGAGGCTTTATTCTATGTTGAAGAAGACTTAAATCATGTGAAAGATTCTTCCTCCATACTTGAACCGTTGGCCTTTCATTTCTATCTCCAACACTAAAGCCTCGACCACCATTCCATAGACCCAAGGTAGCTTCTTCAAGAAGAAAAACGACACTGCAGCGCCATCACCATCCAAACAGAGATTTAAAATTTTCATCCGGGTCTCGGAGGTGGAGGGCAAGGGGTGGATTTTCATGTCACCTCCAAGAAGAGAAGCAACGCCCAGATCACCGCTGGCAAGGAGGCTGAAGCCGACCAAGGGATTCCCCTGAGTCGCTCGGTCAAGCGACATGTGTGCCATTCTCACTCCTAGTTTGAATTATTATTTAAAATAATTAATTATAATCTGGTACACGAAAGCTTTTTATCAAACTACATGCGTGTGATTATATGGCCACTCAAATGGGAAATGATTATGCATGTGCAGATATCTCCATGAATCTGATGCCATCCAGATGTGTAGTTGTGCCTCCATTGTTTTCCTGAACATTATTCAATTAGAATACTCTATATTTATACTGATTATGTATATCTTCGTGCGTTATCATGAAGCTAAATATTTTTACGTAATAAAAAGATCACTGCATGAAATAAATTTTGATGCAAAAGAAATTGACAAAATAAGATTATGTTTTAGTTATAAAGCATATTTTTTTTATCATTGCTTAAACTGAAAAATAGATGGATGCCGGTGATTGATCTGCTTTATAACATTATGAAAGTTAAAGATTGATTGATATTTATTTATTTACAAACCATAGTTGATTTCTTTATTAAAACCATGTAAAAAATATATTAGAAGAGTGAGCTGTGCATCGAAGGTTGGACGAAGAGGCGTGATTTCTTTTATGACGTAGCGTAAAACCTTAGGATATTTTTTAAGTAAGTATATACATAGAGATTACTCTTGTGTTACATTTAGTCATATTTTAAGAAATTTACATATTAACTTGACATGTTCATATTAATGATTACCTTTTTATTCGCTTGATTAAGTTGACTCCTCCAGACATGTTTTGCGGAATCACTTAAACATGGACGGATGGCGGTGAAAGTATGCAAGCGACGGCGGTCACCTTCACCCTAAAAATGCAAAAAGCAGATCATAACGCAAATGCAGATGCATGAATTTATTGCATGGAGTAGACTAACTAAACACTCCCGTTTGAACACTACACCGACAGCGCTGTCTCTCGGATAGATCGCCTCACAGTCACACGCATCAACTTTCTCTGCAGTAATTTTAGTACCCTTCTTGTTTCGTGCCGCAACTGTGACAGCTTTCGGAAATCTGCCCATAGAAAAATAAAAATGAAGAATCCAGTTTTTACTTGTTACTTTTGCGAGGCTGTTTGCAGCATATCCTTGGGAAGAGATTACTTCTTGTTTAGTTACCACAATCATTTTCATTTGTGACAGATATAGCGAGACAAGCAGAGCACCACCGTTAGACATGTTTATGAACAGCACAAATTATAATGATCCCATAGTGGAAAAACGGGAAGCTTCTGTTCATGGATTGATTTGTTAGCTAATAGTGAGAGTTAGGTCCTACACCAACATCAAGTAATGATGGCAAGTACGCCTATGATGCGGGAGATGAGAACTGTGCCACCCACACATGACAAGAATTTCATAAAGCTCCAGTTGCGAATTGGCTCCGGGCACTATCTCTTGATCGAATAGTTGCCATCAGCAGCCCCCTCTCGGAAGCAAATCAGAGCATGTGCGTGGTTAACAAAGACTATTCAGCCCGAAATACTTTGTCAAGGACTGCATTAACTAAAAAGGACAGAAAATGCATTTGATTGGTGTTAGCTGCCATTATTTTGGTTGTTAAGCAAATTGTTACAATTAATCATCAGGATGTTATTGTTGTTTATATCTTTAGAATAATACCAATATAGGGTTTGGTATCTTCTATTTCTAAATAGATACAACTCACTAGCTATTTTTTTAAGCATGCAACCATGCAAAATCAACACCTATGCATGTCAATCACAAATCATAAATTACATTTATTTATATGCATTTCACTGCCTACAATTTGTAAGCATGCAACCATGGCACATCATTACAAACTAGAAGCGGACAGCTCGCTTTGCTGCGCCGGTCTTATTACAGTGTTTGTGATCTCCATTTGTGTACATATACTAATAGCATGGCGCCGAATGTCCTGTTCTTTCCTAAATTACTGACTTGCAGCGAAGGTCGACAGTCATATATGTAGTTATCTATTATTCAAGTTTATAGTTATGGTTTATGGTTTCTAGTTCTTTCAAATCTACTGTTATAGATGAGGGCATGCACATGTCTGCTCTCCGATCCTGAAATAACATAGTTCACTTTTGCTCTACACTGCACCCATCTAGCAAAAAAAAACCTTCATCAGCAGAATTCGCTAAATTTGATATGCTAGACGAAATAATCCTTGAGCAAATTTTCTACAATTTCAGAAATACACTTGTGTATCTGTTCAATCAACAACAACAGTTAATGTTCTAAAAAAAGTTTCCTATAGGATAATACGAATGAGACTTCAACCATTTGAATAAATATCTGAAACTCAACAATTTCCTACAGGAATGAGGAAACTCTCTAACTATGCAACTATGTACAAACTGTATTGAATCTATGCAACCCAGGTTTCCATCTGTAAGTACATGCAAGGAGCAAATGACATGAACCTGACCCATGCTGCATATATATCCATGGGATTGCGCACATACACGAACCATGGTATTTCGTCCTTTATTGTGCTCAGAACCACAATGTAATAAAAATCACATAATCATCTTTCATGACCTGACATCAGAATGATCCCACGACGAAACATCCAAGCAAAGCATTCACTCAGCAGACATAACTTAATTTGATATGCTAGCAGAGATAATCATTCAATGAATTCTCCAAATTTCCAATCAACAATCAACTATTTTTTGTTCAGTCAACAATAAAGTGTATAAGCTAACAAGAAGATTTCCAAAAACAATGCCCTACATGAATGCCCTTGTGTAGCTAACTATCAGCTCTGCACAATCTTTACTAAATACGATTACTAACCACCTAGAAAAATGTAAAGTTTTGCACTGGGAAAATTATTGTAATTATATATGATATTCCCAAAAACGATGTTCGTTGATAGAAGGAACCTCTCGGTGAAGAAACAACCATAGCATCAACAGCTTCGACATCATCAGCAACCGACAACCCACCCTCAACGCCAGGCACCCCGACAGCTCCAATGTACGAAGACGCACCTCCCATTTAAGAAACAATGGTGCCTGGGAATGACACATATGTAATGGATGGGTCATGAATGTAGGGAACCTCCCATTTCAGATTCTTCAGGCCCCTGGGAATGGCGCCGGTGATTTCCCTTCTCGGTTTTGGTCTTTTCAAAAGAGGATTCCCTGTGGTATGGCTTTATCTGGCCCTCCCGATCCTTCATTTGGTCTTTCTCAGTTTGTCCACAGCAAGCAAAACTATTGTTTTCTTCAACATTGGTATTTGGTATTTGTATCAGGTTGGGAGATGCGTCGAGGTTGGCCTGCCAATGTTAATCCTCTTTTTCGTGCCTTCCCAGGCTTGACAAGCAACTCTAATCATACAAGTCTTTGCTAGTTAAGCTAAAATTTGTCCTAGCAAGTTCAACATTGCTAACTAGTGCCCTTTTGTTTCTTATCAGTATCTGAAGAATGTAAATATAAGAGAAATTCCTGTGCTGGAAAGATTCTCCCTTCTCATTTGTATCACATTCATCTGGGCATATGCTCAAATCCTCACTTCTGGCGGCGCTTATAATCATAGCACGGAGGTCACTCAGATCAACTGCTGCGCACTGACCGTATCAAATCCACACATTATCACTTTGATGGTTCATAATACAAAAATATATAACTATCTAACAATAGAACTTCCTAGATTCATCCGGGCCCTTGGATTTAAGCAGTTGCAGCAAATTGTAAGATTCATTTCATTCTCTTCCCTTATCATCGAATCCATGATTTCGCTTCCAAAGAACACCAAATAGATGAGGAAATAGATGAGGAATAGGAACATACCACGATCAGACAACAGTGCTGAAGAAGGCTGAACTCCTCCGACGCGAGCCTCACCAGCGGCAAGCAATAGGCGAGAAGAACTGAATCCGGCGGGCGTCAGAGCAGGAACCCATCCCCTCCTCTTTCCCACAGGAGACAACATAAAGGAATGATGTGTGGCGAAGGGCCACCAGATGCCACGGCACCCCTCGCCATCGAGGGCCCCCCCCCCCCGCCCTCGCCCCACGCCCTGCAGCCGCCACACAAACCCATGCCCTCCAGGCTCCAGCCGTCAGGCGATCCAACCGTGCCTCCCATGGACTGGGCCCTCAAAACAGAAAATACATAAGCGCTGCGTGGGGAAAAAAGACCCACAGCCCAGGCGGTTGACCAAGTCAAAATCGCAACTCCAAAGGTAAATTGAGTGCTCAATTGATCCTAGTTCCTCCATACTTAGTGAGCATAGTGAATTTAAGGATGCATGTTAATCATAAGTTACACCTTTTGCATTAACTTAATCATACAACGATGCCACATTAGCAACCCATACATGTAGTTCATAAGTTATGTTTTTGAATTAACTTTTATATTATCATGTATCAATACAACTATTTTAACAAAAATTTCGTGGCAACGTGCGGGGCATCATCTACTAACCGTAAATTATGAGCTCTCATTCAGTACTTCTCTTCAAAAGTTTCAACGAAAATTAATGTTGGACATTAGAACATACCCTTCTGTCTTAATGTTGGAGATAAGGTCATTCACTAATTAATACTCCTCAATGAAAACTACAAGCATCTAGGATCAAACAACATGATCATTCAATTCCCACATCCCGCGTCACCCCCCCCCACGCCATGCCCCATCCCTCCTCCCAGTTTCGCCGCCACTTGAGGAGGCCACCGGCTAACGCCAGGAGCGCTCTAGGTACAGTGATGAAAGGGACATTTGCTGCAGATTGTGGCCGATGCGCCTGAGGAGAGGTGAGGGCTTCCCTATTGGATCCGTGGATCTGCTGCCTCATCGTCGTCGTCATGGTGCCTCAAGGTAGGCATGGTGGTTTCCTCCTCAGATACCTCCATCGAGTTGGGCAGCCTCCCCCTACCTGAGTTGCCATCCCCTCTCCTCGCCCTGTCCATAGCCGGATCCAGTCCAGGGAACTCGCCTCGATCTTCGTCTCCTCCATCCTCAAATCGCTCGTCTCCGGTTCCGACGGGGTGAGGCCTCCTCTTGGATTCCCCGCCTCGGGCGTCACTAGTTCCGACCTGGGGAGGCCTCCATCCCCGCGCCCCAACTCGTCCTATGCCGCCATCTCCCCTCACCGTCGAACCCGTTTGCTCGTCGCCCGCTCACCCTCTCCATGTGGTGTTGTCTCGTGTCCTACGGCGGGATCCTGATGGCGTGGAAGTGGTAATGGCTTCTCGCCCTTCGTTGGTTACCCCAAGTGGAAGGTGATATATAGGATAGCAGCAAATTTCCCCTATGTAGAGGATAGGGTTTGTCTCCCGTAGGACTCCGGCGATGATAAGTAGGTGTCAGCGGCGCACCTGACGCGGACCTGCACACAACACAATTAACTTTGCTCACAATTAAGTTCAGAGAGGTTGTCAATCTCTCCGGTCTTGTTGTTTAAAAAGGATCAAACACAAGAGATAATGATAATGATAGCAACTGAAAGTAAATACTGAAAAGGAAATAAGCTTGTAAACAGTGATGAGATTATGGACCGCGGTCCCGTGATGTTCACTAGTGATTGATACGTCCAAAACATATCTATATATTCTGCTTGGTCCATGCCTCTTTTGTGTGATATTGCTATGATATTGATGAACTTCCATACACTTTTGATCATATTTGGACTAACCTATTAACTCAGTGCACCCCAATGCTAGTTCCTGTTTTCTGCTGTTTTTCTATTTCAGGTTTCCCCCATATTAAAAGTGCTCCAATAATTCGGGAAAAATCCAATAAAAAATCAGCGATACGGAAGCTTTGAGAAACACCGAGGGGGGGGGGGGTGATCCACCAGGGCCCCAGGCGCCCACCCGGCGTGCCGTAGGGTGGGGCCGCGCCAGGGGCCCCTTGATGCCCCCCTTCGCCCATATATTCCTCGTGACGTGAAACCACCGTGACGGGAACCCTTTTTCGCGATCTCTCCTCTGTTCCGCCGCCGCCGCGCTTCCAAGATCGGGAGCACCAGAAGACCTCTTCCCGGCACCCTGCCGGAGGGAGGAACCACCTCTGAGAGCTTCTCCACCACCATGGATGCTTCCCGGATGAACCGTGAGTAGTCCACCTTGGACCATGGGTCTATGATCAGTAGCTATGTGATGTTCTCCTCCCCTCTTTGTTCTTCATGGATTAGACCTCGTGAGCTGCCCTACATGATCGAGGCACATATGTAATATTTCTGCTGTTGCTATGTTGAGTTTGCTGGGATCCGATGGATTATGAGATTATGTTCAGATTGTGTTTGAGTAATATATTTGATTCTCCTCTTTTATATTTATGTTCTAGAGTAATTCTTGCATGTTCTCCGTTGCTGTTTATTACTTTGGCCAAGTAGTAGGTAGTGACTCCAAGAGGGAGCGTTATGCATGATTGTGGGTTCATGCCCCTCGATGACTAGATTGAGTGACAGAAACTTGAGTCTAGGGGATGTGCTATTGCCACAAGGGAGAAAACAACGGTTCTTGTACTTGCGGGTGCAAGGATTGTTTACTTTACGCAATGTTCTTTAATGCAGTTGTCCGTTGCTTTGAGTTTACACTTTGGGTGGGATTCGCAACTTAATACCAGCGAGATGTTCTGGATAGATATCTCAAGGTGGATGATTAGTAGGTAGATGCAGATGGATTTCGGTCTACTTGATTTGGCGTACCGCCCAAGCTTTTGAGCCTCTTCCTTTCTTTGTAGCATAGTTAGCATTGGTTTGCGCACATAATCCTGTCGATTGCCCAACTGTAATTTGTTTACCTCGCATGGTTATTTTATCGTCTTTTGGGAGAGAGACATCACTAGTGAACATCATAGGACCCCGGTCCATATTTCCAATACTGTTTACACCCGCTATAAATTTACTGCTTTATTTACTTTTCCGTTGCTATCATTATCATTATTATCCCGTGCGTTTTATCCTTTGTAAACAACAAGGATGGAGGAATTGACAACACCTCTGTACTCGTTGGGAAGCAAAGTTATTTGTTGTGTGTGCTGGTCCAGGTGAAGTAAGCAACCCTGAGTTGTGAACGGTGCCATTGTTCACTTCACCACCTTCTTGTATCTGTTGGAGTCCTATTGGTTCAACACTTAAACCTTAGCATCTTCGCTAAGGGAAATTTGCCGCTACGCTACATCTCACCTTCCACTTTGGGTAAACCAACGAGGGGCAAGAAGTAAACTTTCGTAACATCAAAGAAATTTCTGGCGCCGTTGCTGGGGACTCCACTCTTCAAGATAGGGGAGTTGCACACTAACTTTTATCTTTGCTTTTTAGTCTTGTTATTTTACCTTTAAGTTTTTGCTTTAGTGTCCTTTATCAAAAATAAAAAATATATTTACCTTGCTAGTAGTTGTTATTATGTCTGGCCCTTTTGCCTTTGGTGAAGCAGAAGTGCTCACGTTTAAACAAAGAAGTGGTGAAAGTCTGATGATGCCTGGTATAGAATTAATGATTCTCAAAAAAGAGCCACCAAGAAGCAATCCACTACTATTCTGCTTAGAAACTTTTATGTTGGAATTAATTCTTGGAATAGTTATTCTAGATACTGCTATCAATGGGAATTTCCTAGAAGTCCCAGTTTGGGATCTCTTAGTGTTATGGAAAATCTTGTTGGAAATCTCCCTGTTGCTAGCATTCAAGAGGACATTACCCTAGATCACATTATGAAAAAACATGAAAAGATAGAGCTAGAGATGCCAAGCATTAACAAGATAAGTGAGTTGGATCGTAAGGTTCAAGGGAATTTGAATAGACTTGATAGCTCCATGCATAAAATTTTCAAAACCTTGGAGAGCATCAAATCCCATGACTTGTTAAGATTGAGGAAATTATCGACACTCTAGGAACTACTTTCTCCTCAATCAAAACCAAAAAGGTAGAAACTCTGACAAAGAAGGAACCGAGGTTCGTTTATGTTCCAACGCCTCCTTGTTTAAAAAATAATCTATCTATTGTCAAAGGGGTTGAAACTGTGAAGACTTTGGAAGAGATACCTCTCTTTAATAGAATAAATGAGACTCCAATTGATCTTCCTCCTTTTGCTTTTATTCCTAGAAGTATCTTTATTAGGCCTTTATTTGAGAGACCTCTTAAGAGTGGTTGTACTATTGAAGAGCTTTTTGATGATCTTGATGATGGTTCAATGGATACAACTTGATCTATTTGCATTAAGCCTAGCTAATGGCTTTAAAGAAGCGCTTTCAGGAGGTAGCCCGCAACGAATTTAGGATTTCCTTTTTGTTTTTCTTCTGTTTTTAGTGGTCTTGATGATTGTTACTACTGTAGCAACATCATTGTATCTTTAATTTTCAAGCTTTGTGCCATTTATAGCCTCATATGGCAAGGGAAGTGAAAGTTGTGACATGCTGTCCAGAAAACAGATTCTGTCCTCGTGACTAGAAAAATCACAGAAAAATCCCAGTTCATCTTTTTGAGCTGAAATGTTTTCACAGCGTTCTCTATACAATTACGGAACTTTCGTATGTTCTGAGTTTTTTTATTTGAGTTGCAGAAGTATCCCTAAAAATACTTTACTACCTGCTGGTCTGTTTTTCACAGATTCTGTCCTGTTTTTCCTTTTCTTCGTTTTGCAAACCTTAAGCTTGCTTTTTCTTTGCAAAAACTTTATGGAAATCTTGAGAAACAGTAGATCTTCAAGAATATCCTTATTTCCAGTAGAGAAAAAATATTTTATTATGGGTACTAACCTCTCTAATCAGATTATGATGAGTTATGTATGAAGGGAGTTTTCAAGTATGCGAGGGAAGATGATGAAAGAAGATTCAGGAGTGTCAAGCGCTCAAGCTTGGGGATACCCCCATGCATCCCCAAGAAATATTCAAGGAGACTCAAGCATCTAAGCTTGGGGATGCCCCCGTGCATCCCCTTCTCCATCAACAATTATTAGTTTATCTCTCGTTTCACTATATTTTTATCACTTCATACGTTATGTGCTATGCTTGGAGCGTCTCGCTCTTAGGTTTTATGTTTAGTTTTCTTTAGCTTTTCTTGCTGTTCATAAAAAGTTAGAACCTAGCTTTGTTTGTGTGGGAGAGAAACACGCTCCACTTTAAAAATCTATAACACAACATAGGATTTTTCATGCTTATATTTGTTGTGTGTGTTCTTTATCTTTTTCATAGCTATTGTCAGGTTTAGCTCTTAGTTTTCATGCTCATCTTTTTAAAGAGATTTTGTTTAGTTTGTTCCTGGAACTCTCTTGAGTTTTCACGTTTATCTTGTTTAGAGAGTTTGCCTGTTGCACTGAGTTTTGTGTCTTGACTTGAAGTAGGTAATTGAGGTTGCTATTCTTTTGTAGTAGTAACTTGCAATAGTTTTGAGTTATTGTTTTGAGTAATGTTTGGACTTTTGGTGTCAAGAGCTTTAGCCTATTAGTGATAGATGTCGTATTTTGGGCAATCCGTGTTTATTTTCAAAACTTACAAAATTAGTTGAGATCTTTAGCTACTAGATGGATCACTAATCTTCTGAGGGGTCGAATATTAGAGTACACTCACGTACCATGAGTCGAGGATGTGCAAGGATAACCAAACCCCCATACACTCCTCCTCGGGGTACTTGTCTCTTTGTGAAACCTCCTTATTAGATTGAGAGTTACCGATAATAAGTGCATGAGTTCTTCGGACTAATGTGAGTATTCGAAAGTTGACACTTCCACCTTCCCATATTTTTCTATCCTCTCCTGTGCCGTGCATTGCTTTCTTCTCACTCTAAGACTTGGCGTCCACCTTCGCCGGTACATCCAAACCCTTGGCACGATACACTCTGTCATCATAAACCTCCTGATATCCTTCCTCAAAAAAGCCACCATACCTACCTACCAAGGCATTTCCATAGCCTTTCCGAGATATATTGCCATGCAACATCCATATTCTCATCACTTGGTCTTCATGTCATACATGCTACTTGCTTGATCGATGAGCCGCATGCTAGTTGGGCCTTGCCCTAGTCATTGCTACATGACGCGCTAGTATCATTGCATATCCTGCTACACTGGCAGAGGCATACATTTGCATACTTCATGATAGTTACATCTTCTTTATGATTTAAGTACCTTGTAAAGTGTGAAAGATCTTCTATGCTTCTTGTAATATATAGAGTGTTGCCCCTAAAGTGAGGAAAAGATCCCAAAGAGGACAAATCAAAATATCCCAAGAGGACAAATGAGAGAAATAGAAAGAGCCATTGAGGCCACCAAAAAAATACAAAAAATAAATAAAAAAATAGAAAGAGAAATAAAAAGAGAGAATGGGGCACACTACTATTCCTTTTGAGAGATCCACACTCGTACTCCCTCTTATATCTTGTACTCTATAGAGATTATCATTTATGCATATAGCTATGTGGGGACCTTCACACTATAGAACTTGGCTTGTACATTCCAATGATGAGCCTCCTCAAATGAGCTCTAGGTCTTCTTGAGCAAGCAAGTTGGATGCACCCCCACTAGTTCCATTGGAGAGCTTACCTTAGCTCATATGTGCATCTGTTGCATGGCAATCCCTACTCCTCACATCATATCTATCATTTGGCTTTCTCTCGCCTATGATTGTCCTCATTGATGTGAGCCTTTCACACCCTTTTTGTCTTCCTCCTCCACCATATTCTCTCTTTGCCATCCTAAGTGTCAACTTTCTTTCTTACGCTCATCCATTGCATGAGTGCTCAAAATGTCGAAAAGGAGTGGATCATTTAGACTTGTACCTGGCTAGTGGTCTGGGGATGAGTCAAGATAAGATTCCAAAGAAGACCAAGTGTAAAACTTTAGTAGATTGAGTTCTCAACACAAAAATACTTTTTCTCGTATATCCCTATCCCCTTTCTTGCACGCAACCACCATTTGGAGACATTCGAGTCACGGACAGCGAGAGCTCTTGCACCTTTATGTTCTTATGTTGCTTGTTTCAATGCTAAATATAGACTCTTGCCTGTTATGACTTGAATTGAATTACATGCCTTGATTGCTTTACTTAAAAGTTCTTATATGGTTGTTAGCATGTCACCACAGAAATTATGCTTTTATCATTTACCTACTCGAGGACGAGCAGGAATTAAGCTTGGGGATGTTGGTACGTCCAAAACGTATATATAATTTCTGCTTGCTCCATGCCTCTTTTGTGTGATATTGCTATGATATTGATGAACTTCCATACACTTTTGATCATATTTGGACTAACCTATTAACTCAGTGCACCCCAGTGCCAGTTCCTGTTTTCTGTTGTGTTTCTATTTCAGGTTTCCCCAATATTAAAAGTGCTTCAAAAATTCGGGAAAAATCCAATAAAAAATCAACGATACGGAAGTTTCGAGAAACACCAAGGGGGGGGGGGGGCAGAGGGGACCCACCAGGGCCCCAGGCGCTCTCCCGACGCGCCCTAGGGTGGGGACGCGCCAGGGGGCCGTCTAGACCCCTGGTGGCCCCCTGGCTGCCCCCCTTCGCCCATATATTCCTCGTGACATGAAACCCCCGTGATAGGAACCCTTTTTCGTGATCTCTCCTCTGTTCCGCCGCCGCTGCGCTTCCAAGATCGGGAGTACCAGAAGACCTTTCCCGGCACCCTGCCAGAGGGAGGAACCACCTCCGGGAGCTTCTCCACCACCATGGATGCTTCCCGGATGAACCGTGAGTAGTCCACCTTGGACCATGGGTCTATGAACAGCAGCTATGTGATGTTCTCCTCCCCTCTTTGTTCTTCATGGATTAGACCTCGTGAGCTTCCCTACATGATCGAGGGAGGGAATATCTAGTGCTACCATGGCATAAGGTGCTACCAATGCTACCATTCAAAAACGAAATTTTTAAAAATTCAAAAAATTCTACAAAAACTAGTAGACGATCTCAATGTATGTTTGTACAACCTCAAAAAATTCAGCTCCAAAATCCTAACAAATATTGAGAAAAAAAAGACAAATCAGGCATAAATAGTGTCATGTTTGTTTTTTGTCTTTTTGTGACACCCATGACACTATTCAAGCCTAATTTAGCTTTTTTATTTCTCAATATTTATTAGGACTTTGGAGCTGAAATTTTTGGAAGTTGTACAAACACACATTGAGACTATCCACTAGTTTTGGTAGAATTTTTTGAAACTTTTAAAATTTCGTTTTAAGTGGTAGCATTTGAAGCACCCTATGCTATGGTAGCACTTGATATTCTCTTATGATCGAGGCACATATGTAATATTTCTGTTGTTGCTATGCTAAGTTTGCTGGGATCCGATGATTATGAGATTATGTTCAGATTGTGTTTGAGAAATATATTTGATTCTCCTCTTTTATATTTATGTTCTAGAGTAATTCTTTCATGTTCTCCGTTGTTGTTTATTGCTTTGGCCAAGTAGTAGGTAGTGACTCCAAGAGGGAGCGTTATGCATGATTGTGGGTTCATGCCCCCCGATGACTAGCGTGAGTTACAGAAACATGAGTCTAGGGGATGTGCTGTTGCCACAAGGAGAAAACAACGGTGCAAGGATTGTTTACTTTACGCAATGTTCTTTAATGCAGTTGTCCATTTCTTTGAGTTTACACTTTGGGTGGGATTCACAACTTAATACCGATGAGATGTTCTGGATAGATATCTCACGGTGGATGATTAGTAGGTAGATGCAGATGGATTTCGGTCTACTTGATTTGGCGTACCGCCCAAGCTTTTGAGCCTCTTCCTTTCATTGTAGCATAGTTAGCATTGGTTTGCGCACATAATCCTGTCAATTTCCCAGCTATAATTTGTTTACCTCGCATAGCTATTTTATCGTCTTTTGGGAGAGAGACATCACTAATGAACATCATAGGACCCCGGTCCATATTTCCAATACAGTTTAAACCCGCTATCAATTTACTGCTTTATTTACTTTTCCGTTGCTATCACTATCATTATTATTCCGTGTGTTTTATCCTTTGTAAACAACAAGGCCGGAGGAATTGACAACTCCTCTGTACTCGTTGGGAAGCAAAGTTTTTTTCTGTGTGTGCAGGTCCAGGTGAAGTAAGCAACCCTCAGTTGTGAGCGTCGCCATTGTTCACTTCACCACCTTCTCATATCTGTTGGAGTCCTATTGGTTCAACACTTAAACCTTAGCAGCTTCGCTAAGGTAAATTTGCCGCTACGCTACATCTCACCTTCCACTTTGGGTAAACCAACGAGGGGCGAGAAGTAAACTCTCGAAACATCAGTGATGTCTCTCTCCCAAAAGACGATAAAACTGCTATGTGAGGTAAACAAATTACAGACGGGAAATTGACAGGATTATAAACGCACCGCAATGCTAACTATGCTACAAAAGAAAGGAAGAGGCTCATAAGCATGGGCAGTACGCCAAAATAAGTAGACCAAAATCCATCTGCATGTACTACTAATCATACATCTTGAGATATCTATCCAGGACATCTCGCTGGTATTAAGTTGCGAGCCCCACCCAAAGTGTAAACCCAAAGCAACAGACCTTTGCGTAAAAGTAAACAATCCTTGCAACCGCGATTACAAGCACCATTTCCCCCCTTGTGGCCACATCACATCCCCTAGACTCATGTTTCTGTCACTCAAGCGTGTCATCAGGGGGCATGTACCCACAATCGAGCATAACGTTCCCTCTTGGAGTCACTACCTACTACTTGGCCAAAGAAATAAGCAGCAACGGAGAACATGCAAGAATTACTTAGGAACAAAAATATAAGAGATAAAACCAAATATATTACTCTATCACGATCTGAAAATAATGTCATAATCCATCGGATCCCATCAAACTCAGCATAGCAACAGCAGAAGAATTACATATGTGCCTCGATCATGAAGGGCAGCTCACGAGGTCTAAACCATGAATACCAAAGAGGGGAGGAGAACATCACATAGCTACTGATCACGGACCCATGGTCCAAAGGAAACTACTCACAACACATCCGGGAAGCGTCCATGATGGAGGAGAAGCTCCCGGAGGTTGATCCTCCCTCTGGCAGGGCGCCGGGAAGGGTCCTGACGGTGCTCCCGATCTTGGAAGCTCGGCAACGGCGGAACAGAGGCGAGTTTGAGAAATAGGGTTCTGTCTTTGGAGTTTCCCCGTGACGGAGAATAAATAGGCGAAGGGGGCATCCAGGGGGGAACCAGGGGTCCAGGCGCCCCTCTGGTGTGGCCAGGCCTTCGGGGTTCGGGAAGCTTCCGGCACTTGATTTTTTATCTGATTTTTCCCGGATTTTTGGAGAACTTTTTATATGGGGAAAAACTGAAATAGAGAAAAGCAAAAAACAGGGAATGGCACTAGGGTGCACTGATTTAGTAGGTTAGTACAAATATGATCAAAAGTGTATGAAAGTGTACCTAGATCACAAAAAACATGCATGGAACGAGAAGAAATTATTGATACGTTTGAGACGTATCAACATCCCCAAGCTTAATTCCTGCTCGTCCTTGAGTAGGTAAATGATAATAAACATAATTTCTGTTGTGACATGCTAGCAACCATATAAGAACTTTGAAAAGTAAAGCAATCAAGGTATGTGATTCAATTGAAGTCATAACATCCAAGAGTCTATAATAGCATTGAAACAAGCAACGGAAGAACATTAGGTGCAAGAGCTCTCGCTGTCCGTGACTCGAATGTCTCCAAATGGTGTTTGCGTGCAAGAAGGGGGTAAGGGAATATGAGAAAAAAGTATTTTTGTTGAGAACTCAATCTACTAAAGTTTCACACTTGGTCTTCTTTGGAATCTTATCTTGACTCGTCCCCAGACCACTAGCCAGGTACAAGTCAATTTGATCCACTCCTTTTTGATATTTTGAGCACTTATGCAATGGATGAGCGTAAGCACGAGAGTTGACACTTTGGCAAAGAGAGAATATGGTGGAGGAGGAAGAAAAAAAGGGCGAGAAAGGCTCACATCAATGAGGACAATCATAGGTGAGAAGGCCAAATGATAGATATGATGTGAGGAGTAGGGATTGCCATGCAACAGATGCACATATGAGCTGAAAAGCTTTCCAATGGAACTAGTGGGGGTGCATCTAACTTTCTCGCTCATGAATACCTAGAGCTCTTTTGAGGAGGATCATCCTTGGAAGATGCAAGCCAAGTTCTATAGTGTGAAGGTCCCCACATAGCTATATGCATGATCATCTCTATGGAGTACAAGGATAAGAGGGAGTACTAGTGTGGATCTTTCAAAAGGATAGTAGTGTTGCCCCTTTCTCTCTTTTTATTTTATTTTTCTCTTTTTTCTATTTTTTGGTGGACTCAATGGCTCTTTCTATTTAACTCTCATTTGTCCTCTTTGGGATCTTTTATTTTGTCCACTTTGGGATCTTTTCCTCACTTAAGGGCAACACTCTAATTTACTAGAGGGTATAGAAGATATTTCACACTTTACAAGGTACTCAAATCATAAAGAAGATGTAGCTCTCATGATGTATGCAATGTATGCCGCTGCCAGTGTAGCAGGAACATGTATGACATGAAGATCAAGTCATGAAGAGGTGGATGTTGCATGGCAATATATCTCGGAAAGGCTATGGAAATGCCTTGATAGGTAGGTATGGTGGCTGTTTTGAGGAAAGATATAATGAGGTTTATTATGACAGAAAGTATCATGTCAAGGGTTTGGATGTACCGGCGAAGGTGGACGCCAACTCTCGGAGTGAGAAGAAGGAAATGCACGGCACAAGAGAGGCTAGCAAATATGAGGAGGTGGAAGTGTCAACTTTCAATACTTACATTAGTCCGAAGAACTCATGCACTTGTTATCGGTAACTCTCAATCTAATAAGGAGGTTCACAAAGAGACAAGTACCCCGAGCAGGAGTGTATGGGGGTTTGGTTATCCTTGCGCATGTCAACTCATGGTACGTGAGTGTACTCTAATATTCGATCCCTCCAAAGATTAGCGATCCATCTAGTATCTATAGTTCTCAACTAGTTTTGTAGGTTTTGAAAATAAACACGGATTGCCCAAAATACGACACCGATCACTAATAGGCTAGAGCTCTTGACACCAAAAGTTCAAACATTACTCAGATCAATACCTCAGAACTATTGCAGGTTACTACTAAAATTAAATAGCAACCTCAATTACCTACTTTCAAGAAAAGACACAACTCAGTGCAACAACCAATATGCTCCATGAAGGCAAGATTAAGTGTGCTAGTGTGGGGGTCCTAGACATTTTGTGTAGTAAGCTAATAACTTCTGAGAGGTTTTATTTACAGTAGTAAAGTTCAATCCTGCATAAAAAGTCTGGATAACTATCCAAGTAGTCAAAAAATGAAAACTAAAGAGAGTTCCAGCAACAAACTAAACAAAATCCAAGGCTCTTGCTAAAGACAAACTAAGACTAAAACTAAACATGGAAGTAGCTATGAAAAGATAAAGAACCGACAACAGGAAAAAGATAGGCATGAAGAATCCTATGATGTGTTCTAGATTTTGAAAGTGGAGTGTGTTTCTCTCCCACACAAAGTAAGACATGGTCTAACTTGTTATGAACAGCAAGAAAAGCTAAATAAAACTAAAATAAAACCAAAGAGCGGGACGCTCGAAGCATAGCACATAACGCATGAAGTGATAAAAATATAGTGAGACGAAGGACAAACTGATGATTGTTAATGGGGAAGGGGATGCACAGGGGCATCCCCAAGATTATAATCTTGAGTCTCCTTGAATATTTATTGGGGATGCATGGGGGCATACCCAAGCTTTTACGCTTGACACTCCCGAATCTTCTTTCATCATCTTCCATCGCACACTTAAAAACTCCCTTTATACATAACTCATCATAAGCTGATTAGACAGGTTAGTACCCTTCATAAAATAATTTTTCCTCACTGGATATAATGATATTATTTAATATCTACTGTTTCTCAAGATTTCCAAAAGGGTTTTGCAAAGAAAAAGCAAGCTTAAGGTTTGCAAAAGTAAGGAGAGATAGAACGTGGCAGAATCTGTGAAAAACAGAACAACAAGTAATAAACAATATTTTAGGGGTACGTCTGCAACTCAAATCAAAAAACTCAGAACATACGAAAGTTACTTGATTGTATAGAGCATGCTGTGTAAAAAATTCAGCTCAAAAAGGTGAAGTGGTGATTTGATCCAATTTTCCCGTCACGAAGACAGAATCTGTTTTCTGGACAACATGTCACAACTCTCGCTTCCCTTGTCATATGAGGCTATAACTTGGCACAAAGCTAGAAAATAAAGATACAATGATGTTGCTACAGTAGTAACAATCATCAAGACCATTAAAACAGAAGTAAAAACATCTTGGGTTGCCTCCCAACAAGCACTTTCTTTTACGCCTTTAAATAGGCATAAGGAAAAAGAAGAATCAATTTTTATCAAGAGAAAGAGAATAGCTAGCCCATCTAACGGACTCAAAAGGTAACTTTTTTTTCTTTCTAGGGAAGTGTTCCATACCCTTTTAGAGGGAATTGAAATTTCATATTCCCCTCTTTCATGTCAATGATAGCACCAACGGTGCGGAGAAAAGGAAGTCCCAAAATAATTGGACGTAAAGGTTCACACTCTATATCCATAATAATGAAATCAACGGGAACATAATTGTCATTGAAAATGATAAGAACATAGTCTATCTTCCCCAAAGGTTTCTTTACGGAAGAGTCGACAAGACGAACACCAAAAGAACAAGAATCAAAAGGTTTCAATTTAAACAGATCATACATTCTTTTGGGCATGACGGAGGTACTAGCTCCAACGTCACATAAAGCATAACAAGAGAAGTTATTTAATTTAATTTTGATCATAGGGTCCCAACCATCATCTAGCTTCCTAGGTATCGAGGCTTCTATCCTAAGCTTCTCCTCCCTAGCTTTGATGAGAGCATTTGTGATATGCTCCATGAAGGCAAGATTAAGTGTGCTAGTGTGGGGGTCTCTAGACATTTTGTGTAGTAAGCTAATAACTTCTGAGAGGGTGCAACTATCAAAATCAATATCACTACTATCAAAGGTGGTAGTAGTGACATCTAGGCTCACTTTTTTGAAACCCTCTATGTTCATAGGGGTTTCTTCTTCTAACAATTGAGGTATTAGCATCACCATTAATAGATCCAATGGGACCAGGAGTGCATTGGGTGCTAATAGTTTCGGTGTCCTCAAAAATTTGGATAGTGGCAACTGTGTGGTGTGTAGGAAGACTCTTAATTCTATCATCTTCCTCTTTTTCTCTAGCCCATCTTTCTTTAAGTTTAGACATCATCCTAATATTTTCATTAACTTGTAATTGGATAGCATTAATAGGAGTGGCCTTGCTCTCCTCAAGGGGAGAGGTTCTAATTTTTAACATCTCAACATCAAGGGCTAAGCTGTCTACCTTCAAACAAAGATTATCTAATTTAGCTAGCTTTTCTTCCACATTCTTGTTGAAGGCTTTTTGGGTAGTGATAAAGTCTCTAACCATGTTTTCTAATTCAGAAGTGGGGTTCTTGTTGCTAGGGTAAGTGTTGTTGTTCCCATAAATGGATGGAAACAGTCTAGGATTACTAGCAATGTTGCCCCTATAAGCATTATTATTAATGTTGTTTCTAGCAATGAAGTTCACATCTACTTGTTCCTGCGCAACCAAAGAATTTAAAGGAACATCATGAGGATCAATAGAGGGTTTCTTGGTGAGTAGAGACATAATTAAATCAACTTTAACATTTAGGTAGGTAATTTCCTCGATTTTTTTTACCTTCCTACCTGTTGGAGCGCATTCGGTGTGCCATTGGGAATAATTGGTCATCATCTCATCGAGGATTTTTGTGGCAGCATCGAGTGTAGTTCACATAAAGGTTCCTCCCGCGGCTGAATCTAACAGGTTCCGCGAGGTAAAGTTCAAGCCTGCTTAAAAAGTCTGGATAACCATCCAGGTAGTCAAACCATGTGTAGGGAATTTCTTAACAAGAGATTTCATACGTTACCAAGCTTGGGCAACGTGTTCATTATCCAATTGCCTAAAAGTCATAATGTTAATCCTCAATTGGATAATTTTAACAGGTGGGTAGTACTTCTTAATAAAAGCATCTTTGCACTTATCCCAAGAATCTATGCTATTCCTAGGAAAAGATTGAAACCAGATTTTAGCTTCTCCTCTCAGAGAGAAAGGAAAAAGCTTGAGCTTAACAACATCAACTTCTACTTCTTTATACTTTTTCATATCACATAATTCAACAAAATTATTCAAGTGTAAAGAAACATCATCTCCAGCACCAGAGAATTGATCTCTCATAACAAGGTTTAGTAAACCAGGTTTAATTTCATAAGAGGTAGCTGAAGTGGCAAGTGTGGCAATAGGAGTGCAGATAAAGTCTTTTTTGTTGTGACTAGTGAAGTCACACAACTTGGTGTTTTCGGTGGAACCCATAGTAGCAGCACGTGTGGCAGATTTTTTTGTAATTTTCGATATAAGACACAAAGATAAAAATAGAAAGGTAAACTAACAAGATTAAAAAGTAAAGGTAAAAGGTAGTGGGCAACTCCCATATCTTATCACTCGGAGTCCCCGGCAACGGCGCCATAAATTTGCTTGATGGCGTGGAAGTGGTAATGGATTCTCGCCCCTCGTTGGTTACCCCAAGTGGAAGGTGAGATGTAGGATAGTAGAAAATTTCCCCTATGTAGAGGATAGGGTTTGTCTCCCGTAGGACTCCGGCGATGATAAGTAGGAGTCAGCGGCGCACCTGACGCGGACCTGCACACAACAAAATTAACTTTGCTCCCAACGAAGTTCAGAGAGGTTGTCAATCTCTCCGGTCTTGTTGTTTACAAAGGATCAAACACAAGAGATAATCATAATGATAGCAACTGAAAGTAAATACTGAAAAGGAATTAATCTTGTAAACTGTGATGATATTATGGACCGGGGTCCCGTGATGTTCACTAGTGATGTCTCTCTCCCAAAAGGCGATAAAACTGCCATGCGAGGTAAATTTTTTACAGACGGGCAATTGACGGCTGATCCCCTAGACTCATGTTTCTGTCACTCAAGCGTGTCATCAGGGGGTATGAACCCACAATCGAGCATAACGTTCCCTCTTGGAGTTACTACCTACTACTTGGCCAAAGCAATAAACATCAACGGAGAACATGCAAGAATTACTTAGGAACAAAAATATAAAAGATAAGAAACAAATATATTACTCTATCACAATCTGAACATAATCTCATAATCCATCAGATCCCATCAAACTCAGCATAGCAACAGCAGAAGAATTACATATGTGTCTCGATCATGTAGGGAAGCTCACGAGGTCTAAACCATGAAGAACAAAGAGGGGAGGATAACATCACATAGCTACTGATCACGGACCCATGGTACAAAGGAAACTACTCATGACACATCCGGGAAGCGTCCATGGTGGAGGAGAAGTTCCCGGAGGTCGATCCTTCCTCCGGTAGGGTGCCGGGAAGGGTCCTGACGGCGCTGTCAATCTTGGAAGCGCGGCGGCGGCGGAACAGAGGCGAGTTTGCGAAATCGGGTTCTGTCTTCGGAGTTTCCCCGTGACGGAGAATAAATAGGCGAAGGGGGGCAGCCAGGGGGGCCACCAGGGGTCCAGGCGCCCCCCTGGCGCGGCCAGGCCCCTGGCCGCGCCAGATGGCCGCCTGGGTACCTGGTGGTGCCCCCCCGGCCCTCCTTCGGGGTTTGGGAAGCTTCCCGCACGCTGATTTTTTATCTTATTTTCCCGGATTTTTGGAGGACTTTTTATATGCGGAAAAACTGAAATAGAAAAAGAGCAGAAAGCTCGGACTGGCACTGGGGTGCACTAAGTTAGTAGGTTAGTCCAAATATGATCAAAAGTGTATGAAATTGTATCTAGATCATAGCAATATCAAAAAAAACATGCATGGAACGAGCAGAAATTATCCATACGTTTGAGACGTATCAGATCCCCATCTTCTCCATCTAGACGCCCCTTATCCACTAGGTTATGCTACAGATCCTCACATCGGTTCCTCCCTCGACGCCCGACTGTTTGCGAACACTCATCTTCTGTTGCTCCTTCGACTCCACTTGGATGGCGGCATGCCGGCTCGCAGGACCTACTTTGTGCCCAGGAGAAATCCCTGTTGATCCATATCAGCGGACCACGGTGACATCTTCTAGCGTCGCATTCCTTCTTTGGCGCGTGGTCCTCGGTCCAGTTGTTCTTAGTGAACCTTCTAAGTATGTGCTCTAGGAGAAAGTTCATTGACGACATCATTCGCGGACGTCGCTTACCCTCCTAAAGGCGTCATTTGGGAGTCATACGCCGCCATCCATCCGCCTCCGACCCATTGTGTGGTTGCTCGTGCTTTGGTGGGCTTGCCCAAGAATCTCCCATGGTTATCGTGTGTTGCGGTGAGCTTTGTGCTCCTTGTATTGTCCCGCTTCATCTTTGCTCAACATGATGCAATGATGCCTCCCTACCTTGCTAATCGCTCCAGTTTCTTGTGACAGAATTCCCAATTAAGGTTCATGATAGGTAACTCGTTGATTGTGGAGGCTCCTGTGTTGCGCCAACGCATCGGTACACCATCAAAGTAATGTAGCATCAAGGATTCGGAGATCATGCCGGAATACAGTGACGCGCTTGATGCTCACGTATGTACCGATTTACAGTGCCATACTTGACATTCACATCTGCGCCGGCTTATGGTCAACTCATCGTGTATGCATCGTCATGCCACTTCCACTATGCAAACTTCTCTGCAACAGGCGTCATCACATGGAACTTCTCGTGTCGGCTTCGGCGCATCTGTCGTTTCCCTTCAATGTGAGCGCGTGCCTGCCCGTCTGGGCGCAGCAACCACCGTCGTCAGCTTGACATTTACGTCGCGCGAACTTACATCACCATGCTTAGCATATACATCCACGTCGGCTTCCAATGTCACGATCACGTCCACAACGGCTTACGGCGTCACGCGCGCCTCATGCTCACGTCTGCGCCGTTTTTTACCGGTGGCTCGATAAATCAGCTTGGTTACCAATTTCCAAGTCCTTCGATATCGACTACAACCTCACCACGGTTGCCATCCATGGTGTTCTGGGTTTATTCTACATCGTCAGATCGGCTAAGTCACGTTCATATCCCAATATTTTCATTCCAATCAATTTTATATGTTGCACCTTTGAGGTAAAACTCGGGGGCTATCTTAAAAGCATTTAATCAATATACGGATGCCAAAAAAGACTAGTTGCCATGTTGCACAGTCTAAAACATGGGTATTCGACTTCCTTAACGATATATTCGATGCTTGTTTGTTTATCAAGCCAGGTACAAGGAGTCTCCATCCCACTCCTCTAGTCGACTCGAGACTCAGAGGCTATACCTCCGCTCGGATCCATCGGCAAATTATAATTGACCGACACGCATCAGGGCCAGCTTCCAGGAAATTTTGGACAAATCAATTCATTTTTCACACACTTTCAAAAATATGGCTCAACCTCGAGTTCCGGTTTATTGGAAAAATATCGGCTCCCTTTTTGAGTTTTCGTTTATTGAAAATCTCGGCTCAGTTATGAGTTCCGGTTTATTAAAAGTATGGCTCTGTTATGAGTTCTGGTTTATTAAATGTCCAGTACTGTCGTGAGTTCTTGTTTATTAAAAATACCAACTCCCTTCGTTAGTTCCGGTTTATTAAAAATCTTGTCTCTTTCATGAGTTCCAGTTCATTGAAAAATTCCGGCTCTTTCATGAGTTCCGGTGGCATTAAAAAATTCCGACTCGTTCATGAGTTCCGGTTCATTGAAAAATTCCGGCTCCTTCAAAAGCCCCGATTCATTGAAATAATTCCAACTCCTTCACGAGTTCTGGTTCATTTTAATATTCTGGCTCGTTCAAGAGTTTCGGTTCATCACACGATGCCAGTTTCACAAGAAGTTCTGGTAAACCCGACAACTCTGGAATCCATAGTTTTCTTTTTTACATCATATCATCATGCATTGTGCCTTTATCGTTATCTATTAATTATGGGGACCTGGGGGCTTGTGACGCCCCCAAAATCAAGCCGTGTACAGTAATCATACACGCAGGTTACACGACCGAAATCAGGGTGCCATGGTGAGAATATCACATCACAAAACTAGACACAAATAAGATAAATCTGTAAGTTACAAACCAGGGATCACGAGGATCCGAATACATAAGTTATAGAATCATAATATCTAAGTATAGACATAGTTAGTCAAGTTTTTCCTTAAGAAGGCTAGCACAAATAACATCAGAGATACAGATCGAAAAGGCGAGGCCTCCTTCCTGGGATCCACTGAACTACCCCTGGTCAACGGGGAACTCGACGTCGTAGTAGGCGCCTCCGGGGTACTCCTTCTCCTGGGCAGCAACCGGTCGTGTATATAAAACAAAAGGGGTGGAAAAAAGAAAAGGTGAGTATCTAGCATACCCGCGAGTCTCACGTCCTCTACTAAGCATTTATGCATTTGTATCAAATGGAAAGGGGAGGCTATATATAGTGGACTGAATTGCAGAAATCTAGAATAAGGAAGAGAAGCTAGGCCTATCGAAGACTAGCATCTTCCGATGAGTCTTGCAGCACAAGAAGAGAATAGCCAACAGTTTATATAAAGCATAAAGTAACAATGCAGCAGAAGTTGCTCCAACATTGTATAATAGTAAGTTGTATTAGATAACAATTATCAATGCCTCCGAGAATCCTTCCTCGACTTCCCTGCGAGGAAGAAAACCCGGAACCAATCAGTTTAGTAGTAGTAGTTTGTAGTAGTAGGATATGGCTTCAGCATAAGGCGTCCTGTTACTGTGGACACGACTATCCGAATAGATTATCTTCCGTGCAGGGGCTGCACTACTGTTACCCTACAAGCTCAGATCTCCAGGGTGGCGTACACCTTGTTACGGAATGCCCCACCGAGGCTATCCGATACGCCAAAGTCCATCCTTCAAGCTCAACAGAGAAGCCATCCGCTGGTCTAAATCCTAAGCACGAAGGAACTTTGGACCCCTACCGTTTGTACTCCTGCATGGTACGTGGCTGGTCGGTGAAGTAGGCCCACCTCCCACTACCAGAGTAAACGGTCCAAGCCCGGAAATCAGCCCGAGGTAACGCTGACGCCTGAAGAGCCATCGTACGAGGCTACAACACAGAGGGCTCACACCGTAATCCCGCGTGGAGGTGGCGCATAAAGGGCATGACATCCCACTCAAGTCATCCTCCTGACCCATTAAGCATTTTATTATTTTATGTCGGGACAACTGTTATCGTTGCCCCTATCTGGGTGATTCGCGACAGCAGCCAGGTCCACCCCCATAACCAGAGCCGGTGGCCGCCTGCCCCGTCGTCCCACCAACTCGTGCGGTTACCAACAAGGTGAACCGTCTCCTTACTTTGTCTCATGTTTTCTCTTTGAAGAGCTCGACTTTCGTACAACAGGGTACCTCACGGCCATCGAACAAGTACCAGGTGATACGTCCCAAACGTATCTATAATTTCTTCTTGCTCCATGCATGTTTTGTGTGATCTATGATCTAGATACATTTTCATACACTTTTGATCATATTTGGACTAACTTATTAACATAGTGCACCACAGCGTATGGGAACCTTACGGAATCACCTGGGTGGGGCCCGAGAGCCACCACCAGGGACCCAGCCGGCCACCTGGCGCGGCCTAGGGTATGGTCGCGCCGGGGGGGGGGGGGGGCGAATGGACCCCTGGTGGCACCCCTGGCTGCCCCCTTCGCCTATTTAATCTCCATGACGCGAAACCCCCAAAGACAGAACCCTTTTTCGCCTCTGTTCCGCCGCCGTCGTGATTCCAAGATCGAGAGCGCCAGCAGACTTTTTCCCGGCACCTTGCCGGAGGGAGGATTGACCTCCAAGAGCTTCCTCTCCACCATGGACGCTTCCCGGATGTTCCGTGAGTAGTTTCCCTTGGACCATGGGTCCGTGATCAGTAGCTATGCGATGTTCTCCTCCCCTCTTTGTTCTTCATGGTTTAGTCCTCGTGAGCTGCCCTACATGATCGAGGCACATATGCAATTTTCTGCTCTTGCTATGTTGAGTTTGCTGGGATCTGATGGATTATGAGATTATGTTCAGATTGTGATTGAGTAATATATTTGGTTCTTATCTTTTATATTTTTGTTCCTAAGTAGTTCTTGCATGTTCTCCGTTGTTGTTTATTGCTTTGGCCAAGTAGTAGGTAGTGACTCCAAGAGGGAACGTTATGCTCGATTGTGGGTTCATGCCCCCCGATGACACGCTTGAGTGACAGAAACATGATTCTAGGGGATGTGCTGTTGCCACAAGGGGGAAAACAACAGTGCTTGTAACCGCGGTTGCAAGGATTGTTTACTTTACGCAATGTGCTTTTTAATGCAGTTGTCTGTTGCTTTGGGTTTAAACATTGGGTGGGGCTCGCAACATAATACCAGCGAGATTTTCTGGATAGATATCTCAAGGTGGATAATCAGTAGTAGATGCAGTTGGATTTTGGTCTAATTATTTTGGCATACCGCCCATGCTTTTGAGCCCCGTCCTTTCTTTCTAGCATAGTTAGCATTGCGGTGTGTTTTTAATCCTGTCAATTGCCCAGCTCTAATTTGTTTACCTCGCATAGAAGTTTTATCGTCTTTTGGGAGAGAGACATCACTAGTGAATATCACGGGACCCCGGTCCATATTCTCATCATTGCTTACACGCTCATTTATTTTCTAATTTTACTTTCCAGCTGCTATCATTATCATTATCCCTTGTGTTTGATCCTTTGTAAACAATAAGACTGGAGATATTGACAACCTCTCTGAACTTTGTTGGGAGCAAAGTTATTTGTGTTGTGTGCAGGTCCACGTCAGTTGCGCCGTTGACACCTACTTATCATCTCCGGAGACCTACTGGAGACAAAACATATCCTCTACATAGGGAAAATTTGCTGCTATCCTACATCTCACCTTCCACTTGGGGTAACCAACGAAGGGCGAGAAACCAATTTCATCATCTCGCACATCACTAGGCCCATCGTACACCGGTGGAATACATCTGTCCTGTCGGTCCGATAAGATACCCAGCGCGGGCACCGTTGGGTCACCCGACTCCTTACCTTGAAGGACAACTGGCGTTCCGGACCCTAGGGCGGCTATACAGAGTCAGCAACGAGTGGAGTGCAAGTATTACTCCTCCATAGCCTACACTTGATGTGGCTCGACAGAGCCGAGGTAGGGGCCTTTGGCGGTGTTTTCCTTGTACCATGCCTATGCAGTTACAATATTTGTATCCGCGTTCACTCCCCGGAGTGATCACGGACCGCTATCTAATCCTATTGACTAACAATGCGCAGGGCTAACTGCTGAATATCATATATATATTTATAAGGCAGCATAGGACAAGGAAAGATACATCAAGGGGCGACAATGACATGCTATGCAATTGAATAGGTAAGCAACGTAGCAGCAGCAGCAATGCCTAGTGCAAGAAATGTACGGCAAAGATAGGAAATATCTGGCGAAGGAAAATGGTTTTGCTTTCCTGGAAGCTCAACGGTAGGGGCAGGGTCGTCGACGACGTAGTCGTACTCAGCAGTGGTGTAGTCGGAGGCAGCAGCGGGGTCTTCCGAAGCAGAAGGGGGAGAAAAAGTAAATATAAAGAAAATAATATGCAACACAGATGCTTGGCATGACAGATGTATTTTTAGCGGTGTTCTAACGCAATACAAAGTGCTATGCTCGGAGCAGAAATTCATCCGGGCATGAAATACCAGCTCCAGGTGATTACCGACACACGGCCCGGAGGGGGAATGTCTCGTGTTCGTTGTGTTATAGGGGGCTGGTGGACATACGGATAGAGTATTCGTAATCGTCGTATTTTTCGTAATCGTCGTATTTTTCTGATCAAGTTTATTTTTTTAAAGAATTTCTGAATTTCTTTTATTATTTAATTAGACATTATCCACAACCTTATCCGTAACAGTAATATGAAAAGGGGGACCCACATCCCAGCCTCTGGTTATTTAAACAAATCATTTTTATTTTAATGATTGCACTGGACCCACATGTCACACACAGATTAACTATTAATCAGTTTTAATAAACTTAAACAACCAGTGGGGCCCAGGTGTCATAGGTCCATGTTAACTTAACAACTATTTAAACTGAGGCAATTAGCCAGGGGGTTGGCCCACCTGTCATGGACAGTGGGGGTTATCTCCATTTAATTTAACACGATTTAATTAACAGGGACATGACCCACCGGTAAGTGACTCACAGGGGGGTAATTAGATGCTAATTAATCTTCTGATGAGTGGGTCCCACCAGTCAGCGACACGGGGAACTCGCCGGAGGCTCGTCGGCGACTGGACTCCGGCGAGGTCATCCGTGCTCTCGTTTCCGAGCACCATTTGCGATGCCGTCTGTTGCTTCGTGCTCCTGGGGTTGCGCTGCGTCGAGTGGTGGTGGTAGATTCGCCGGAAGCTCGCCGGAGTGACGACGACGAGGGCGGCGGTGGACCAAAAACAACGACGGAGAATTCGACGTTCTAGCGAGCCAACTCGAGCGTGAGCTACGGGGTTGAGCTACTGGGAGAATGGGGTGAAAAGTGACGCAAAATGTGCGCCAAACGCGTGCTCTACGCCATGGATGCGAGCTCACCGGAGGCGAGGAGCTATAGCCCTAATGGCGATGGCAGCTACGGTGAGTTAGAGGCCCCGGGAGTGGTTGGGGATGGCATAGGAGCTCACCGTGAGCACGTAGGGGAAGGCAATGGGCGCGATGGAGGTTCGACGGCGGCGGAATTTCTCTGCGACCGTGTGGCGGCCGAACTTGGGGAAGACAACCGCGCGCTTGCTGTAGTCGACGCCGGCTCGGTTGCTTGTGCGTGTGATGACCATCAACTGTAGGGGATCGAGATAGTCTTTGCTGGTAAGATAACCCAATTTATTGATTCAACACAAGGGGAGCCAAAGAATATTTATAAGCTTTAACAGTTGAGTTGTCAATTCAACCGCACCTCAAATATACTTGCTTGCAGCAAAATATTAATAACAACGGTTATATGATAGTGGTAGTAGCGGCGACAAAAGTAAAACAACAAAAGTAACAACTAGTAACAAGAAGGATTAAAAACACTGTATGCTAGGGAGATGGATGGTTGGGTGCTGCTTGGATGAGAGTGAATTACTCACGCATGAGAGGAGAAGTCATGGAGGGAGGATGGAGGGGTGATGATGATGGCGATGGCGATGATCTCCCCTCACCGGAGGCCAAAACAGCCTCCAGATTATCCCTCCTGGAGAAGTACAGAGGGTGGCAGTGGCTCCGCGGCGGAAACTGGGAAAACGACTTCTGTTCTGGGGTTTTTGCGTCATGGGAATAAATAGGGGGCCAGGTAGGGCACCAGAGGAGATGGGAGCCCCCCAGGCGGCCCCCGGTGCGACCAGAGGAGGGTCCGCGCCAGCAAGGCGCCTTGGGCCCCTCTAGCCCCTCTCTGGCCCCACTTCTGGCTCATGGAAGCTTCGGGTGCATGGATTTTCTGTGAATTTCCCGGAATTTTCTGAGGCACCTAAAAATCCATTTTCCTGCACACAATGAAAGCATGCAGGCAGCTCTGTTGAAAACAGCGTTAGTCTGGGTTAGTTTCGTTCAAATCATGCAAGGATGTGGGCAAAACAATAGCAAAAGTGTTTGGAAAAGTAGATACGTTTGAGACGTATCAACTCCCCAAAGCTTAGCATATTGCTTGTCCTCAAGCAATTCTGTTCAACGAACGGGTCGCGACAAATAAAACATTGACAAACTCTTTTGCTTCACAAGATGTATATACTAAGAAAAGAGTTTAGCAATATTGAAACAATGCTATGAGGACAATGCACGAAGCAATCCTTCTTTCAAGTGATCAATCAAAAACAACCAAAAGTAAATAATATGCTGCCGAAAATCAAGACAAGATCACAATGCACATAGCTTGAACATACTACAGTGGTATCTCGCTAGCCTCCATGAGCGAAGCAAAACATAAATGCAGAAACTCCGCCGGAGTTTAAAAGGAGAGTAAAACTAAGAATTTCAGAAAAAGCAATATAACAATCATGCTGAAGACAATGTGGTACTTTGGGACAATGCATGTTAGACTACAAATATGAATTATGCTCTCAACAGTTGGTGCTTTGAAGAAAGAAGGGGAGACTCTCGAACCGTGGATTTTGATGGCAAGGTTGAAAACCCATGGTTGGAAGCAAAGACTAAACATGTACAAGAGCTCTTGGTTTTGAAAACAGAGATAAAATTCTTTTGAGAATGCAACTTTCCAGTCAACGGTGAACGGTAAAGGCCTCTCAACATCTCCCATGCCTACCATAATAATTTTTTTTTCTTACACTTTTGTTCCCTTATCCATACATCATTTGATGGTCTATGGTGCCTTTTTATTTTGCCTCAAGTATGGAAGGAAGTTTTGTCGTTCCATTTATCATTAGCAGCATTTGGTCCATTTCATTCCATCATGAAGCATGGGGGAGGTGTAACTCTTTTTTTATGACTATTTAAAACTTTCGTCAAAATATTTTTGGCATGGTAGATACTGATTTTCCCTCACCGCACCATGAGCTTGTACGGTTACAAAAGGGAAGCTTTTGAATAAAATTCGAGATGGCACAAGAAAGTCTAAGTTAGGGATGGCCGGTAAATACCATATATAGGACGGTATGGTGGACACAAGTGGAATAACTGGTTTGAAAAGGAGTTTGGATAGACAAGCAGAATTCCGCTTAGTGCGAGTGAAGGCTAGCAAAATACTGGGAAGCGACCAACTAGAGAGCAATAATTGTCGTAATCATGCAGAGCGACAAAGCAACATTGAATCGGGCATGAAAGTGTTATAACTATTCTGAAATAAAAAGAGCATCAAGGCAAGATGGACTTTTTAGTCACAAACATGTGTGAACATGTGCCAAGTTAATCCAAGAATTCTCTGAAGGGAGATACCACTTCAATATGCCAAACCATGAACAATGCAATGCATGTAAATCATTTCAACAACACATTATGCACTCTAGCTATTTGTGATCAGCCACAAAGAAAGCATGAACCACTGGGAAAGCATTGTAAACAGAGCACTATGTCGCTACAAGCTGGTCTCTAGATCATAAGTACATGCATATGTACAAAACTAGAAACAAGAAGAGTTCTTACCGATTTTCCTTTTTGCTTCCCTTCCGTCGATCTTCGTCATTATTGCCTTGTCACTTGCACGACCAAACATGGGAAATATAATCAAATGCCATCACGAACTCGAGCTGAAATCTGGAAACAAAGCAAACTAAAGAGAGAAAGGAAATCTTTTTGGGGTTTTCAAAGGTTTAACGAGAGCAAAAGAAAAGAGAAATCTTTTTGTTGTTTTTGCAAATTAAAGGAGAACAAAGAAGAACAGGAAAAAACTTCAAAGAGATCAAAGAGAACACAATAAAACGGATAATACAATGGAAAAGGGAGAAGGGCACGTACTCCCCCAAGCTTAGGTATTTGGCCTAAGTTGGTAACTACTGCCCCCAGGAGCCTCCTGCTCCGGTGTGATGCAGGTGAGTCCAAAGGTCATATGAGGCTTTAGGCGCGTTCACCAAAGTCCTCGAATCCTCTCACGAAGATGGATCCACGCTCCAAGAAGATTAAGACCCTTCACCAAACTGGGCGACGGTCTCCCCTTAGAAAGGTGGAAACTCACCGTGCTCCTCCTCGTCAGGCACAACCCCCTCCATGGGGTTATGAAACCGGTACTGGACCAAGAACTCATCAAACAGGACAACATCAAAGGACCATCCGTTCCTGCAAGAAAAATCAAACAAAAGAGGTGCAGGTAGACGGATCTTGCGTTCCGCGGAAGATCCGAAAAGCAAGATATAAACGAGGTTACCAAACTCAGAAGTCATGGTAACAAACTTATGCCTCTTCATAGCAGCAAGATCAAAACTTAAATAAGTAAAAGGCTTATTATCAGGGTGTGGGGTTCCATTAAGAGTCTCAAGGATAAGTGTGGCGTAAACGCCACCAAATAATTCTCCCTTGTTACCATTCATAGAAAGGCGCCGAGAAATTAAGGCACCCACATTATAATCATTCCTCCCTTAGAGGGCGTTTTCCAGGATAGCAATATCCGGCGCAGCACTATTTCTCATGTTGGCACGAGCTAACACCCCTCTAGCAGTAAAATACGCAAAATACCTGAGGTGGGGGAACTGGATGCTAGAAATCTTCAAACGATGCACATCCCTTGTTTCCTGGCTACAGAGAGAGTTGAAGACGGTTTTCAGCTCGGAAGGCTGAGAGTTCATCTTTGCCGTCTTTCCAACGTTTGGCACACCTATTATATCACAAAATCTTGGCAAAGACATGGTCAAAAGATCATTGTAAATTTTAAACTCAATAATACCAGAATCATGATTATATCTGAAACTATTACTAAAACAGGAGGTGAGTTTTTCATACTAAGCAACACGGCATGTTGCTAGCCGTGTCAAGCCTGCATTGGCGCAAAGGCCATAGAATTCCTCATGAATTCCTGCAGCTTGGAGGAAAGCATCGCACGGATACGTCATTGCGTGTGCTGAACTCGTGTTTTCCAACAACTCTAGGGGTACATGATCTTCATTGTATCTCACCCTAGCAGCCGAGGGTGAAGCTACAGCTCTAGTAACTCGATCGGAGCGCTCGGGCTTCTTCTTCGCAAGCCACCCCTTTGGTTTTCGTAGCAAACTCATTTTTGAAAAAAAATACAATTCACAAAAACAAGGATTTAAGAAAAGTGAGTTGAGGCAAACTATTCTACTCACTTACCTAAGGCATAAACTTGCATCAAAACTTGGAAAATAAATTTCTACACAGGCATGCAAGCTCATAAGAACAACACCAAGAACTACTAAATACTCACAAATGAAGCCACCAATTAAAAATTTAATTGGAGGGGTGGAGGAGTTACATACAAGAGACTATTTTCTCAAAATCTCAGCTCAAATGATGGGTTGTGGAGAGAGATCGAAAATAGCCTCCAAGAATAGCAAGAACGCAAGAACAAGTGCGTAACTCGTGTTTTTTGAGAGAAAGAGAGAGATAGAGGAAGAAGAAGTACCTGGTTGGATGCCCTGTGGTCCCCAGGCGCCCTATGGGCGCGGCATGGGGGAAGGCCGCGCCAACTGACCGCCTGGGCCACTGGTGCCCCCCCTGGTCAGCCCCAGGTTCCCCTTGGTCACTTTTGACGTTGAAATTTTGATTTTGATTTTTCTGGATTTTTTCTGACAACTTCACTGTTGAAATATTTTCAAAGTTCAACAAGCTGTGGAACTTTCTGAAAACTTGAAGCAGTGGTTAGAAATGTGAAGCTTAAAAAACATAAGAACTTGGTACAACAAGGAGAACAAAAGCTAAAGCAAATGAAAACATAACAAGCTCCACTTTTTACCCATATAAAACATTCTAGCTAGCAAGGTTGATCAAGTCTTACCAAGAAACCGGCGATATATAGAGTAGAAAGTCTCACCTCTTATGAAGTGATCATTGCACCTTTACTTTAATGGACATTGTCCCCACCATGATGGTTTTGTATTTGTGGTGCACATGTAGAGGACCATCCCATTCTCCAATCTTCACGGTCTCGATATTCTCTATATAGTTAAGGCATGCCTTTGTCGATCTTCTTTGGAAAATACACCGTGTGTTCCTTATCATCAACGTTGAAGGTAACCTTTCCTTTATTGCAATCAATAATAGCACCTGCGGTGTTAATAAAATTTCTACCAAGAATAATGGACATGCTCCCATCCTCGGGCATGTCAAGCACAATAAATTTGTAAGAATTAAGCAATTAGCGACTTCAACAGGAACATCCTCACAAATACCAATCGGGGCGGCTGCTGACTTGTCAGTCATCTGAAGCGAGATATCTGTAGGGATTAGCTTATCTAAACATAGCCTCTCATAAAGATAAAAAGGCATGACACTCACTCCTGCTCCAAGGTCACATAAGGCAGTTTTGACATAATTATTCTTTATGGAGCAAGGAATGGTGGGCATACCTGGATCACCAAGCTTCTCAGGAATCTTGCCACTGGAAGAGTTGTTAGCAAGCATAGTAGATCACTACTGGAATTCACCTATTTGCCGTCTGCCTCGGCGGACGGCAAACACCTATATGGCGGACGACAAAGGACTTTGCCATCTGCCCACACACGACAAAGCACCCGTCAGCTATTTCTTCGGCAAAGGGGTGCTTTGCCGTCAGCCGGAAATCGACGGACGGCAAATTACCTTTGCCGTGCGCTTTTGTGCAAGCAGACGGCAGAGCGGGCGTGACGGCGAACCTTTGCCAGCCGGCTCCGTCAGGCCGTTAACGGCGGGATTTGCCGTCTACAGACAGACGGCAAACCTCCCAACTTTTCCGTCTGCCTTGCCGGAGGCAGACGGTATCATGACCGGCCGGCCGGCTCCGTCAGGCCGTTAATGTCGTCTACTGACAGACGGCAAACCAGCTTTGCCGCCTGCCTTGCCGAAGGCAGACGGCATAATGACCAAATGGTCACCCAGCTGTTGCCAGATTGCACAGCTGGGCGCCACGTGTCCTCTTTGCCAACTACAAGCAGACGGCAAACATCTTTGCCGACTGCCTGCGGACGGCAAAGAGCCTATATTGTCTCTGTTTTTTCTGTTTTTCTTTTAATCCCTGCATTTGACAAAAAAGCAATATATATATATATAGCAGCAGAATCAGATGCACATTTTAACACCACATCACATCATATCAAACAACATATGAATCTCCAACAAGGATAACACATTGTTTCCAAACAAGGATAACAACAATATATACATAGTTCATTCCACAAAGTCTCCAAACAGTTCATAACAACAATAAACTGTTTCTAAGCTATATTGTAAGTGAAAATACAGCAACTCCATCGATGCACGACCCTCATAAAGCAAATCTGCAAAATCAAAATAAGAAAGTTAGCGGAAGAAGGAGGACAAGAAGAATAAGTAATAAGAGAAGGAGAAGGACAAGAAGAAGAAGAAAAGAGAAGAAGAACAAGGAGGAGAGAAGAAGAACAGAGAAGAGTTCTTTTCTATCTTCTCCTTGTTTTTCTTCTCTCCTCTCCTTGTTCTTCTTCTTCTTCTTCTTCTTCTTCTGTTTTCTTTAGCATTTGTGAGCAATTAAGCTAACCTTGAGCATTTGTGAGCATATTTTGAGAAATTAAGCTAACCTTTAGCATTTGTGAGCAATTAAGCAAACATTAGCATATTTTGAGCCAATGAAACTAACTTTAGCATATTGTGAGAAAATTAAGAAACTTTAGCGTGTTTTGAGGAATTAAGCTGACTTTAGCATATTGTGAGCCAATTAAGCTAGCTTTAGCATTTTGTGAGCCACTTTAGCTAACTTTAGAATTTTTTAAGTGAATCAAGCTAACTTTAGCATTTTGTGAGCGATTCAAGCTAACTTTAGCATCTTGTGAGCAAATCAAGCTAACTTTACCATTTTGTGAGAAAATTAAGCTAACTTCGGCAACTTTGAACAAATGAAGCTAACTTAAGCATTTTTTGAGCCAATTAAGGTAACTTTAGCATTTTGTGAGCAAATCAAGCTAACTTCATCATATTGCGAGAAAATCTGGCTACTCATGCTATTATTAGGCTAACTTAGCTATATTTAAGAATTTCATAATATTTCAGAAGCTAAATATGCATTGTCAAACTAACTAAGCATTTATAAAGCAAAATATACAACACAACTTACCGGAGTGTAGCCCTCAAGGCTGAGGTGGCTGAGAAGCATCCGTCGGGTTGGCTGATGTTGACGGTGGAGAAGGGTCATGGGACGCGGCCCGAGAGTTATGCTGCACGAAAAGATCAACTAGAGGTTTGCACGACGCCACTCAATATGGTATTGATGATCATCAAAAGATACTCACCGTCCCCACAGGAGAAATGATCGGCATCGGTGGAGCGGCTGACCAGTCTTCTCGCACATAGTCTGCACATTTGTTTTTCATGAGTCAATCATATTAGTTAGTAATATAAACAAAAATTATAACATGCATTCTTTGGGTGAATATGAACAAGTGACTTACCACGAAGAGCTCATACAAGGCCCGGTTCGATGCATCGTGTTGTGCCGCGGCCTCCTCGAGAGCCTTCGCCATCCTCTCCTCCGCCAGCCGATCTCTCTCCGCTGCCTTCTCCTCTGCCAACCGCTCCTTCTCCTCCAGTAGCCGCTTGGTGTTCTGTCGCTCTTTCTCAAGAGCTTCCTGCAACCCCACTCCTCTAGTTAGCATTGTAATATTCGATGAGAGAAAACAAGAATGCAAGAGTCCTTATGGATAACCTGGATAGCGAGGTCGACTGGCCGCGGACGAGTCCTTATAGCAGGAGAAGAACTCGTTTGGCGCGCCTTGATCTCAGGAAGAGTCTTATCACACCTAATCAACTTATCTCCAATGGCCATGGCGCCATGGCGCCTTCCGCCACCAGAGATCATCACCAGCTCCGGGTCAATAGGCTTCCCAATCAGGGTGTAAGCCTCCCCGTGCTTATCCTTCGCCACCTCAGTATAAGCCTTGAGCTTACTATAGGCGGCAATGTTGGTGAAAGTCGAAGGAGTGGCGAGATCCGACTCTGAGAGCGCCTTGGCCTTCATGTACGACGCTGTATGGGACATGCCATAGATGTCGAACACGTGAGGCACCTTTGTTTTATTATGCTCCGCCTAAAAGACAAAGCAAAGCATGATATTAGTAAGTGGGTGCCTAAAAGACAAAGCAAAGAAGAATTTGCACATACCAATTTATGCCCGTAACCAGCTAAGTTACGGCTGCCTTGATGGTGTGGCACACCAACCATTTGGGCGCGCCGGTCCTTGGCATTGTTGTGGATGGCCAACCAGGCATCTGAGCACCAGTGGTCCACAATGACCTCCCAACAATCCATCTTGTCCGCACACCATCTCGGCGGCGCCTAAGTTAGTAAACAAGGAAACTAATAAGTAGCCTAGATAGGAATCAAATCAAGCAAACTATTCAAGACTTAAGAAGGGTTACCGTCATGTACTGGGACCTGGTCAGAAACTTCTTGCGGCAGTCCTTCTTGCTACGCTTGCGCCCTTGCTTGGCGTAGTAGTCACAGACCGCCTGCACTCGCATCTCATGCCTTGTGTTCTGCAAGAGGCGCGTGGCCTCTGCAACTATCACGTCCTCCGCCTCCTGCTCCTTGGACTCATCGATCTTGTAGTAGACCTGCAATAACACGAGACAACACTTATGAGTGCACCAACTAGCTATTGTCAAGATTTTATTGTGTGAAACAGAAATTACCCAAAAGCCATTAATCACCATGTCTGCTCTGGTGTGGCATTCGACCCCGTTGATGGTCGTATCCGGCGGGGCCGGGGAAGCACAATAGTGCTCCCATTTGAGTCCAGGCTGCGGAACCTCATCAGGTCCGGGCAATTGAACCAGCCCCGGGAAGTTCTCCCTGACGAGCACACCAAGGATGGAGTTGGGATTGCGGACACCATTGCCGTATATCCAACCCCTGAAGTATAAAAAGACAAAGCCATCAGATAGACATAAGTATAGAACGTACCGGAAGAGAGTATATGTGCACTTATGTCTCTCCATCAGGCGTAATCAACCACTTATGGGCGGGAGTCACAGGCATGGACGAGAGCCGTGTACCCCCACGCTGGTACACGGTGGTACCCTCAGCCACCTCCTCCTCATCTGTAGTGTCCAGCTCGGCACCAGCCTCCCCCTCAGGCGTGTGCTGCTCCGGGTGGTCCGGCCAGGGACTCCAGGTCGTGCGGGTGGACGTAGCCTCCTCCTCCACCTCAGGCTGGTGGATCGGAGTGTCCAAGGAGGGATCCACCCTGCAGTGCTCTGGTGAATCAGCCGGAGGTGGCGGCGAGGAAGCAGCAGCAGGTGTCCGTCTCCCTTTCCCGCGACCACCACCTGCTTTGCCTCTCCCGGTCTTCTTCCGACCTCTCCCCCTAGGCACCTCATCAGTAGAAGGAGGAGGCGAGCAAATACTCTCGAGCAAAGACCTCCGTAGAGCCAGAGGTGGGAGCGCATGACCCCTCCCTCGCGAGCCTGAGGTCTCTCCGTCCATATCTGTCACAAACCTGCCAAGAATTAAAATAAAATAATTAGTACAATGAGAAAAAGAATTAATAATAAAAAAGTAATTACTGCAATAATGAGAATATATATATAATTAAATTTGAGATGCATACAACTAACAATAGTCGGGATCATCGGTATCTTCTCCGCGATCAATTGAAGGATCGTCATCACTATCACGCGTGTCGTCGATAATGACGGCCTCATCAGGTTCAACAACACCAACATTTGGAAGGCCTTTATGTAAACGGTCAAGCATGGACAGGTCATCTGGAGCAGTAACCTCTTCTTCTTCAGGCTCTTCAACATCGTCGTTAGCGGGTTCACTCTCATTGTCTTCTTCCATGTTCTGGGGTTGCGTACAGCGGTTTCGGAAACGTTTTTTTATCACGCGTGTTTCTTGGAAGAATTCTCCTTCATATGTCTCTGGGTCAATGTGGGTACATAATCCTCTTCATTTGGGGGAGGTCGTCTAATATGAGGTGGCACATCATAAACGACATCCCAACCTTTCAGGTTTTCAACCGTTTGGCAGGGGTAGGATAGATAGAAAACCTGGGTGGCCTGTTGAGCCATAATATAGACATCGGGGACATTAAAATGGGTGTCTTGTCAAATTTCGACTAGACCTACATGTTCATGAGTTCGTCTAGTCCTCGACGGGAGAAACCAATGACATTTGAAGACAACGACATTGGGAGGATTTTCACCATAGAATAGAAGTTCGTATATTGCTTCAACTCTTCCATAATACTCAATACCTCCGTCGCCGACAGCAGAGACACCCGAATTTGTACTTTTTCGATCGGCCATTTTTCGCTCTTTATCAACGGTACGAAAGCGATACCCGTTGATGTCGTATTTCTCAAATACACGAACCTTATTGTCAAAACCATTAGCGACTTGTCTCAATTCGGCGTCCATAGGCTCCTCATTTGCCTATAAGTTTTATAGGAAAGGATTGTTATATTAGTGAAAAATAGGTCGAACCAACAAATGAAACCCTATATATGAATGATAGTTACCGTTCGTTTGAACCAAGAGATGAAACCAGGATTGTCGTCTCCTTGATTGGCAAGAAACTCATACTCTGCGATGGAATCACTTTCAATAACCACTCCATTCGAGAATTTGGCGACGTATCGACTGTATGAATTTAGGGGAATTAATAAGAAACAAGAATTATTAGAAGTTGCGAAACAATGTACGTACCGAGCACTTACTCGATGTACGGTCGCACTTCTGTTAGGTTGGTGAAGATATACAGTGTAAGAGTCCGCCATTCTTTGATATCCAAAATCTTATTTCTCGAAGCACCAACAGGTCCGAGCTTCCCTTTGAATAGGCTGAGGTTGGATTGACGCCGTTGGGGGTCGCCAGTATTGTATCGAGGCTTTGGATTATGCAAATGGCGATTTTTGGCTTCATAATGTGCTGTCATGAAGTTTGCCGCCTCCTCGGTAATGAAAGCCTCGGCCATCGATGCTTCAATTCTACGTTTATTTTTACATTTTTCTCGAAGCGTCTTCTGCATTCTCTCCGTTGAATAGCACCAACGATTTTGCACAGGGCCCCCTAATCTTGCCTCGGTCGGGAGATGCAATATCAAATGCTGCATCGGATTAAAAAAATCCGTGGAAAGATCTTCTCTAACTTGCAGAGCAACTCCGGCGCCATATCTTCCATGTCTTCTAGCACGCCATCGGATAGTTCTTTAGCACAAAGAACACGAAAGAAATAGCTCAGTTCTCCTAGTACTAGCCACTCTTCCTCGGGGATATAGCCGCGCAACATCACCGGCATTACCCGCTCAAGCCATATGTGCCAATCATGACTCTTCAGCCCAAATATTTTATGTTTTTCAGGACTCGCTCCCCTCCTCAGATTCGCTGCATACCCATCGGGGATCATCAAACTGTTTTGCACCCACAAGAGAATTTCCCTGATATGCCCCCTTTCAAGATTGAACTAGGCCCTTGGCTTGGACCAATTCTTCTTTCCTTTCGGCTGTCGCATGTTCTGTGAGGGTCTATCACATAGAGTCTCCTGGTCAACGCTAGCTTTAGGATTATCCTTTGACTTCCCATCTATGCCGAAAAATGTACCAAACAGGGCCTCGCCGATATTTTTTTCAGTGTGCAGCACGTCAATATTGTGTGGAAGTTCGAGGTCTTGGAAGTAGGGGAGATCCCAGAAGCATGTCTTGTGAGTCTAGGCGTGTTCCAAATTATATCCCTTAAAATACCCGGGACGTTCTGGATCAGGCTCGAGAGAGTTCAACTGTGCCAAGACATGTTCGCCCGTCATCGTAGGTGCTGCCAGGTTTTTGACAACTTTGCCTTTGATGAAGTTCTTCTTGTCTTTTCTAAAAGGATGCTTAGGAGGCAGAAACTGTCTATGCAAGTCGAAGCAGGAATACTTGCCACCCGCCTTCAGCCAATGAATCTAAAGAGCAGCCTTGCATGTTGGGCACCCGAACTTTCCATGAACACAGAAGCCAGCGAAAAGCGCATACACCGGCAAGTCATGCATCGAGTACTGGTACCAAACATGCATTTTGAAGGTCTTTTTGCTAGCTGCATCGTATGTCTTGAACCCTTCGTCCCAAGCTTGTTGCAATTCCTCCTTAAGCGGTTGCATGTACACATCCATATTCTTCCCCGGATATTTGGGCCCTGGTATTATCAACGTCAGGAAAATGTTCTTCCTTTTCATAATCTCTGCGGGGGGGGGGAGATTGAGTGGCATGAAAAATACAGGCCAACAACTGTATGAGGCTGCCATCAGACCGAAAGGATTGAACCCATCTGTGCCGACGGCGATTCGACAATGCCTTGGCTCCTTAGCTTTTTCCGAATGTTTTTCATCAAAGTGCTTCCATGCTGAACCATCCGATGGGTGAGTCAACATCGGCTTCCCATCTGCATCAAATTCTGTTCTCTTCCCATGTTTGTGCCATTTCATCTGTCTGGCTGTCTCTTCCATCATATAAAGGCGTTGAATTCTTGGTGTCACTGGAAGATACCGAAGACCATTTACGGGTATTTTGGTCTGCGTCTTCTCACCTTGACCATTGTCTACCACAACATACCTGGATGACTTGCATTTCGGACAATAGTCTTCGTCCTCATACTCTTTCCTAAATAAAGCACATCCATTTTCACAAGCATGTATCTGCTCATAGGGCATCTTAAGTACCTTGAGGATTTTATCCGATTGGTACAGGTTTGCAGGCATAACATGATCTTTTGGTAGAAACCGCCCAATTAGGGTAGTGATCGCATTGTAGCAATCTGTGCCCAAGTTGAATTGTGCCTTCAAAGCCATCAACTGTGCGATGGCATCGAGCTGACAAAGCTCAGTGTGAGCGTGCAGCGGACGTTTCGAAGACTCCAACATCTCATAGAAGGCCTTCGCAGATTCCTCCATCTCATCGTCCTCATGACGCGCATCGTCAAAGTCCTGCACCATGTCTTCGATCCAGGTTCCGTACTCATCCGTGCCCTGACGGACCACCTCCTCTCTCCGTCGTCCGCCAGACTCGCCAAGGAAGCTCCACACCGTATAACCAGGCTTATAACCCCACTTCTGCAAGTGTTTACCCATATCCACCTCTGTCGCCTGTTTATAATTGTCGCACCTAACACAGGGGCACCAGGTTTTTCTCTGCCCATTTGCAAACGCCGCTCTCAGAAACTCCTTGGTTTTCATTGCCCATTCATTGCTGATCTCTTTCTGATTAGGGCGACCAGTGTACATCCACGCACGATCATCGCTCATCTTGTCGCTACTAAACAACAAATATACCAGTTTGTCAATTTTATTACGTCCACTTTTTATTGCTTTTATCATACATAACTACGGCATATGCAATTAACCTACACACTAATAGGTAAAGATAGGTCCTAATCCCACCCGAGTATGTGTAGATTGGGTCGGTTTCCCATGCTTTGGTCCCGATCCGACGCGGTATTTCGGCAGCACCTCCCCGCTGTTCTCCTAATACACGTCTCGACAACAAGCCGAGAGGTTGTGTATCCGGAGAACAACAGGGAGGCGCTGACGAAATACCGCGCCGGATCGGGACCAAAGCATGGGAAACCGACTCAATCTACACATACTCGGGCTGTCCATGGATAACGTTGGACAATTCGAAAGAATCACTATTATAAATATGCAAATGAATGCATATTTATAACTGTAACCCTTTCGAACGGGAGAGACATACTGGTTACGCGACTGCATATTGAAACTATATTGCTTACTAGTGTCATCGGCACAAAGGCCGGAACAGAGCAAAGGAAGGGGGGTCAGGAGGATAAGACGTGTTTTGCATACCCTCGAGTGCAGGGGAGATCGTCGAACGCAGGGAGAGGTCGTCGAACACCAGACTTGCGACGGCTCGAAGTGAAGGGGGAACAACTGCACATTAAAAACCAATAAGCTATTATGCGGTGTGCTAGAGATATTTTTTGGTTTCAGGTTATGCTAGAGATGCTCTTCGGTCAAGATTCATTTGTACTCCTCCTTCTTCTACTTTCTACTCTTCTCCTCCTCCAGACTCATCCTTCTCCATTTCTCATCCTCCGTCTTCTACTTTCTACTCTTCTCCTCCTCTGACCTCCACCTTCTCTCCTCCTGGCCTCCACCTTCTCTCCTCCCAGCGTCCTCCTCCGGCCTCCACCTTCTCTTCTCCCGGCCTCCTCCTGCCTCCACCTTCTCTCCTCCTCTTTCTTCTTATTTTACATATTATTTCTTTTTTCCTTTACACTTCTTCTTTTATTTACATTTACTCTTTATTATCATTTAAATTTTCTGAATATTGTAATTATGCATCTTATCATTTAAATTTTCTGCATATTGCAATTAACAGAAAAAATAAAAATAAATCGTACTAAAAATCTAGAACCTAAAACCTAATATCTACAATTACTAACTAAATCCTAACACTAACTAATTACTAACTAAAATCCTAACACTAACTAATCACTAACTAAAATCCTACAACTATAGAAATTACAGAGAAAAAATAAAAAAAATAGAGGAGGAGCGGGCTCACCGGAGTAGGGGGCCAGAGGAGGAAGCCGGGAGGTGGGCGGCTGCGCAACGGCGAGTGGCGGAGGAGGGCAGCGGCGTCGGCGTCGGGATCCGGCGAGATGCGGCCGCATGCAGCGGAGGGCGGGGCGGAGGAGGGTGGGGGCGGGTGCGGGATCCCGCGGGCGGCGGAGGGCGGGGAGGTGGAGGACGGGGAGTGATCCGGCAGGGGCAGGACGGAGAGGCGGCGGTGATGTTTGGGGCTCGGCGGCGGCGTGGGGAGAGAGCACGGTTGCGAGGAGGAGTGGGAGTGGGAGTGGGAGAGGGACCGTGTGGGGGGTTAACGGCCCACCGCTTTTCCGTTTGCCGATAGACGGCAACGACACGTATGCCGTCCGTAGGCAGACGACAAAGCGGTGGGCCGTTAGCCAGGCCGTGTGCCTCGCTTGGGTGGGCCCAGCTGGAGGTTTGCCATCTGTCAACGGACGACATAGGTCTCGTTGCCGTCTGCCTGCGTCCACGCAGACGGCAAACATGTGGTTTGCCGTATGTCTACGTGTTACCGTCTGTACTTAGCGAAGCGGACGGCATACCGCTGCTTTGCCGTCCGCCCCGACGAAATGCAGACGGCAAAGCCACTGGCCCATGGCAAACTGGTGAATTCCAGTAGTGGATATTGCCTCATTAGGGACTTTTCTTTTATTAGTAACAATATATTTTATATATTTGGAATAAGGAGGTAATTTGATAACATCAGTCAAGGAATTTGAAGAAAAAGAGGTTTCATCCATTCACAAAATTTATTATAATGCTCTTCTTCTTTGGTTTTGAGAGACTTATCTGGAAAGGGCATGGGTTTCTGTACCCATGGTTCTCTTTCCTTCCCGTGTCTTCTTGCGATGAAGTCTAATCTAGTACACTTCTTGCGTTTATTGGGTGCTTCTTCTTCTCGCACCTCGGGAGGATCATTCTTCTCCTTATCTTCTTCGGGCTCAGCACCGTCTTCAGTTTCAGCATCGAAGGTAGATATGATGTTAGGATCAACAACGTGTTCTTCACTTGTAATAGGATCATTGGAGTTGTCAGCTCCTTATGTTTCTTCTTCTTTTTCTTCTATGGAGAGCTAACAATCTTGTTTTCCACCTGCACTTGAGAATCTTGCTCGATCCTCTTCAGATGCCCCTCGGGATAGAGAGGGTCCTGGGTGTGTGTTCCACCCCTAGTCTTTATACCATAAGCCTTTATATCCTATTTGGCATTGTTAGCAAGAATTTTTTTTTGCACATTAGAAATCTCTTCAAGCTGAGTTTGAACCAGATGAAAATGCTTAACAGGACATTTAACATCATTAACTATTCTACCTAGAACATCAAGTAAACTTTTGATAGCAAGGGAATTATCATGAAATTGATTTTGTATCCTCTTATTAAAATTATTTTCCTTCATAATAAAATTATCATGCTCATCTAAACATTGATCGGGAGGCTTACCTTTAGGGATGTCACTTTCATTGAAATCTAAAAGAGAGTGTACCTCTACCAAGGGAGGGTGAGTAGTAAGCTCACACAACTTCGCGAATAGGAGGCAGATTCTTCACGTCTTTGGCTTTAATGACTTTCTCCTTTATAGAATTCTCTGCTTCTTGCATATCTTCGGGGCTCAGGACAAGCATGCCCCTCTTCTTTGGTGGGGGAGGTGGTTCAATAACGGACCAATCTTCGTGGTTCTTGGCAATCTTGCCCATTAATTCATCTGTTAGACCACCATAAAATATATCAAATAATATATCAAATAATTCATTCTTTGGTACTTTCCCTGAAAACACAACCAACACAACTATCTAAACAGGATCTAGATTCATCTGTTAGACCACCATAAAATATATCAAATAATTCATTCTTTGGTACTTCATGTCCCGGTCTAGCCTTAACTAAACTACAATACCTCCCCCAAGATTTAGGGATGTGCTCATCCTGCAACTGTTTAAAGTTATAAATTCTTTGTAAAGCAACATGTTTCATATGAGTAGGAAAATATTTATCAACAAAAGATTGAACTAAGTCCCGAGGACTCTTAATGGAACCATAGGGTAGTGCATCATACCATGCTTTAGCATCTTCCTTCAAAGAAAAAGGAAAAATCTTAGCCACATTAAAGTTTCGTATCCTCTCATCAGTAGTAAATAAGCCACCCAACTCGGTGAGTTTGGTCAGGTGAGCTATAGCATCATCATTTTCTCTGCCATAAAAGGGGTCAGCTTCTGCTATAGATATAAGTGAAATATCAATAGAGAAATCATAATCAGGATCAGTGATGCATATAGGAGATGTAGAAAATTCAGGATGAGGAGTAATCTTGTTCTTCATAGAGTGCTTTTCAAGCAGCTTCTTAATAGCTCCAGGGTCAGAGTTGGAACACTCTGTAAGTTCCCTGCATAAATCATCATCATGAATAATATAATCATCCTCAAGAAGTCTCTTCTGGAGGTCACTCAGGTCAGGATAATCATAAGTAACACCAATTGGGTAGAGAATAATAGGAAATTTCATTCCAGATTGTTTAGCAGCCGAAGCGATTTGTTTCTCAAGAGCATAACAAAGTGAACCAATATCATCAAGAGTAGTGGAAGCATCATCAAAAGTATCGGACATAGTAACAGACCAAGTAGAAGTAGCATGTGGTTATGGTGGTGGTGAAGAAAACTTACTTATAACGGAAGGTGAATCAAGAGTAGCACTAGTGCTCAGAACAATACCTTTTCTTGTAGTATATGGTAAGATCGGAACCTTTGGGGTCTCCTTTATTACCCATAGTGGATAAAGTACAGCAGGCAAAATACTTCAAGTAGACTTGTAAATAAAGCTATGTCCGCGGAAACGGCGCCAGAAAACAGTACTTGATGACCCTCAACTGTAGGGGATCGAGATAGTCTCCGTGGGTAAGATAACCCAATTTATTGATTTGAAACAAGGGGAGCCAAAGAATATTTATAAGCTTTAATAGTTGAGTTTTCAATTCAACCGCACCTGAAATATACTTGCTTGAAACAAAATATTAATAGAAACGGTGATATGATAGTGGTAGTAGCGACGGCGAAAGTAAAACAGCAAAAATAACAACTAGTAACCAGCAGGATTAAAAACACTGTAGGCTAGGGAGATGGATGGTTGGGCACTGCTTGGATGAGAGTGAGCACGTCATAGATTTTAACACGAGGCAAGGCACACAGAAAAGCAAGGATCATCTAGGCAAATATCAAACATTAGGCACGTATCCCGTAGGTAGTTGTGCGTGCTTGCAATAAGAACTTGCACAACATCTTTTGCCCTACCATCCCGCTACGAACGGGGCCAAAAGGAACTTATGGAGATTAATGTGCTCCTGTCAAAGAGCACCAGAACAAAGCATTAAACTCAATGGATACATGAAATCCTTAAATTATAGTCCACCCCCTTTGGTTTCCCAAGCTATCACCTTTGGGATCGCCGGTTCCGGACCATAATAGGTGCATACAACTCTTAGATAGGATAAAGAACATAAGTATGCTCATGAAAATAAAAGTGGTTCAGATATGAAAACATGGCACTCGGGCCCAATGTGATAAGCATTAAGAGCAACAAGTTGTAACAAAGATGATAAACACCAAAGTAGATGATAGGAAACATGCCCCCAACAATCCGACGAACTATTATATGATCAAACTCATCCAATCCCTACCATCCCCTTTGCCTACAGCAGGGAATTACTCACACATGAGAGGAGAAGTAATGGAGGGAGGATGGAGTGGTGATGATGATGACGATGGCGATGATCTCCCCTCACCGGAGGCCAAAACAACCTCTAGATTAGCCCTCCTGAAGAAAAAGAAAGGGTGGCGGCGGCTCCGCGACGGAAACTGGAAAAATGAATTATTTTCTGGGGTTTTTGCGTCACAGGATTAAATAGGGGGCCAGGTAGGGCTCCAGAGGAGGTGGGACCCCCCAGGTGCTCTGGCCCCACTTCTGCCTCGTGGAAGCTTCTGGTGCGTGGATTTTCTGTGATTTTTTAAGGAATTTTCTGAGGCACCTAAAAATCCATTTTCACACGCACAATAAAACCATACAGGTAGCTCTACTGAAAACAATGTTAGTCTGGGTTAGTTTCGTTCTAATCATGCAAGGACGAGGGCAAAAAAATAGCAAAAGATTTTGGAAAAGTAGATACGTTTGAGACGTATCAACGTGTAGACGTCGGCGTAGCAGAGGGACACGGCGGCAAGGCGGCGCGAGGACGTTGGCCGCGCGTGGCCATGGCAATGGCGACAGTGGCGTGGGCTCGAGTTTTCCCCGGCGATGGTAGGGCGGGGGAAAGGGGAAATGGGGCTGGGATCGATCCACTTTCTGCGGGGGGGGGGGGGTTGCCTTTATCGCGCCAAGATGTCGAAGTGGCCGGGGAGCAGGTGAGGAGGAGGGAGGGGCCGGCTTGTTGGCGAAGTCGACGGCGGCATGGCGCCAATGCGCGTGGGTGAGGGGAGAGAGAAGTTGGGCCGGGGTAGGGTTGCCCTAGGAGAGACTTAGGCTTTTTATTTATTTTCTTTGTTTTCGTCTCTCTAGTTCTTTTCTGTTTGCAATTATTTGATTAACTTAGAAATTTTTGTAAAACATGAAACTTGTTTGTATATTTGTTATGCATTATATAGCAGTGCCACAAAAAGTTTGGGACTTTTATAAATTCATTTGATATTTATTTTTGAACTGCAACTAGAAAATGGGGTTGGTTAGTACTGGTTTGAATTGTTTGTTTTAATTAAAAGCTTAATAAATCCTCATATCCATATGGACATGATCCATTGATTATTGTGCATTTGACAAAATTGGTTCCAAAGTTTTTGGACAAGATTTTATTTGACACAATATTTTTAATATCCACCAAAAGGCATATTGAAATTGTTTGGATTAAAAGATGATCAAGGCAGTATTAGTAACAGTAATTTTCATTAGTAAAATTATTACTGTTACATGACAGTGAGGGTATTACAAATCTCGCCCTAAAGGAATTCTCGTCCCGAGAATTTAAGCGGTAGAGGGGAAAATATCGCGGTATTCTCCATGAAGACGATCTTCGCGTTCCCAAGTGGCCTCATCTTCAGAATGATTCGACCACTAAACTTTGAGGAACTTTGTTGTCTTGTTGAGGGTTCGACGTTCAGACTGATCAAGAATGCAGATTGAATGTTCTTGATAAGACAAGTCCCTGTTGCAATTCCAGCATTTCATGATCCACTTCTCGGATAGGATCCTTGAAGCAGCGACGGAGTTGCGACACATGAAATACATTGTGTACTTGGGAGAGGTTTGACGACAATTCCAATCGGTATGCCACCGGTCCACTTTTGGAAAGGATACGGAACGGGCCGATGTAGCGAGGAGCCAACTTGCCTTTGATCCCGAAGCGATGAGTGCCCCTCATGGGAGTGACATGAAGGTAAGAATGTTCGCAGGGTTGATAGACCATTTCCTTGTTTTTGCAGTCATAGTTGCACTTCTGGCGGGACTGAGCAGCCTTCAAATGCTCACGGATAACACGAACCTGATCTTCAACATGCTGGATAATGTCCGAACCAATGAGGGTTCGTTCCCAAGTTTCTGACCAATTCAGAGGGGTTCGACACTTACGTCCATAAAGAACTTCAAATGGTGCCATCTTCAGACTAGCCTGATTGCTATTGTTGTACAATAATTGAGCAAACGGAAGAGTGAAAGCATAGTATATCGACCATAGGGGGGGTGAATGGGAGATTTTAAAATTTCTCGAGGAATTACAAATTCCTCAGGACTGAGGTAATTCGAAATTGAGGAAACTCACAAAATGATGAAGCATAGAATCATTATAGAATGTAAACATGAGCACTTAACATCATATAGCGGCAGAGATAAATTCTAACTGAAGTGCAAGAGTGTAACTGATGCAATGCATGAGGAATCAGAGCAGAGGAAACTCGGAAGGGAAGGCATCAGGAAAATTCATTAGTGCACAAACAGAACAGTGAAGTTTGAAGAAATAGCACCAGGGCACTGAAGACACCAATTTGATAGACCAGTTCAACTTGCTGTGAAAACTCTACATCTGGTTGGAGAGGCTGAGATTGAACTCAGAAGACATAGTCTTCACCTTATTCTCCTTGAACTAAAGTCCTCAGACTTCGTCCGATCACTCAGGTGAGTCTTCAAGGTAGACCCCCGAAACATTCACAAACTCCGTTCACTCAGGGAAGTCACAATTGCATCTTGAATTACTCAGAACAATGACTCCTAAATCGGCTGGAACATCACAGTCTTCAAGAGTAAAAAGCTTCGGATCACTCGAACCGACTGATGACCCTCAACTGTAGGGGATTGAGATAGTCTTCGCGGGTAAGATAACCCAATTTATTGATTTGACACAAGGGGAGCCAAAGAATATTTATAAGCTTTAATAGTTGAGTTGTCAATTCAACTGCACCTGAAATATACTTGCTTGCAATAAAATATTAATAGAAACAGTGATATGATAGAGGTAGTGCCGACAGCAAAAGTAAAACAGAAAAAGCAAACTACTAGTAAGCATCAGAATCAAAACATTGTAGTCTAGGGAGAAGGATGGTTGGGAGCTGCTTGCATAAGAGTGAACATGTAATACATTTTAACATGGGGCAAGGCACACTGAAAAGAAAGGATCATCTAGGAAAATATCAAAAATTAGGCATGTATCCTGTAGGTAGTTGTGCGTTCTTGCAATAAGAAATTGCACAACATCTTTTGTCCTACCATCCCGCTACGAACGGGGCCAAAAGAAACTTATGGAGATTAAGGTGCTCCTATCAAAGAGCACCAAAACAAAGCATTAAACTCAATGGATACATGAAATCCTCAAATTATAGTCCATCCCCTTTGGTTTCCCAAGCTGTCACCTTTGGGATCGCCGGTTCCGGACCATAATAGGTGCATACAACTCATAGATAGCATCAAGAACATAAATATACTCATGAAAACACAACTGGTTCACATTTGAAAACATGGCACTCAGGCCCAAAGTGACTAGCATTAAGATCAACAAGTTGTAGCAAAGATGATAAACACCAAAGTAGATGATAGGCAACATGCCCTCAACAATCTAACAAACTATTACATGATCAAACTAATCCAATCCCTACCACCCCCTTTGCCTACAGCAGGGAATTACTCACACATGAGAGGAGAAGTCATGGAGGGAGGATTGAGTGGTGATGACGATGAAGATGGCGATGATCTCCCCTCACCGGAGGACAAAACAACCTCTAAATTAGCCCTCCTGAAGAAGAACAGAGGGTGGCGGCAGCTCCGCGACGGAAACTGGGAAAACGACTTTTGTTCTGGGGTTTTCGCGTCATAGAAATAAATAGGGGCATGATAGACTTTTTAGTCATAAACATGTGTGAACATGTGCCAAGTCAATCCAAGAATTCTCCGAAGGGAAATACCACTTCAATATGCTGAACCATTAACAATGCAATGCATGTAAATCATTTCAGCAACACATCATGCACTCTAGCTATTTCAGATCAGCCACAAAGAAAGCATGAACACTGGGAAAGCATTGTAAACATAGCACTATGTAGCTACAAGCTAGTCTCTAGATCATAAGTACAGGCATATGTACAAAAGTAGAAACAAGAAGAGTTCATACTGGTTTTTCTTGTTGCTTCCCTTTCGTCGAACTTCGTCATTACTGCCTTGTCACTTGTATGATTGAACGTGGGAAATATAATCGAATGCCATCACGGACTTGGGCTGAACTCTGAAAACAAAGCAAACTAAGGAGAGAAAGGAAATCTTTTTGGGTTTTTCAAAGGATAAGGAAATCAAAAGAAAAGAGAAATCTTTTTGTTGTTTTTGCAAATTAAAGAGCTTAGTAGAACGGGCAAAAACTTCGAAAAGATCAAAGCGAACAAAAAATAAAATGGATAATACAATGGAAAAGGGAGAAGGGCACGTACTCCCCCAAGCTTAGGCTTTTGGCCTAAGTTGGTAACAGGTACTACCCCTAGGAGCCTCCTGCTACGGGGTGATGCGGCTAAGTCCAAGGGTCGTATGAGGCTTCCGGTGCGTACACCGAAGTCATCGGATCCACCCATGAACAAGGATCCACGCTCCAAGCAGAGGAAGACCCTTCACCCCACTGGCTGATGGTCTATCCGTGGAAAGGTGGAAACTCACCGTGCTCCTCCTCGTAGGGCACAACCCCCTCCATGGGGTTATGAAAATGATACTAGACCATGAACTTGTCGAACTAGACAACATCAAAGGACCATTCGTTCCTTCTAGAAAAATCAAACACAAGAGGTGCAGGTAGACGGATCTTGCGTTCCGCGGAAGATCCAAAACGCAAGATATAAACGAGGCAACCAAACTCGGAAGTCATGGTAACAAACTTATGCCTCTTCATAGCAGAAAGGTCTAAACATAAATAAGAAAAAGGCTTATCATCAGGGTACGGGGTGTCGTTAAGAGACTCAAGGATAAGTGTGGCGTAAACGCCACCAAATAAATTTCCCTTGTTACCGTTCATAGCTAGGCATCGAGCTATTAAGGCACCCACATTATAATCATTCCTCCCTGAGAGGGCGTTTGCCAGGATAGAAATATCCGGTGCAGAACTGCTGCTCGTGTTGTCATGAGCTAACACCCCTCTAGCAATAAAATACGCAAAATACTTGAGGTGGGGGAATAAGATTCTGGAAATCTTCGAACGATGAATATCCCTTGTCTTTTGGCTTCAAAGGGAGTTGAAGAAACTTTTCAGCTCGGAAGGCCGAGAGTTCATCTTTGTCGTCTGTCCAACGTTCGGCACATCTATTATATCACAAAATCTTGCGAAAGACATCGTAAAATCATTGTAAATTTTAAACTAAATAACACCAGGAGCATGATTATAACCGAAACTATTAACAAAACAAGAGGTGGGTCTTTCATACTGAGCAGCACGTCATGTTGCTAGCCGTGTCAAACCTGCATTGGCGCAAAGGCCGTAGAATCCCTCCTTAATTCCTGCAGCTTCGAGATAAGCATCGCATGGGTACGTCATTGCGCGTGCTGAACTCGTGTCTTCCAACAACTCTAGGGGCACATGATCTTCATTGTAGCTCACCCTAGAAGCCGAGGGTGAAGTTGCAGCTCTAGGAGCGCTCGGGCTTCTTCTTCCCAAGCCACCCCTTTGATTTTCCTAGCAAGCTCATTTCTGAATTGTTTTGACAATTCACAAAAACAAATATTTAAGCAAAGTGAGTTGAGGAAAACTACTCTACTCACTTACCTAAGGCATAAACTTGCATCAAAACTTGGAAAATAAATTTCTACACATGCATGCAAGCTCATATGAACATCACCAATAACTACTAAATACTCACAAATGAAACCACCAATCAAAATCTAATTGGAGGGGTGGAGGAGTTACATACCAGGGAGTGTTCGCCCAAAATCTAAGCTCAAATGATGGGTTATGGAGAGAGATCAAAATTCTGGACGAAGTGCATCAAAAAAGCAAGTTTCAGGTGCAGAACTCGTGTTTTGGGGGAATAAAGATAGAGAGAGGAAGAAGACTCACCTGGATGGCTTCCTTGTGGGCCCCAGGCGCCCTGTGGGTGCGACCAGGGAATCCCGTACATGATCATGAAGAAGATGCCGAAGCAGATCATGTAGATCAAGATGTCGGACATTAAGATCAAGATGTCGGACATGATGAGGATTCAAGCTGGGTGCGGGACCCTCATGTTCAAGAGCTGCTTGTCAAAGAGGAATTGAACGCAAGAGGTGCAGCTAGAGAGAAAGCTAAGATGGCGCAACTCGAGAAAGACTCGGTTACGAAGTTGCATGAAGAATGCAAGGACGGGGATACCCGCTTGAATGTTACACTTTGGGCTATGGAGATGAAGGCAAAACACAAATGGACCGACGAAAGCTTCGATGATAACATGGCATTCTAGCACGATCGTCTTCCGAAGAGCAACATGTGCCCAACTAGTAAGGCTGAGGCCAAGAAAGTCCTGTGCCCTCTCGATCTTCCGCACGTTAAATACCACGTCTACATAAATGATTGCATGATCTATCGGGGTGAGGACGAAGAGAAAACCACATGCTCGGTGTGCGGTGTTAGTCGATACAATAGAGGGAAGAAAGTTCCTAGAAAAGTGGTATGGTACTTTTCGGTCACTCCTCGTTTGCAGAGGTATTTCGTAGATCCCGAGGAAGCAAAGCTCATGACCTGGCATGCAGATAGAAAGAATCTAAAAGAGGATGACCCAAAACCGGATCCAGAAAAGGAGGACTTGCTGAGGCACCCTTCAGATGGTAGCCAATGGACCACGTTGGACCTCGAATACCCAGATTTTGGGGAAGAACCAAGGAACCTCGGGATTGGTGTGAGCGCCGATGGATTCAATCCGTTTGGCGGCCAGATAAGCACACACAGTACCTGACCCGTGTTTGTATGCATATAAAACCTTCGCCCCTGGAAGTGCATGAAGAAAAAGTACATAACAATGTGTATGCTAGTTCAAGGGCCGAAACAACTAGGTACGGACCTCAATCTATATATGCAGCTGTTGAAAGAGGAGCTAGAAACGTTATGGAAAGACGGAGTCAATACGTAGGACTCCGCCGCAAAATAATATTTCCCAATGAAAGCCGCGGTGATCACAAAGGTGCACGACTATCTCGGATACGGATATTTCTCAGGGCAGGTGGTCCAAGGATTCTGTGCATGCGTTTGGTGCATGTATAATACGACGTACCGCCAGCTACCAAAATATCCCGGATCTTCAAAAACCGTGTTCCAGGGGTCTCGCTGGTGGCTTCCCAACAAACACGCGTGGAGAAAGCAGGGACATCTGTTCTATGGAAGCGAGGAGCTCCGAGTACCCCCAGCTCGAAGGAGCGTCAAAGAAATCGACAACTTGCTGAAAACTTGGAATGAGTGCCCCGCGTCGGGAAAGAAAAAAAAGTTGACTCAGCCGTTGATGAGGGTATAGAAATCGAGGTCTGTTTTCTGGAATTTGGAATACTGGAGTGTCCTCCGCAGTCCTCATAGCCTTGATCTCATGCATATCACAAAGAACGTGTGCGAGAGCTTGTTTGGCACGCTGCTCAACATGCCGAAGAAGACCAAAGACGGGCCAAAAGAAAGGAATGACTTGAAATTTATGGGCATCAGGGGGGAATTTCACCCCCCTAGTGACGACGATGATGAGCCGGAGGAGGAAGAGGATACGGAAACGCAAAACTCTCGCAAACGAAAAAGGGCGACCAAGAAGAAGACTGGTATTGATCACTGCCCCTCGGCATGATTCACTCCATGCGAGGAGGAGATGAAATGGTTTATCCACTTCCTCATAGGAGTAAAATTTCCGAACAGCTATCTGGAGAAGATAAGAAGTTACCTAGACGAGGCGAAGCAGCGTTTCAGCGGGATGAAATCTCACGACTGTGTCGTGCTGATGACGCAGATTCTCCCGATTGCAATCCGAGGGATAATGGACGAGCACGTCCGTAAAACGTTGTTTGGCCTTTGCAACTTTTTTTACGTCATCTCCCGGAATTCGATTTGCGCTACGCAACTCAAAAGGCTACAGGAGGAGATCGTGCTCATACTATGCGAGCTTGAGATCTATTTCCCGCCCGCGTTCTTCGACATTATGGTGCATCTGCTGATCCATGTCGTGGAGGATATCGTCCAACTCGGGCCTGCGTTTCTGCGCAGCATGATGCTGTTCGAAAGGATGAATAGACACATAAAAATATACGCTCGTAACAGGTCTCGTCCAGATGCAAGCATAGCGAAGGGCATTCTAACCGAAGAGTGCATCTCTTGTTGCATGAATTATCTCAACACCGATAACCCTGTTGGTCTGGCCATCAACAAGAACTTTGGCAGGACCGATGGGTGTGTTCACCGCGAGGGAAGCCGCGCAATGCATGTCAACTTTGAGGATCGAGATATCGACTTTGAAAGAGCAAGCCTAGTCGCGCTACAACACATCCAGCTAGTCGATCCTTGGATAGTAAAGAACAAGGATGTAATCAGGAAGAAGTACAGTGACCAGGGCCTGCAGATAACGGACTGAGATCCACGGCTAATCAAAGAGCACAACTCCGGTTTCATGACTTGGTTCAAGGACGAGCTTCGTGCTAATCCCCCGTGAAGGAACACTTCCGAGGACGAAAAGATGATATTCACCTTGTCACAGGGTCCCTCACGCAACCTAATGATCTATCAAGCGTATGATATCAACGGCTACACATTCAATATGGAGGAAAAGGTCAATAACTGCGATTACCAGAACTGAGGGGTAACGGGGATATTCTATACCGATGAAGTCAAGGAAAGATTCTACGGAAGGATCGAGGACATATGGGAGCTCGACTACTGTGGAGAGAAGGTGCCGATGTTCCGTGTGAGAAGGGCCAAGAGCGTTGTAAAAGAAGACCGGTACGTCACCTCCATAGTTTTACCCGAAGCCAAATCCAAGCCCGCGGGCGCAAACGTCACCACGAAAAATGAGCCATGGGTACTGGCTAGCCAAGTGGACCAATGCTTCTTCATTACCGACCCATAAAAGCCGAGCCGCGTTGTAGTGAGGAGAGGCAAAAGAAACATCATCGGAATGGATGGAGTCGCCAACGAGCAAGACTTTCACAAGTACGGCGACCCGAAGATGGAACATGACTACGCCGCTCCGGATACATACACCGCAACCCTACCGAAGAAAGGTCTCTCGTTCAAGAGGAAAAGTGAACGCGTCTCGGGCCTAAATTATTCAAACACGACAAAGAAGGGCAAGAAGAAGATCGTGAGGAAACGATAGCTAGATAGCTATCTCCAAATTTAAGAAAAATATTTTGTAATTCATGATCACTTTGTGTATGCATGGATTTAATCGGCACTTTGTAATTGATTATCACATTCTTATGTTTCCAAATGCCGCTACACCTTGCGTTTGGTTCGAGAAAGGTTCCACCTTGCGTTTGCGTTTGCGTTAAGAGAACATCATACAAATTGATGCATCAACATGGATAATGTTTCTTCTTTTCTTGATATGATACTTGGAGCAGCTAAGAGACTACTAGGAGTATTATTTACATACTACTAAATTAAGGCTGGCTAGAGCTAAAACAACCTAGGTTTTCTTTCCTTTCTTTGTTGCTGTTGTTTGTTGGTGTTGCTGCTTGTGCTTGCTCCCCTCTCACATTACACCTAGTATTTCGTTAAAGCTTTTCCTTGTTTGCATCCACTTCATGACTCCACCTACATATTATAACCATCAGGGGTCTATGTTTTCATCATAATCGTTACGACACTGCCAGAATACAGGGCTTGGTTGGTGATTCTTACTTGTCTTAAAGAGGAGGAGAGGAATCCTGCTTAATATTCACAGCCCAATGGCTCCATGTCCAGGAGAGAACCTGAAGCAAGCAACACACATCAAACACAATCTTTGTTGTTACATATTTACAATATACTCCAAGAAGAAGAAATGGAAATATTCATTCATAATGTGAGAAGGCATGTTTAATAAAAAAATAATTCAAGAAAAAAAAATGCTTAGGCGTGGCGCATATTGCCGCAATGCGCCACTAAGTGCTCTTATGCGCGACGCATTTTGCTGAAATGCGCCACCAAAAGGTTTCTTATGCGTGGCGCATTTCGCCAAAATGCGCCGCGCATAAGAAACCTTATGCATGGCGCATTTCAGCAAAATGCGCCACCCCTAAGCCTTAACCTCCATCACCCCCGTCCTCTTGCCCGTGCCCACACCCATTCGATCCCCACCGGCCAACCGCACTCGTCGCCGCCGACCGCCACCGGAGCATCCCCCGCCGTTCGAGCCCCCCTCTCCGGCCTCCATCCTCGCCATCACCGGAGCTGCAACCGGAGCCTCGTCGGGGTCATCTCCTTCCTCTCCATCGCGAAACCCGAGTCGGGAAGCCCGTCGACGCCACCGGAGCCGCCATGGACATCGTCGTCAATCCCGTCGTCTCTGCCACAGCGAAGCCCCCACGACGTCACCGGAGCCTCCACCCCAACGCCCCCGAGGTGAGCACGGCGCCGACCCCCTCCATCTCCATCCACCCCGGCGCCGACCCCTTGCTCCCCTGTCCCCATGGCTAGGGTTTCTCAATTTTGTTGTTGAAAATTTCGGCTGCTGAACTAGGTCGTGCTGTTGCTGCTCAATTATAGTCATTTTTATTTGATTTGATGCATATAGAACAAGCCATTTCTGGATGCATATAGAACAAGCCATTTTTTGGCCCAAACTGAGCTCTTTTTGGATGCATATAGATCAATTGATCTTCTAAATGTAGAACACACTTGCACCTTTTGAAATGTTAGCACTAGTCATAGAAGAGATGTTACTCCATCCCTCTTGAAATAAAATCATGTGGGTGTGGATGATGTTGTTAATAATACATTAACTTCAAGAGACTTGCAAGAGCAATATCCTACATAGTAAATTGTTGGACAAATAATTTTGAAAGTGTTATGAGTCGTGCAAGAGCTAGGACAGTGGAGCAGCATTGAACATCATGTTACAATTAAAACACTCAAAATTTCTGCACTTTAGTACTAGCCTCCTATATATTGCAAACCATATCACAATATATCACACTCTTTTGTTCTTGTGGAGCATCATGGCTTTGGGGATGGTGACAAAATAAGAAATGAGTTGTGTGAGCAGCATGTGGCATGGCATAGCAACATAGCAGGGAGGGAGGTTATGTTGGTCATTTTGTGTGCCTAGCTAATTAAGTTGGTGAGATTAATTAAGATTAAGATTAAGATAGAAGGCTAACCAAGTGGTCAGATACCGGTTAATAAATTTTGTTGGCTGAAATCATGATTAAAAAGATCATGTCAAAGTGAAAGTGGTCATGACTTTGGGGAATTTTATGGTGCTCTGTTTATGCCATGGTGCTCTGTTTTTATCCACTTTTTGAATATCTACTATCTATATATACTACAGGAAACAAGTGTTTTGCCGTCAGCTTACTGCTTTGCCGTCAGCTTTCTATCGGGGCTGACGGCAAATGATGCTCTGCCGTCAGCTAGAATTAAAGCTAACGGCAATGAATTAGCTGTTGGCAAAAATTGCTATGCCGTCAGATTTTTCTAAGCCGTCAATTGGCTGACGGTAAACTAGCACCAAGCTGACGGCAACGCGGCAACTGACGGCCTAGGGGGACCCGGGCCCACCATGTGCCGAGGGAGTAACGGGCTGACGCTTTGCCGTCAGCCAGCTGACGGCTTAGCCTAACGGCAGACGCTGCCGTCAGCCGGCTGACGACATAGCCTGTCCATAACACCCTCGGCCCGTGCCCTAACCCCCACCCCACTCCACCACACTCCCCTTCCTCCCCCTCCCCGACGCGCGTCACCGCCGCTGCCACCACCACCACCCGGGTGCCCCCCTGCCGCCGCCCCCGTGCTCTCCGGAGGCGCCCCGCGCCCGTGCTCGCCGCCCCCGCCCCCGCCTCGGTGCTCTCCTCGCGGTCCCCACCCCTGTGCTCGCCGCCCCCGCCCCCTCCTCGCCGTCTCCCCCTTGCTCGCCGGCGCCCCTCCTCACCGCCCCCGCAGCCTCCTCACCGGCGCCCCCTCCGGTTAGCTCCCCCTCTCCCTTTCCCTGTTTTTATTTTTTTATTTTGCAATTAGCTAGTGTAGTTAGTCCTGTTGTAGTTAGGAATTATTAGTTAGTTAGTGTAGTTAGATTTAGGAATTATTAGTTAGTTACCTAGTTTAGGTAGATTTAGGAATTAGTCAATTAGCTAGTAGTTAGTACTGTGTTAGTGGTGGCGAAGAAGAACAAAAGGAAAAAGGAAAGGAAAAATAAAAGAAATTGAGTTAGTATGTTAGATTAGTTTTTAAAATTTGTTAGCTTATAATGACATTAGTTAATGTTAGCTCAGCTTAGCTTAAATCTGTTAAAATCTGTTAGCTTAAATTTGTTAGAAAATACAATGAAAGAAAATTAAAGTAAAAGAAAATAAATAGTTTGTTAGTATTAACTTTGCATTGATGATGCCATTGAATAAAGGAAATATAAGAAAGAAGAAAGAAGAGAAGAAGTTAGAAAAGAAATATAATTAATATTTTTCTCCCCTTTACTTTGCTATGTTCCGGCCTTAATGCCGATGACACTAGTTAGGTAGAATTAAAATTTAGATGTAAGGTTCCATTGCGTAACCCATATGCGTCTCCCGTTCGAAAGATTCCATTTATAAATATGAATTCATTTGCATATTTATAATTGGATTCTTTCGAATTGTCCAACGTTATCCATGGACAGCCCGAGTATGTGTAGATTGGATTCATTTCCCCATATATGCTCTCCTCCGGATCGGACGCAGGATTTCGTCAGCGCCACCTTGTTGTTCTCCGGGTACACATCCTCTCGGTTTATGCTGAGACGTGTATCAGGAGAACAGCGGGGAGGTGCTGTCGAAATTTTGCGTCGGATCGGGAGGAGAGCATGGGGAAATGAATCCAATCTGCACATACTCGGGTGGGATTAGGACCTATCTTTACCTATTAGCTAGTGTGCATATGTCGTATCACCGTAATTAATTATATGCCTTCTGGTGTTAATTTGTACTAGCTAGCTAGCCAGAATGAATGATCGTGCGTGGATGTACACCGGTCACCCTAGTCAAAAAAATATGACTGAGGAAAGGTTGACCAAGACCGAGGAGTTCCTAGAGGTTGCATTTAGTGCTGGCCAACCAAGAACATGGTGCCCTTGCACTAGATGTAAGAACTATTCACAACAGACAAAGGATGTAATGGGTAAACACCTGCAAATACGTGGTTTCATGCCTGATTATACGTTGTGGTCATTTCATGGCGAGTCGGCCCAACGTGACAGACATGAGGTAGTGCGTCAGCGCATTGAGGATTGTGGTACAGGGATCGAAGACATGGTCAATGACTACAACGATGCTCGTCTTGAGGACGAAGAACCGGAGGAAACTGCCAAGGCCTTTTATGCCATGCTAGAGTCTTCAAAACTCCCACTGCATGCGCACACCAAGCTTTGTCAACTAGATGCCATCGCACAAACAATGGCTCTTAAGGCACAATTCAACTTGTCCAGAGAGTGCTATGATGCGATGATGACCTTATTCGGGCGCTTTCTACCGGACGGTCATATTATGCCTGCAAACCTATACCACTCAGACAAAATACTCGGTGCACTGAAGATGCCCATCGAGCGGATACATGCTTGTGAGAAAGGATGCGTCTTATTTAGGCATGAGTATGCAGATGATAATTATTATCCACGCTGCAAGTCCTCCAGGTATATTGTCGTAGACAATGGTCTTGGTGAGAAGACGCAGAGCAAAATACCCGTAAACATTCTTCGGTACCTACCGATCTTACCAAGACTTCAACGGCTCTACATGCTTGAAGAAACAGCAAAACAAATGACATGGCACAGTGATGGAATTAGACGTGCTACAGATGAATACAGGAATTTGATGTTGACCCAACCCTCTGATGGTGAAGCGTGGAAGATGTTCAATGAAATACATAAAGAAGGTAAAGCCAAGGACCCAAGAAACGTGGCACTCGCCATTAGCCTCGATGGGTTCAATCCTTTCGGTATGACGGCAACCCAGTATAGTTGTTGGCCCGTATTCATCATGCCCCTCAATCTGCCCCCTGGAGTACTTATGCAAAGAAAGCACATCTTCTTGACGTTGATAGTTCCGGGGCCCAACTATCCCGGAAAAAATATGAATATGTACTTGCAACCACTAATGGATGAGTTGAAAGAAGCTTGGGATAATGGGATCCGGACATATGACGCAGCTAGCAAAACAAACTTCCAAATGCATGCTTGGTTGATGTACTCCATGCATGACTTGCCGGCGTTTGCACTTTTTGTTGCATGGTGCGTGCACGGAAGGTTCCCATGCCCGCAATGCAAGTCTGCTCTTAAGTTTCATTGGCTGCCGGAGGGTCGCAAGTATTCTTGCTTTGACTTGCATAGACAATTCCTCCCTCTGGACAATGGATTCAGAAAAGACAAGAAGAATTTCACCAAAGGTAAAGTTGTCGAGCACGAGGCACCACCTATGATGACGGGCGCACAAATTCTTGATCAGTTGAACTCACTAGAGCCTGATCCGAACCGGCCAGGGTGTTTCTTGGGATATAATACGGAACACGCCTGGACCCACAAGCCATGCTTTTGGGATCTCCCGTATTTCAAAGACCTTGGTCTTCCACACAACATTGACATGATGCACACTGCAAAAAATATGGGTGAGGCCCTTTTTGGTACATTGTTCGGCACTGATAAGGGGAAAGATAATGTTAAGGATAGAGTCGATCAGGAGAGTCTGTGTAATAGGAAGTCACTGAACATGCGACAACCTAAAGGGAAGAAGAATTGGGAGAAGCCAAAGGCATGGTTCAATCTTAAAAGGGAACACATGAGGGAAATCCTCATCTGGGTGAAAAAAAAGTTGATGTTCCCCGATGGGTATGCAGCGAATCTAGCAAGGGGAGAAAGTCTTGAAAAGTTGAAAATCTTTGGGCTGAAGAGTCACGATTGGCACATATGGCTTGAGCGGATAATGCCGGTGATGTTGCGCGGCTACATCCCCGAGGATGAATGGCTAGTAATGGCAGAGCTAAGCTATTTCTTCCGTGTTCTTTGTGCTAAAGAATTATCTCCTATTGTGATAGAAGAGATGGAAAAACTGGCGCCGGAGTTGATATGCAAGTTAGAGAAGATCTTTCCACCGGGTTTCTTTAATCCGATGCAACATATGATTTTGCATCTACCGATGGAGGCAAGATTGGGTGGCCCTGTGCAAAACCGTTGGTGCTATGCAACCGAGAGAATGCAGAAGTCGCTTCGAGAAAAATGTAAAAATAAACGGAGTATTGAAGCATCAATGGCTGAGGCATTCGTTGTCGAGGAAGCGGCAAACTTCGTGACAACACACTATGCTGCCACTAATTACAGTTTGCATAATCCAAAGCCTCGGTACAATACTGGCGACCCCGAGCGACATGAATCCAAGTTCAAACTCTTTAAAGGGAGCCTCGCACCTTGTGGGGTTATGAAGATAAAGATGTTGACCTTCGAGGAATGGAGCATCATTACATTGTATATCTTGACCAACATGACAGAATTGCGGCCATACATCGAGTAAGTGCGCGGTACATATTAATTGTTCTGCAACTTCTTGACGAGTTGTGTGTCTAACTTCTCTTAATTATTTGATACAGTCGATTCGTCGCGCAATTCTCGAATGGAGTGGCGATCGAAAAAGACTCCATCGAAGAGATTAATCTTCTTGAGAAGCGGGGAGGCGGCAATCCCGGTTTCATCTCTTGGTTTACACAAACGGTACTTCTTATATGATATACAGGCCATTTTTATTTCTTCTCGTCTCAGTACCGACTAATACAACAAGCCTTTCCGTTTCAACTTGTAGGCTAATTCAGAGTCGATGGACGCTTAATTGAGACAAATCGCAAATGGTTTTGACTTTAAGGTCCATACATATGAAAAATACGACATCAATGGGTATCGCTTTCGTACTGGTATGAAAAAGCAAACTATGCCCGATCGGAAAACAATGAATTCCGGTGTGTCCGCTATAGATGGAGGAGTCGAGTATTATGGAATAGTTGAAGAAATATACGAACTGCTATATTATGGTGAAAATCCTCCGAATGTCGTTGTCTTCAAATGTCATTGGTTCGATCCGAAGGACACTAGACGAACTCATGAGCATGTTGGGATAGTTGAAATTAAACAAAAGAACCGTTTAAATGTTGCCGAAGTTTATATTGTGGCTCAACAGGCCACACAAGTTTTCTATCTTCCATGGGCCTGCCAAAGTGTAAAGAATCTCGAAGATTGGTATGTCGTCTATGACGTGCCGCCACATGGTAAACTACCTTCCCCCAATGAAGAAGAGGATTATCAACCTCACATAGACCCAGACACATATGACGGAGAATTCTTCCAAGAAACATGTGTGGCCAAAAAACATTTCAGAAAAACCTCTACGTTTGGTCAAAACATGGAAGTAAAGAATGACAATGCGGAGGAAGAGGAAGAAGTGGAACACGAAGAGGTTACCGATGATGATGAGGAGGAATATTAAGAAGTGGAACACGAAGAGGTTACCGATGCGGATGACCTATCATTGCTTGACCGGTTACAAAAAGGTTTCGAAATGTGGTTGATGCTGAACCCGATCCCGGAGAAGAGATCATTCATGACGACACGCGTGATAGTGACGATGATGTTTTTATTGATCCTGGAGAAAATACAGATGATCCCGACTATTAGTTGTATGCATCCCAACTTTCTTTTGTTATTTGTATATATGAATTTGTATTATTTATTTCCTTACTTTACTAATTCATCTTTACTCCGTAATAGGTGTTGACACATGGCAAGCCGTAGGGACCCACCGGTGGAGTCTCGACCACCTCTACCTCTACGGAGAGAGTTGCTGGCGGGTATTGTCGCAGCCAGCTCGCCGCCAGCGCGTGCTGAGCAGCCTCGTGGGAGAGGTCGGGGAAAAGGCCCAAAGAGAGCTAAACCCGGTGGTTGAGGAGGTGGTCGAGGAGCAGGTGGCGCCCTAGCCGAGTCACCCACTCACAGGACAGTCTCACCGGTGCAGGAGCCACCGCCGGTGCAGTCGGAGGCACCAGAGCAGCGGCCACCGCCGGTGCAGTCGGAGGCACCGGAGCAGCAGACACCGCCGGTGCAGTCAGAGACATCGGAGGCACCGAGGCAGTCGACGGAGCCTCGTTGGGATGATCCTTGGGAGGAGCGTTCTCGCACGGATGATGATGATGCTGATGAGGATGATGATAGCGATGACGACGATGCTGAGGGGGGTGAGGGGGATGATGCGGGTGAGGGAGCTCATCTTCCAAGAAGCCGGTGTACCAGCGTGGTATGACACGGCTCCCACCACGTCCGGACCCTGCGCAGAGGACATTGATTGCGCCAGATGGGGAGAAGTAAGTTGATGAATTTTTTGTGTTCCTTGTATATATATATCATACATGTACATATGGTCCAACAAGAACTAATGTCTTTGTGTTCTTATTTTGCAGGGCGTGCAGTTACCCGGAAGGTGCTCGGAATCCGAACTGCCTCCTTGGTGCCGTGCTTAAGGAGCAGTTCCCCGGGCTAGTCCAGTTGCCTGTTGAGGGTAGGGTTCTTGAGCCCGGCCTCACTTGGACACACTACAAAGACGCCCCAGCCCCGCTAGATGAACGCATCAACAACGTTGAATGCCGTACCAAAGCCGACATGGTGGTGGCTACTTTTTGGGTAAGTATTCTAAGCATTGCAATCATTTATTAGTGTTCGAATCATTTCACTCATCTTTTCATATGTTCGATGCATTTTTCAGTGCTACTATAGGGTTGAGGAGGGGATGGAGCCGGCGGCCCAGAAGAATCTCGAGAAGGAGATAGTGAGGCTACTCACGAACACTAGGCACGAGATGCGTGTTCAGTGTGTTCGAGATTGGTATGACAAGAAGGGCGTGAAGAAGGCCAAGAAGAAGTGTAGAAAAGTTTTCCTTAAGAAGGAAGAATACTTGGAGGTAAATTACTAACTAATTCAAATTCCTACACTTATAAGTAAGGCCTAGTTAGCTCTAACTTTTCTTTATAAGCTTATGAAGCTCAAACTTGATTTATAAGCTTATAAGTGTCAAACTTTTCTTTATAAGCTTATGAAGCTCAAACTTGGCTTTATAAGCTTATAAGTGTCAAACTTGGCTTTATAAGTTTATAAAGGTCAAACTTGGCTCTATAAACTTGTAAAACTAAAAAATGATAATAATAGCTTAGTTACATAAAACTTGACTTGTACTTGGCTTAAAAAAATATTCAATGACTTTATAAGATTATTAATTCATAGGCGCCCCCGAGATGGTGTGCAAATAAGGTGGATTGCTTTGAGGCGATAGTGGACAAATGGCTCAGTGATGCCTGGCTGTCCACCCACAAAAGCGCCAAGGCTAGGCGTGCACAAATGGTAGGTGTGGCACACCACCAAGGCAATCTCAACGTCAACGAGTACGCAGAATATGGGTATGTGCCTTTTTGTTTTAAGTTTCATGTCCTTTCATCATTAATCAATTGATTTGTTTCATGCCTTTTCTTTGCTTTTCATTGTAGGCGAAGCACCATAATCAGCCTGTGCCTAAGGGATTTCGCTCATTTGCCATGGCCCATAAGGGAAAGTACAAAACGGTGACGGCATATTCCGAGGGCGATGGTGTTGAGGCGTACACCAGCGTTGCAGCCTACCACAACATGATGGCCTATTCTGAGGTGGCGAAAGAGCTACGCGGTCCTCAGTTTGACCCGAGCGAGGAGGAGATGGATCCGGAGGCCTTGATGATTTCTAGTGGCGGTAAGCATCATAGCAGCGCCTCCATGTGCAATGGCTTCGTACATTGCCCGGAGACTCTACCTCAGATCAAGGTGAGGCAAACGAGCTCCGCTCCTGCTGTACGACCTCGCCCGCGGCCAGTGGACATTGCTATCCAGGTATAACTTTGTCTCAATTTTTCTTTCCGTTCTTTAGACTACGTATTGATGATGACAATAATTGCTATATTGTTGAGTGTTCGCAGGACGCCATTCAGAGGGAGAGACAAGCGACACAAGAGATGTTGTCGGAGCAGCTTGCGGAGAGGGACCGGCTGGCGGAGGAGAGGACCCAGAGGATACTCGAGGAGGAGAGGGCACGCAATAATGCCCAGACGAAGGCCATCTACGACCTCTTCTCGGTAAGTTACTACTTTTGCATATATCCGCCAAGAATGCATATGCATATGCATATGTTTGGTTCACTTGCTAATATGCTCGAGTCCTCAAAAACTAACTCGCAGAGTATGTGGGAGAAGCAAGGTCTTACCCCTCCACCGATGCCGACGCCTATCGTTTCTCCTCCCGGAACGGTAAGTTTCTTTCAATGATCAATATATCCCGGTCTTATACCATCAAGTGTCATCATGCTTACCACATTGCAACTCATCCTTTGTTGCAGCATAATTCCGGAGCTGCATCTCACAACCCACAAGAATCTCCTAGTGAATCCCCGAGCAACCCACGTGGCGGCGCTTCTCAGCCTTGAGGTGGCCTCCGGTAAGTTACATAAAGCTCATCAATGACTTTATATGCTCATAAAGCTCAATAATGGTAGTAATAGCTTAGTTACATAAATATTTACTTATCCTTGGCTTATAAAAGCTAAAAAATGTCTATATAAGCTTATAAAACTTATACTTGGCTTTATAAGCTTGTAAACCTAAAAATGACTTATACTTGGCTTATAATAGCTCCTCAATGACTTCATAAGCTCATAAAGCTGAAAAATGATGTTAATAGCGTAGTTCGATGAAAATTGAGTTATACTTGGCTTCTAAAAGCTCAATAGTGACTGTATAAGCTTATAAAGCTCAAACTTGGCTTTATAAGCTTTTAAAGCTCAAATTAGATTTTATAAACTTCAACAATGACTTATACTTGTCTTATAAAAGCTCAATAATGAATTTACTAGCTTAAGTGGCTTATAAACCTAAAAATGACTTATACTTCGCATATAAAGCTCAAAAATGAATTAATGACTTAGTTAGATCTAAAATGAGATATATTTAGCTCTTGAGGTCTAAGAAGAACAAGTATTGTAGAATAAGAAGAAGGATAAGAGGAAAAGAAAGAAGTGAAGAAGAAAGAGGTGAAAAAGAAAGTAAAAGAAGAAAAGTTCTTCTTATTCTTACTTTTTGTGTTCTTTCTTTTTCTCCATCTTCTCTTCTTCCTTTCATCTTATTCTTATTCTTCCACTTCTTCTCCTTACTCTTCTTCTCCTTATTCTTCTTTTTCCTTTTTATTTTCATCTTTTCATCATTTTGGATTTCTTCTTTTCCGTATGTAACATATGATTATGTTTTCATTTTGCAGATTTGCCTTTATGCATGGATGGATGCTTCTTTTTTGTAGATATAGTATGTTAGGATGGAGATTACTTGTAGATGTATATAATGTTGGGCACTTTCCTTTTGTATATATGGTGACTTGTTGTTTTAAACTTGGAGATGGCTTGCTGTTTTAAACATGGAGATGACTTGCTTTTTTAAACATGAAGATGGCTTCTTTTTGTTTATATGACTTGTGGATGGCTTCTTTTTGTATATATGACTTGTGGATGGCTTCTTTTGTATACGTGACTTGTGGATAGCATTATGATTGTATATATGACTTGTGGATGGCATTCTGTACACATATATATATATATATTATTGTTTATATGCAGGGAATTAAAGAAAAACAAATTAAAAAGATAGATACAGACGGCAAAGGCGTTGCCGATAGCAAGCTGACGGCAAAGCGGACACGTGGCGGCAGCCTGTGCAATCTGGGCTGTGGCAGTGACCATTTTGTCACAGCTTTGCCGTCGGCCTTCAACCGGCTGACGGCAAAGAGTAGGTTGGCTGACGGCAAACTGCTGACATGTGGGCCCAGGCAAGGGCTTTGCCGTCAGCCAGACGGCTAGCTGACGGCAATGCACGCCGTTAACTCAGCCTACGGGGGTTAAGTCAGAGCTGGCCGTACGAGCGGCTTTGCCGTCAGCCAGTACAAAAAGGCTAACGGCAAAGGCTTTGCCGTCGGTCGATCTTGAGCTGACGGCAAAGCAGCTCACTGCCGACTGATGAGCTGACAACAGGTTTGCCGTCGTGGAGCTGACGGCAAAGCCTTTGCCGTCAGCTTTTCATAAGTTTGCCGTCAGCTTTGGCTGACGGCAAAACTCCTGTTTCCTGTAGTGATATGCTGGTTGGGGAATTTTTATCCACTGTTTTTATCTATTGTTTGAATATCTACTTTTTTATGAAGAATATCTACTATATATATGCTGGTTGTGCCTACATACTAGGCAGTTTTTATGTGCAGGGACTCTCATTATCCCCTTTCTCCCGAAATGTTGATTAACTTCCGTTTCGGTTGAGAATGAGGCACTCTCATGTTAAGAAAAATAGCAAAGGTCATGCCGAATTTTTCCGTGAATTCGTGCATGACGTACCTTTGTTATTTTTTCTTAACATGAGAGTAGTTGCATTTATTTATTGTGCTAATTAATTAAGTAGTTGCATTTCTTAATATTGTACTAGTGCAAACCTGTCGACCGGAGCCGACGGCGGTCCTTCTTCTCAGCCAGAAATAAAAGGAAGAAATTTTGGGAATACTCCCAGGAGGAGGTCGAGGAGCAGAGAGAAGAGGAAGTACCTCCGGGCGAGGAGGAGTATGAGGAGGAGATAGAGTCGGAGTCTGACTCATCGGATGATGGCATGGAGGAGGCCGGTACGACAGACGGAGAGAGGAACACAGGAGAGGATGATGGGACCAATGGCTCCAACACAGATGGTACCTAGTCGAAGAAGCGGAATCACAAACCGACCAAGGTCGGCACCATCAGGCAAGAGTTTACTGTCGTGACCGCCGTCGAGATTCATAAACAGCCCGAACGTTTTTCGGAAGGGGACAACCGTCAAGTCGCGGCGATCCTCCACAACACCGTGCCGATCACCACGATTAACCTCAGGAGTCGTGAGAATACTCCTTATTGTCAGCTTATTATCAACAAGCTGCACGGACGATACAAGGTCCCGGAGCCGTACGATAACACCAAACTCAAAGGGAACAAAGTAAACACATGGGCCCTCAGGAACATGAGAAAAGCCTTGTCCAGTTGGAAAACCCGGGTGAAGGAGGCAATTATTGAAAATAACAAAACCTGGGAGGAGCTCAAGGAGAAAGAGTCGTTGATCGACGAAGCTACCTACAACCTTTCCAAGGCTAGGTGTGAGTCCGAGCCAGCCAAGGCCACGAGTGCAAAGGGCAAGGCCATGCGGTCGCAGGACATAGGTAACCACCGTCTCAGACGGTGGTTATAGAAGTTCCAAGCCTAAATGGGACAAGGAGGATGCCGAGTACGCCACTGCGGGCATACCTAACCCCTTCGAGCAATAAAAGGTGATCCGCAGACCGAATTCTTTGTGAGGGCCCGGAGCTATAAGGACAAAGAAACCTCAAAAATAGTTATCGATCCTAAGATTCAGGAGTTTACGACTGCCGTGGTAAGTAGTTTACCACCCGACCTTGTCGATTGAATTCTCCAGTGAAGTTCAAAATTTCTTAATGTTTCACATTCTTTCTGCAGCAAGGGGAAATGAAAATCGCCTCATCGCAGGAGTCGTCGGTTAAGCCGGCCGGCCCATGGGACAGCGCCTTTAACAGGGCATTGAAAAAGGTCAAGAAGGTTGACGACGTGACGGCGAAGCCATCGTCAGCCGGCCGTGTGGTCGGCTTTGGTGCGGACCTAAATTGGTCTGAATATTATGGAAAACCGGAGGAGAAGTCCGGTTCGAGGGGGCGCAAGGCGAGAAGGACCGAAGAAGACGCCGCTTATGTTCGTGGACTGGAGGAGAAGTTGAACATGCTTCCGCATCTTGTCCAGGACGAAGTGACGAAGACGATGAATGCCCTCCTTATAGATATGATGCAGTCACTCGCGAATTGGCAAGCGCGTGGTGGACAAGGGCCCATACCGGTCCCCAGCATGGTCGGCAGCAACTCGGGCACCGCGGCGCCTGCAGTCCCGACTCCCGCCGTAGTGGGGGATCCCGCACCGACTCCCGGCTTATTGGTAACTCCGGCCGCCAATACCGCGGCGGCGGCACCGGACGTGATGGTAACTCCCCCAGCCACGATCGAGAAACCGGGGCATAACAATAATGCACCCGGCGGCAGCGCAAATAAGGCGACCGACGCCACGGGAGGCAGCGCGCCCTCCATCTCTTGTATGCCGGCCGTCATCGGCGGGGTCTCTTCATTGTCCTACCTCGACGCCCTCAAGGTAACTATAAGCGTCTGCAACTCAAACGAGGACTTCATCTCCTTGCATTTTTTAATGGAATCTCTCTGATGCCCTACATGCATATATCTCTTTCGCAGGAGGACACTCCATGCATTCTATTACAAGTCGTGGAAGGCGAGTTGAAGGATGTTTCCAAAATTAAAATCCTTCAACCAAAAAATTGAATCATGCACAATATGCCGATGGCACCGGATATGCATAGGGTTCAAATCTCTCTCGTGATTTCGGGCTATGAGAGAGTTGAACCTCCCATTCAACCCCCCCCCCCCCCCCCCCCCCCCGCCCCCGGATACAATGAGGATGAGCCGCAGTCCTGAGTGGTTTTTTCAGCCAAATATGCCTATGGCCGAAGAGCCAAATGCGTTTAATGACGGGGGAATGGGGCACCACACCTAGGACAACACCGGTAGTCATCGTGCCGGCGCCACATGATCCCATCGGCGCACAACAAGAAGACGACGATGATGATGATGATGATATCAACGCCGACGGGTTCATCAACACTCTTTTTGATGAAGGTAATGATGACTTATTCATGCCTCCTGTTGAAGGAGCCTACCAGCATGACGAGGAAGCTCGCCGTCTAGCTAATCCTGCGGCGAAACCTGCTTGCTCCACGCGTCTCTTTGCTGCTTCTCAGGAGATGTCTCCAGCAGCTTGCGCCTTCACCGAGCCTCAAGCAGATGCCACAAGGAGATCTATTCTCAGACCGTCCACACTCCATAAGGCGGCCACTGAGAAGATAAAGGCCAGTGACTGCTCAAAAGCAGAAAATAAGAAGGTACGAAAAAGAAAGAAGAGCATCACTTCGAGCAGCCAACCTTCGATACCGATCCGGGCTCAGGACGGGCCACCAAGACCCAAGGATCTCTCATTTTAAATCCATGTGGTGGGTAGGAAGATGCTACCTAAGGACATGCTCAACCTTGCAACTTCGAATATGCAGTGTGCATCATAGTATTATGGCATTAGAGAAGATGTTTCTTCGAGAAGAGAATCCCTCGTACCCGGTTTTCATGGCCAAGGTGCCACTCAACATGGGCTTCATCAACACTATCCCCGCGGATATGATAATCCTACGGTTTTCGGAGATCTTCAATTTGTACGATCTCAAGCGGCTGGACCGTAGCCTTATCCGTCTGTTCTCACTCAGCCTTTCTATGAGTATCAGGAGAGATAAGACCCCGAACGTCGCGATATTGGACCCATTCTACATGTGTGAAAGCATCTTGATGGACGACGGGACGCGACTCTCGCGGCGGGGTACATCAGAGACTTCATGCTAGAGAATGCCGGCAAGGATTCATTTCTTATGACCTACTCTCCCAAGTAAGTCATTCGGTCGCTGCCGTAGCATATATGCTTTCTTAGCTTTACATTGTCCTCTTCCAATATTCCTTTTGGATTTTTTTAATTATGTAGTGAGGATCAAGACTGTGTGCTCATATGCTTTTCAGCGCAACACTCGCATGCCGTGTATTTAGACTCGGGGAGTGTGAAGAAGAAAGATTACAAGTATGTCATGAGAGTTTTGGATGATGCTCTCGCCGGCTACATAAAATCATCAAGCACAAGTATAGGAAGAATCAGCCTGCCGTGAGCGTGTTCAACCACGTAACGCAGTTCCCGTGCGTCAAGCAGCCGGCTGGCAGTGTGAGGGATGCGTACTACGCCCTCCATCACATGCGGTCAATTGTACAGGAACAACGCAACCTTACGCTGCCAAGTCATCTCAGAGCGTGGGCCTAAAGGAAGGCGGAAATCGTCGATGCAAATCTTAAGGAGGAGTTCTTTCACATCCAATCCCAGATGGCGACTATCATCCGTCATGAAGTAGAAATGAAGGGGTCGATCTTCCACTCCAACATTGCACCATCAAATGGGGAGATAGAAGTCCGCCTAAAGGCCTTGCGTGACACAAGGCCTTTCATGACGAAAGAAGGATGTCGCCCATTCCCCGAGCCGAGTCAGAACAATTGACCAATTTATGTTATATATGGCATTCATTGGATGAATGTGTGCCCTACATGTGATTTGGATGTAATCTTTGTGTAGTAGATGGTAGTGTCAAATACTCTTGGTGCTCTTTGTGTATAAAGGTCACTGCATATGCATTTTTATGCATATGTGCATGCTCCTGGCCATTGATCGACTTGCTTAATGTTGTTGATAAGAATAGATGCTATATTGTGTTGTTGTCATTTGCTATGAATTCATATGGATGTGACCTCTAAATCTTTTTTTTGTGTAGGTTGAAGAGCAAACAAGAGATGATGAAGAAAGTAGCTTTCTGTTTTGAATAATTGTTGGACTCATTGTAATATTGTGATAGATGTAATCTTGTGAATCTTGTTGGTCTCTAAACCTTAGACGATGATGGATGTTATCTTGTAAATCTTTGTAATAAGAATTATAATGCAATTATTTTGTATCAATAATTGTTGGGCTCATTGTAATATTGTCTTTTGAATTTTTGTAATATAATAAAAATATCTGTAATGTTTTGTTCTTTTCTGTAATTCTTTTTTGTTTTGTTTTCTTTAACCCATTTAGTGGCACATTTTGTCTGGCTTTAGTGGCGCACTAGGAATGCGCCACCCCTAAGGAACCTTAGGCGTGGCGCATTTAAGAATGCGCCACCCATAAGAGCTTATAGGTGGTGCATTCTGAGATGCGCCACGCCTAAGGGCCTTAGGGGTGGCGCATCCAAAATGCGCCACCTCTAAGCCCATATTAGTGCCTTGTGGTTAGTGGCGCATCCGTAATGCGCCACTAAAGCCCTAAAAAGGACGCCACTAAAAGGGTATTCCCTAGTAGTGTGGGTCCATGCCAAACTGATCAAAGTCTTCCTCGTAGGCGAATCCATCCATTCTGATGATGTTCCTTTTCCCTCTCCTAAAGGTTACATGACTCGGCTTTGCTGGGTCAGTTATGTAGAAGCATTGCAACACATCCTTAGCAAATACCGAAGGTTCATATTGCGGGGTGACTCCTTTCACACTCTTTGGACCTTCTTGTTGTCGTGCTTCTGGTAGAGAGATGGTAATGAAACCACGTTCTCCCTTCTGCACGCTCTTCTCCCATCTAACACGGAACAACGACACAATGTAACTTTCACCATACTCAAGTTCCGATATCCCTTCGATCCTTCCGTATTATTTTTCACTTTTATTTTCGGTAATCAAAATCATTGAAACTTCCGAGTTCTCGTACTCACTGTATTTGTCTTTGGCCTCGGTATAGAATGTGTATCCATTGATATCATATGCTTGGTATTTGGTGAAAATGCACATGGGGCCAACTGATAATGCATATATGAGATTTGCATTCTCAACACCCAATGGTAGTGGATTACTCCGAAGGCGCTCTTTGAACCGAGCCACAAATTTGGTGTTGTGTTCTCTACTTATTTGGACCTTTGTCCTATGCCTCCCTGTCATTTCGTGTTGTTTCCTTAAAGTTTCCTCGTGATTTTTCAGCCAAGGAGTTATCATTTCCGCATGTTGTAGCACCACTGTGTGCGCCCTATTGAAGTCGTCCCGTCGATTTTGTGCATCCACATTCAAATCACGCTTCAGTTGTGAGTGACCCACTACTTCAAGCTTATTTTCATGCTTACTAACAGTAAGACCAATCGACTCAGCATCTTCAATATAATTCTTGCAGAACAATATACTCCTTGGTCAGATATGATTGCACGATGCTTCCATCCGGTCATGCCTTGTTACAAACATACCCCTTCAACCTTCCATTTATTCTTTCGAACGGGAACATGTAATGAAAGAATTCCGGTCCAAGGTCTTTAATCTCAGGGATAATATGGACTAGCAGATGCACCCCATAACATCAAATAATGAGGGCGGAAAATAAATCTCAGGATCACATAGTATTGTAATTATCTCTTTCTGTAGTCTTGTCAAATGCTTCATACTTATCGACTTTTGAGAGATAACGTCGAAGAAATTGTAAAGCTCAAGAAGTGTGTTGCGTACAGGATCCTCCAGTACCCCTCTCAACTAGAAGTAGTTGGGTCATCATCACGTGACAATCATGGCACTTCATTCCACTGAATCAGTGTTTTTTGTATCTAGATATCTCTGGACTAACCCTGAGTAACTTGAAGTAACTTTGATACTGTCGAGGCATTTGAAAACTTGAGAAAGCTCGGCCTTGTAGAGAGTGAAGAAAGATGGAGGGAAATCACTAGACTTGTTGGTTTTTCCCTTGTCACCAGACGAGGATGCGGGTTGAAGTTCACCCCTAATATCGATGTCTTTCAAGTCTTGTCTTGCCCTCAAACCATCTTTACTTTTTTAGCATGTCGAAGAATGTGCCAACCAAACTCTTGCACACGTTCTTTGTGATGTGCATCTGATTTGTGAGAGATGATAATGGTTTCTCGCCCTTCGTTGGTTACCCCAAGTGGAAGGTGAGATGTAGGATAGCAGCAAATTTCCCCTATGTAGAGGATAGGATTTGTCTCCCGTAGGACTTGAAAGCGGCAAAGTAGGTGAAAACAGCGCTAGAAAATTATTTGTTGAAGTGGACCTGCACACACAACAAATAACTTTGCTCCCAACGAAGTTCAGAGAGGTTGTCAATCTCTCCGGTCTTGTTTTTTACAAAGGATCAAACACAAGGGATAATGATAATGGTGATAGCAGCTAGAAAGTAAAAGAAGAAAATAAATAAGCGTGTAAACAGTGATGAGAATATGGACCGGGGTCCCGTGATCTTCACTAGTGATGTCTCTCCCCCAAAAGACGATAAAACTGCTATGCGAGGTAAACAAATCACAACTGGGAAATTGACAGGATTACGGGAGCAAACCAATGCTATCTATGCTACAAAGAAAGGACGAGGCTCAAAAACATGGGCGGTACGCCAAAATAAGTAGACCGAAATCCAATTGCATCTACTACTAATAATCCACCTTGAGATATCAATCCAGAACATCTCCTATTTGGTATTAAGTTGCGGGCTCCACCCAAACTGTAAACCCAAAGCAACAGACAACTGCATTAAAAAGCACTTTGCGTAAAGTAAACAATACTTGCAACCGCGGTTACAAGAACCGTTGTTTTCCCCCTTGTTGCGACAGCACACCCCTTAGACTCATGTTTCTGTCACTCAAGCGTGTCATCAGGAGGCATGAACCCACAATCAAGCATAACATTCCTCTTCAAGTCAATACCTACTACTTAGCCAAAGCAATAAACAACAATAGAGAACATGCAAGAATTACTCAAGAACATAAATATAAAAGATAAGAACCAAATGTATTACTCAATCACAACCTGAACATAGTCTCATAATCCATCAGATCCTAGAAAACTCAGCATAGCAACAACAAAAAATTACATATGTGTCTCGATCATGTAGGGCAAATCACGAGGAGAACATCGCATAGCTACTGATCACGGACCCATGGTCCAAGTTAGAATACTCACGGATCATCCCGGAAGCGTCCATGGTGGAGGACAGGCTCCCAGAGGTAGATCGTCCCTCCGGCAGGGTGCCTGGAAGATGTCTACTGGCGCTCTCGATCTTGCAAACGCGGCGGCGGCCGAGCAGAGGCGAGATCACAAAAAAGGGTTCTGTCTTCGGAAGAATCCTGTCACGGAGAATATATAGGCGAAGGGTGGAAGCCAGGGGGGCACCAGGGGTCTAGGCGCCCCCTGGCGTGGCCAGCCCCTAGGGCGCGCCACCAGGGTGCCTAGGCTCCTGGTGGTGGCCCTCTGTCCCCACCTTGGTGATTCCGGAAGGTTCCTTCACACTTTTTTGTTATCTGATTTTCCCGAATTTTTGGAGCAGTTTTAATATGGGGGAAACCTGAAATAGAAAAACAACAGAAAGCAAGAACTGACACTATGGTGCACTGATTTAATAAGTTAGTCCAAATATGATCAAAATTGTATGAAAGTGTATCTAGATCATAGCAATATCACACAAAACATGCATGGAGCAAGAAGAAATTATAGATACGTTTGGGACGTATCAACTTCCCCAAGCTTAATTTCTGTGGTGACATGCTAACAACCATATAAGAATTTTGAAAGTAAAGAAATCAAGGTATGTAATTCAGTTCAAGTCGTAACAGGCAAGAGTCTATAGTAGCATTAAAACAAGCAACATAAGAACATAAAGGTGCAAGAGCTCTTGCTGTCCGTGACTCGAATGTCTCCAGATGGCGTTTGCGTGCAAGAAGGGGATATGGGAATACGAGAGAAAAATATTTTTGTTGAGAACTCAATCTACTAAAGTTTCACACTTGGTCTTCTTTGGAATCTTATATTGACTCGTCCCCAGACCACTAGCCAGGTACAAGTCAATTTGATCCACTCCCTTTCGATATTTTGAGCACTCGTGCAATGGATGAGCGTAAGCACGAGAGTTGACACTTAGGATGGCAAAGAGAGAAATATGGTGGAGGAGGAAGACAAAAAGGGTGAGAGATGGCCAAATGATAGATACGATGTGAGGGGTAGGGATTGCCATGCAATGGATGCACATATGAGCTAAGGAAAGCTCTCCAATGCAACTAGTGGGGGTGCATCTAACTTGCACGCTCATGAAGACCTAGAGCTCGTTTGAGGAGGCTCATCCTTGGAATATGCAAGCCAAGTTCTATAGTGTGAAGGTACCCACATAGCTATATGCATAAATGATCATCTATATGGAGTACAAACATAAGAGGGAGTACGAGTGTGGATCTTTCAAAAGGAATAGTAGTGTTGCCCCTTTCTCTCTTTTTATTTCTTTTTCTCTTTTTTGTATTTTTTGTATTTTTTGGTTGCCTCAATGGATCTTTCTATTTAACTCTCATTTGTCCTCTTTGAGATCTTTTTAATTTGTCCACTTTGGGATCTTTTCCTCACTTAAGGGAAACACTCTATTTTACAAGAAGATATAGAAGCTCTTCACACTTTACAAAGTACTCAACATAAAGAAGATGTAGCTATCATGATGTATGCAAATGTATGCATCTGCCAGTGTAGTAGGAGCATGTATGACATGAGGATCAAGTCATGAGAAGGTGGATGTTGCATGGCAATATATCTCGGAAAGGCTATGGAAATTCCTTGAATGGTAGGTATGGTGGCTGTTTTGAGGAAAGATATAAGGAGGTTTATGATGACAGAGCGTATCATGCCAAGGGTTCGGATGCACCGGCGAGGTGGACACCAAATCTCGGAGTGAGAAGAGGGAAATGCGCGGTACCGAAGAGGCTAACAAATATGAGAAGGTGGAAGTGTCAACTTTCAATTCATACATTAGTCCCGAGGAGGAGTGTATGGGGGTTTGGTTATCCTTGCGCATCCTCGACTCATGGTACGCGAGTGTACTCTAATATCAGATCCTTCCAAAGATTAGCGATCCATCTAGTAGCTAGAGTTCTCAACTAGTTTTGTAGGTTTTTGAAAATAAACACGGATTGCCCAAAATACGACACCTATCACTAATAGTCTAGAGATCTTGACACCAAAAGATAAAACATTACTCACAACAATACCTCAAAACTATTGCAGGTTACTACTATAATTGAATATCAATCTTAATTACCTACTTCAAGACAAGACACAACTCAATGCAACAACCAACTCTCTTAGCAAGATAAACATGAAAACTAAAGAGAGTTCCAGCAACAAACTAAACTACACTAAAAACTAAAGCTCTTGAAAAAGGTAAGCATGAAAACTAATAGCTAAACATGGCAGCAGCTACGAAAAGATAAAGAACACACAACAGAGAAAGAAAAGCATGAAAATCGTATGATGTGTTCTAGTTTGAAGTGGAGCGTGTTTCTCTCCCACACAAAGTAAGCTGGGGTCTAACTTGTTATGAACAGCAAGAAACGCTAAGGAAAACTAAAAAGGAAACCTAAGAGCAAGACGCTCCAAGCATAGCACATAACGCATGAAGTGATAAAAATATAGTGAGAAGGAGGAAAAACTGATGATTGTTGATGGATAAGGGGATGCACGGGGGAATCCCCAAGCTTAGACGCTTGAGTCTCCTTGAATATTTATTGGGGATGCTTGGGGGCATGCCCAAGCTTGAGCGTTTGACACTCCTGGATCTTCTTTCATCACCTTCCCTTGCACACTTGAAAACTTCCTTCATACATAACTCATCATAAGTTGATTAGAGAGGTTAGTACCCTTAATAAAATAATTTTACTCTACTAGAAATAAAGATATTCTTGAAGAGATACTGGTTCTCAAGATTTCCAAAAAAAATTGCAAATAAAAATCAAGCTTAAGGTTTGCAAAAGTAAGGAAGGCAAAACGTGGAAGAATCTGTGAAAAACAGAACAGCAGGTAGTAAATAATTTTTTCGGGGTACTTCTACAACTCAAATAAAAAACTAAGAACATATGGAAGTTTCACAATTGTATAGAGCATGCCGTGTAAAAAATTCACCTCAAAAATATGAAATGGTGATTTGCTTTGATGTTTTCCGTCAAGCAGACAGAATCTGTTTTCTGGACAGCATGTCACAACTTTTGCTTCCCTTATCATAAGAGGCTAGAACTTGGCACAAAGCTTGAAAATAAAGATACAATGATGTTGCTACAGTAGTAACAATCATCAAGACAACTAAAAACAGAAGTAAAAACATCTTGGGTTGCCTCCCAACAAGCGCTTTCTTTTACGCATTTAAGCTAGGAAAAAAGCAAAAAGATCAAGTTGTATCAATCGATCCATCATGAAGATCATCAAAAAGCTCTTCAATTGTACAACTAGTTTTAAGAGATCTTTAAAATAAATGTCTAATGAATATAATTCTAGGGATAAAACCAAAAGGCGGAAAATCAATGGGAGTTTCATTTATAAATTTATCTAAGAGGGGTATTTCTTCCAAAGTTTTCACGGGTTTAACTCCTTTGGCACTAGGTGGATTAGTTTTGGGTCGGCGTACCCTAGGGACATAATTGAACTTAGGTTTCCTTCATGTCGGAGATTCTACCTTTTTTGTTTTGATTGTGGAGAAAGTAGTTCCAAAAGTGTTAATGATTTCGTCAATCTTATCAATTCTAGAAGGTTCCATATCATGGGATTTGATGGTCTCAAAAGTTTAATAATTTTATGCATGGAGCTATCAAGTCCATTAAATTCCCTTGAATATTGTGATCCAACTCATTTATCCTATTTATACTTGGTATTTCTAACTCTATCTTTTCAAGTTTTTTCATAATGTGAGCTAGAGTGATATCCTCTTGTATGCTAGCAACAAGGAGATTTCCAACAAGATTTTCAATAACATTAAGAGGCTCCCAAATTGGGGCTTTTAGGAAATTCCCATTGATAGCAGTATCTAGAATGAACCTATTCCAAGGAGTAATTCCAGCATAAAAATTTCTAAGAAGGATAGTAGTGGATTGCTTCTTGGTGGCTCTTTTCTAAGAGTCATTAATTCTATACCAAGCATCTTTTAAAATTTCACCACCTTCTTGTTTGAAGGTGAGAACTTCTGTCTCCAAAAAGGAAAAAGGACCAGACATGATGACGACTACTAGAAAAATAATTTTTTTGTGATTTTTGATAAAGGACACTAAGATAAAAACTTAAAGGTAAACTAACAAGACTAAAAAGCTGTTGGGATACGGGGCAGTAAACACAAAATTTTCACACCTACGGTACCCGAACCCAAGATCTATGCTATGGCGATGTAAAGTAACGGAGGGAATCGGTGTTCATACCTTTGAAGACCGAAAGAGGGAAACGTTCTTGCGAACGTGGTTGGCGTAGACTCAGAACTACGACCTCCCTGTCGTGTAGAAGACCACCACCGGCGAGGATGACTCCCGGTAAACCTCCAGCGACGAAGCAGCACCACAGGTGTAGTGCCTCGAAGAGATTATACACGTACGGTACAATCGATGTTCCTCCTGGGCCCCGAACCAGGCGAGCAGCGGAAGAAAGATGGCTACGGATCCCGACTCCAGCAGAGCGACGGCCTGCCTTATGGTGGAGAACTCCAGTCCTGGTGCAGACTCCAAACAAGGGGAGTCCACTTCCGGGAAGGAGAAGGAAGAAAGAAGGAGATTTTGTGTCTTGGGAAAAAAGGGGGGTCTACCCCTCCTTATGTAGGCCAAGGGGGGGTGTGATCCTCCTCCCCTCCCCCATGTGGGACTAAACCCCCCAAGGGGGGAGGTGCGCCGGCCATAGGGGGGATGGGACCCACCCTTGGCGCCAAGCCCAAGGGGGGAAACCCCCTCCTCCCCTAATGGGCCCCATGGGCCCATATAGCCTTTTTCCCATTTTTTTAATTTATTTAATATGTTTTAAATATTTAATTCAGATAATTAAATAATAAAAACATTATTAAAACAATTAAACTTTATTTGGAACTATTCAAAATGTCCGGAAACCATTCCGTCCTCCTCCGGAACTATTCCGGTGATTTCTCCTATTTCACCGATTGATCCCGTAACTGTCCTATGCATCGATTGCCCTTAAGTGTAACACCCTAACGGTCCGTGAAACAGCAGACATGGTCGAGACTCTTCTCATTGACCAATGACTAGTCAGTTGGACCTGGTTACAATCCTTGACAGCCCCTGCGCTTCCATCGAATGAACTTCGATCGCTTTTGGAAACCGTTAACGATACGACGTAATCCCTTTGTGCTGCGGTACTTTGTTTGTCCGAGGTTTGATCGTCGGTATCCCACATACCGTGTTCACATCTCGTTCACAACAAACAAATTTTCTCGTCCATGATCATTGCATCTCTTGTGACATAGTCACGTCCTTGCAAGGTGTTGATGCAATATCACCGAGTGGGCCCAGAGTACCTGTCCTGTCACAAGGACTGACAAATCCCGCTCTGATCTATTAACATACTCATCAACCATCTATTTCGGAATACCCAAAGTGCTCCGTTATAGCCAGCATATTTCAGTCAGGCGGTGGGATACAAATCAAAGTCTCCTCATTACGTATGATCATTACGGTCTAAGGACTAAGCCATACGTTACAAAGTCATAGCAACGCTGAACTATGTGACTCGATCACATTACAATACTTTAGGTGGGTGTACGTCCATCACATCATTCCCCTTAATTATATGACCTCATTGTCAATGGACTTAAGTGTCGCCATGATCAGGAAAGCTTGATCAATCAATTGCCCAATGAGATAGTTTACCCGAGTTAAACTACGGACCATGTTTTATACTACACCTGTATTAGTATTTCCAAGTAATACAGCTGTAGCACAGTATAAAACGTATTATGAACAAAACGGATATGTGAAAAATATCTTTATTAATTTGTCTCTAGGGCACATATCCAACAGTCTCCCACTTGCACTAGAGTACAAATTACACTAGTTTACATCAGGTATGTATCTAACACCAGTGGTCTCTCGGTGTTCTTCAAAATTGCCCTGTGGAAGAGGTTTAGTCATCGGGTCTGCTGCGTTCAGATCCGTATGTATCTTGTGAATCCTAGTGTGTCCATCCCTGACGTAGTCTCGCGTCACATGGAACTTTCGGAGGATGTGCTTGGCTGTAGAGTGAGTTCTTGGCTCCTTCGCGTTAGCAATGGCACCCGTGTTATCGCAGAAGATCCCCACGGGGTCAGTGCAACTGGGAAAAACTCCAAGCTCGATCACGAACTTCTTCAGCCACGATGCCTCATTTTACGCTTCGCAAGCGGCAATATACTCCGACTCCATTGAAGATTGAGAGACGACTGACTGTTTTCCGCTCCTCCAGCTAATTGCGCCACCGTTCAACATGAAAACATATCCCGTCTGGGATTTCGAGTCATCTAGATCTGAGCCGAGGCTTGCGTCAACGTAACCTTTTACGGTGAGCTCCTCATCAACTCCTCCATAAACGAGAAAAAGATCCTTGGTTCTTCTTAAGTACTTAAGGATGTTCTTTACTGCTGTCCAGTGAGCCATTCCCGGGTTACTCTGGTAGCGATTAGTCATACTAATGGCCAGCGCTAAATCCGGTCTGGTACATAACATAGCATACATGAGAGAACCTATGGCTGAGGCATAGGGCTTTGAGGACATCTCCTCTTTCTCTTTTGCTGTGGTTGGGCATTGAGTCACGCTTAATTTGAAACCTTTTATAACTGGCAAGAGACCTCTCTTGGAGTAGTCCATTTTGAACCTTTTCAATATTTGTCAATATAAGTGTTCTGACTCAAGGCCAACCGTCGATTAGGTCTATCTCTATAGATCTTAATCCCCAATATGTACGCAGCTTCACCTAGGTCCTTCATGGAAAATTGTCCATTCAGATATTCCGTCACTTCCTCTAAGAATTTCTTATCGTTCCCTATTAGTAATATGTCATCTACATATAACACAAGGAATGCTACAGAGCTCCCACTCAGCTTCTTATAGACGCAGAACTCTTTGACGTTTTGGACAAATCCAAAAGCTTTAATGACCTCATCAAATCGAAGATTCCAGCTCCGAGATGCTTGTTTCAACCCATAGATGGACCGTTGAAGCTTGCAAACCTTACCAGCGTTCCTTGGATCGACAAAACCCTCTGGTTGCATCATATACAACTCTTCCTCAATGTTGCCATTTAGGAATGCAGTTTTCACATCCATCTGCCATATCTCGTAATCATGATATGCAGCTATTGCTAGTAGGATCCGAATAGACTTTATCATCGCTACAGGAGAGAACGTCTCCTCGTAGTCAACTCCTTGAATTTTCCGGAAACCCTTCACGACAAGTCGAGCTTTATAGACAGATACGTTTCCGTCTGCGTCAGTCTTTTTCTTGAAAATCCATTTATTCTCGACGGCCTTGCGGTCCTCGGGAATATCCACCAAAGTCTATACTTTGTTGGTGTACATGGAGTCTATTTCGGATTTCATGGCTTCAAGCCATTTATCGGACTCGGGTCCCTCCATTGCTTCTTTGTAACTTGTAGGTTCATCCGACTCATCAGCCGAGATTGCATTCACAAGCTGTCCGTAAAACTCAGTAGGTTGACGGACTCTTGATGACCTACGGGGCATAAAAGGTTCCTCTTCATTCTCATCATGATCATTAATGTCATGATCGTTATGAATGTCGTTCTGGCCATTCTCTTCAGTTCCCACTGTGGAAGATGGTTCCAGAACAATTTCCGTAACCGTTTCTTCCAATTGGAGTGATTGGTCAGTCACTTCATCGAGGTCTATTTTCCTCCCACTCAACTCTTTCGCGAGAAACTCCTTCTCAAGAAAGTGTCCCGTCTTGGCAACAAACGTTTTGCTATCAGACTTGTTGTAGAAGGTGTATCCACAAGTTTCCTTGGGATAGCCCACAAAGATGCACTTATACGCCTTGGATTCAAGTTTGTCAGGCTGTAGTTTCCTAACATAAGCCTCACAACCCCAAATCTTCAGGTGAGACAAATCAGGTTTTGTGCCATGCCATTCTACAAATGGTGTTGTCTTTACGGATTTGGATGGTGCCCTATTAAGAATATGAACGGCAGTTTCTAATGCATACCCCCAGAATGACACAGGAAAATCAGTATGAGACATCATCGATCGTACACTATCCAATAGGGTTCGATTACGTCGCTCAGCCACAACGTTTCTCTGAGGTGTGCCTGCCGGCGTAAGCTGTGGTACTATGCCACAAGACTTCAGATGATTGCCAAACTCGTGACTCAAATACTCGCCACCTCGATCCGATCGAAGGTGCTTGATTTTTCTTCCGAGTTGATTTTCGACCTCATTCTGAAATTCCTTGAACTTTTCAAATGTTTCAGACTTGTGCTTCATCAAGTAAATATACCCATATCTACTCAAATCATCAGTAAAGGTCACGAAGTAACGAAGACCATTGCGAGTGGGGACGTTCATGGGTCCACATACATCCGAGTGTATGATCCCCAATAAGACATCCGCACGCTCCATTACGCCATTGAATGGAGTCCTTGTCATTTTGCCCATGAGGCATTGTTCACATGTATCAAGGGATCCAAAATCCAATGACTCAAGAAGTCCATCCTTATGGAGCTTCTCCATGCGTTTTATACCAATATGACCAAGTCGGCAATGCCACATCATTATGTGATCTTCATCATTCTTCAATCTTTTGGCCTCAATATTGTTAATGTGACACACGTCACCATCGATATTAAGTACGAATAAACCATGCAACTCCAGTGCGTGAACATAAAACATTTCATCCTTATAAATCGAACAACCAATTGTATCGGACTTAAAAGAATAGTTGTCTCGCTTCAAGCAAGAGCCACTAACGATGTTCACACTCAACGCGGGTACATAGTAGCAATTATTCAGAACTAAAACCAATCCCGAAGGGAGACTAAGATGCTTCGTGCCGACCGCCAAGACCTCAATCCGACAGCCATTCCCCACGCGCATCGTCACTTCATCTTTGAGCAAGCGTCTCCTATTCCTTAGTCCCTGAATGGAATTAGAAATATGAGCGACAGATCCTGTATCAAATATCCAGGATGTGTTCCCAATGCTTGTCAAGAGAAGATCAACAATATGTATATCAAATATACCTTCGTCTCTCTTGGCGACCTTGCCAGCCTTCTTGTCCTTTAGGTACTTGGGACAGTTGCGTTTCCAGTGACCTTCACCCTTGCAGTAGAAGCACTCCACTCCGAGTTTAGGCTTGGGTGCCTTGGGAGGAGCGGCAACTGACTTTCCATCCGTCTTGGGGCCACCTCTCTTGGCCTTCTCCCGCCTACTTGACTTCTTGAAGTCAATGGTCTTGTTGACCATGAAGACGGCATGCTCCTTCTTGATCTCAACCTCGGCGCTCTTCAGCATGGCGAACGACTCAGAAGGGGTTTTGGTCATCCCCTGCATGTTGTAGTTCAGCACAAAGCCTTTGTAGCTAGGGGGAAGCGACTGCAACACCCTATCAACAGCAAGTTCATCTGGAATCTGGCATTCCAGAGAATTCAAGCGCTGAACGTAGCCAGACATTTTGACTACGTGCTCACTCACGCTGCCGTGCTCGTCCATCTTTGCTGAGAAGAAGGCTTCAGAAGCCTCGTACCATTCAGCCCTGGCTTGAGGTGCGAAGACCGCCTTGAAGTCGGTGATAATCTCATATGCACCCATCCTCTCAAAACGTTTCTGAAGCTCAGCCTCCATGGAGTAGAGCATGCCACTCTGGACAAGGTTGTAATCATCAGTCCTGGAGAGATAGACATTCTTCTCGTCTTGACTGGCATCATATGCTGGTGCGTCACCTAACGCGTCCTCTAGTACGTATGCCATTTTGAGGGGAACGAGGAGAATCCTTAGGGTGCGGAACCAGTTGGTGAAGTTTGTCCCATCTGTTTTTAGTTTATCTTTCTCTAGGAATGATCCTAAGTTGAACGAGGGGCGAGGTGCTGCCATCTACAAGGTTGATTCACAAGGATACATATTTAGACTTTTTTTCATAATGTGGAGTTTCAATTTAATCTCAAAATTCTAGAAAGCTCCCACTTAGATAAACACCTCTCAATTTAACTAAGTGATTGAACAATCCCAGCCCCCATACCTCCCCCGATTGTTACGGCCAGCAGTATGCGAACCAGGTAGGCCTCTAAGCCAATCACATCAGGCATGTGACTCGTGCTCGACCTTTCGGTCTTCTGTGTTCCAGGCCCGCATCTACATACGTCAAGCCTGCCAATCGGACCTTGATGTTAGCTGTTCAGCAAGGCCATATCTGCATATGCCAGGATTGCCGAACCCAACCTCATGCGAACTCCGTTTAATATGTAGGACAACTCCGGTATGTACGGAGCATCAAGCCATATGGGAGAACCTTCCAGGCGGTGCCCACCAAGGGAGAACACAATGTTGGTATTCTGAGAGATGGTCCTGTTTCGTGTTACCGTCGATATATCTAGCATACTAGCATAAAACAGGAAGTAAAACTGTAAATCATACAACCTATGATCCCCCTTCATGCAAAGCAAAGTTAAACGCCTTTCTACTTTAGCTTGTGCAAGTTTTACGTGGCTGCTAGGGGTTTCGAGAGAGAGAACCGTTTCTATCCTGCGAAAAACATGCCACAACACCGTCTCCCATCCGTTTCTATTACACCCCTATCGGGGCCCTCCGTTGCAAACATCTTCGCATCGCTAATGCAGAGAGACAGAGACCCCGCCAGCCACTTTATATGGTACAAGCCATATGTCAAGCGTGGAAACAGTCTCGCGTAAACGCGTAGGTCGGTCGGGGGCCGCTTCATCAAACATTGCCGCAACGGTAAATGAGTACACGTGGGAGAGTAACGAATGAAGATTCGATGCCCACATCCTAGATGTGTTCTATCCGTACAAAACATCTGCGGATAGCTAGCTCATGATACCACTGTTGGGATACGGGGCAGAAAACACAAAATTTTCACACCTACGGTACCCGAACCCAAGATCTATGCTATGGCGATGTAAAGTAACGGAAGGAATCGGTGTTCATACCTTTGAAGACCGAAAGAGGGAAACATTCTTGCGAACGTGGTTGGCGTAGACTCAGAACTACGAACTCCCTGTCGTGTAGAAGACCACCACCGGCGAGGATGACTCCCGGTAAACCTCCAGCGATGAAGTAGCACCACAGGTGTAGTGCCTCGAAGAGATTATACACGTACGGTACAATCGATGTTCCTCCCGGGCCCCGAACCAGGCGAGCAGCGGAAGAAAGATGGATATGGATCCCGACTCCAGCAGAGCGACGGCCATAGGGGAGAACTCCAGTCCTGGTGCAGACTCCAAACAAGGGGAGTCCACTTCCTGAAAGGAGAAGGAAGAAAGAAGGAGATTTTGTGTCTTGGGAAAAAAGGGGGGTCTACCCCTCCTTATATAGGCCAAGGGGGGTGTGATCCTCCTCCCCTCCCCCATGTGGGACTAAACCCCCCAAGGGGGGGGAGGTGCGCCGGCCATAGGGGGGGATGGGCCCCACCTTTGGCGCCAAGCCCAAGGGGGGAAACCCCCTCCTCCCCTAATGGGCCCCATGGGCCCATATAGCCTTTTTCCCATTTTTTAATTTATTTAATATGTTTTAAATATTTAATTCAGATAATTAAATAATAAAATCATTGTTAAAAAAATTAAACTTTATTTTAAACTATTCAAAATGTCCGGAAACCATTCCGTCCTCCTCTGGAACTATTCCGGTGATTTCTCCTATTTCACCGATTGATCCCGTAACTGTCCTATGCATCGATTGCCCTTAAGTGTAACCCCCTAACGGTCCGGGAAACAACAGAGATGGTCGAGACTCTTCTCATTGACCAATGACTAGTCAGTTGGACCTGGTTACAATCCTTGACAGCCCCTGCGCTTCCATCGAATGAACTTTGATCGCTTTTGGAAACCGTTAACGATACGACGTAATCCCTTTGTGCTGTGGTACTTTGTTTGTCCGAGGTTTGATCGTCGGTATCCCACATACCGTGTTCACATCTCGTTCACAACAAACAACTTTTCTCGTCCATGATCATTGCATCTCTTGTGACCTAGTCACGTCCTTGCAAGGTGTTGATGCAATATCATGGATTCTCGCCCTTCGTTGATTACCCCAACTGGAAGGTGAGTTGTAGGATAGTAGCAAATTTCCCCTATGTAGAGGATAGGGTTTGTCTACCGTAGGACTCGAAAGCGGCAAAGTAGGTGACAACGATGCTACAAATTTAGCGGTTGACGTGGACCTGCACGCACAAAAAATAACTTTGCTCCCAATGAAGTCCAGAGAGGTTGTCAATCTCTCTGGTCTTGTTGTTTACAAAGGATCAAACACAAGGGATAATGATAATGGTGATAGCCGCTAGAAAGTAAAAGAAGAAAGTAAATAAGCGTGTAAACAGTGATGAGAATATGGACCGGGGTCCCGTGATGTTCACTAGTGATGTCTCTCTCCCAAAAGACGATAAAATTGTTATGCGAGGTAAACAAATCACAAATGGGCAATTGACAGGATTACGGGCGCAAACCAATGCTAACTATGCTACAAAGAAAGGACGAGGCTCAAAAGCATTGGTGGTACGCCAAAATAAGTAGACCGAAATCCAACTGCATCTACTACTAATCATCCACCTTGAGATATCTATACAGAACATCTCGCTGGTTTTAATGTAACAACCCAAATTTCACAAAAATTGAAAATTTTGTTTTCGGTGTGAATTGTTTGATTGTCTGATTTGTTTACGGTGTTTGCATCCCCGATTTATCGATCGGCGATTATTTTCCCCTTCTAATCTCGTATCGGACGGAGACCGACCCTTGCTACCCTGACACTCGACCTTTGCGACACCGGGTTTCACCCGATCACCGTCGTGAAAACCGCATGAGACCAGCCGCGGCCAACGGAATGAAAACCCCGTTTAATAGGTAAACGGGATATTTTTATAGTGCGCCGGGAAGTGTTCTCGGAACGGTTCCAACGCGAGGTGAACGCCGCCTTCTCGACGCGCTGGTCGCGCAGTTTGAAGTTTTACCCGAATCGGAGGTACTGCGGACCCCCGACGGTCTGAAACGTGAACGCCGCGCGCGCGACATAAAAACCGGGGATGTTTTTGCAAACTGCCAGCCACCTGGGCTATAAATAGACCACCCCACCACTTAGGGTTTCCCCTAAGCCCCTTGGCAGCCCCAAGATCTGATTTAGCACCATTTTCCCCCAATTTTCGCAGCTATTCAACTCAAATTAGCAAACCCTAGCTTCCTCTAATCTGAGCCGTCAGATCTGGCCTCCAACGGCTCAGATCGAGCCCCCATAGCCTCCTGCAGCCAGCTAGGCAAACCGGGCCGCGCCAGCCCCGCCCCTCCGCCGCCAGGCCCGCTCGGGCCCATCCGGGCGCCGCTGCGCCGCCCGTGGCGGACGCCCCACCGCAGGCAGCCGCAGCTCCCTGCACCGTCGCGCCGTGCGCACCCTGGTGAGCTGCCCCGCCGTCCTCCTTGACTCCATCCTCCTCTCACCCTCCTCCCTTGCCTTGCAGAACCAACACGGCAGCCGCCGGAGTTCGAAGCCGCCATGGCCGGCCTAAGCTCGAGCTCACCGACGCCCGGTCTCCACGCCAGCGTGCTGCAGGTCACCAGCGGGCGGCAGGTCCGCGTCGTCCTCCACCGCGACCCCCCTTATCCGCCATTCTCGCGTCGCTCCCTCGCCGGCGAGCTAGCCGCCGGCCTCGCCACCGACGGGATCCCGATCCAGGTCGGGTCGGAAGCCAGCCACCACCAGCCGCCGTGAACGCCAGGCGGGCTGGCCCAGCATCCACAATGCCAAGCCCATCCGCCCCTCAGTCCAGGCAGCCTCCTCTGCTTGTTGGGCTCGGCCCATGTGGGGGTGAGCCCCTTTTTTTTTCTAGTCCCTGTTTCATTTTTTTCTAAGTCCTGTAAAAATTGTGTGTTGTATTCTGTTTTGCCACGTAATTTCCCGTTGACTCGTAGCTCCGAATGAAGTGATTCTTTTTTGTTTGGTTGTGCTTTGTGTGCTCTAGAGTTCATCTTTAGGAAGTTATTTTTTTTGAGGTCATCTTGAATATGTGTTTCTGTGTTAAAGTAGGCACCAGACTGTTAACTGTTGCTAAACTCTGTCAAGTGCTGCTGCTGTTATTTTGTTCAAACTTTGGGTGATGATTGTGACACATCCATGAGGCCTATTGCATTGATTCTTTTTCCTATGTGTTAAGCATCATGTGTACTTCATTTCCATGCTTGAACTTGTCATATTTGGATGCCCTAGCTATATTAAATCTTGCTACAAAGTGGTGATCCTATTGTTAATGTGCTGCTGTGCTGAAAACTGTTAATTTGTTCCAACTTCGGGTGACGGTTGCGTTGCAACCGTTTATCGGAATTGAGTGATTCCCATTGCATATTGTTAAGCATAATGTCTACTTCCATTATATGTATTGCATTGTCATGATATGCTTGCTGGTATTATAGTTATTGAGCTCCAAAGTTGCTATCCTGCTGTTTTTGACAGCCACCTCTATTTTTCTCTAAGTCTGTAACGTCCTGATGCCATGTTGCATGCTTAATATCTTTTGATCTATGATGCCTATTTGCATGATTATTTTTGCCATGCCTTCCCTGCCATGTCTATTTTAGTTTCATATCAATTGTGAGCATGTTTTCATTCATTCCCTGTTTATGCATTGCTCTAAAGTGTGCTTCGTGATGTTGGCAGATTGTGCCCGTAACTTGTTTTGCTTATATCTTTTTAACCGTAACTCCGTTTGGAGTGTGCCTTATATGTAACTTGATTAGTTTTTAGTGTAGTTTGTATTTATGCTAATGTTTGCTGATGTTAACCAACCTAAAACATTGTTTAGGGAAAAACAGTAACAAATGCAATAATTATTGTGGGGTCCGTAATAGTTGTCGTGTATAGGTTTTACCCCCCACTTAAAGTGACTAGATTAGATAGTTTATTTATGCTTCACCTCTAGCCACGTTTGTGTGCTATTCCATGCTTGAGTGAGATGCCATGTTAATAACCTTTGCTCACCTTGTGTAGCTAAACAACTTGAATCATTCTAAATGTGCGGTATCGTAGTGTGTGACGGATATTCCACTTAACCTGTTAGTAACCGCTCTCGACGGTAGGTGCGATGTCTCGTGTTGCCTTCTTGTTGATGCTTGCTCGTGTTTGCTTCGTAGTAATAGATGCTTGCTCGTTGATTGCTTTCCAGTGTTTACCACCTTGTGTGCTCTTGGGGTCACCTTCGGCGACGTGGCGAGCTTGCGATCAACTACACTTTCGGAAACCGACTTATCAACAGGCAAGGACTATACATTACTTATGATCCATTCTATTTCAACCAGCGGTTTGCATTCTAGTCTAGGTTAGGTTCGATGTTTGATCCTACCACATGTTTACAACCGCTTTCAAATCGATACAACATGTCCCTTCTCAGCAAACCTTGTACTGCTATGTTACTATTGCTCGTTGCTCAGCCCCTGCTTAGTATGCATTCTTAGGATGCTACGATGTTACCCTGTTACTCCTTGGTTTGCGATATCACATTATTATATTGTTGTTGATGATATGATTATTATAATGTTGACTATATTCGACAAAGGATGGAAGGTCTAGGCTATCCCATCCCAACGCTTTGTTCCATTCGAGTCACCTAGGATCCGAGTTCCGGGTATTGGTTTTAAGATTGAGCGTGCCGAACCGCGTGTGGGATTTTATGGGGTCCCCTTTTCTTACCTACCTAGCTTCAAACATTTCTAGTGGTGGCCCAAGCTGATTTACCATTTGAAACCGTGTGTGTGCTGGTCAGCTGCCAGTAGTTTTCAAACCAACCTGGACCAGTGAGGACATAGTTCCCTTGCTGGCCCACCTTGTTCGGCTGAGGACCGGTTTCCCATGTGATTAACCGGCTATCCAAACCCGAGACAGACGGTAGAGACCGATTCGAGAGCGCGACCGGCTTTTGAGTTGGGTGTCGACTCACCGGGGGCCACCCGGATTTGTTCGTTGTTAGTTAGAGGGACCTGTCGTTTCGGATCTATCGGAACTAAATCATAAAATGGTTGCCTATAATGGGTAGCAACTGAGAGAGATGGGCGTGCGTGCGGAGCCTTGTAATGGGCAGTTGGTACCCCTGCAGGGTTAAATCTTTTCGAGAAGCCGTGTCCACGGTTATGCATGACTTGAGACCTACTCCTTGTTCATAGACAACAACAACAACTGAGATAATTTCATATAACTTGATCAACGTGGGTGTGCCTTGACTGCTTCTTCTTCGCCGGGATGCGAAGAGGAGGACAAGGATAGGATAGGTGTTATAATTGAATGCTTGGCTTCTTATCTTAGTCTCTAGATCGTTAGCCACCTCATAAATGCTAGTGCGGCAGAAACCTCACCACTTACCCCTTCCTTACCGTAAACTACTAGTTGTCCTAGAATGACGAGTGATGAAGTCCTTGCTGGGTCAGTTGGCCACTACAGTTGGATGCTGAGTACTTCTGTACTCATGATACTACCCCGAAACTCTTTTCAGGGTTCTTGATCGACAACAGGTACGGTGATCGACGTTTCATGTGGAGACTCGACGACGACTAGTTAGGTGGATCCCGGCGGAGGGCCTGGACCCGTGTGGTTATGGGGATCGATGTTTTCTCTTTGCCAGTAGGCATTTGATTGTAGTCTGTACTCAGACATATATCTTCCGCTGATGTATTGTATTTAAGGCAGTTGTATGCCGATTGTATGAGATGTTATATCCTTGTATCTGTAATGTTGTGATATCATGTTGAAAATCCGGGGCATATGACTTCGTCAGATGTCGCGGTGGGACCGATATGTGCTTCGTCCCCGGATCAGGATGGAAACATCTAGATCTGGAACAGTACCGCATATCGGGCCTTACAATTAAGTTGCGACCCCCACCTAAAGTGTAAACCCAAAGCAACAAACAACTGCATTAAAAAGAACTTTGTGTAAAGTAAACAATACTTGCAACCGCGGTTACAAGCACCGTTGTTTTCCCCCTTGTGGAAACATCACATCCCCTAGACTCACGTTTCTGTCACTCAAGCGTGTCATAAGGGGGCATGAACCCACAATCGACCATAACGTTCCCTCTTGGAGTCACTACCTACTACTTGGCCAAAGCAATAAACAGCAATGGAGAACATGCAAGAATTACTGAACATAAATATAAAATATAAGAACCAAATATATTACTCAATCACAAACTGAATATAGTCTCATAATACATCATATCCCAGAAAACTCAGCATAGCAACAAAATAAAATTACATATGTGCCTCAATAATGTAGGGCAGTTCACGATGTCTAATCCATGAAGAACAGAGAATTGAGGAGAACATCACATAGCTACTGATCACGGACTCATGGTCCAAGGTAGACTACTCACGGATCATCCGGGAACCATTCATGGTGCAGGAGAGGCTCCCGTAGGTCGATCCTCCCTTCGACATTGTGCCGGGAAGAGGTCTGCTAGCGGTCCCGATCTTGAAAGCGCGGCGGCGGCAGAACAGAGCCGAGATCGCGAAAAAGGGTTTTGTCTTTGGAAGAATCCCATCACGGAGAATATATAGGCGAAGGTGGGCAGCCAGGGGGGCCACCAGGGGTCTAGGCGCCCCCCTGGCGTGGCGAGCCCCTAGGGCGCGCCACCAGGGCACCTGGGCCCCTGGTGGTGGCCCTCTGGCCCCACCTTGGTGATTCCGGAAGGTTCCTTCACGCTGATTTTTTATCTGATTTTCCCGAATTTTTAGAGCACTTTTAATAAAACCTGAAATAGAAAAACAACAGAAAACAGGAACTGACACTGTGGTGCACTGAGTTAATAAGTTAGTCCAAATATGATCAAAATGGTATGAAAGTGTATCTAGATCATAGCAATATCACACAAAACATTCATGGAGCAAGAAGAAATTACGGATACGTTTGGGACGTATCAGCATCGTATCAAGGCTATGTGGCGTTCTGAGATTTTTTCAATAATTCAAATTCCTGAAAACTGATTTTCTTTTTCATACTTTTAATATCTTCTCTTTAATGTGCTTTTACTTCCTTCCTATCTCAGGGCACTCTGTCCAACTAGTCAACATCGCATGGTTTTCTTCTCCAGACCTCTTATGTGGTGCGTCACTAGTCTCCACTATGTTCTCAAACAGATCTGCATGTTTTCTCCAGTCATCATATTTGTGAAGAAACCTTCGATGGCCCATGAACATGGTTTTCTGACTACCATCTATGATAGTTGCCGAAAAGACATGTCATCCATACATTTGACACACCTAGTATGTCCATGGAACCCCTGACCGGAGATATATCCATATCCCAGATATTCTTGTACCGTAGTGATCACTGCTGCTCTCATGTTAAAATAATCTTCTTTGTTTGCATCCGAGGTCCTCACTCCTTCATCCTTCCATAAAATCTCTAATTCCTCCTTCAGTAGCTCAAGATACGTGTTGACATCGTTGTTTTGTTGGATCGGCCCTTGAACTAGTATAACCATGTGTATGTACTTCTACTTCATGCATTTCCAAGGGGGTGTTGTACATCCACACAAACATGGGCCATGTGCTATGACTGGTGGTTTGTTTGCCAAACGGGTTTAGTCCATCTCAACTGACCCCGAACCTATGGTTTCTTGGTTCTATCGCAAATTCTGGTTCAAGTAAGTTTAGTGGTTTCCACTGGATACCATCTGCAACGTGTCTTATAATGTGATACGTCCCAATCTTATCTACAATTTCTGCTTGTTCCATGCTATTTTTGGTGACATTGCTATGTGTTTTGCTGCACTTTAATTTCTTTTTACACATATTTGGACTAACCTACTAACTCAGTGCACCCGTTGCCATTTTTTGTCTGCTGCTGTCTGTAAGTTGCAGGTTTTTACCCATATTTACGGATCTCCAAAAATTCCAGAAAAATCAGATAAAAATCAGAGCAGAAGAAGCTTCCGGATCACCGAAGGAGAGCCGGAGGGGGGCCATGTAACACCCCGGTGTCAAGCTACAGTGATCACATTATCTAATGCCAAGTCATCAGGATTATGCTAATAATGATCAACCTTGATCATGCCTAGACTGAATTCGAACCCAAATGGAATTTCCAGAAATTAGTGGAAAATAAAGTTCACCCAAATATTTTACAACCAATTTTATAAAATGCACAATAATCAATAGCTTATGTAAATAGGTGCATGGGAATTTATTAAGATTTAAAATAATCCAACCAATTATTTATAGACGCCAAAATCCCCTTTTATTAAGTTGCTGTCCAAAAACAAATACCAAATGGATTTTAAAAATGCCCAAACTGTTTGTGGCACTTCTTTAAAGTGGAACATAAGTGCACCAACAAGTTTCACCCCAATCAAAATTCTTTTGGTAGCCAAATTATTTAATACAGAACCACAACTTCTCTGGCAGTGAGAAAAATAGCAAAAAGTCTATTTCTCGCCCATAGCAACTTACCCAGGCCCAGCCCAGTCCACCCGGGATCTCTCTTCTCCCTCCCCTCTCCTGTTCATCACGTGCATCTGTGTCGGCAGCATCGCAGTACGACGAGCCCCTCCTCCATGGCTCCTCTCGCTGCTCGACAACGAGGCAACGAGGAAGATAAGACCGAGCCCCCCCTGTGCTCGCCCTCGCCATAACCCCCTCCCCCCGCGTCATTTTTCCCCTCCTGTCCCCTCCACTCGTCCTCGCCCGAGAAGCCATGGCCACGGCTGGCGAGCTCGCGTGGCCACTGGCCTCCTCGTGTCGCGCTGGCATGTCCATCAAGCTCCCCACGGTCGACTCCATCGCCTCAAGCTCTCCATCGTCGCCGAGCTCCTTTTATTCGACCAAATTGGGGTCTTCTTCAAGCTCTGCCCCGCCGCGTTCTGCCGCCCGATTCGTGCCACTCGACTGCCGCGGGCCTCCCCGAGCACCTCCTCGCGCTCTACTGTGAGATTTTCCCCGGATCCCCCATTTTCCCTGAGCACGTCCGCCATGGACGGTGCTTCGTGTCGCCGGCATGATGAAGCCGCGTGCCGCTGCCCTACACAGCCCCCGCACGCGCGCTAGGCTACACCCGCCGTGGCCCATCCTTCCCTACTCCTCGTCGTGCCTCTGCATGCCACAGCCGAGCCGCCCGGGCCGCCATGGCCAGAGCTTCATCTCTCGGTCGCTCGCAGCCGTGCTGCCTGCTGCCCCCCCCATCCGTCTAGCCCCTGGCCACGTCCCACGCCCCGCACTAGACACGCCCTGCACCCCCACTGCGCCCCCCTCGCCGGGAAAGGCTTCGCCGTCGTACTGTCATCGCCGGAGGGCATGGGGTGGTTAGCGATGGGCTAATCCCCCTCCCTCTAGCGCTGACACATGGGCCCGTGGCCCTTCTAATTATTAGTGGCTTAATTAAAAAAAAGAAACCCCCCTATATATGACAGTGGGCGAGGCCCCTCCTAATTAACTACTGTTAAAAATATTAATCTGTAGATACTCCTAGTGCCTATGACATGTGGGACCCCTCTGACATTTGTCTAATTAAAATGTTTTATTAAAGTCCACTATATGACATGTCGGTCCTTCATGTCAGTACACTTTTGGATAATGTTATATTTAAAATAATAAAACAATTCCAAAAAATGATTTAAATTGATTAAAAGGAATATGTTTTAAACTGTAACTCCGATGAAAATATTTTATACTTGAAAATTGATCAGAAAAACATAACAGAGACAAATACGCTACCCGCATACCCACCTCCCCCTCTAACATACCGAACCAGAGACTTTCGCCCTCCCGATCATTTGTGCATTGCACTGCGTTAGAACCCCGTTAACATTGCGTTTGACATGTCTTGTATTTGTGTTGCTATTATTGCCGTGTATTTATTGTTTCTCCCCCCTCTCTTATTGTCTGGTAGTCCCGACGACCGATGTCGTTGCCCCTGTGATCGACTACGTCGTCGACGACCGTACCCGTCCCGCGAGCTTCTAGGCAAGCAGAGCCATTCTCTTCCCTAGATATCGCCTACCTTTTCCGTACACTTCTTGCACTAGGCATGGTTACTGCTGCTGCTACGATTACAATCCTATTCAATTGCATAGCCTGTTTTTGTCGCCCCTTGATGTACCTTCCTTTATCATAGGCTGCCTATTATAATTATGCATTATTTCATCAATGAGCCCTGCGCTTTGTTAGTTAGCTATGATTAGATAGCGCCCGTGCTCACTCAGGGGAGTGAACACAGATACAATATTATAACTTCAACTTGTACGGTACAATGCAGACACCGCCTAAGGCCCCCTAGCTCGTCTCTGCCAAGCCACCATCAAGTGTGAGCTATAAAGGAGTAATCCTTGTACTCCACTCGTTCCTGACTCTGTATAGCCGCTCTAGGTACCTGAGCAACGATTGTCCTTAAAGGTAAGATTCGGGCGACCCAATGGTGCCCGCGAGCGGTATTGCGTCGGGAACGACAAAGAGGGTACGACCGACGTTACTGGCGTGCTTGGCCCCTGCTCGTATTTTGCAAGAGTTACCAAACCAAGAAAAGTCGATCTCTACCAAGAGCACACGCGAGACAAGGTAAGGAGACGGATCACCTTGTTGGTAACCGCGTGCTTTGACGGGACGACAGGTCATTCCCCGACGTTACTGGAGGTCCTTGTTGCTATTCGTGGTCCGTTGTGTTGTTAGTCAGACAGCGATAACGGTTGTCTGCGAGATAATTTTAAAATGATAAATAGTTCGGCGGATGACTTGAGAGGCTCATTGGCCTGTACGCACTACCTTCACGTGGGATAAGGAGATATGGGCTCCCCTGCGTCGTAGTTTCTCCCAAAGCTCTTCAGACGTCAGCAGTACTGCGACCTGATTGCCGGGAAGTGGTGTGTCTTCTTCGTCCGGGCGGTGTATTTGGATTTTCTTTTTTCTTCACCGGCCAGACTCGCACCGTGCAGGAGCGTGGAAGGGTGAGGGACCTAGACCCCTGAGCACATAGGATATAGTCCGGCGGATGGCCTCTATGTTGAGCCTAGGATGGGTTGCGCCGTGTCGGATAGCCTCAGTGGGGCGTTCCCTAACAAGGTGCCCGCCACCCTGGAGATCCGAGCATGCAGGCTGAACAGTAGTGCACCCCTGCAGGGAGTTTAATCTATTCAAAAAGCCGTGTCCACGGTAACAGGACACTTTATGGTGAAGCTGGATCTTACCACTACAAACTACTACTATTAAAATGTATGGTTCCAGGTCTTCTTCCTCGCAGGGAAGTCAAGGAAGGGAACTCGGAGGCATTTATTATTGTTAATTATGCCAACTTACTATTATACAATGTTGCAGCAACTTCTGCTGCATTGTTACTTATTGCTTCATATAAAGTGTTGGCTATTCTCTTCTTGTGCTTCAAGACTCATCGGAAGATGCTAGTCTTCGTTAGGCCTAGCTTCTTACCCTTATTCTAATTTCTACCGTGCAGTCCACTATATACAACCTCCCCTTTCCTTTTGATACAAATGCATAAATGCTTAGTAGCAGACGTAAAACTCGCGGGTATGCTAGATACTCACCCTTGCTTTATTTCCCCCTTTTGTTTTTCCTGATTGGCCGCTGCAGTCGACGTTGGAGCCTTGGAGTCCAGGAGAAGGAGATCCCCGATGCCGACCACCTCAACATGAAGATCCTCGATGCCTTCTACGATGTCGAGTTCCCTTTTGGCTAGGAGTAGTTTGAGGTTCCCAGGAAGGAGGCCTCGCCTTTTCGATCTGTTGTTATTTGTGCTAACCTTCTTAAGGCAACCTTGTATTCTTGTGTCTGTACTCAGATACTATTGCTTCCGCTAATTTTGTACTTTTGAGATGATGTATTCGAGCCCTCGTGGCCCCTGGCTTCTATTAAACAGCTTGTATTATTTTATTTGTAGAGTTGTGTTGTGATATCTTATCATGAGTCCCTGATCTCGATCGTGTACCTTGCATGTATGATTACTGTATACAGATTGATTTTGGTGGCATCACAAGTTGGTATCAGAGCCGACTACCTGTAGGACACCCCCTTCCAAATCCTTGGTCGAATTCGAGTCTAGTCTTTGCAAAACTACTGTACTAACAGTATCGTGTGGCTTATCAGCCCACGTCGCAAACTGGGTGGTATTAGGATCTTTTTCTCCGTATCCTTACTCTAGGACTCTGATCTCTCTTCTCTTTCGGTTTAATTTTTTTGCTAACTCTGAAATTAGGATCTCGTGACTACTTTCACCCGGAGACCCCTCATTCCAGATGAACGCTTGCTTCATGAGAAGATCCCGAAGATACTTTTCGATAAATCCTCGAGACCCTATGTGCCCATCACCTTAACAATTTCCTGCCACCGATAAGTCCGTATATATAACAACATACACCTTTCGTTCATGCATTTAATCCCACTTTATCTTGTGTTCACAAGATGCATCAAAATAATTTCTATTGTTTCGGAAATACTTTGAGCCTACTGCCTTGGAGCTTCTTTTTACTCTGCGGATAATTCCTCACATTTATCGAGGATCCGTTCATCCACAATGGTTCCTGTGATTCCCAAAATACTTTGAAATACTATTCGATCTCGCGGCAATCCTCGGCAGCCTACTGCTTTGGAGATTCTTCTTACCTTCTTGCACTATGGTTAATCCTGTTTGTCTTGTAGTCTTTGATGACCTCCCTTGGCATTTCCATTCTGATGTGTTGAATCATCGTGTGTGCTAGTGTACGAAATCATCAATTGATCCCTACGAATTCATTCTTCTGGATCAGACGTCATTCCGGACATGAGCTGGATATCGGTAAATCAAAACTTGATTGATTGTCCGTCGAGTTTCATTCAACTTACTCCTATTTTGATCAGAGCATCTGCTTCCGATCCTTCATTCTGAAATCATAATTCCTTTGTACTTAAGCATTGAATTATTCTGATGTTTTTATCATCTGATGCTTTTGCGTCCTTTCTTCTTATGACTGAGTACCGATACTTGCCCCGGACTCTCTGTACCCCCACCTGACCTTTTTGGTGGATTACTACCTGTCGTCCCCTTGTGTCCTGAATCATTGACGAGCTTCCCCTGATATGAAATGCCCTTGGCGAACGGTATCATCTGGTCCGTGTCATCAGCCTTCTGCTTTCAAACTTGTATCTCTTGTTCCTATTGTTTGTCGAATAGATTCGTAAAATGTCCCTATTGGTTGTATCTATGCTTCATCCATCTGTGTGAACCCATGAACTTATACGGGTCTTACTTTACTGGTGTTATGCTAGATAAAATTTTGAACGCTGCAAATTAATCGACAGCGCGAAGTCAATGAAAGTATATGCATTGAAGAAGTGGGATTCGACCCTGAACCTTTGTGTTTGTGCCCATGGACACGATGTAGAACTTATCATGAAAGCTTGTAGTAAAGATAATTATCCCCTTGTTGGTATAAATTCTTCTACACCTATGATCCACCATTCTACCTTGGAGTATTACCCCTGGTATCTCGAGGATATCATGCCTTTGCACTACAGCTTATGAATTGTGATGAAACAATGTCTATCCCTGTCATAGCCATTTCATGGTTCTGGGTTGTCGTCAACCGGGAACACCGAATACTTTTGCTTCACCGTCCCTTTTGCTTGATGTCGCCTTTGTTCGATTGTATTTTCTTGAAACCTTTTGACTTGATGTGTCATGGTCATCATCGACATCTTGTCTTCTACCATGTGTTTATGGAATTCATGACGAGAACTACCATCCTTTTCCCCTCGATGATTTGTGTTATCATCGACAACTTCCTTTGACTCCCCGCTAATACGACCTTGGTCATGTATATCATTCTCTCCTTTCCCTTGGGAAAGATTTACCCCTGATACTGGTGTATCATCACAGTTTCCTTTCCATAGGTATGTTTAACCTTTCTTGTGATATAACTTATCCGAGCAGTGATAATTCCTTGCTGATGTAAACACTTCGGTGTACTACTTTGTCCGTACAACCTGTTCCTACTTTTGATAACATTTCGGTAACCACCGATGGACGAGAACTTTGCCTATTGGTCTTCCTCGTCTTAATGAGCAGGAAAATGGCTCTCTTTGTCCCTCGCCCTTGGTACCGACGTTGTTGCCGACATAGCTAACAACCTGTTCTCCGACTTACCTTGCAACTTGATCGCATTGTTGTCACCAACCTTCTTATTCAATGTGGGCCCATAACCCACAGTTCCACAGGATCGAAACCTGACCCTCTTGTACCCTTCTGTTCTCGAGGTTATTCCTCTTCCTTGACCTCGTATGCAATTAACGAGTCCTCTACCTTGTGATATTCAGTTTGATATCAGACTCAATGCTTATGCCTGATGCCTAGGACCCTCTTTTCATCCTTCGTTACCCAGATGTAACAGCCCAGATTTCACAAAAAATTAAATTTTTTGTTTTCGGTGTGAATTGGTTGATTGCCTGCTTTGCTTGCGGTGATTGCATCCCCGATTTATCGATCGGCGATTATTTTACCCCTCTTATCTTGTACCGGACGGAGACTGACCCTTACCACCCTGACACTCGACCTTTGCGACACCGGGTTTCACCCGATTACCGTCGCGAAAACCCGCACAAGACCAGCCATAGCCAACGGAACAAAAAACCCCGTTTAATAATTAAATGGGTTATTTTATTGGGCACCGGAAAATATTCTCAGAACGGTATAGAAGTGAGTTACGATTGACAGGCTCGCTGCGCTGAGCGCGTGGTTTGAGATTTCGTCCGAATCGGAGGTTGTATTCACTAGTGGCGGTCAGAAATGTGGAGTACCGGACGCGAGGGAGAAAACCTTAGGGTGTTTGCGTAAACTAGCCAGCCAGACCCCCTATATAAAGACCACCACTCTCTCACCCCTTTCTAGAATTTACCCCTAGAAAAATTTGCAGCCACCCCCTCCACTTTTCCCAGATCTACCCCCACAGCCCCCAGTTTTCAAAACCCTAGCCCCAGCCACCTCCAGAGCCGTCGGATCTAAGATCCGAGGGCTCCAGGGCAGCCACGTAGCCTCCCACCAACCTCCAGCCTCCCAGGGCGCCCCGGACCCCGCAGGGCCGACGGCAGGCCCAACCGGGCCGAGGTGCCACCGCGCAACCGCCCGTGGAAGCCGAGCTGCCCCGCCGCCTCTCCTCCGGCCGGCGAGCCGACGCCCGCCGACGACGAGCAGCCGTGCCCGGCCTCCTCTCCTTCCTCCCGTGCCCTCCTCCTTTTCCTCTCCTCTCACCTCGTCGCCCCTCTCTTTGTAGGTCGCCCCCGGTGCCCTGGTGTCCACCGCCCCGAGCTCGGAGCCCGACTCCCGTCGCCGCCCCGTCGCGACCGCCGCCGGTGCCCCTCCGGCCGGATCCCGCACCCCGGTCTTCGTCGCGCCCGTCCCAGCGCCTCCTAACCCACTGCCGCACCACCCCATGGCCGCCGCTCGTCGCCGGCGTGTGAAGCCTCCGCCGCCGCTCGGCCCCTGACGGGATCGGGCGAGATCCCGATCGGGGGCGCCACTGTTGACCGCAGGTGGGCTGGCCTGCGAGCCACCGCGGCCCAGGGCCCATCCGGCCTCCAGCCTCCAACCTAGGCCGATCCGGCCTCCCACCGCTACTGTTGGGCCAAGCCCAGGGGGTGAGGGCCCTTCCCTTTTTTAAAATATTTTTTTTCTTTCCCTGTCATATTTCTGCTAAGTCTTTTAATATTTACTGTTGTATGCATGTTTGCGATGTAGTTTGCGAATGAATCGTAGCTCGGATCACGTTGCGCCCAAAATGTTTATTGCTCAGAATTGTGTGGTCTAGCGTTCATATTTAGGAAGTTAATCCTTTTGAGGTCATTTGGGTGGTGCAAACTTGTGTTGAAGTGGGCACCAAACTGCTAATTGCTACAAAACTGCTGAATTTAGTATTTTGTGTCAACTTCGGGTGACGGTTGCGTCGCAACCGTTCATCGGAATTGAGTGTTTCTTGTTGCATACTGCTAAGCATCATGTCTAATTAAGTTATATGCATCCCCTTGCCATGTTGGACTGCTGAATGTTGATTTTATGTTCACCCAAAGTAGCTACCCTGCTGTTGTTTATGTTTTGTTGCAACTTTGTTGCCTTGTATCTTTTTAACCATGCATCCTATTGAGTATTGCAATATGTCATTTTGATCTATGCCATGTCTACTTCCATTATATGTATTGCATTGTCATGTTAGCATTCCTGGTCATAGTATATTCAGCTCCAAAGTTGCTATCCTGCTGTTTTTGACAGCCACCTCTGTTTTTCACCAAGTCTGTAACTTTCTGGTGCCATGTTGCACGCTTAATATCTTTTGATCTGTGATGCCTATGACCTCGATTCTTGTTTCTACCTGATCACCATCATGTCTACTCCATGCTGATATATTGCTATGTCATGTTGATGCAATTTTGCATATAGTTTTAGCCCTTTTTATACAGCATGAAAATAACAGTTTCTGTCATGTTTTCCTGTTTTTCACTAAGTCCTTGACCAGTAATGTTTTATAGCTTTTTGTGTTGCTTATAACTAGTGAACCATGATGCCTATTTGCGTGATTCTTTTTGACATGACTTTCCTACCATGTCTACTACATTGAATATCATTTTTGTGCATGTTTACAACCTTTTGCTTGTTTATTTGTTGCTCTAAAGTGTGCTACTTAATGTTGGCTGATTGTGCCCGTAACTTTTTTTGCTTATATCTTTTTAACCGTAACTCCGTTTGGAGTGTTCTTTATATGTAAATTGATTATAATTTCATGTACTTTGTGTTTGTGCTATTTTTTTTCTGTTGTTAACCAACCTAAAATATGGTTTAGGGCAGAACAGTACCAAATCCTTTAATTGTCGTGGGACACTTAGTGTTATGCCATGTTTAGGTTGTGCCTCACTTAAATTGACTAGCCTAGATAGTTTATCTTATGATTCACTTATTGTCATGTTTGTGTGCTATGCCATGCTTGGGTGATATGCCATGTTAACAACCTTTGCTCATGTTTTGTAGATAAACAACTTGAACCATTTCAAATGTGCGGTATCGTCGTGTGTGAAGAATCCTCCACTTAACCTGTTAGTAACCGCTCTCGACGGTAGATCTGTATCCTATTGCGTTGTCTCGTGTTGCCTTCTTGTTGTTGTTTGTTGTCGATTGCTTCGTAGTAATAGATGCTTGTTCGTCGATTGCTTTTTCCAGTGTTTCCTTCGCGGGTACCTCTCGGAGACGTTGCGAGCTTGTCATCGACTACACCTTCGGTTTCGTCTTCTCATCAGGTAATGGGGAGAATATATCATTCTTATAACTTTCAGCTCACTCGCGCCTAGGTATAGGATAGAACGATTGCTTGATCCTACCACTTCATATTCATGCCTCTCAAATAAACCCAAACAGCCATGTCACTCCACATCCCAGCAAACCTTGTTCGGCTATGTTACTATTGCTCGCTGCTCAGCAATTGCTTAGTATGCATGCTAGGATGCTATTCAACTGTTTCCCTGTTACTCCTTGGATTGGGCTATCACACTATTATATTGTTTTGGATGAAGTGATTATTATAATGTTGACTATACTCGACGAAGGATGGAAGGTCTAGGCTATCCCGCCCCGACGGTTTGTTCCATTCGAGTCACCTAGGACCCGAGTTCCGGGTATTGTGTCTCTTGACGAGCGTGCCTAACCGTGTGTGGGATGCTATGGGGTCCCCTCTTCTTACCTACCTAGCTCCAAACATTTCTAGTGGTGGCTCAAGCTGGTTTTACCATTTAATAAATGTGTGTGTGCGAGTTGTCGGCCTCGTCGATTTAAAACAACCTGGGCCAGTGGGATGGTATGTCCTATTGGTCCAACCTGTCCGGCTGAGGACCCGGCCCCCGGTATGGGTGATCCGGCAATCCAAACCTGCGACAAACGGTAGAGACCAGTTCGAGAGCGCGGCCGACTTTTGAAGTGGATGTCGACTCACCGGGGGCCACCTGGATTTGTGCGTTGTTAGTTAGAGGGACCTGCCGTTTCGGATCTCTCAGAACTAAATCATAAAATGGTTGCCTGTGATGGGTAGCAATTGAAAGAGATGGGCGTGCGTGTGGAGCCTTGTAATGGGCAGTTGGTACACCCCTGCAGGGTTAAATATTTTCGAGAAGCCGTGTCCACGGTTATGGATGACTTGAGACCTACTCCTTGTTCATAGGCAACAACAACTGAGATAATCTTAATAACTTGATCAACGTGTGTGTGCCTTGACTGCTTCTTCTTCGTTGGAATGCGAAGGGGAGGACAAGGGTAGGATAGGTGTTCTGCTTGCGTAAGTAGTTGATAGCAAGACTTGTTGGATGTGATTCCTCATCAAATTCTTGGTTCTCATCTTACTCTAAAATAGACCGTTAGCCACTCATATATTGCTAGTCCGTCTGCAACGTCACCACTACCCCCATCTTACCCGTGAGAAGTTAGTTACAAGACTTTTGATATAGCTCACTGTCACAACCCCAACTAGGGTAAGTGCTAAGTTTGATTGCTCCTTTGAATCATATGAAAATTTCAAAAGGAACTTCAAAAATGGGGAAAAGAAAACCCTGAAGAATTTAAATAATTGGCAGATAAAAATCTTTTTCCAAAAATCATTTGAATGTTTGGAAAATTCCTATAAATGATGGTGATCATTTTAAAAGTTGTTTGGGTTCATTCCCATGCCCATGGATTTTTCTAAAATTCACAAAGTGCCTTGGAAATTGAATTTGACCCTTATTTGAATTGAAATTCAAATGTATTGTATTTCAAAAATGCTCAAATTCTACAAGTGACTTGCTACTGGTCACCTAGGATTTATAAAAATATTTGGGCATTTTTATAAAATGCTATGGTATTTTTACCAGAGCAAAACAAAATAACAGAAAAAGAAAAAAAAAATAAAAGGGGAAACTTACCTCTGCTTCTGGCCCATGTGGCCCAGCCTGGCCAGTAAGCCGGCCCAGCCCACCAGGGGCAGGGTCGTCTTCTACCCCGCGCCAGGGAGGCTGGGAACTGCGTGGCGGCCATGCCACGGCAGCCGGCCACCTCCTGCTTCCCCCTGGCCCTATCCCCTCGCCGTGGACGCCTGGAAGGCCCCCTAAGTCTTTCCCCTTCTCTCTGTCCTCTCTCTCGCGCTACTCGTCGCCATTTCTGTGCACCACCGAAACCTAGAGGAGCGCCGACGACGATTCCACGCGGTCACCAAGCCCCTCTCGCCGTTGCATGTTGTCCAGGGGGTTCCCCGGCGATGATTTCTTCGAGCCGCAGCTCCAATTGAAGCCGAGGACGCCGACAACAACGACTACTTCGAGTTCTTCACCACCGGCCGCCGCAGACTTCCCCGACAAATTCGTCGCCTGCGCTGCACCACTGGTTTCCCCGAGCCTTCCTTCGTGTTCAGGGTGAGCTACACCGTCGAACTTCCCTCCCTTGCTCTCTCTCATGGCCGGGTTCGGGATTCCGGCGAGGTTAGTCCACGGCCGCCGCTCACCGCCGTCGCCGACGTGGCTACAAGCCTCCCCGAGACCCCCCACTGGCACCACTCGATGCGGGAGAGCACGAGGCACACGCCCGTGCCTTCACCACGCGCTCTCGTGGCCGGAGAGGCCCTGACCAGTGAGAGCCGCCGCGGTTTGAGGTCGCCGCCGGCTGGATTCCGGCGAGGCCCACACGTCAGAGAGATTAGAGGCTTAGTCCCCCTCTAATCACTCACTGACAAGTGGGGCCATCCCCCCTAAAACCTTTGTTTAATTTAAATCGAAACATAATGTAACAGTGGGCCACTCACAGGATGGACCCACCTATCAGCCCCCTGCTGATGTCATGCTTGCATCATGCTGATGCAATAAATGGATTAAAAGAATTAAAATAAATTCAGAAAAAGGCAGAAAATAGTATAAACTTCCAAAAATCATAGAAAATTCATTTTAACTCCAAATTTAATATATAATATATGAAAAATGATCAGGAGAAAATAATCTATCCAAATTTACAACTTTCAGCTATGTTTGAGTTGATTTTAAAATGGTACCAGTAGCTTTTTCTATTTGGTTTAAATGGAATTAAATCAAATTAAATTCAAATGCTATTCTAATTTGAACCATTGAAGTGCAAACATGATCACTTGTACATCAGAGGCATAACACACACATGATAACATTGTTTACAATGATCAAACAATAGCAAATGCAATTTGGCTATTTTGAAAATCATATATGGAGTTTGAATTTGCATTCCAAATGCAATACACTTCATTTAAATTGAATGTGCCACAAATCAATACCATTCACATCATGGACAACATTATCATGTGATTGTGCATTTAAATTCAATGTTGTCCCCCTTGTCGATGATTGTGCCAGTAACAGTGCCTCCGAGACGGTGATCACCCCCGAAGAAGAAGACCAGAGTTAAGACCCGTGTATCGTCAGCCAGGCAAGCAAACCCCATTGATCAGGTCTATAAAATCCTACTTCCCTCTCAGTCTCGCTTATGCATGTGTAGGAGATCACCGAGACACGTTCTTTCTCATAGTTGAACCCATTCTGATGCATGACCTATCACTTTGTCACCGTATTAAGCAAACCACAATCCTAGCAGATATAGGAGTTGAATGATGAGCATGTGGCCCCTACAACTGTTACTGCTTATTGCTGCTTAGTGGTACAATAAGGTTACATTGAATGTGAGTCGGGATGAATGTTCATAGTGTTGCTGTTGATAATGTGTTGGTGAATCCACCCTAATACAAGGTGATCGATGAGAGGCTGTGTAGGAGTACACAGTGGGTTGTCTCGTTGAACACCGCCTTAAGCACCGAGTTCTTGTATGGTAATCCAAGACAAAGAGTACAACCACACATTGGGCTCACTGACCCGTCTCGGCCTAGTACCTTGATCCGTGTTGACGTCTAGGAGTCACATTAGTCCGGGATTTCCATTTGGTATGTGCATAGAAAAATAATGAAGGAATGGTTGCATCATATAGATATGTGGGTGCACCTGTGAGGCAGGAAAACCATCTGCCAGAGGTGGCGTCTCGGTCACTTGCATTGTTTGAGTCCGTTTCGTTGAGCCAGCTGGGCTCTCGAGCGGAGGCAACTCAGATAGTCGACTCCTGGAATAGACCGGTGGTGAGCGAAGTGTCGTGGTGAACATCCTCACTGTCACCTCTTGAACGGTGGTGAGCAAAAGGCGGTAACCGATGGTCATGTGTGTGTAGTTTACACCCTTGCAAGGTTAACAAAACTATTCGAATAGCCGCGTCCGCGGTCATGGACTATTTGGAATCTGTACCTGAATATTAGACAACTTGAATGGATACTTCTAAAACTCACAAGATAAGCGTGAGTGCTATGGTGTGCTCCTCGTGGGGAAGTCAAGGAAGTAACCATAGTGGTGTATTGGTTGGAGACTTGATAGTGGACTCGTGTACGCTTCTTACCTCAAGTCTGGTACTCATAGTTCAGGACTAGCCAAGTCAATGCTGGCACTTCTGCATGTTGAAACCCCACCTCCTTTACCTTGAAACTTGAGCATGAGTATTATAGTTCTGATGTAAGTCTTGCTGAGTACGACTTTGTACTCATGTTTGCTTATTCTATATTTTAGATGGAAACCCAGACCCCGATGGAGTCACCTTCCTGAAGCTCGACGTTGACTAAGCTAGTATAGTTCCAGACAGTAGTATGGTCCCTCGTGGAAGGGCATGTATGTTTACAAGGCTTCTCTAAGCCATTTGTTAAACTTGTCTGTACTTAGACCTAATTTGCTTCCGTTGTATGATGTAATGTTGAACACAGACATGTGATCTTTGTATAATCTATGTGTAAGTCAATAAAGAAGTACTTTGTAGAGTTATGTGATGATACCTGCTGTTCATACTAGACATGTGTGCTGCGTGTATGTTTATAACATGCATGTCTTAGTATGGGTTTTCGAGACCTTATTTGTGATCTGGTTGGCTGTCTTTTATACACCAAGTGGCCCTTAGATGTGCGCAGCTTGGGGCATGACGATGCGATTGCTCGTGACTCTGTCACGTGCACACTTTGTTGTATGATCGAGCCCGCCCTAGACCCCGACTAAGTGATCGGGCTGGAGTAAGTCTATGTAAGAGTTGGGATTCAATCGATAACATGGTTGAGGCGACTTGTCTATAAGTATGGGATTCACCACCCATAAGCATTTATACTTGTGAGCGGACGATGAGGACCCATCTCAGTTGATCATCCGGCCTGGATGGGATGCCCCTCACGTACGATGCTTTCCGATAGTGTTCTGTGCTTGGCCTTGTCTTCTTAGACAAGTGGGTACGGCTCTCGGCTCTCCATGTGATTGAGTTGTGACTGGAATTACATACGCATACCCCGGGTCCCGACAGATGCCCCCATGCATCCCCAATAACTATGTGATTGCATCGTGACTGGAATTACATACGCATATTCCGGGTCCCGACAGACTTGGTATCAGAGCAGGACTGTCTGTAGGATTATTCAACCCTTGGTCGAAGTCGAGTCTAGCATTCTATAGTTATATAGTTACTTGGGTATAAAGGGAACAACGTAAGGCTTGTTTTTTTCCTTACCCTCATCGATCTGAGTTCTGGGTCACCCTTATCTTTCTATGGGATGATCGGACTAGGCTCATCTATGTCTGACTAGAACATCTCGTTGATTGCCTCCTCGTAGCCGTAGGATTGTTGTGGTTGTCTAGAGTCTCCGTGTTTTGAGTTCCTTGAGGAAGTCCTGTTCAATATCCTCGAGGTTGTCTTGTTTTCCATCCCGGTCTAGCCGTTATGCTGCCGGATTTATTCCGTGTTTCCTGAATATTTGCCTTTGCATTAAAATCTTTCCGCCTAAATCTTGTCCTCTTATCTTTGATTCCATCGTACAACCTGTTCTGATTGTTGATTTTTGTCACACAGGATATTAGGTGGAACTCGTAGTGTTCTTCGTCGCAATCGAGACCGTGATCGGAATCGAAGTAATGACGAACCTCCACCACCGCCTTCTACGGCGGAAATCATGATGGAAGCCGGGCGGAATAGACGTGATCAAACACGCCTTCTAGAGCTCATCGAGCAGAATACCGCCCATCATCGCAATGTGGTTGTGAGCATTCAGGACTTCATCCTCCTCAATCCACCGGTATTCCGATGTTCTTCTGAGCCCCTTGAAGCTGATGATTGTCTCCGTTCCATCGAGCGTAAGCTTGACGCTGCACATGTTTCTCCCGATGACCGAGTTATATTCGCGGCATACTTTCTGGAAGGTGCTGCTGCTGAATGGTGGGAGAACTATGTTGCAATGCAGCCTGATGGTCACCTAGTGACTTGGCAGGAGTTCCGTAATGCCTTTCGAGGGTACCACCTTCTAGATGAGTTGATGGAGTGCTAGAAGGAAGAGTTCTGGAATTTGACTCAAGGAGAAATGTCCATTCATGAGTACGTGAGAGAGTTCAACCGTCTTGCTCGTTATGCTCAAGATGAGATCACCACCGATGCCAGAAAGAAGGAAAGGGTCCATAAGGGACTTAGCCCCATCCTTCGCCATGATCTCAACCTCCTTGAATTTACCACCTTTGAGGATTTAGTCAACAGATCCTTCAGAGCTGAGCATGGCAATGAAGTGTTCGAAGAGTCTCGCAAGCATGCTCTTGAGCTTGCTCCTTCTGCAAGTTCAGCCCCTCAGAAACGCCGAATATTGATTCCAACTAGTGCCATACATCAAAACCTTCTTCAGAGGCCACCATCCAATATATGCCATCCACCTCAACACATTGTTCCTCCCAGGAATGATGGTGTGCAATCAAGTAATCCTGTTCCCAGCAATTCAGGCAGGGTGTGTTGCAAGTGTGGTCTGTCAGGCCATTACTTTTGTCAATGCCCTCAGGTCTTGATGACACCACGTCATTCTCGACATAAGCCTCCAAAGAAATCAACCACCAAAACCTTTCCAGCAAAGCTTTTAGTCACAGGTAGTGGATGTGTGAACCAAATCTCCGTTGAGGAAACCACTGCTGCTTCTGACGTCATCCTTGGTACACTCCCAGTCAATCATGTTCCTTCCTCCGTTCTTTTCGATCCAGGAGCTTCTCATTCATTCATGTCGGAGAGTTATGCACTTCGTCATGAGTTTCCTTTTGAAGAAATGTTTTCTCCAATGATTATTCAAACTCCTGGTTCCAAATGGAAAACTAATAGAGTAAGCCATGGCAATCAAATTGCAATTGAGGGTTTAGTATTCCTTGATTCTCTTATAGCCCTCAAGTCTTCAGACATTGATGTCATCCTAGGAATGGACTGGTTATCAAGACAAAATGCTGTCCTTGATTGTAAAGCCAAGTCAGTTAAACTAACCTATCCTTCAGGCCAGACAATTGACTACACATCACCCAGCTCTAGAACCCAGATGCATACTTTGAATGTGCTTCCCCTTCCTGACCTTGAAGATATTCCGGTGGTTCGTGACTTCCCGGATGTCTTTCCTGAAGAGCTGTCGGGCATGCCACCCGACAAATGTGTAGAATTCATAGTGGATCTTATACCAGGCACAACCCCAATTTCCAGACGCCCATATAGAATGGCCCCACATGAGTTAGCTGAGCTAAAAACCCAACTTGATGCTTCGTTGGCAAAAGGCTTCATCCGCCCTAGCTCATCTCCATGGGGTTGCCCCGTTCTTTTCGTAATGAAGAAAGATGGAACAGAAAGGATGTGCGTAGACTATCGCCCGCTAAATCTAGCGACGATAAAGAACAAGTACCCACTGCCCAGGATCAATGATCTTTATGATCAACTTGCTAGATCCTCTGTCTTCTCCAAGATGGATTTGAGATTAGGTTATCATCAAATCAAAATCGGAAACAAGGACATTCGCAAAACGGCTTTCACTACTCGTTACGGTCTTTACGAGTACACCGTCATGTCCTTCGGTTTAACCAATGCCCCCACCACATTCTCGTGCTTGATGAATTTGATCTTCATGGAGTACCTAGATAAATTTGTTGTAGTTTATCTTGATGCCATTCTCATCTACTCGAAGAACGAAGAAGAGCACATAGAACATCTTAGGTTGGTATTGATGAAACTTCGAGAGCATCGCCTTTATGCCAAGTTCTCCAAGTGTGAATTTTGGCTACCAGAAGTGACCTACTTAGGCCACGTGATTTCTGCAAAAGACGTTGCTCTCAATCCCGAGAGAGTTCAGACTGTCCTTGACTGGACTCCACCTGAATCGGTTAAGAAAGTTAGGAGTTTTCTTGGCTTAGCAAGCTATTGCCGCCGCTTCGTTGAGAACTTCTCCAAAGTTGCAAAGCCTCTAACTGAACTCCTCATGAAAGATAATAAATTCCAATGCACTCCCAAGTGCGAGGAAAGCTTTCAAGAGCTAAAAAGAAGATTGAATTCTGCACCCGTACTTGCACCTCCAGGCACCAAAAGGGATTTTGAGATCTATTGTGACGCTTCACGGCAAGGGTTAGCATGCATACTTATGCAAGATAGACATGTGGTGGCATATGCTTCACGCCAGTTGCGTCCACATGAAGAGAACTATCCTACCCATGATCTTGAACTCGCTGCCGTAGTTCATGCCCTGAAGACATGGCGACATTACCTCCTTGGTAAACGTTGTGAGATCTATTTCGACCACCAAAGCCTCAAATATATAATCACCCAGCCAGATCTTAATCTCAGGAAAAGACGCTGGATTGAGTTGATAAAATATTATGACTTAGGAATTTCTTACACGCCAGGAAAGGCCAAAGTTATGGCTGATGCACTAAGTCGTAAGTTGTATTGTAACAACCTCATGTTGCAATAGTATCAACCACTTCTTCATGAGGAATTTCGAAAGCTCAACCTCGAGATTGTTCCTCGTGGATCTCTTTTCAACTTGGTGGTGAAACCAACACTTGAGGATCAAATCATAGTTTCCCAAAGGCGTGCACGAGGTGTTCGCCGGATCAAGGAGAACATTGCTAGCGGAGTTGCTAAATGTTTCTCCACAGATAGCAAAGGAACGGTATTATTTGAAAATCGTTTGGTAGTACCTAAGAATAGGGATCTAAGGCTACTCATCCTCAAAGAAGCCCATGACACACCCCTCTCGATTCATCCAGGTAGCACAAAAATGTAGCAAGATCTACGCCAGAGATTTTGGTGGACCAGGATGAAGAGTGACATTGCTCGATTTGTTGTTGAATGTGATTTTTGTCGTCGCATTAAGGCAGAACACCAAAGACCTGCTGGTACTCTTCAACCATTGCCTATTCCAGAGTGGAAATGGGACAAAGTCGGTATGGACTTCATCACCGGCTTTCCAACAACCCAGAAAGGAAATGATGCCATCTTCGTTGTCATTGACCGACTCTCAAAAGTTGCTCACTTCCTTCCAGTTTGCGAGTCTATAACTGCTAGTCAGTTAGCGGACTTGTATGTCTCTAGAATTTTGTCTCTTCACGGTGTTCCTTTGGAAATCAATTCTGATCGAGGTAGCCTTTTCACCTCTAGATTCTGGGGAAGCTTTAAGAATGCTATGGGAACTCATCTCTCCTTTAGTACAGCTTTCCATCCTCAGTCTAGCGGTCAAGTTGAAAGGGTTAACCAAATCCTGGAAGACATGCTGAGAGCTTGTGTTATCTCATTCGGAAAGAATTGGGAGAAATCTCTTCCATTCGCTGAACTTGCTTATAACAATAGTTTCCAATCTAGTCTGAACATGGCTCCTTTTGAACTCCTCTATGGACGACGATGTCGAACACCCTTAAACTGGTCAGAAACCGGTGAAAGACAATTGTTTGGACCGGATATGATCAAGGAAGCAGAAGAGCAAGTTCGCATTGTTCGTGATCGATTGAAAGCCACCCAGTCTCGGTAGAAAAGCTACTATGATCGTCATCATAGGCAAGAAAGCTACAATCTGGATGAGAAGGCTTACCTTCGGGTTAATCCTCTGAAGGGAACCCAACGCTTCGGTATCAAGGGCAAGTTGGCCCCACGTTACATCGGACCTTTCCGCATTCTTGCCAAACATGGAGAAGTTGCCTACCAACTTGAACTACCCCCGCACCTTTCCCGAGTACATGATGTATTCCACGTGTCAAAACTAAGGCGTTGCTTCAAGGACCCCATCCGCGAAGTCGACCATGAAACGCTTGATCTCCAAGATGACCTTTCTTATTGAGAGTACCCAGTTCGTATTCTTGATTCCGCAGAGCGTGTCACTCGTCGTCAGAAGATTAAGTTTCTGAAAGTGCAATGGTCACAGCACTCCGAGAAAGAAGCCACGTGGGAAAGAGAAGACCGTCTCAGTGCCGAGTACCCCTCCTTCATCCCGCAGACTTTTGAATCTCGGGACGAGATTCTTTTGAGTGGGGGCGATTTGTCACAACCCCAACTAGGGTAAGTGTTAAGTTTGATTGCTCCTTTGCATCATCTGAAAATTTCAAAAGGAAATTCAAAAATGGGGAAAAGAAAGCCCTGAAGAATTTAATAATTGGCCAGATAAAAATCTTTTTCCAAAAATCATTTGAATGTTTGGAAAATTCCTATAAATGATGGTGATCATTTTAAAAGTGGTTTGGGTTCATTCCCATGCCCATGGAATTTTCTAAAATTCACAAAGTGCCTTGGAAATTAAATTTGACCCTTATTTGAATTGAAATTCAAATGTATTGAATTTCAAAAATGCTCAAATTCTACAAGTGACTTGCTACTGGTCGCCTAGGATTTATAAATATATTTGGGCATTTTTATAAAATGCTATGGTATTTTTACCAAAGCAAAACAAAATAACAGAAAAAGAAAAAACATAATAAAAGGGGAAACTTACCTCTGCTTCTGACCCATGTGGCCTAGCCTGGCCAGCAAGCCGGCCCAGCCCACCAGGGGCAGGGTCGTCTTCTACCCCGCGCCAGGCAGGCTGGGAGCTGCGTGGCGGCCATGCCACGGCAGCCGACCACCTCCTGCTTCCCCCTGGCCCTATCCCCTCGCCGTGGACGCCTGGAAGGCCCCCGAAGTCTTTCCCCCTCTCTCTCTCCTCTCTCTCACGCCGCTCGTCGCCATTTCTGTGCACCACCAAAACCTAGCGGAGCGCCGACGATGATTCCACGCGGCCACCAAGCCCCTCTCGCCGCCACATGTTGTCCAGGAGGTTCCCCGGCGACGATTTCTTCGAGCTGCAGCTCCAATTGAAGCCGAGGACGCCGACAACGACGACTACTTCGAGTTCTTCACCACCGGCCGCTGCAGACTTCCCCGACAAATTTGTCGCCTGCGCTGCACCACTGGTTCCCCCGAGCCTTCCTTCGTGTTCAGGGTGAGCTACACTGTCGAACGCCCCTCCCTTGCTCTCTCTCATGTACGGGTTCGGGATTCCGGCGAGGTCAGTCCACGGCCGCCGCTCACCGCCGTCGCCTACGTGGCTACAAGCCTCCCCGAGACTCCCCCACTGGCACCACTCGATGCGGGAGAGCACGAGGCACACGCCCATGCCTTCCCCACGCGCTCTCGTGGCCGGAGAGGCCCTGACCAGTGAGAGCCGCCGCGGTTTGAGGTCGCCGCCGGCTGGATTTCGGCGAGGCCCACACGTCAGAGAGATTAGGGGCTTAATCCCCCCTAATCACTCACTGACAAGTGGGGCCAGTCCCCCCAAAAACGTCTGTTTAATTTAAATCTAAACATAATTTAACAGTGGGCCACTGACAGGGTGGACCCACCTGTCAGCCCCCTGCTGATGTCATGCTTGCATCATGCTGATGCAATAAATGGATTAAAAGAATTAAAAGAAATTCAAAAAAGGCAGAAAATAGTATAAACTTCCAAAAATCATAGAAAATTCATTTTAACTCCAAATTTAACATATAATATATGAAAAATGATCAGCAGAAAATAATCCATCCAAATATACAACTTTCACCTATGTTTGAGTTGATTTTAAATGGGACCAGTAGCTTTTGATATTTGGTTTAAATGGAATTAAATCAAATTAAATTCAAATGCTATTCTAATTTGAACCATTGCAATGCAAACATGATCACTTGTACATCAGAGGCATATCACACACATGATAACATGGTTTACAATTATCAAACAATAGCAAATGCAATTTGGCTAATTTGAAAATCATATATGGAGTTTGAATTTGCATTCCAAATGCAATACACTTCATTTAAATTGAATGTGCCACAAATCAATACCCTTCACATCATGGACAACATTATCATGTGATTGTGCATTTAAATTCAATGTTGTCCCCCCTTGTTGATGATTGTGCCGGTAACAGTGCCTCCGAGACGGTGATCACCCCCGAAGAAGAAGACCACCGTTCAGACCCGTGTATCGTCAGCAAGGCAAGCAAACCCCATTGATCATGTCTATAAAATCCTACTTCCCTTTCAATCTCGCTTATGCATGTTTAGGAGATCACCGAGACACGTTCTTTCGCACAGTTGAACCAATTCCGATGCATGACCTATCACTTTGTCACCGTATTAAGCAAACCACAATCCTAGCAGATATAGGAGTTGAATGATGAGCATGTGCCCCGTACAACTGTTACTGCTTATTTCTGCTTAGTGGTACAATAAGGTTACATTGAATAAGAGTCGGGATGAATGTTCATAGTGTTGCTGTTGATAACGTGTTGGTGAATCCACCCTAATACAAGGTGATCGATCAGAGGCTTTGTAGGAGTACACAGTGGGTGATCTCCTTGAACACCACCTTAAGCACCGAGTTCTTGTATGGTAATCCAAGACAAAGAGTACAACCACACATTGGGCTCACTGACCCCTCTCGGCCTAGTACCTTGATCTGTGTTGACGTCCAGGAGTCACATTAGTTCGGGCTTTCCATTTGGCATGTGCATAGAAAAATAATGAAGGAATGGTTGCATCATATAGATATGTGGGTGCACCTGTGAGGCAGGAAAACCATCTGCCAGAGGTGGCGTCTCGGTCACTTGCATTGTTTGAGTCTGTTTCGTTGAGCCGGCTGGTCTCTCGAGCGGAGGCAACTCAGATAGTCGACTCCTGGAATAGACCGGTTGTGAGCGAAGTGTCGTGGTGAACATCCTCGCTGTCACATCTTGAACGGTGGCGAGCAAAAGGAGGTAACCGATGGTCATGTGTGGGTAGTTTACACCCTTGCAAGGTTAAGAAAACTATTCGAATAGCCGCGTCCGCGGTCATGGACTACTTGGAACCTGTACCTGATTATTAGACAACTTGAATGGATACTTCTAAAACTCGCAAGATAAGCGTGAGTGCTATGGTGTGCTCCTCGTGAGGAAGTCGAGGAAGTAACCATAGTGGTGTATTGGTTGGAGACTTGATAGTAGACTCGTGTACGCTTCTTACCTCAAGTCTGGTACTCGTAGTTCAGGACTAGCCAAGTCAAAGCTGGCCCTTATGCATGTTGAAACCCCACCTCCTTTTCCTTGAAACTTGAGCATGAGTAGTATAGTTCTGATGTAAGGGTTGCTGAGTACGACTTTGTACTCACGTTTGATTATTCTATGTTTTAGATGGAAACCCAGACCCCGATGGAGTCACCTTCCTGAAGCTCGACGTTGACTAAGCTAGTATAGTTCCAGACAGCAGTCTGGTCCCTCGTGGAAGGGCATGTGTGTGTACAAGGCTTTTCTAAGCCATTTGTTAAACTTGTCTGTACTCGGACCTAATTTTCTTCCGTTGTATGATGTAATGTTGAACACAGACATGTGATCTTTGTATACTCTATGTGTAAGTCAATAAAGAAATACTTTGTAGAGTTATGTGATGATACCTGCTGTTCATACTAGACATGTGTGCTGCGTGTATGTTTATAACATGCATGTCTTTGTAGATGATGTCATAACCAATGTTTATAACCATGGCTCTTTAGTGTGATGTAGAACATAAGGAAAATGGGTCTTACTTCATTGATGTGTACCAACACCGTTAAAGACATACTCATTACTAATGACTTGTTAAAACATAATACGAGAACTGCTAGGAGATACACCGGATAACTTCGTAATTGAGGAAGATGATGATGAGTATCGTATTCATCATCTCTTATTCAATGACTGTCCGATACACCATACTTTAGTCTATGGAATCTGAATTGTGAATGCATGATTAAGACACCAACACGTATGACGTGCTAGGTGATCTTAAAAGCACTAAGTCACAAATCAAAGTAATGGAATATGAGTATATGGACGGGGTTTCTTTCAACCATGGTGGAAGGAACAACCTGCTGAGAAAGTCACTTGGAAAATGTATAAGATACATGAAACCTTGTGTACAACTTGGACTACTGAATGACTGGTTACTTTGCGATAACTGGGAAGTGGCATCCGCTTCCTCCCAACTACAAAGACTATGTCATGAAAGAGAATTTTTCACCATTCATGAGGTCATGGTTAAAGTTGTGAACTTTAAAGGTAGAACCAATGCAGGAATAGTCATTGACGGAGAAAGTATATTTGATATGAGGGTTATAAATGTCTTTCCCCACAAAACACAAATTGCGGTTGATTAAATATTCGATGCTTGAACTTACTGCTTAAGGAGTGGCTTGAAAGGGATTAGGTGACAATGTGTGCTGACGATAATCAAGATAGTTGATGGTCGACAACATTCTCCCTCTACGTCTATCATTTGATTAATATATTAATAAATTTATGATCGTTTGAATGAGGACTTTATTAGTGTGTCTTGCATCTTGCGAAGATAGTTATTCATATTAGCGAGAAACAAGTTAGTTGTTCTCCTTTTATGAATGATATCTTTTATGGTCACATTACGGTTATGAATGAGTTATTCTTATATTGATGATAGTAGTTTGATCATTTATAAGAAATATTGTAATGCCAAGAATTATCCAAACCTAATAATGACACTATCGTTTCAAGTCATGAATGGTATGATGAAGTCTTGAGATACTTGATCTCTTGACACATGCAAACCATGCCTCTTTAGGTGAGATGACTGAAACCTCGCATTCTGGTAAAATATAGTTTGCGATGATTGTTGAAGATCATACCTAGTGATGTATCATATTTCAGCATGTAGTGAATTTCATTATTTCGTGAACTTCATATGTGGACTTAGATGAATATGTTTATTCACTAATGAAACATGAGACTGAAATAGTTTGATGTGATCAAAGGGATTTTAGAATGAAGACGGGTATTGAATTAACAAGAAAAACCAGTCTCTACGATTTGATCAAAGTGACAAATGTTTTGAGTTAGCCTTCGGCATATGGACTTGTGTGAAATTTGTTCCACAAATTACAATGCTTGGAACACCTCAATATTGTTGATGTGCCTGAACATTATAATCATACTCTATTGGATAGTGTATGGTATAAGTTATCTCTTACCGAGTTACATTATTATTGTTTAGAGTTATTAATTTAATAAGCAAACACTCACTTCAGTATAGGGAACCATCTGAGTTCGTGGAAACCAACACTATATAAGTTATGGTGTGTCATGGTTTCTAGGAAAATAATTTATTCGGTGAATTATCTTTGTAGTGTATCCTTAGTCAACTATGGATGCATCTTCCGCAACTAGGACCAAAGAGCAAAACTTGTGTTGCTAAGTTTGGTGTTTGTCAAGAAGTGTTCTTGATGAATGTGCTAATGGAAGAAAGTGAAAGTTCAAACAAGGTAATTGACCTTGCCTCCAGATGTCAGAGTAGCGCAACGGAATGTGTTCCGGAACCAAAGCTCTACAGTTAGAGCAGAAAATGATGATAATGATCATGGTGTTTCGCTTGAAACTTTTACTAAATAAAGTAGGATTCAAGAATACATGTTTGCCCCTTGTGCAAAGTAATATTCATGATTCACTTGTCATGTTGATGGAACAAGACATACCTACGGACTACGAAGAAGAGATGGTGGACCTGAGTACGAGAAATGACTATGAGTCATGAAATCCTATATTGAGTTACATTTAAGATTACTTGAATCTTATTGAGTAAAAAGGTTACTTGATATTCTCAATAACTTCAAGGTTATAAGGATTAAATGTGAACATCAAAGGAAGAAATCAAGATCGATTTGTCATGAAGGATGTTTCTGACAAATTAAAAAAGGTTGACTACAATATGTAGCGATGCTTGAGTCAATGGGATATTCACTATGATTGATCCAAATTGTTATCAATACCGTGACTTCCTCAAATCCTGTATTTGAAGAAGTGTTGTAATTGGTACAACAAGAAGGTTTTGGAAAACATATGGATGCTAGTGTCTCGTAACCGGAATTCTCAATTTGATGGATGATCAAAGTGATTTTGGACTTAGCCAAAATATTGAGAAACATGCATTTGCATGAAACTGAGTGGGAGCTAAATAGTTTCATAAACTTAATATGTGGACGACATATTTTGAGTGGGAGCTATAGGAGTGTTATCCTAGTCTTATATGTGGCTGCATATTTTGAGTGGGAGCGTGACAACATTCTCATATATAACATATTGTGAATGGTGTAGTTGGTATTAATGATTATTGATATCTTTCATGAATGAAGTTAAGCATTGAAAATCTATTAAGATAGATTAATACGTTTAATAACATTGAGTCGAAATACTTTCCTGGATAAGATTTTGAAGAAGTTTAGAATGGGACAAGTCAAGAAGGTAGTTCTTACTTGTATATCCAAGAGAAGTATCGAGTTAATCTCAGTACAAGAACAATGGTTAAATGATGGTTAAATGAAAGAAATGGATGTGCTACATCCTCTATGCCTCTGTCATAGGTTCTTTCATATAAAAACCAAAGTTTTGTACTCGACGTAATGTGACCCAAGTTCTTAGTAAGAAGAACATGTTGTGATATGATTTATGAGTAAATCATTGAACAAAGAGTTAAGTTTATCCTTCAGTATCTGGGGAGAACTGAGGATACATCTCTAATTTGTAAAGGATAGTGGACTTGACCATAAATGTTATGCTGGTTCAAGTTCTGACACTAACCTCGAAAATTGAGATATAATACTAATAAATGCCTAAGTTGAAAGAAACATGGTTAGACATCAAAGTTGCATACAATGCACTAAGGATTAAATCTACAATGATATGGCTACTTTAGAAGTGGCAAGAGTTATATTCTGGCTTAAGAAGTTTGACTTCTGACTGAGTGAGTTTCAGTGTGCATGACTATGGGAAAGTCCGCGTGACTCACCGGATGTCATTGCTGAAACACACACAAACGAAGTCTCACTCTACCGCCGAATATATATATACCTCATCATTATAATGGATAATGAAGTAATGTCAAACTAGGTGACATTAATGATTTGCAAAAGACATACGGATCTGAATGGTACCCAAACCTTTGATACAACCTTTTCCACAAGGAAGCATGATCTATAACCATATACATGATATGGAGTTATGATCCACAGAAAAATGCAACTAGATTATTTGTACTCTAGTGCAAGTGGGAGACTGTTGGGAATGTGCCCTAGAGGCAAATAAAATATGTTTATTGGCGTATTCCATTAGTTCATAATAAGTTTTATACTGTGCTATAACTGTATTAAGCGGAAACATTAATAGACGTGTGGTATACAAACAACCAGGTCCCTTGTTAACTCTAGTAAACTAGTCCATTGGGCAATTGATGATCAAGGTTTCCTGATCATGAGATGTGAACAGTCTATTGACAATGGGGTCATGTCATTGGGAGAATGACATGATGGACACCCACCCACCAGAAGTGTTGCAATGTGATCCAATCACATAGTTCAACATTGCGATAACTATAAACGTAGTGACCCGATCCTTAAGACCGTGATGATCATACATAATTGCTATCTACCAGGATGCTTTGAGTGCATTAACCGTTACACTGAAACATGGTAACCATAAAGGTGTATCTTGGGTATTCCGAAGTAGATATGTTGATGAGTATGCAAATAGATCAAAACGGTATTTGTCCATCCGAGTGACGGATAGGTACACTGGGCCCACTCGGTTATATTAGATCATAAAGATTGTGCAATCATGTGACTAGGTCACGGGGTTGTAATATCACGCGAACGAGTAAATATGTTTGTCGGTAACGAGAATGAACTAGGTATATTGGATACCGACGATCAAACCTCTGACAAACAAAGTACCGTATGACAAAGGGATCAGGACTCAACGTTAACGGTTCAAACGATGAAGTTAATTCGATGGAAGCGCAGGGGCTCATCAAGGATTGTAACCAGATCCCACATCATGGTCAATGGTCAGAGAGTGTCTGATCATGTCTGTTGTTTCCCGAACCGTAGGGTGTCACGCTTAAGGGTATTCGACGCAATATGGATTGATTCGGGATCATCGGTGAAATAAGAGAGAACACCGGAATTGTTCCGGGAGGTGCCGGAAGTTGTTCTGGATATTTTGAAAGGTTCAAAATAATGTTTAATAATGTTTAAATATGTTTTATTATTTAATTAACAGAATTAAATATTAAAATATGATTAAATATAATTAAAAATGAATTAAAAGGCATATGGGCGGAAGGAGGGAGCTGCCCCTTGGGCCAAGGTGCCAAGGGAGGGAGCCCACCTCACCTAGCCGCACCAAACCCCCCCTTCCTAGGGTTTAGTCCCACATGGGAAGGGGAGGGAGGGTGGCACCCCTCCTTGGCCTATATAATTACGGGTGGGGGTGCCTTTTTTCTTCACACAATTTGATTTGAGACAAATTTCTCAGATCTCTCTTCTCTCTCTTTCTCCCTCCTCGAATGGACTCCCCTTGTTTGGAGTCTACACTTGATTGGGGTTTCTCGACCATACGCACGCCGTCGTGCTGCTGGAATCGGGATCCGAATCCATCTTCTTTCCGCTACTCTTCTGGTTCGGAGCCCGGAGGGAACGTCGGGTACACCGTATGCGTGTAATCCCGCGAGGCGCTACACTTGTGGTGCTCTTTCATCGTTGAGGCCGTGTCGCGACGTCTTCACCGACAACGTTCCGACGGGGACGTAATCCCGTCATCGGTCTTCAAGGACTGGGTGGCCTCAGGATTCATCGTGGATCTGCGCGGCATCGGGGATTGCCAGTACGACTACATCAACCACGTTCACGCGGGAACGTTTCCCGCTTAACGGACTACATACTGGTATGTGACCAATTCCCTCCGTTACTTGCATCGCCATAGCATAGGTCTTGGGTTCGGGACGCGTAGGTCATGAAAAATTATTGTTTTCCGCCCCGTTCCCCAAACACAACATGTAAGGCTTCTCTTCAGTTTCATTGGCTGAAGGCGGGTGGCAAGTATTCCTGCTTCGACTTGCATAGACAGTTTCTGCCTCCTAAGCATCCTTTCAGAAGATACAGGAAGAACTTCATCAAAGGCAAAGCTGTCAAAAACCTGGCAGCACCTACGATGACGGGTGAACAGGTCCTCGCTCAGTTGAACTCTCTCGAGCCTAATCCAGAACGTCCGGGTATTTCAAGGGATATAATTCGGAACATGCATGGACTTACAAGACATGCTTCTGGGATCTCCCCTACTTCAAAGACCTCGAACTTCCACACAACATTGATGTGATGCACACTGAAAAGAATATCGGTGAGGCCCTATTTGGTACATTTTTCGGCATAGATGGGAAGTCAAAGGATAATCTTAAAGCTATAGTTAACCAGGAGACTCTATGTGATAGACCTTTATAGAACATGCGACAGCCGAAAGGAAGGAAGAATTGGTCGAAGCCAAGGGCCTGGTTCAATCTTGAAAGGGGGCATATGAGGGAAATTCTCTTGTGGGTGCAAAACCGTTTGATGTTCCTCGATGGGTATGCAGCGAATCTAAGAAGGGGAGCTAGTCCAGAAAAATTGAAAATATTTGGGCTCAAGAGTCATGATTGGCACATATGGCTTGAGCGGGTAATGCCGGTGATGTTGCGCGGCTATATCCCCGAGGAAGAATGGCTAGTACTGGCAGAACTGAGCTATTTCTTCCGTGTTCTTTGTGCTAAAGAACTATCCGATGGCGTGCTAGAAGACATGGAAGAGACGGCGGCGGAGTTTCTCTGCAAGTTAGAAAAGATCTTTCCACCGGGTTTTTTTAATCCGATGCAGCATTTGATATTGCATCTCCCGACCGAGGCAAGATTGGGTGGCCCTGTGCAAAACCGTTAGTTCTATTCAACTGAGAGAATGCAGAAGACGCTTCGAGCAAAATGTAAAAATAAACGTAGAATTGAAGCATCCATGGCCGAGGCATTCATTACCGACGAGGCGACAAACTTCGTGACAGCACACTATGAAGCCAAAAATTGCCATTTGCATAATCCAAATCCTCGATACAATACTGGCGACCCCGAACAACGTCAATCCAACGTTAGCCTATTCAAAGGGAAGCTTGGATCTGTTGGTGCTTCGAGAAATATTATTTTGGATCTCGAAGAATGGAGGACCCTTACGTTGTATATCTTTACCAACCTAACAGAAGTGCGTCCGTACATCGAGTAAGTGCTCGGTATGTAAAATGTTTGGCAACTTATTATAATTCTGGTGTCTTATTCACATCAATTGGTACAATCGATACGTCGCCCAATACTCGAATGAAGCGGTTATTGAAAGGGATTCCATCGCAGAGTATGAGCTTCTCGCCAAACATGGACACGACAATCCCGGTTTCATCTCTTGGTTCAAACGAACGGTAACTACCATTCATAAAGGGTTTCATTTGTTGTTCATATTTCCGACTAATATACCAATCTTTTCCTATTAAACTTATAGGCAAATTCACCTGACGAGCCTATAGACGCCGAATTGAGACAAGTCGCTAATGGTTTTGACTTTAAGGTCCGTACATTTGAGAAATACGATATCAACGGGTATCTCTTTCGTACCGTTGGTAAAGAACAAATAATGCCCGATCGAACATCTACAAATTCGGGTGTGTCGGTTGTTGGCAAAGGAGGTATAGAATATTATGGAAGAGTTGAAGCAATATACGAACTTCTATTCTATTGTGAAAATCCTCCGAACGTCGTTGTCTTCAAATGTCATTGGTTTCTTCCGTCGGAGACTAGACGGACTCATGAACATGTAGGTCTAGTCGAAATTCGACAAGACACACATTTCAATGTCCACGATGTCTATATTACGGCTCAACAGGCCACCCAGGTTTTCTATCTATCATACCCCTGCCAAACGGTTGAAAACCTGAAAGGTTGGAATGTCGTTTATGATGTGCCGCCACATCTTAGACCACCTCCCCCAAATGAAGATGATTATGAGCCTCACATTAACCTGGAGACATATGAAGGAGAATTCTTCCAAGAAACCCGGAGCCTGAAAAACTTTTCCGAAACCGTTCTGTACAACCCGAGAACATGGAACAAGACAATGAGAGTGAACCCGATAGTGATGATGAGGAAGAAGCCCATACCAATGATGTGAAAGAGCCTCCTGAAAAAGAAGAGGTTACTGCTCCGGATTAATTGTCAATGCTTGACCGTTTACAGAAAGGCCTTCCAAATGTTGGTGTTGTTGAACCCGACGATGCCGTCATTTACGACGACACGCGTGATAGTGATGATGATCCATCAATTGATCCCGGAGAAGAGACGGATGATCCCGACTATTGTTAGTTGTATGAATCCCAACTTTAAATATATTTATATATATTCTCATTATAGTAATTACTTTTTTTCTTTTGTAGTAGTATTATTTCTTTTTCTCATTTTTACTAATTTCTTTTACTATGCTTTCTGTCAGGTTCGTGACAGATATGGAGAGCGAGACCTCCGCGGGTGGTTCTTTGTCACGAGGTAGGGGCCGGGTGTGACGCCCCCAAAATCAATCCGTGTACAGTAATCATACACGCAGGGTACACGGCTGAGATTAGGGTGCCACGGTGAGAATATCACAGCACAACACTAAACACAAAAGGATAAACCAATATGTTAAGATAAAGGGGGTCGCGCGGACCCGAATACATAAGTTATACAAGCCATAATATCTGAGTACAGACATAGTTAGTCAAGTTTTGCCTTAAGAAGGCTAGCGCAAATAACATCAGAGATACAGATCGAAAAGGCAAGGCCTCCTGCCTGGGAGCCTCCGAAACTACTCCTGGTCCTGGTCAGCGGGGGTCTCGACGTAGTAGTATCCTCCTCCGGGGTACTCCTGCTCCTGGGCTCCAACGTCGACTGCAGCGGCCGATCAGGAAATAAAGCAGGTGAGTATCTAGTATACCCGCGAGTCTTACGTCCGCTACTAAGCATTATGCATTTGTATCAACGGAAAAGGGAGGCTGTATATATAGTGGAGTGCAAGATAGAAATCAGAATAAGGGTAAGAAGCTAGGCCTATCAAAGATAAGCATCTTCTGACGATGTCTTGCAGCATGAGGAGAGAAACATCCAACCGTTTATATAAAGCAATAAAGTAACAATGAAGCAGAAGTTGCTGCAACATTGTATAATATAAGTTGTAGTGATTAATAATAGCAATGCCTCCGAGTTCCCCTCCTCGACTCCCTGCGAGGAAGAAGACTCGGAACCATACAGTTTAATAGTAATAGTTTCTAGTGGTAAGATCCAGCTTCAGCATAAAGCGTCCTGTTACCGTGGACACGGCTATTCGAATAGATTAAAGTCCCTACAGGGGTGCACTACTGTTCAGCCTACACGCTCGGATATCCAGGGTGGCGTGAACCTTGTTAGGGAACGCCCCACCGAGGCTATCCGACACGACGCAGCCCATCCTAGGCTTAACAGAGAGGCCATCCGCCGGACTATATCCTATGCGCCAAGCGGTCTAGGTCCCTCACCCCTGCACGCTGCTGCACGGTGCGAGTCTGGCCGGTGAAGCAAAAGAAAATCCAAACACACCTGCTGCAGCAAAAAGACAAGACCACTTCCCGGCGATCAGACCGCAGTACTGCTGACGTCTGAAGAGCTTTCGGACAAACTACGACGCGGAGGGCCCACACCGTAATCCCACGTGTAGGTAGTGCGTACAGACCAACGGGCCTCTCAAGTCATCCGCCGAACCATTTAGCATTTTAATTAACCTGCGTGACAACCATTATCGTTGCCTCGACTTAACCGACCCGCGGTCAACGACAGCAGTCAGGACCACCAGTACATCAGTGCCTGCCCTATCGTCCCACCAAGTCACTGTGGTTACCAACAAGGTGAACCGTCTCCTTACCTTGTCTCGCGTGTGCTCTTGGTAGAGCTCGACTTTCGTGCTTTGGTAACTCTCGCGAGATACGAGCAGGGGCCAAGCACGCCAGTAACGTCGGTCGTACCCTCCCTGTCGTTCCCGACAATATACCTCTCGCGGGCACCGTTGGGTCGCCCGACTTCTTACCTTTAAGGACAACCGCTGTTCAGGACCCTATGGCGGCAAGACAAAGTCAGCCTCGAGTGGAGTACAAGGATTACTCCTTGATATCTCACACTTGAGGTGACTAGGCATAACCCAGATAGGGGCCTTTGGCAGTGTCTGATTTGTTCCGTACCTGTGCAGTTGTATATATTGTATCCGTGTTCACTCCCCTGAGTGATCACGGCCCGCTATCTAGTCCTAGCTAACAATGCGCAGGGTTCACTGCTGAATATATGCATAATTATAATAGGCAGCATAGGATAAGAAAGGTACATCAAGGGGCGAAAAAAGCAGGCTATGCAATTGAATAGGGTTGTAATCGTAGCAGTAGCAGTAACAATGCCTAGTGCAAGAAAGTACGGAAAGGTAGGCGATATCTGGGGAAAAGAATGGCTCTGCTTGCCTGGAAGCTCGACGGTAGGGGTAGGGTCGTCGACGAAGTAGTCGTACCCGGCAGCAGTGTAGTCGGCGGTAGCAGCGGGGTCTACCGGAGAATAAAGGGGGGGGGGGGAGAAACAGTAAATACAAAGCAAGCAATGCAAACATATTAATGACATGACAATTGTAAAGTTAACGGTGTTCTAACGCAGTGCAAAGTACGTTGCTCGGAGCGGGAATTCATCCGGGGATGAACTGCCAGCTCCGGGTGATTACCGGACAAGGTGTCCGGAGGGGGGAGGGTTCATGCCGGAGGTGTCGTGGACATCCGACAAAGATAAGGGGGGTGTATCCGTGTTAGTTGAACTATTCCGAACAACTTTCGTGTTCGGAATAAATTCATCCGGGTACTTTTTATCGGTACCGGGAATTATCGACATACAGCCCGGAGGGGGGAATGTCGATGATCGGTGTGTTAGGGGGGTGGGGTAGACATACGGATAGCGTATCCGTATTCGTTATATTTTTTTTTATCAATTTTGATGTATAAAGTTTTTCGATCCGATATACGGATTAAAAGATATTGATTTTATAAGTTTTAAATCATTTAAAAGATTTTCTGGAGTTATTTTTATTAATAAAATAGTAACATTATCCACAACAGTTTGACTGGTCAAACCTGACCAGTGGGTCCTATCTGTCATAGACACAATTCTAGTAAAATTCATTTTATTTATCTGAATATAAAAGGGGACCCACATGTCATCCTCATAGTTTTAATAAAATCATTAAATTTATTTATATGACAGTGGGGTCCCACATGTAAGTCACACATATTATAATTAGTCATTTTAAAAAATTCATAAAAGGGCAGGGCCCACATGTCATAGTCAGTAGGTTAATTAACAGATTTTTATCAGTAGTTAAAAGGCTGTGGCCCACATGTCAGTGGGGTGGGGGGTTTTCTTTTTAGTTCATTACTAACAGGGGGTTAGACTAAGTGGGGGGTTAGACACTAACAGGGGATTAAAGGGGGGGGCCTAATCCAGCCGGGCCCACTGGACAGTGGCACGAGGCCACAGCCATGGCACGCCGGCGGTGGCCGTGGCACGGCGGCGAGGCTGCCGGCCAGCCCCGGCGAACACAAGTCCAGCAGGAGGTGGGGAATCGACCCGGGGGTTCGCTGCGGGTTGGTTGGGGCCGGGTATGCTGCAGGGGGGGTCGGGCTCGTCGGCAATGAAGAGCACGGCGACGGCGGGGCACTGGCTATGCGGACCCGGCGCTCTAACGCGCGAAGCACGGCCCGGCGAGAGGGGAAACAAAGCGACGCTCACCAGGAAGCGAAGGGGAGTGGTCTCGTGGCCGGAGGTGGTCGGGCGGGAGCTCCACGGCGTCAATGGCGCTGGCGGCTGGAGGAGGGAGAAGTTCGCGATTCGCGTCGTGTGGAGGCTCCAGGCTCGAATTAACGGGGGGTTCGAAGCGGCGGAGTACGCCGGAGCTCCTGGACGCGGAGGCGGGCTCTAGGGTGGTCAGTGGTCGCGAGCACCACGGCGGTGTGGCCACGGCTGCGCCCGGGTTCGCGCGGGAGGGGAGGGAAGAGAACGCGGGGAAAAATGGAGTGGCGGCTAGGGTTTCCAGGGGTCGGGGGGGCACGGGGGACCTTATCCTCCCCAGGACGGCGTCGATGACCGACACGGCGGCCATGGCGTGGCTCAGCCGGGGGATGCTCTCCACGACCCCCCCCCCCCCCCATGAACAGGAGGAAGGAGGAGGGCACCGGGTGGGCTGGGCCTGGGGGAGTGGGCTGTCTTGGCCCATAGGGAGACAGGGGGTGGGCTCCATTTCTTTTATTGTTTCTTTTCTTTTCTTTGTTGTATTTGTTTTCTGTTTTAATTTCTTTTAACTATTCTACAATTTATTACATTATGGTATAGGCACCATAATTAGTGTTATACTAGATACTAGTGCCACAAAAGTTTTGGAGACACAAGAAATTCATTTGATATTTCTTTTAAATTAATAAATGCCCAAAGTAAGGGTTTTAACCTACTGTTTGAATTGTTTGGAATTTTCTATAACTCAATAAATACCCAAACCCATATGGATTTGGTCCAGTGATTATTTGGGATTTTATAAAAATGGTTCCAAGATTTTTGGAAAAGATTTATTGTCACCCTATTTTTAATACTCATCAAAAAGCATTTTAGGGTTTGTTTGAATTTCAATTCAAATGGCTTGTACTTGTTTTGATTCCAGATGATCAAGGTCCATCATCACCATGCATTCAAGAACATCAAAGTGGAATTTGAAATTTGAACTGTTCCAAGTTGATCAACAAAAGTTTTGAACAGTACAGATGAACAGTAACAGTGATTACTGTTCACTGACAGTGAGGGTGTTACACCGGGGTACTACGCTCGCACCAGGGACTCCACGGAGGTCTTTTCTCGAGAGTATGTCCTCGCCTCCTACTTCTGAGATGCCCAAGGGGAGAGGAGGTCGGACGAAGAGGGGCGGGAGAGGAGGCAGAGCAGGTGGTGGCCGCACGAGAGGGAGGCGGACAGTTGCGCCTTCCTCGCCACCACCTCCGGCTTATGCACCAGAGCACAGGGTGGATCCCTCCTCGGAGAGTCCCGTGGTGGAGGAGGAGGCTACATCCGGGCGCACGTCCTGGGGTCCGTGGACGGAGGTGGAGACGCCCGAGGGGGAGGTTGGTGAAGAGAGGCAGGTTTGTGAAGAGGAGGCGGTTCCCACTGACGATGAGGCTGAGGGGGCTGAGGATAACACCGTGTACCAACGTGGGGGTACACGTCTCCGGCTGAGCCGGTGACTCCCGCCCATAGGTCGTTGATTACGCCTGATGGAGAGACGTAAGTGCACTTAATTACTTTGTTTCAGTACGCCGAGGTTTATGCAAATATCTGATGGCTTTTTTTACTTTTTTGTATTGCAGGGGTTGGGCATACGCCTCGGGTGTCCGCAATCCCAACGGCATCCTTGGTGTGCTCATCAGGCAGAATTTCCCGGGGTTGGTTCAGTTTCCCGATGATGATTCGCCTCCGCAGCCTGGACTCTTTTGGGAGCACTATATAGCTGCCGAGGCCCCGTCAAATACGACAGTCAACGGGGTCGAATGCCACGCCAGAGCGGACATGGTGTTGAACGGATTTTGGGTAATTTCTCTTTCATACAATGAGAACTTGAGAATAGCTAGGTAGTTGGTGCACTCATCAGTGTTGTCTCGTGCTATTAATTGCAGGTCTATTACAAGGTCGAAGAGTCCATGGAGGAGGAAGCGGGAAAGGTGCTCATCCAAGAGTGCAGGCGCCTCTTGGAGAACACTGTAACGCCCCGGTCACACCCACCGGTTCCCGCCGTACGCCTGGCGGGATCTAGACTGTCCCCACAGACCAACACTAGTCTTTCCTGCGCACTTTGTCCTCACTCGTGCGCACCCGGGAACAACTTCCCGGTCGGTCACCCATCCTCAAATCGCTCCAAGCCAAGCACGCTTAACTTTGGAGTTCTTTTGATCTGGGCTCCCGAAAAAGAAGGTGCACCTTGTTGATATGAGTAGTCTATCATTCCTATTAAGCCAGGATGTCACATACACCCCCACTCAAAGGAACCGATGTCCTGATCGGCCCACAGGAACGTTCCCTCTTGGCACACGTCTGTGCGTCCAGTGCCGACACATGTTCGTGCACTGACCCACACACGCCCGCATAACCGCAAGGGTCGGCTCTGATACCCTTTGTAACGCCCCGGTCACACCCACTAGTTCCCGGCGTACGCCTGGCGGGATCTAGACTGTCCCCACAGACCAACACTAGTCTTTCCTGCGCACTTCGTCCTCACTCGTGCCCACCCGGGAACAACTTCCCGGTCGGTCACCCATCCTTAAATCGCTCCAAGCCAAGCACGCTTAACTTTGGAGTTCTTTGGATCTGGGCTCCCGGAAAAGAAGGTGCACCTTGTTGATATGAGTAGTCTATCATTCCTATTAAGCCAGGATGTCACAAACACAAGGCACGAGATGCGAGTGCAGGCGGTCCGTGACTACTACGCCAAGCGTGGCCTTAAGCGTAGCAAGTTAGAATGCCGAAAGAAGTATGTTTCGAGGGACCAGTACATGATGGTAACCCCTTCTTGCGTCTTTTAGTTTCGTTGATTTCATTCCTAGCTAGCTAGGCCTATATAATAGCTAATCTTCCTGTTTACTAACTTAGGCGCCACCGAGATGGTGTGCGGATAAGATGGATTGTTGGGAGGTCATTGTGGACCAGTGGTGCTCAGAAGCCTGGTTGGCCGCCCACAACAATGCCAAGGACCGGCGCGCCCAGATGGTTGGTGTGCCACACCATCAAGGCAGCCGCAACTTAGCTGGTTACGGGAAAAAATGGGTATGTGTGTTTTGCTAATATTGTCTTTTACGCACCCACAACTTAGTCGTTTACTAATATTGTGCTTTTCTTTGTATTTTAAGCGGAGCATAATAAAACATAGCCGTTTGGTGTGTTCGACAATTATGGCATGGCCCATACAGCGTCGTACAAGAAGGCCAAGGCACTCTCAGAGTCGGATATTGCCACATTGTCGACTTTCACAAACGTTGCCGCCTACAGTAAAATGAAGGCTTGATGACAGCTTCTCGCCCTTCATTGGTAGGCCCCAAGTGGAAGGCGTGATACGGTACAGCAGCGAGATTTCCCTCAGTAAAGATACCAAGGTTTGTCTCAAGTAGGACTACAGAGATGATAAGTAGGTGTTAGCGGCGCACCTGACGCGTACGTGCACACAGACACAAATAACTTTGCTCCCAACGAAGTTCAGAGAGGTTGTCAATCTCTCCGGTCTTGTTGTTCACAAATTATAAAACGCAAGGGGATAATGATAGCAACTTGAAAGTAAATGCAGAAAAGTAAATAAAGCTTGGAAAAAATAATGAGGATATGGACCGGGATACGTGATGTTCGTTAGTGATGTCTCTCTCCCAAAAGACGATAAAAATGCTATGCGAGGTAAAAAAAATACAGAAAGGCAATTGACATGATTATGAACGCACCGCAATGCTAATTATGCTACAAAATAAAGGAAGAGGTTCAAAAGCACGGGCAGTACGCCAAAGTAAGTAGTCCGAAATCCATCTGCATCTACTACTAATCATCCACCTTGAGATATCTATCTAGAACATCTCGCTGGTATTAAGTTGCGAGCCCCACCCAAAGTGTAAACCAAAAGCAACAGACAACTGCATTAAAAATAACTTTGCGTAAAGTAAACAATCCTTGTAACCGCGGTTACAAGCACCGTTGTTTTCCCCCTTGTGGCAACAGCACATCCCCTAGACTCATGTTTCTGTCACTCAAGCATGTCATCGGGGAGGCATGAACCCACAATCTAGCACAACGCTCCCTCTTGGAGTCACTGCCTACTACTTGGCCAAAGCAATAAACAACAACGGGGAGCATGCAAGAATTACTTCGGAACAAAAATATAAGAGATAAAAACCAAATATATTACTCTATCACAATCTGAACATAATCTCATGATCCATCAGATCCGATCAAACTCAACATAGCAATAGCAGAAATATTACAAAGGTGCCTCTATCATGTAGGGCAGCTCACGAGGTCTAAACAATGAAGATCAAAGAGGGGAGGAGAACATCACATAGCTACTGATCACGGACCCATGGTCCAAGGAAAACTACTCACGGGACATCCGGGGAGCATCCATGGTGGAGAGGAGACTCCCGGAGGTCAATCCTCCCTCCGGAAGGGTGCCGGGAAGAGGTCTTCTGGTGCGCCCGATCTTGGAAGCGCGGAGGCGGCGGAACAGAGGCGAGTTCGTGGAATAGAGTTCTGCCTCTGGAGTTTTCCCGTGACGGGGGATAAATAGGCGAAGGGGGGCAGCCAGAGGTGGACCAGGGGCCCCAGGCGCCCCCCTGGCGCGGCCAGGGGTGGGGCCGCGCCGGGTGGCCGCCTGGGCCCCCCTGGCCCCCCTCTGGCCCCTCCCGGGCTCTTCTCGAAGCTTCCGTCACGCTGATATTTTATCTGAATTTTCTCAAATTTTTCTGGCACTTTTTATATGGGGGAAAACTGAAATAGAAAAACAGCAGAAAACAGGAACTAGCACTGGGGTGCACTGAGTTAATAGGTTAGTCCAAATATGATAAAAAAATGTATGGAAGTGTATCTAGATCATAGCAATATCACACAAAACATGCATGGAGCAAGCAGAAATTATCGATACGTTTTGGACGTATCAACATCCCCAAGCTTAATTCCTGCTCGTCCTCGAGTAGGTAAATGATAACAATCATAATTTCTGTGGTGACATGCTAGCAACCATATAAGAACTTTGAAAAGTAAATCAATCAAGGTCAGAGATTCAATTCAAGTCATAACAGGAAAGATTCTATATTAGCATTGAAACAAGTAACGAAAGAACAAAAGGTGCAAGAGCTCTTGCTATCCGTGACTCGAATGTCTCCAAATTGTGTTTGCGTGCAAGAAAGGAGATAGGGAATACGAGAGAAAAAAGTGTTTTTGTTGAGAACTCAATCTACTAAAGTTTCACACTTGGTCCTCTTTGGAATCTTATCTTGACTCGTCCCCAGACCACTAGCCAGGTACAAGTCAATTTGATCCACTCCTTTTCAATATTTTGAGCACTCATGCAATGGATGAGCGTAAGCACAAAAGTTGACACTTTAGGATGGAAAAGAGAGAAATATGGTGGAGGAGGAAGACAAAAAGGATGAGAAAGGCTCACATCAATGAGGACAATCATAGGCAAGAGATGCCAAATGATAGATATGATGTGAGGAGTAGGGATTGCCATTCAACGGATGCACATATGAGCTAAGAAGCTCTCCAAACTATATGCATAAAGATCATATCTATGGAGTACAAGGATATAAAGGGCGTACTAGTGTGGATCTCTCAAAAGGATAGTAGTGTTGCCCCTTTCTCTCTTTGTATTTCTTTTTCTCTTTTTTCAAATTTTTTGTATTTTTTTGTGGCCTCAATGGCTCTTTCTATTTAACTCCCATTTGTCCTCTTTGGGATCTTTTTATGTGTCCACTTTTGGATCTTTTCCTCACTTAAGGGCAACACTCTATTTTACAAGAGGGTAAAGGAGATCTTTCACACTTTACAAGGTACTCAAAACATAAAGAAGATGTAGCAACATGATGTATGCAATGTATGTCGCTGCCAGTGTAGCAGGAACATGTATGACATGAAGATCAAGTCATGAAGAGGTGGAAGTTGCATGGCAATGTAACTCGGAAAGGCTATGGAAATGCCTTGATAGGTAGGTATGGTGGCTGTTTTGAGGAAGGATAAAGGGAGGCTTATGATGACAGAGCGTATCATGCCAAGGGTTTGGATGTACCGGCGAAGGTGGACACCAACTCTCGGAGTGAGAAGAAGGCAATGCACGGCACGGGAAAGGCTAGCAAAATATGGGAAGGTGGAAGTGTCAACTCTCAATACTTACATTATTCCGAAGAACTCATGCACTTGTTATCGGTAACTCTCAATCTAATGAGGAGGTTCACAAAGAGACAAGTACCCCGAGGAGGAGTGTATGGGGGTTTGGTTATCCTTGCGCATCCTCGACTCAGGGTACGTGAGTGTACTCTAATATTTGACCCCTCAGAAGAGTAGTGATCTATCTAGTAGCTAGAGTTCTCAACTAGTTTTGTAGGTTTTGAAAATAAACACGAATTGCCCAAAATACGACACCTATCACTAATAGGAAAGAGCTCTTGACACCAAAAGTCCAAACATTACTCACAACTATGCCTCAAAACTATTGCAAGCTACTACTAAAATTAAATAGCAACCTCAATTACCTACTTTCAAGAAAAAACACAACTCAGTGCAACAACCAACTCTCTTAACAAGATAAACATGAAAACTAAAAAGAGTTGCAGAAACAAACTAAACAAAATCCAAGGCTCTTGTTAAGGGCAAACTAAGACTAAAACTAAACTTGGCAGTAGCTATGAAAAGATAAAGAACACACAACAGCAAAAAGATAAGCAGGAAAAATCCTATGATGTGCTCTAGATTTTGAAAGTGGAGCGTGTTTCTCTCCCACACAAAGTAAGAAAGGGTCTAACTTATTATGAACAGAAAGCAAAGCTAAAGAAAACTAAAAACAAAACCTAAGAGCGAGACGCTCCAAGCATAGCACATAACACATGAAGTGATAAAAATATAGTGAGACGAAGGACGAACTGATGATTGTTGATGGAGAAGGGGATGCACGGGGGCATCCCCAAGAATAGACGCTTGAGTCTCCTTGAATATTTATTGGGGATGCATGGGGGCATCCCCAAGCTTGAGCGCTTGACACTCCTGGATCTTCTTTCATCATCTTCCAACGCACACTTGAAAACTCCCTTCATACATAACTCATCATAAGATGATTAGAGAGGTTAGTACCCTTAATAAATAAATTTTCTCCACTGGATATAAAGATAATATTGAAGAGATACTGTTTCTCAAGAGTGCTAAAAAGTTTTTGCAAAGAAAAATCAAGCTTAAGGTTTGCAAAAGTAAGGAGAGACAAAACGTGGCAGAATCTGTGAAAAACAGAACAGCAGATAGTAAAGATTTTTTTAGGGGCACTTCTGCAACTCAAATCAAAAAACTCAGAAGATACGGAAGTTTCGTAATTGTATAGATCATACTGTGTAAGAATTTCAGCTCAAAAAGATGAAATGGGATTTTTCTGGAATTTTTCTGGTCACGAGGACAGAATCTGTTTTCTGGACAGCATGTCGCCACTTTTACTTCACTTGCCGTAAGAGGCTATAACTTGGCACAAAGCTGAAAAATAAAGATACAATGATGTTGCTACAGAAGTAACAACCATCAAGACACAACAAAATAAAAAAGAAAAACCTAAATTCGTTGCGGGCTGCCTCCCGAAAGCGCTTCTTTAAAGCCATTAGCTAGGCATAAAGATTATAGAAGATGCTCTCACAAGAATAAGAATTTTTAAGCAAAAGAGAGCATCAAGAAGCAAATATGAAACGCATTTAAGCCTAACCCACTTCCTATGCATAGGCATCTTTTAAGAAAATAAATCAAAGAAGAACAAAGTGACATGCATAGGAAGGTAGAACACGAACAACTTCAAAACTTTCAACATGAAGAGAGGTGTTTTTGTAACATGGAAGTTTCTACAACCAAACTTTCCTCTCTCAAAGTAATTTTCAATAGCATCATGAACAACATCAAGAATATAACTATCACATAAATCTTTTTGTTCATGACCTAAAAGCACACGTGTATTGTTTTCAACACGGTTTTTAGGATGGTAAGATTGATGCAGCCCATCACATTGAGCCTTTATAAGAGCAAAATTCTCCGGAATATGATTTGGAGATTTCAAAAGGGTAATAGGACAATCAAGTGTGGGTGCAATAGCAAAAATTTCATGCTTAACATGAGGAACTATAGAAAGTTCATTTCCCTAAGCATCATCCATACTGGCATCACGGCCATAAGCATAGAAGGCATCAACTTCATCAAAAAGAGATATTTCAATAGAATCCACAGGATCATAACACTCATATAAGGTAAGATTCAAAGAGTTACTCTGATTAGGAGGTAGACATGGATGGATCCATTCTTCCTCATTTTGTTCGTCACTCTCCTCCTCTTTTTCATCCAAGGAGCTTTCAGGTTCAACAATTTCTTCTTCCATAGAGTCCTGCAAAACATTAATCTCTTCCTTTGGGGGAGAGATTCGCTCAAGATGATCAGTAATATAATAATTTGCATCGTAATTTTCCAAACAATAGTTAAGTATAGCAAGACTCTCAGATTTGTAAGGGGCATCGTCAATATTTTAAGAAGAGAAGTAATTTCATAGGCACCCTTATAAGCAAAAAATTATTCTATTTGTTCTGCATCATAAAAATCATAATTTCCCGTAGCATAAGAAGCTAAGGTTTCATCATCATTGTACTCACATTGGAAAGCAAGGTGTTTGTGCTTCATAAAGCAACAAGATTCATCCCTGCAGAAAGATATATTATATATTGAGCACAAGTTTTTAGCATACTCATACGATTGATGTATGAGTCTCCATAAGTGTATCCCCTTTTGAGACAAGCGGTATTCCTTGTAATATTCTTGTTGATCCTCGGTGAATCCTCCATGCCAATAAGATCTAGTTTCAAAGAAGTTAGACATTGATTGGCAAGTAAGGAACTAGACATACTATATATATATTTTTGGATTTTTGATATAAGACACAAAGATAAAAACTGAAAGGTAAACTAACAAGACAAAAAAAAACAAAGTTAAAGGGTAGTGTGCAACTCCCCTATCTTAGCACTCGGAGTCCCAGGCAACGGCGCCAGAAATTACCCTTGATGACAGCTTCTCGCCCTTCGTTGGTAGGCCCCAAGTGGAAGGCGTGATGCGGTACAGCAGCGAGTTTTCCCTCAGTAAAGATACCAAGGGTTGTCTCCAGTAGGACTCCAGAGATGATAAGTAGGTGTTAGCGGCGCACCTGACGCGGACCTGCACACAGAAACAAATAACTTTGCTCCCAACGAAGTTCAGAGAGGTTGTCAATCTCTCCGGTCTTGTTGTTCACAAATGATAAAACGCCAGGGGATAATGATAGCAACTTGAAATTAATGCAGAAAAGTAAATAAAGCTTGGAAACAATAATGAGGATATGGACCGGGATACGTGATGTTCGCTAGTGATGTCTCTCTCCCAAAAGACGATAAAAATGCTATGCGAGGTAAACAAATTACAGAAAGGCAATTGACAGGATTATGAACGCACCGCAATGCTTATTATGCTACAAAAGAAAGGAAGACGTTCAAAAGCACGGGCAGTATGCCAAAGTAAGTAGACCGAAATTCATCTGCATCTACTACTAATCATCCACCTTGAGATATCTATCCAGAACATCTCGCTGATATTAAGTTGCGAGCCCCACCCAAAGTGTAAACCCAAAGCAACATACAACTGCATTAAAAAGAACTTTGCGTAAAGTAAACAATCCTTATAACCGCGGTTACAAGCACCGTTGTTTTCCCCCTGGTGGAAACAACACATCCACTAGACTCATGTTTCTGTCACTCAAGCATGTCATCGGGGAGGCATGAACCCACAATCTAGCACAACGCTCCCTCTTGGAGTCACTACCTACTACTTGGCCAAAGCAATAAATAGCAACGGAGAGCATGCAAGAATTACTTAGGAACAAAAATATAAGAGATAAAAACCAAATATATTACTCTATCACAATCTGAACATAATCTCATTATCCATCAGATCCGATCAAACTCAACATAGCAATAGCAGAAATATTACAAAGGTGCCTCGATCATGTAGGGCAGCTCACGAGGTCTAAACAATGAAGATCATAGAGGGGAGGAGAACATCACATAGCTACTGATCACGGACCCATGGTCCAAGTAAAACTACTCACGGGACATTCGGGGAGCATCCATGGTGGAGAGGAGACTCCCGGAGGTCAATCCTCCCTCCGGCAGGGTGCCGGGAAGAGGTCTTCTGGTGCTCCCAATCTTGGAAGCGCGGCGGCGGCGGTACAGAGGCGAGTTCGCGGAATAGGGTTCTGCCTCTGGAGTTTTCCCGTGACGGGAGATAAATAGGCGAAGGGGGGAAGCCAGAGGTGGACCAGGGGCCCCAGGCGCCCCCCTGGCGCGACCAGGGGAGGGGCCGCGCCAGGTGGCCGCCTGGGCCCCCCCTGGCCCCCCCCGGGCTCTTCTCGAAGCTTCCATCACGATAATTTTTTATCTCAATTTTCCCGAATTTTTCTGGCACTTTTTATATGGGGGAAAACTGAAATAGAAAAACAGTAGAAAATAGGAACTGGCACTGTGGTGCACTGAGTTAATAGGTTAGTCCAAATATGATCAAAAATGTATGAAAGTGTATCTAGATCATAGCAATATCACACAAAACATGCATGGAGCAAGCAGAAATTATCGATACGTTTGGGACGTCTCAAGGCTTATACCGAGGTGGCGAAGGAGAAGCACGTGCATGATTATACCCCGGCTGGGAAGCCTATAGACCCGGAGCTGGTGATGATCTCTGGTGGCGGAAGGCGCCATGGCGCCATGGCCATTGGAGATAAGTTGATTCGGTGCAATAGGACTCTTCCTGAGATCAAGGCGCGCCAAACGAGCTCTTCTCCTGCTATAAGGACTCGTGCGCGGCCAGTCGATCTCGCTATCGAGGTTAGCCATAAGGACTCTTGCATTCTTGTGTTCTCTCATCGAATATTACAGTGCTAACTACAGGAGTGGGGTTGCAGGAAGCTCTTGAGAGAGAGCAACAAAATACCCAGCGGCTACTCGAGGAGAAGGAGCGGTTGGCGGAGGAGAAGGTAGCAGAGAGAGAGTGGTTGGCGGAGGAGAGGACGGCGAAGGCTCTTCAGGAGGCCGCGGCACGCCACGATGCGTCGAACCGAGCCTTGTACGAGCTCATCGTGGTAAGTCACTTGTTCATATGCACCCAAAGAACGCATGTTATAATGTTTGTTTATGTTAGGAACTAATATGATTGACTCATGGAAAACAAATGTGTAGACTATGTGCGAGAAGACTGGCCAGGCCGCTCCACCGATGCCGATCATCTCTCCTGTGGGGACGGTGAGTATCTTTCAATGATCATCTATACCTTATTGAGTGGTGTCATGCTAACCGCTAGTTGATCTTTTCGTGTAGCATAACTCTCGGGCTACATCCCATGACCCTTCTCCCCCGTCAACCTCGGGCAACCCGACTGATGCTTCTCAGCCACCTCAGCCTTGAGGGCTACACTTCGGTAAGTTGTCTTCCATACTTACCTTCAGATTTCCTATATTTATCCGAAAATGTCATACGTTGCTTATTTTGCACCAAAATGGCATAACTAGCTTGTTACTTCAAAAACTGACATAGTCAACTTAGTTAGACATAGTTATCTCAAAACATATCATAGTTAGCTTAGTTATCTCAAAAAATGACATAGTTAGCTCAAAAAATGGTATAATTAGCTAAGTCGGCTCAAAAATGGCATTATTAGCTAAGTTAGCTAAAAATAATATAATTAGCTAAGTTAGCTCAAAAATGGAGGCTATTTCTTCATCTTCTTCACCATGCATCATCTTCTCTTATGCTTCCTCTCCTTTCTTCTCTTCTTTCTTCTTCTTCTTCTTCCTCTCTTTCTTTACTTCTTCTTCTTCTCCTAACTTTCTTTTCTTTCATTTTGCAGAGTAGCTTCACGGGAGTCATCATTCAGGGAGTGGTGCTTCTTCACTTGTAGAATATTTTTTTATTTTGAGACTTGTGTTTGATGGAGTGATGTATGTGTTTGACACTTGTGTGCACTATGTATATAGATCACTTGATGTTCATTATGTATTTGGAGACTATATAGATCAATTGATGTTTATTATGTGTTTGGATCACTTGATGAGATGTGATTTGTGCTTCTTGTACTGCTGGTATATATGTATATATATTTTGTTTTGTCAAATGCAGGGAATTATAAGAAAACAAAAAAAATAGTGGTTATGCAGCCTCTTTGCCGTCTGCTTGCAGTCGGCAAACCCCTTTGCCGTATGTTGGTGGTCGGCAAAGGTGACACGTGGCACCCAGCTGTGCAATCTGGGAACAGACTGGGTGCCATTTGGTCTGTATGCCGTCTGCATATGCATGGCAGACGGCAAAGAACATTACTATGCCGTCTGCCGGGCAGACGGCAAAGATCTCATGAGAGGTGGCATCTTGATGGTGTCATCAAATCTTTGCCGTCTGTCGGTAGACGGCACACCCCTCTGTTAACGGCTGATGGAGAGGCTTGTAACGTTTTCGCCGTCAGGCTGTCGTTGCCGTCTACTTGCCAGTATGCTGTCGGCAAAGGGATTTGCCGTCTGTCGATTATGTGTAGACGAAAAGAACCTCTTTGCCGACGAAACTGTTGACAGGAGCTGTGCCATCCGGGAGTAGACGACAAAGCTCTTTGCCGACAGCTAAAGGTGTGTTTGCCGTCTGCCTTGGCACACGACAAACAAGAGAATTCCAGTAGTGAGTGTGTTGATCGATTGATCCTTTTAAGTAGTCAGTGTATTATTCATGCATGCCATAGATTATATTGTTTAAACTCAGCCTTGCTTATTTCTATAGCCTCGTGCGTGTCATGTTGTCGCCACCATTAGCCCATTTTATCCTACCTGATGACCGCCTTTTTTTCTAAAGGGCAGTCTTGTGGGATCGTTAGTTCGGCGTTGTGAGTCTTATGTATGTTCTTGTGAAACACAGTAGATATAATAACTAGGACGGCCACTACCAAAAATTTATTTTGTTCACTTTCAGTTTAACCAAATGATTGAGTACATTGAGCTTCTTTCATACTGTTCCAGTTTAAGCTTACAAGTGATGATCCTTTTAATAAGCTGTGGCCAATACAGATAACACATTCAGTGTTGCATATGCTTGTGGCTGTTTTTCATATCTTTCAGTCATTACTGTGTCTTCGGTAAATGATTTGGCATGGATGCTTTGGTTTTACCTAGTATAGTATGTTTGACTGCATTAAATCACTTAATAACTAGTATTACCTTTACTAACTACATATTTTGCAGGACGACCAGCATGGTTCGCTCCCTCCAAACCTTCCACATTAGCACCGCCGACCATATGTTGGTGTCGCCGCCCACTAGCCGCCAGCGCCCGCGCCAGCTTTGTCGGCCTCTTCCACAGGCTCTCGTCTCTCTGCATCGACGGTGTCCTCCCATGCATCCTGCTTTTCGACGGCCAGCTCTGACATTTATCCCACTGCTTCAGAGCTGTATCGAAATAGGCGGTAGATAGAAGAGGAGGATGCAGCAGAGGAGGCGGAGTTCAATGCCTTTCGGGAACGCAAGTACCCGGTGGGCATACCAGAACCGGCGCACCAAGCGGTTGTATGGGAAGCAGCTCAGGCCGAAAAAGAGAACAAGCTCATCGTTATTTCATCTTCCGACGACGAGGAGTGAAGCGTCTTTAGTGTAATTTATAACACTATGCTTGTTAAGAATTCGTGTACTCTCTCATGCTATACTTGTTGATTTGCTTTCTTTTTAATAAATGGTGTTGGTTAAGAATTCTGATGTGGGTGTTACATATGATGATGCTGTCATGTTATAACTCTCATGTTGATGATGTTGTTTAGTTATATGTTTGATGTATTTTATAACCCCTCTGCAAATAAAGAGAAGAAAAAAATACAAATATTCATAGTACTAGAGAACCTCTGCCCTTAGTAATGGCGCACTCCTGGTGCGCCATTAGTGCCAGGGATAGTAATGGTGCACTCCGGGTGCGCCATTAGTGGCAGGGATAGTAATGGCGCACCAAATGTGCGCCATTACTATCACTTACTAATGGCGTGCTAGCAATGGCGCACCTTATGTGCGCCATTAATGCCCAAATATAGTGTGCCATTAAAGGCCTTTTTTCCAGTAGTGTCGTCTTCTTCCGAAGAAAGTATTGAATATGAGGATCATTCAGCATTGAAGCTAACGACGTCTCCTGCGTTTCCACATCACGTGTCTCCTGATCCGGATCCGCCCCTTCATGTTCGGCTATATCTTCATTGTTTCCTCCTTTCGGCGGCTCATCATCATCGAGAGGGTTTTCCTCTTCTCCATTAGGCACTCCTTCATCGCTGTCGAAAGCATCCTCCTCCTCCTCTTCACTGTGTAGTTTCCATCATGTGTAACCATCCATGAAACCATAACAGGGCAAGTGCGCCAACACGATGCCAGTAAAAGGGTCCATGAGATGTCCATTTATGCACATATTACATGGACATGAAACCTGCGACTCACCGATCCATATCATATTTGACACTTCGAACGTGATAAATCCCTTGACACTATGATCCACAAGGAATCATGTGATGTATCAAGGTCTACAAATGGGATTCGAAGAATTATATATTAATTACCAACAATGAGAGGCTTAAAATTTATGCATGACCTATCCTAAAAATGGGACAAATTTGACCTATCCTAAAAAACAACATTTCAACAAAACATTGGCACTCCATGCAACACTAGATCTAATCAAACACTAGAGCTAGTGCAAACAATCAAGGAGATGGACCAAGTTGCTTCTTTTCCTATGTGGGAAAGTGTAGCGCAAGCTAGCTAGGTCGGCCGAGGGATGAGCTCGAACGTGCTAGTTGTAATCCATGCATCAAGCGAATGGATGAAATCCGTACATATCATGGTGGGCACCATTAATGGAGGAAATTTAATGCTACTGTAAGTGGATGGAGAGAGAAGGAAGAATCACACATGTAACTAGTGTTGCGACATTATAAATGGCGTGGCAGCCAGATTAAAAAGGCTCCAGCACTATGTGGGCCCCAAACAGGGTACACAACGTGGGTCCACAAATTTTTCTGGTGGCGTTTATGAAGTTAAAACGTCGTAGATATCTAATATAGTGTTGGCACTCGATCATTTCGCTACGCCAGCTATATCTTTTCCCGCATCAGAAAGATAGGTCCCACTTAGAAGTTGCGTCCAAAACAAATCCCATGCCAGCAATAATGACATAGAACTGGCGAATGAAAATATAAGTCTCCAACACTATTTGAAAAAAATAGCATTGGCATGGATTAAATTTGGCGCGCCAGCAATTAAAGTTGCAAATACGCTTTTCCTACTATTGCTGCAGAGGAATTACCTAGAGCGTTTGGAAGAGCACGGCGACGAGATACAGATAAGTAAGAAGAGTGTGAAAGGTGTTTGAGGAAGTTACAACGTCACTGTGGCCCCGTTTTATCACCGAAGGGAGGTTGCCGAGACACCGCGGAAGGAAAGGGTCGCTAATCTGACTAGTCTCGTCACTCGCCATTTCCCAGGCTTGGCTATAAGGTGGGGACCCGACGCTATGACTCCTTCGCGTCTCAAGCGTGTCACGAGCCCAGGGGCTACTGTCGGTCCAGTGGGAACGGGGGTACTCAGGGCCGTCAGCCAAGGCCTGGTCCTTCACACGGGCCTCAAAACCCTATGCCCACCGACATGTACTCCATTTATGAGCTCCCTCTTTCATGAGGCTTTGATCTCCCAAAGGCCACAGCACCATGGGGGATTCAAGAAGGCATCGGCCTCCCAAAGGCCGATGATCCGTCGGGAGGGTTGCGTCAAGCCCCAAGATGACGAGGACTTCAGGAGCCCCATGACAAGGGTCAAGATCTCTGCTTACCAGGTTCCTCCTGAACCACTCCCTGTCTCGGGAACCACGCTACTTCAAGGCAAAGCCAATCCCAAAAACAATAACCACCTCGCATGTTCAGCATAAGGACAGAGTCTATCGCACAACAACTGGCCTCATGTGGCATCCCTTCCCTCCGAGATGTGGAGGAAGAGGACCAAGGCCCCATACATAAGTACCAACTAGGGCACCGTAGTGAGGATTCAGACATTCCAGATCTCAAACTTGTAGCTCTCCATGTTCATCCCCATTGGAGTAATTGTCGAGGTGATTGATCAAAACCATGACCCGACATACAGAAGACCCAGGACGATTGTTCCCGTGGAAGGCCCAGAAGGAGAACCCGGTTTCTGGACCGGATCGCACCTAACATGAAGCACGAAGACCATAGAAGGAATATTACTTACCTTGATGGACAAGGAAATTGCATGTAACTAGATTAGGACTCCGTCTCATGGAGAAGTCGGATTCTTGTAACCCTAGGGACCCGGCATCTATATAAGCCGGCAACCTAGGGAACTAAAAGGAAAACCCAACTTAGATCATCTCGAGGCAGAGGTAGCGATTCCGCATCTTTCTATTCCAGAAGTTGACACCCAATAATAGAAAAGCAGGTCTTTACCTTTCCAGGGGCCGAGACCTGGGTAAATCACGTGTCTTGTGATCTTGCTGACTTCCTTCTCGTATTCACCTCGCAGCGAATGAGGAAATCTATCGTGACTTTCCCACGACAGTTGGCGTCCACCGTGGGGCCTGCGCCTGCAGGCATCGTAACCATGGAGGGTCTCAGCAAGGCACGGACGATTTCGTCGCCGCACGGATCACCAGAAGCCGGCGCGGAAAGTCATGCACCAACAACACCACCCGGGCTTCGGGGATCAATTTCCCCATAGAGGTGACAAGTCAGCATGTTTTCGTCGGGGTCATCCACAAATCTTCAGACCCGGCGGAATTCTCTGATGCCGACTCATGCTCTGAAGAAACAAAGCTTTCCGACACCAAATCCATCTCCCCGGTCGAAGGTAATCGACTTGGGCCTGCACCAAAAGAATATGATCCAAAGCATCCCTACATGGGGATACCTGATACGTCCAAAATGCATCACTATTTTATATAGTAATTCTTTCCTTATTATTGATATATTTCATGTTATGATGCTATTCTTATGTTGTTTTGGCTTGTTTTACACGGTTTGCAACTTTCCGATGCTGAAGCAGCAGACGCAGGATTCAGCGGTAAAAAGTGGACGCTGAGTTTCTGAAACAGAAGACCTCCAAATTACCTGAAAATCGACGGAGGCCATTTTCTAGAAGGATGACGAGGACAAGCAAAAGAGGAGCCAGAGGGGGGCATAGGGTGCCCAGGCGGCTACCTGGCGTGGCCACCACCTTGGCCGCGCTGGGAGGGCTCCTGGACCTCTGGGGCCACTCACGGCTCCCCTCTGGCCTATATATCACTCATCACCCAAAAACCCTAAAAGAGGAGGAGTTTCGCGAGTTCCGCCGCCGCTCCGTGGCAGAAACCTACAGAGAAGAAAAGACATCTCCGGCGGGAAGATTCCTCCGGGGAGACCACCTCCCGGAAGGGGAGATCATCGCCATCGTCATCACCATCATCACGGGCATCATCAACATCATCCCCAACATCGGAACCATCTCCATCTTCATGCCATCTCATCTCACAAGTTTAACTCGTGTTGTAATCCGTACTATCTATCCTCTCTACTTTACCAGTGTTGATTCCTACTGTGTGATGAATGCTATTGAGTTTTGTTGGAGAAATATCATTGTGTACAGATTGTTTATCATCTATTTATTCCCTCTGATCATGATCTCTTTTATGACTTGTGAGTAGTTACTTTAGTTCTTGAGGACATGGCAGAAGTCTAGTTGTTAGTAGTCATATGATGTTGAAGTAATATGTGTTTTTTGATATTTAAGTTGTGTTGTTATTTTCTTAGTGGTGTTGTGTGAGTCGAACACTCAACACTTCCCCTTATTAAGGACCTAGGGGAATGCATTGTGCATAAAGAATGCTTACGGTGGGTTGCCGGAGTGACAGAAACCTGAACCCCAGTTTGCACGCTTTTGTACAAGGGAACAATGGATCATCGATCGTATTGCTATGGTTAGGCTTTTGCCTTAATTACTATCTTTTATTTGAGGATGCTTGCAAGATGTTTAATCATAAGAGTGCACTTATCTTAGTCTAGAGGGTGTATTAGCATAGATCCACCCACTCAACACTTATCAACGCAGCACATAGTATCGATGCGGGATATGGAGAAAGCACGTGACTATTTCTCCCCGTGTGTCCTCAAGAATGCTTTAGCCTTTATAAGTGCAGTTGCTAGGCCTATAATTTTCTCAAAAGGATTGGGCCGCTTGTTACTCCTCGGTGCATTTTACTTTACTCGCTTTTACCTTTTTGTTGCTTATAGCGAAAACCCCTAAAAAGTTATCTTTCAGTTCCTGTAGTTACTTCTTTGCCAAAGTGACTTACCAATACCATCTGTTCCTCGTTGGGTTTGACACTCATATTTATCGAAAACGCTACAAACGATCCCCTACAGTTGAGGGTCATCAAGTACTGTTCTCTGGAGCCGTTGCCGGGGAGCGTAGCGCTATTAGTAAGTGACGCTGGTAAGGAATTTTTTATATTTCTGTTTTTGTTTTGATGTTACTGTTTTCTGTCCTTATGGACACCTCTACTCTTGGTTCGTTGTTTATGGGGAAACGCCCCATCACGAGGGGGTGACGCCACGACTCCTGCGTGTGAGGATACCTGGTGCATACAAGGACAAGTGGTCACGAGGGGGTGACCCCACGATTCCTCTACGTGAGGGTACCTAGTGCGTGTCATGGCTGGCGGCCCACTAGTGGCGCACTCATGGACACCAACATGAGGGAGTAAGACGTGAAGACCAAGAGTTGAAGCGCAAGACAAGGACTCATATTCGTAGACGACTAGGACTCATGTAAACCCATACCTGGCTATCTATATAAAGCAAGGCAGGGGCACCTCTCTAGACATCAGAACACAAGCTCTCAACTCCCACGCATAGGACTAGACAGATCTCTCTCCACCAAAGCCCTCACGGCACCTCTGTACATCATCATCAATACAAGATCAGACAAGCATCATGTAGGGTTTTCCCTCCGGGGGCCTAAAGCTGGGTAAATCGTGCCCCATGTGTCGCTTATCCGCCGTCCGAGAAAACCAAGACACAATCTGTAACCCTAGCCTTGTGCGCACTAGCCCTGGCCTCCCCTGTAATCACATCTCCAAGAAATAATATCGAGCAGGAACATATCCTCCTGTTAGCCGACGAGCTATCGTCCAGCATGTGCCTCTCATGACTAACCCAGGGTCCATGACCATGGGATTTGCCGGGGTACATCCCAGACAATTGGCGTCGTCTGTGGGAACTACACAGGTTGGAATCGTGATCTCGGCGGCCCCTTCATCAGCATCCATCAAGTCGATGACTCCATGACTCGAGTAGGTTCCGATATGTTCGGATCCCTCGGCTTCTTCAACAACTACATCAAGATCTACATCAAGCTCACGAAGAAAACAAGAAAATTTTCGAGCGCGTCACTCGAAGATCGACATCAACAAAAGCGCTCACGTGCAGCCTACAGGACAGAAAAACATCTATGTTGCGGGCACTCGCGACGGCGACTAGGAGCTCATCTCGACGATCCCTTCGGTGGAAAGATGCGAATCCAATTTTCGAAAATCTGTGAAAATTTCAGCAAATTCCAACGGCTGGATCTCCCTCGGCGACCCGCGCACTGAAGCACTCTCGAAATCTGACTCTACTTCGCGCGACTCCAGAAAATAAATTCCAGACATTGGCTCGGACATCAACTTAAAGATCCCTCCGGTGAAAGCATGCTGGATTCAATCCCTCATCAGCACAAAAAATTCAGAAAAATCCAACGGTTAGATCTCCGTCAGCGGCTCTCGCACTGCAACGCGTTTTTGGATCTACGCAAGATCGCGAATTTCCAATCGCGAATTCGGGTTCAATATTGACACAAAAGACTTCTACTCCAACTCGACATGCCATGGATGACTCGCCAAGATTTCTACATCGACTCGCGCCGCTACAACGACATCACCTAATGAGCAATCGAAGGATCCCGCCCGACGCGTCGAGTCCTTCTCGGTCACTCGCTGCACCGTCGACTCCAAGCACACAAATAATCCTGCGCCGAGCTCCTTTGTATGGGCTCTCCCGTACCGAGCTCCATCGCGCAGGAATCACCACGTCGAGTCCTCTCGTCACTCGCCCGGATAAATTCATCACGACGACTTCGCTGCGCAACTCCGCCACCTCAACACTCGGGGGCTTGCGGACTCGGGAGCTCGCGGACTTGGGGGCTGAACGTCGCAGTCGCCGTCACATCGACTTCGGTCACGCCTCATCGACTACTCATCGTCGACTGCTCGTCGTCGACTGCTCATCTTCGACTACTCATCTTCGAATCCCTCTGCCGTGTCGATCCTACAACAAAGTTTTTTACACTCTTATGTGCTATGATTTCAAATATCTAAGGGCTAGAAAATCATCATGCCGGCTACGCCGTCGCGCACAAACTTCTGAGGGCAACAAAATCATTCTTTGGATCATGCTCAGTTTTATATGCTGTTTATTTGCATTCGTCAAAGTAGTGAGGCTGTGTACCAAAGGTCGACCTTGTCTCCGGGTTCAACAAGTCTGGCATCACGTCCCTGTTACCCGGCACGGGTATGCTGCCAGAGGTCCTACTCACAAAAAGACACGCTTAAACCGTATATACTTCTACATTTTCCACTCGACAAAAGTGCAATGTCTACAAATCATGTACCTTACAATTGTTTTGTATATCGCACAAGTACACCTTAATACAGTTACACCTTTTTTCCCTTCTTAGCAGATGCTCGGGGGCTGGGCGCCCTCATGACGCGGAGACGCCAACCTCCTCGTCCACGACTGGTCTCTACAACAACTCACGCCTACGGCGCAAGACCCGAGTTGAGCACTTCCTCGGATGACAATTACTCGACGACGAAGAAGTCTTGAGTCTATGCTCGACTGCAAGTAGTCGAACATAGCCTCGGGGGCTACTCCCATCGGGAGCGTTGACGCGCACCCGACGAGCACCACTCGCGCAACTGACAAGAACGACGGGGTTAGCTTAAAAACAACTTGAGCCTATGTGCGACTCTATGAGTCGCACATAGCCTCGGGGGCTACTCCCATCGGGAGCGCTGACGCGCACCCGATGACCGATCAACTGGGAAACTTCTCCCCACCCGACGATGAAACAAGAAGACAAACTAGAATGCAATTTCGATGCTTCATCCAAATACTCCCATCGGGAGCATACTCACGACATCTTCGACCGTTCATCAGCAAATGATCGACACGCACTACGACGTCTACTGCAGATTCGAGTCCCCCAGGCACTCGGGGTCTACTGACGAGGGGGTGACCCCATGACTCCTCTACGTGAGGGTACCTGGTGCGTGTCATGGATGGCGGCCTACCAGGGGCCCACTCATGGACACCGACATGACGTAGTAAGACGTGAGGACCAAGACTTGAAGCGCAAGACAAGGACTCATATTCGTAGTCGACTAGGACTCATGTAAACCCCAAACTGGCTATCTATATAAAGCAAGGCAGGGGCACCTCTCTAGACATCAGAACACAAGCTCTCAACTCCCACGCATAGGACTAGACAGATCTCTCTCCACCTGTAACACCCTCACTGTCAGTGAACAGTAATCAGGGTTACTGTTCAAAACTTTTGTTTGATCAACTGGTTCAGTTCAAATTCAAATTCTCCTTTGATATTGTTGCAAGCAAATAGGCACCATGGACCTTGATCATCATTGGCCAACAAAAGTCCAAGCCATTTGAAATAAAATTCAAACAAACCCTAAAATGCCTTTTGATGAATATTAAAAAAATATGGTGACAATAAATCTTCTCCAAAAATCTTGGAACCACTTTTATAAAATCCTAAATAATCATTCGACCATGCCCATTTAATCATTGGTATTTATTGGGCTACTGAAAATTGTAAACAATTAATAACAATAGCCATTCCAGGCCAATTGCTCATTTAATTAGAAAATAAATTATCAAAACAGTTTAGAAAAACCCTAAACTTTTTGTGGTACTCTAGGAATATGCTCTACTAATTATGGAACCAAAATGGCATTATATAAAAATGCCTAAGCCATTTAAATAAATGCTAACAGAATTTTACAAAAAAAGAAAAGAACAAAATGGGCTCTGCTTATTTGTCGCACGGGGCAAAGGCCCACCCATCGGCCCACCCGGGCCCCTTTTTCCTTTTTCTTTCCCCCCACATCTTCCTGTTCCTCTGGCCGACACGGCCATGGCAACAGTGGCCGTCGCCACCGGACCTCCTCGCCGCCTTGGTCGCTACAGGGGGTGGCGAGAGGATAAGTCGACGCCCCCGAGCAGCCTCCCCTCTCGCGCAACCCTAGATCGAGCAGTAGCCCTCCCCCTCGCTGTTTTCTCCCTCGACCAGGAGCTCACCCGAGCTCGCCGTCGCCGGGAGGTCGTCGTCGACGCGGCCAACGGCCTCCCCGTGCCACGGGAGGTTGTCCAGGAGGTCGGCCGCGCTCGACTCCTTCCTCTCGTGCTCGCAGTTGACACCGGGACGCGCCGCGCATCGCGAATCGCAAGCTTCTTCCTCCTCCAGCCGCCGCGCCATTGTCGCCGTGAAGCTCCACTCCGGCCTCCCCCGGCTATTCCGCCTGCACCAGCTCCCTCCCGGTGAGTGCGCGGTCTCCCCTGACCTTTTCCCCTCTCCTCGCCATGTCCGTAGCTCCATGGCCGCGAGCTCACGCTTCGGCCGCCGTGGTTTCCCGCCGTGGCTGTCGCCGTGGTCGACCCCGACGTCCACCTCGTGCCCAAGCAGATGCCCCGCGTTCCCCCGTTCGATTCCCCACCTATGCGTGCCTTTTGCTCGCCGGAGTGTGCCAACGTGGCCTCGCCGCCGTGTCCTCACGGGGCTAATCCCCTGTTAGCTTTAGTTCCCCCCCCCCTCTGTCATTGCAGATGGGCCCCGCCCCCACTAACTACTATTAGCCCTCCCCTCTAATTAACACTATTAATTAACAGAGATAAAACCTCCACCTTGTAAATGACAGGTGGCCCCCCCTGGCCATTTGATTAATAAAAATAATTTTATTAAAGTTGTTACAATGACAGTGGGGCCCCCACTGGATATTTGTTTTATTAAAAGAAATTTAAAAATTGTTAGTATGACATGTGGGCCACCCCTGTTTTTTTTAAGTAAAAATGTTTAATTAGAATTGGGTCACTGACATGTGGGACCCCATGTCAGGTTTGACCAGTCAACCCTGTTGTGGATAATGTTTGGAATTTAATAATAAAAATAAATCTAGAAATTGATTTAAAATGATTTAAAGTTTAAAATTTGAATATCTTTTAAACCGTAAGTCAGATTCAAAAACTTTATACATGAATATTGATCAGAAAAATATAACGAATATGGCTACGCTATCCGTATACCAACCACACCCCTCTAACACAATGAACTCCGACATCCCCCCCTCCGGGCTGTCTGTCGATAATTCCCGGTACCGGTAAAAACCTGCCGGATGAATTTATTCCGAACACGAAAGTTGTCCGGAATGGTTCAACTAACCCGGATACACCCCGCATATCTTTGTCGGATGCCCACGACACCTCCGGCATGAACCCTTCCCCTCCGGACACCCTGATCGGTAATCACCCGGAGCCGGTAGTTCATCCCCGGATGAATCCCCGCTCCGAGCAACGTGCATTGCACTCCGTTAGAACACCGTTAACATTTCATCCGTCATGTTATGCATATGTTTGTATATTATTGCTGTGTATTTACTGTTTCCCCACCCCCCTTAATCTCCGGTAGACCCCGCTGCTACCGCCGACTACACCGTTGTCGGGTACGACTACTTCGTCGACGACCATGCCCCTACCGCCGAGCTTCCAGGCAAGCAGAGTCATTCTCTTCCCCAGATATCACCTACCTTTTCCATACTTTCTTGCACTAGGCATTGTTACTGTTGCTGCTACGATTACAATCCTATTCAATTGCATAGCCTGTTTTTGTCGCCCTTGATGTACCTCCTTTATCCTATGCTGCCTATTATAATGATGCATTATTCAGCAGTGAGCCCTGCGCATTGTTAGCTAGGATTAGATAGCGGGCCGCGACCACTAAGGGGGGTGAACACGGATACAATATATACATGTAACATCCCAATTTTTGTAAAATTTGGATGTTAATAGAATCATTTGTGCATACTTTTTTTTTCATTTGCATATTGGATCTTTTGGATTTTCTTTCCAATTTATTTTAACCCAATAAAAATCAAGAGAGAAGATAACATGACTTCTTCAACATAAAAAAGGGTTAAAAAAATATTGGAGCATTTATTTTATTTTAATAAAGCATTTCGGGAATTTAATAAATCCTAAAATTCCTTTTGGAATTTATTAAATTTTCCAAAATGACTTTATAAATAAATTTTCGCATTTTATAAAATTGCATTCAGCTAGGAATATTTATCCTAGGCTTTATGGAAAAAAATATATATATTTGTTGAGGTTTTATTAGAGTTTTATTAAACTTACTTTTAAAATATATTTTTATAGTATTTTATTTTAACAAGGAAAATTTACAGTATTTTTTTATATATTTATAAGATTTTTTTTTTAAAATTTATTACGTATTTTTTAGTAAAAAAAAAAAAACAAAAAAAAAATTGGCCGCCAGGCCAGCCAGCTGGCCGGCCAGCAGCCAGGCTACCAGCGCCTCGTCCTCTTCCCGTACGTGCATGTACGTGCATGCGTGCGCACGCAGCACACACAGCACGCAGCGCAGCGGCGCTGCAGCGCCGGCCACGCCCGGCCACGTCGCGTTACCTCCGTTCCTTCCTTCCTTCCTTCCCCGTATACCCCGCACCTTCCTTCTCCGCCCCGACACCATTAAAGCCCCCATTAATCCCCCATTAAAGAGTTCGCCGGAATTTTCGCACTTGCCGGTTTTCGTCGCCGGGAGCACGAATCTGGACACCCCCTCCCCCTATATAAGTCACCCCTGCGTGCCCCTCCTCCCACTCGTCCAAAGCCCCCAAAAATCTTGCCCAAAGCCGCACCGTAGCTCGCGTATTTCCTCGCCGAAGTTCGCCGGTCAAGCTCCGCCTCGGCGTCGATCACGTCGCCGGTAAGCCGTCTTGAGACCCCAAACTCTAGAAATCGGTTGCCCTCATCGTTGCGCACCTCATGGACAAACTTTTGTCTCTTCTCGTGCACCACAGCAGCGTCCCGGAGCTCGCGCGTCCACCGGAGTTCGCCGGAGTTCGCCGCCGCCCCGCCACGTCGTAGCCAAGCCGGAGACCGCCGCCACCACCCCGCGCTTCCCCACGCCGAGCCGCCCCTCCCCGACACGTCCCTCGCCGCCAATCCCCGCCGGAGCCGCCGCCCCACGAAGAAGACGCCGACGGCCACGTACAGTACGTGTACGTTTCTTCCGATGTAGAAGAAGATGAAAAAAAAAACGTTTTTTTTTGAGAACTCACTAGATTAAAATTTTACCCCTAGTCTTGTTTTAGCTATATATATATATTTTTGTTACTCGTTTATTAGTTTTAGAAGAAACCAAATCCCGCATTTATTTTATTTTATTTATTTTTATCCCGCTATCGCGTGGAAACGTATTTTTAGAATTTTTGGAAGTAAAAAAAAAATGAGTTTGAATGTATTTAAATTCAAACTTCGTTTGACCATAATTTTATAACCGTAACTCGGTTTTGACCGATTATTTTTTTGCAATCGAAACCTAAATTATCTATATCACTTAGGACTTTCATCAACAAGTTTCACACAAATTTTGTTATGTTTTACAAAAAAAAAAACTTTATTTATTCTTTATTTTCCAAGTTTGTCGAAGCATTGTTTTCGTTTTATTTTGTATTATGTTTTGATTGGATGCACTTGTTTGTTTGCGTTAGATTGCCCCGAGTGCGAAGCAGAATATTTCCAGTCCTTAGAGTTTGACCAGTAGCAGCCAGGCAAGTCTACCTTTGATCATTTTCCACCTTACCTATGTTTTATTGCATGTAGTACCCCTTTCTTAGAATGCATAAGTAGAAGTTTACTTTCTCGCAAACCCAGTAGTTCAATTTGTGGTAGGTTTAACTTGTCACCATCGTGTAGGAAATTGTAGTGCTATGCTATTGTAGACGTGGATTGGGGAGTGAATTCACGATGAGATGAGTGACTTTGTAGTAAATCAAGACCAAGTTAAACTCAATGAACTACCTGGGTGGAATGGTTGGAGGCACCCTGGAGGAACCAGTGGAGATGCCTAAGTGACCTGGAGATGGCCAGGGATCACTGCGGAAAGCCACCCAGGCTTAAAGGGATTTTATCATATTGTCATTTTCTAGAAGCTTACGTGTGCAGCCACAAGCCATTATGGGCTCTGGCTTGGTTAATTAGTAGTAGTGACTCTTGCTAGGTGGTGCTACGAACGTAGTGTTGGTAGGTGGGATGGGCACCACCAGAGTAAGGGAAACTCTTCTAAAAGACCATGTCTCGACCTTCTATTTCCATACAAAGTGTAGTGTGGCGAATACCAATGGAGGTGGTCGAGTCTTGTGGGGAAAAGTGCACAAACCTCTGCAGAGCGTATAAATCGATTAGCCGAGTCCCCGGTATTGGACAATTTGAGAATTCTAGCTATGGTAATTTTGAGAAATCTCATCATCTTTAATTAATCATTTTGGGCATAATTACCATGGGTTGTCTTGTGCTTTATTGAGATTATTTTTAGGAACATTCTTTCTATAGGAAAAAATTTAGCTTTATGCAAATTGAAACGTAGAAGCTCCACCAGTCAAATGCATGTATTGTAGGACTTCATTTTCTTCTCCTTGGTATGACTTGCCGTACATTCAAAGTACTGACCCTATTTGGGCTGTACGATTGTTGCAGATTACTCTGACGGTGACTAAGGTGCGAATAGGTTATTGTCCTATACTCAACGTTTTGCCGTGGAGTCGGATGGACCACTACTACTACTATTGCTTCCGCAGTTTTGATGGCCTTAAGCCATACTATTGTATTTTATTTTCTTTATTTTGAACTCTCCGATGTAATAAAATACATGTGATTTATTCTGTTATTCATCGAGTACTGTGAGTGCCAGCAAATTGATCCAGGGACTGGCACAGATCACAGAGACTTGGTCCCATTCGGGATCGGGTCGTTACAAGATGGCATCAGAGCACATGTTGACTGTAGGACGTGACCTTAGAAATGGAAAAGCCATAGGACAAAATTTTATTTTGCAAACCTTCTACTTTTCGTTGTTCTCGTATCCTTGTCTATTCAAATCTAACTTCTCTCTTTTAAAAATATAGATGTCGGCTACCATGACCCGGTTCACCCAGCCCGATGGGACCATGCCTTTTGGGAGACGCCTGACGAAGATCACCAAGTACCTGAACATCGGCCTGCCCAGTTTTACTGGAACCCTCAGGACCTCGACGCCAGAAGATAGATGCTGGAGGATCAACGTCCACATTCCAGGACGCACCTTCGGGAAGAACATCAAGCCTATTGACTTCTTCTTGGAGGCACCAACTTGGAGTTTGGGCCAGAGCATCGCAGCACACACCTCCCTTGGACGCATCCGTGAGGAATACAAAGAGGATCTCAAGGGAACCACCTTCATGGCATGTGGACGTTGGGATCACCATGGAGAGATTGTGCGCACCATTGAGGACGACACTATATCATCCTATATCCAAGACCTGGAGGAGCACATCCACAGCTTGGAGAAGGTGATGCGCCGTGGCATGAAGACCTCCAGGAAGCTGGCCATCCGTCAAGAGGAGCTGGAGGAGGAACTCAAGGAAACTCGTGAAGGGTACGAGGATGAAATCGACACGCTACTGAAGAAGCATGAAGAAGTGAAGCTCCTTCTAGAAGAAGCCGAAGAGAAGCTTGACCATGGAGAAAACATCCAGGACGACAACTCTGATGGAGATTTCGTCAGCCAGGATAAGGATCATGAGGGGTCACAGGACATTGAGATGAGCGAGTCTTCAACCGACTCGAATTAGTTACGGACCACCATCATAGATGATTATCCTTAGCTACTCGAGTAGAGTTTCGATCTATCGATTTTTTTTTGTTACCATGTCGACTTTGTGACATGGATTATCTTAGGTTGCTTGTTTGAAACTTGATTTGAGTGAATTGAATTGAAACTTTGCCATCATTTTTGCATATGGGTAGTGTTTTCCCCTTAGGCCCTTTTCTCCCTCTATATCTCATCTATTCTAACCCAACAGATGCCGCCAAGAAGGGACCCTTCCGGAAGTGGATCAGGGAGTGGAATCCCCGGCCTAGAGCAGCTGCTTCAAACCCAAAACCAGTTGATGCAGCTTCTGATGCAGAACATGAACACCACCAACAACAACGCACCACCACCTCCACCACCACCGCCTTCGGTGGATAGTCTCACCCGTTTCCTGAGATTGAACCCAC